>ML675604.1:58713800-58797301 GCA_007922155.1 Mesoclemmys tuberculata | reverse complement strand
AGAGAGAGAGAGAGAGAGAGAGAGAGAGAGAGAGAGAGAGAGAGAGAACAAATCCCAGTCTGAGTTTCTGTGATAGCATTTCAGAAAAATAATCTATAAATTTGACAAATTTGAAAGGGAAGTTATTGAGAGAAAAAAATGAAATCCTATTACAAAACTTTTATGAAACAACTCGTATAAAATACATTTTGACTGACAATTTTCAGTAGTAATCTACAAACAGGGCCTGTTTATGAATTCCTTTTGCACCAAAATCTCCCATTGAATTTAGTGAAAGATCTAGGGATGCCAGGATTGCAGGATAGTTCTTAAAACATGCTTTGATACTAGAGGTCTGTAATTATTGGGTAGAATAGGGTGATTTTAGGACAGTGTCCATGCAGAGTTTCAGCATTGTCACTTGCTTTTATGAGTTTAATTCAGATTCTTAACATTATTTATATAGAGATTTTTTCCTTAGTGGATGAATATTTATAATGTTTAAAACAAAACCTAATGAAATGGAAAATATAAGTTAAAAGTGGCTCTTGATCATCTTTAGTTGTACCTGAATCCTCAACCCTTATAAAACCAAGAGAGCTGAGGTATGCCAGCAATTTGAAGTCTTTGAACACGCGCGCGCGCACACACACACACACACACACACACAGGCACCTTAACAGATTGAAAATACTACTAAAATAAATAATTTTATTTTTATTAAAGGTCAGAGTGACAGAATGAAAAGGTCTCAAATCTAGCCTTACAGGACATGAAAATATACTTTATTCCTTGATAATTCAGTTTTTCTAGATTTGTGGGTAATCGCACGTTTTACCCTGAAGACATATGTATTTTCTAAAACTCTTACTTGTTTAAAAAGGAAAACAGTGAGCCAGATCTCAGCTAGTGTAAATTGACATAGCTCTATTGATTTCAAATACGCCAGCTGGTGTCTGGTCTAATGTTTTCGCCCATTCTGAGGATAAGACTTTCTTAAATTTCTTACTCGTACCAAACAGATTGAAAAAGGATGACTGTAACTAACTTGAGAAACTCCTACACTTCTGCCCTCAGACTTTATAGGTATAGGTATATAGATTTAGGTATAGAATATAACTGAACAAGCCCATTATTTCATGAATATATCATAGTTTAGCTTCCTTCCCGAAGTTCATATTGCTCAACAATGAGTCACAGCATATTTTCTTTTCTAATAATGCCACAGTTAGTTTTCACATTACTCCAGGTTGAGCTCCAAGGAGATTTTAAGATGGAAGTATTAAAGCTGAAAAGTTGTTAGCACATAGGCTATTAAACTCAGACACATTGGTTCTTGCCATCTCAGTGAGTAGTTAACATGAGGTCACTGGACGTTAATGATCTATTTTGTAGCCTTATAAAAGTAATGATATTTGTACAAGGTCTCAACTTCAGAACCAGAGACACGTGCCATTATAGATTTTTATTTTCTTACTAAGTGATTCAGTAATCTTAGATACTCCATCCCTTTCATGATAATTAATGGATGTGATAAAGTACTGTTCTACATTTTGCTTGTGTTTGTTTGTGTGTGGATGGATGGGGGGGAGGGAGCAAGCCCCAGTGGAAAAAAGATTAGATGCTCTGTCAAAGGCTATACTTTACAGTTCAGTTAATCTCTTTAATATCATTGATCATAAATAATTACTTGAATTAGGATGTCTCTTTCTTGCACACAACACAGTGATAATGTTGGTCCCAGTTCCATGTGTAAAAATCATCCTAATTGTTCACATTGTAGACCAACTTCTTAATTAGTGTAGATTATTACTAAATTAACAGCCACTTGGCTGCAGATAGCCCTTTTCAAAATCATTAATTTGGAGTGAAGTTTTATAAAGGGTTCTCTCATCACACAACATAAGAATATTTTAAATTTAATATTAATAATATGGCTTCCAACTGCAGCAAAGTCATTGGCTGCAGAGAGGAACATTTAATCATGTTTAATGGCGAGAACTATATAAAGTACTGGAGAGATATAGCTTTGATGACACTTTCATTAATTGAGGGTTGCCATAACAACTGAAGGTCTGCATTCAAAACCCCTTAGTTACAAAGGAAACTAGCTGTCCTCTATCACCTTTATACTCATTTTTAACACTTGCACATGCATAGCATACTTAAGCAAGAACGATTTACATTAAGACTACACGGAGGTGAAAGGGACATGGAATAAATGAAAATACTGGCAACTTCTTAGAAGTCTCTGCATTCTCCTTATTGGGCTCATGACATTTCTAGGAGCAAAAATCTGATGTCTCAATAATGAACTGACTTGAATAAAGATCCAGAGTAATGTTATGAATATGTGAGTATATAAATATGCAAAATTAATATTAAGGACAGTACTTTTTGACACTGTGTCAGAGGTACAGTGGTGGACAAGGTTTTGGGTTTGTTTTTTTAAAATTCAATATTGTCCTTGTTATACAGAGTTGGTTTTTTTTTTTGAAGCAATGGCTGATCTGCTGTATGTATTGATAATAAGCATAAAATTACCAATTTTCTTGAGCAAAAAAAGATTTTTTTTGCAAAAAATTTTATGAGCACACAGTTTTCCTCAAAATAAATTACAATTAAATAGTGACTTCAGTGGGAGTTACTCATATCATAGAATTATAGATGATTAGGATTGGACAGGACCTCAGGACGTCATCTAGTCCAACCCCCTGCTCAAAGCAGGACCAACCCCAATTAAATCATCTTAGCCAGGACTTTGTCAAGCCACACGTTGAAAACCTCTAAGGCTGGAGATTCCACTAACTCCCTAGATAACCCATTCCAGTGCTTCAATACCCTCCTAATATCCAACCTAGACCACATTACTGCAACTTGAGACCGTTGCTCCTAGTTTTGTCATCTATTACCATTGAGAACAGCCTAGCTCCAGCCTCCCTGGAATGCCCTTTCAGGTAGTTAAAGACCGCTATCAAATGCTCCCTCATTCTTCTCTTCTGCAAACTAAACAAGCCTAGTTCCCTCAGCATCTCCTCATAAGTCATGTACTCCAGCCCCTTAATCGTTCTTGTTACACTCCACTGGACTTTCTCCAATTTGTCCACATCTTTTCTGGACACAATACTCCAAATGTAGCCTGATCTGTGCCAAATAGAAGGGAATAATCACCTCCCTCGATCTGCTGGCAATGCTTCTGCTAATGCATCCCAATATGCCATTAGCCTTCTTGGTAATAAGGACACACTGTTGACTCATATGCAGCTTCTTTTCTACTGTAACCCCCAGGTCCTTTTCTGCAGAACTGCTGCCTAGCCAATCAATCCCCAGTTTGTAGTAGTGCATGGGATTCTTCTATCCTTAGTGCAGGACTCTGCACTTATCCTTGTTGAATCGCATCTTTGTCCTTGTTGAATCCCAATCCTCCAATTTTTCCACGTCATTCTGCATCCAATCTCTACCCGCCAGCATATCTACCACTCCCCCCATCTTAGTGTCATCTGCAAACTTGCTGAGGGTTCAATCCACCCCATCATGCAGATCATTAATGAAGATGTTGAACCAAACTGGCCCCAGCACTGACCCTTGGGGCATGCTGGGGGAGAATTCAGTTTGTGATTATCAGTTACTAAAATATTAATGAAATTATCATTTAAGAAAACAAAATTAGGAAAGAAAACCACACATTCACTGCAATGGTTAGGCCTGTTGCTATGTTGTGTTTTGGAGGAGAGGGGAAAAGTATGTCTAATTTTCTGTGTTTTTTTAAGTGCCAAATTTTACTTGAAGATAAAATGGATATATTGTTCACTGTTACTTCTGAGTTTGGTTGTTTAGGAGTCTGATCATGACAAAGCACTTTATAAATACATACTTCCCTATATGTGATATTTTGGGGGCTTTTTTAAAACAAACTAAACTACGTGGGGGGATGTGTTTATTCACACACGTGCATGTATATTTTTGTATATAAATGCTAATGCTGAAATGTCAGATCAGGAGAAGGATACTCTAAAATGTTACTACATAGGTTGTTGAACATTAAAACTTACATCGTTTTAAATATTTCTTCAATATGACTAACCAAATCCATATCTCCAGATTTAAGAGGAGAAAAATGCTAGTATCAAAACATAGAGAGAAAAAGAAATAATGATCCTCAGAGGCCTCCATGTCAATGGAAGTCTAATATCTGGAAACAGCTACATAAAAAGTATGCAGTTTGAGAAACCAGTAATTTTATACCTCTGTGCAGGTTCAGACCATGATACTAAAATTATATGGGGAAACGATGAATAGCAGCACAAACACTAAGGAGAGGTTGACCAATTCTGTGAGAAGGAAAAATATGCCATATAGATGTGTGGCAAATTGAAAGACAAAGTATTACTCAGGAACAAAAGTGACAATTTAACATACACGTAGATATGGACCATCTATTTAATACACCCCAAGAAGTAGCAGGCATAACAATGTCTCTTGCCTGTGTTTTCAGTTTCTTTGGTCACTATTTTGTCCCTATTTCCTCTTAAAACTTCCTGGGGTGAGTGGACTGCTTGAGAAGCCAGCCTTTACTTTGCACCATCTGTGAAACAAGGCTTCTTTTACCCAGGAATCCAAGATCATGTTCTCTTTCCCAGTCATAGATTCATAGACTTTAAGGTCAGAAGGGACCATTATGATCAATGGGCAATGCTATGGCCTCTAGCTGCAGAAATCAGCAGTATCCAAATCCATCTGAAAATGATGTTTTGGCTACTAATTTACCCTCATCCACCATGGCAAGAAATTCCTGCCTTCATGTTTTCTGGCAATTTGTTTTTAAATTTTAATATATTGTCCCAGAGGGTAAAGTCATAGCATCCCAGCAAAGCCTGCTGATTAACAATCCAAAACTGCAGATCAGCTGTTGAATGAAATTTCCTGCCAAAAAGATTCAGCTTTCCATAAAAACTAATCCCGCTTCTTGGCATCCTTTCTTGTTGGGACGAATGCCTGCTGACCCTGATGTTCTCTCTCATTGGCAGGTACACACAGATCTCGTTAATTGGGAGTGCAGTCTAGATGATCCTACAGAAGCTAAGATGTCGAGCAGCCTGTGAGACCTTTCTCCAACCTCTTCCACCTGGTTATCCATTGCAGAAGCCGCTCTCCTTTAACAGGTCCTGATGAGTCCTATAATGCTCAGGGAAGGTGAGGAACCTTTCAGCATTGTTGCTTCATTGGATGATGAGGAGAAGGAAGTCAAAGGCAGCTGTGGTGGAACCTCCACTGATTCCTGTAAAGGGAGATTCACAGGAGCAATTTCAATTTCCTCCCACTTGATACTGAATCTGGTACTGTGAGTGACCTCCCGCTGCATCTGGTGTGGTAGATCTTGATATCTCCTCTGTGATGCATACTGAGGAGGTGTGGAGACAATCTGGAAGTAGGTGGAAATCTCCCCAAGAGATCCAAAATGGTCATTGATAAGGTCACGGGGCCCAATTTCTTCCCAACTAAGGCATATAGTAATCAACCTCAGAGGTCGAAAGACTAATCAATCACCTCCAACCAAGGGGGATGCTGTTTCCAACAGTGCCGAGGATTGATGTCAGCAGCTCAGAGATGGTGGAATCAGTGAGGTCATGGCTGGCTTCCCTTTGGATGGTACCACATGAAGAGGCACACATGGACTGCCACCTTGACGTATTGCATGCTGGGACAAAACAACAACAGACAACAATACTGGGCAAGACGACTTTTGGCTTGCTGGCAAAGCCAGCGCCAAAAGACTCAGAAGATCCCATGCTGTCGCATAAGCCTCCACAGAAAACAATACTGGGATAGTCTCCTGTAACACTGAATTAGATGGAGCCACTTCATCGGCCAGACTCCATGATGTTAGTGTAGCACTGGAGTCAACGGTCACTCCTGAGTACATGAGTGCCTTATTCTCAAGCACACTACTGTCCCTGGTCACATACTTGCTGGACTTCAGTGCCAGGGACTTCAATGTCCCGGACACTCACCTTAGATCCCATTTTCTGTTCTCTTTTTATATACTGGAATGAGTAATGTACATCTCAGGACAATAGTATATATCGTAAAGAGTAGTCTTTTTGAAATGTTCCTTTGTACATTTTAATATAATACTTTTTCAAACATTAAAGCACACTGTTTCAAAAGTTAAAGTGCACTAGAACTGTTAGTGCACAGCAGCCAGGTCTACATGGAACCAGTTAATGTGCCACATGTTAGTGCTCTTTAGATATCACACCCTCATAGCCTGCATTACTACCTATGTAGTCTAGCCCCTTGGATACAGGTAGACATTTCTGGTGTTTATCCAATAAACCATTTCTGGTGTTTTTTCCATTTAAAAGAATCAGGGGTGTATTAATGGTGTTTAGAAGTTAAAACTTAACATCAAAAACCCTAAATGTACATACCTCTCAAGAAAGTAACAGACGTTTAGAGTTACCTCTGACATTAACTCAAAGTCCTCCTTAAATTAATAGATATTTAAGATATTACTGGTCTATTTTGGCCAACAGGGATGAAAGATTTTTTTGGGATACTTCTTTGTGGTACAGTAGAAATTAGCAGACACAGATATAGCAGTCAGTTACACTCTACTCTCTGTACTGTTGTACCCAAGTTTCAATGTCTACACCTTTGGGACTCATTTTTCAGCTTTTGGTTTAGTTGCTTTGCATCACTCAGGAATCTGGAAAGCTGGCCAAATGATAAACTTAAGATCATCCCTGATGCAGTTTGGTTCCCCTCAACTTCTACATAAGGGATATTTTAGCACAGGAAGGGTGGAGGTACATCAGGGTACATATGCTAGAGGTGGAGTGGAACACATGGCACTCTAGGGTATCATCAGTCAGCATAGCAGTCCCTCTGGGTCTGCTGGAGCTAGGATTACCACCTGGCTAGTATTTGACTGGCCTGACCATTTTTTAAAGTGAATTTGCCAGTTTCCAGAAAAGTAATTTAATCTGCCCAGGGAGTGGGGGGGAGAGAGGGGGTGGTATATGGGTCTAAAGATTTGCATTTTTATCTCCACACTCTGGGATATCTAAAGTTAAAATTTATGTGTCCAGCTAAAGATTCTGTAGTGTTCCCACTTCTGCAGTTTAAGCGATAACAGATAAAAACTGTTGAAGATGCAGAAGCTGTTTGCCCACCAACACGCAAGTGCGCCACACATATATGAGAGAGGGTTAGAGTCATTCAAGAGTGAGGAGATGTGTGAGGCATATTAAGTAATAGAAGATCAGGGTGATGGTGCAGGTGAACCTACTACACCCTCAGAAAAATAAAGCTCTCATGAGAAACTGGCTAAGCAACATAGATTACAAAGACTGGATGGCAAAATGTTCTGATAAAACAAATGCCCATTTGTTATCAGTGACATTAACAATATTATCTGTGTGTTCTCTTCAGGTCAGTGGTCCCCAAACATTTAATGTTATTCTCCCCTGGGAGCTGTGTTCAGCAGATGGGGACCGGACTGGAGTGGAGGCTGTGGCTGGGGGAAGGGCTGGAGCAGATCTGGGTGGCCTCCCTCCCCTCTGCCCATAGGAGCTGGCCCAACCCCACCATGCCCCTGCATATGCCTCCATGTCCCTCTGGGTGGGGGAGAGCACACTGTTTGGGGACCACTCCTCTAGATACTATAAGTAGCTGTTGAATGGGGTGGGGTTGTGATGTTGTGTTGTGGTTGGGGGGTTAGGGAGGTGGTGGGCTTGCCTTATGGGGGCGAGTGAGTGCTGTTTTTTCTGCATTTCAAAAGGTGGTAACCTTAGCTGCAGCCAGTACAATTTAGAGCAGCTTCAGGGCCGTAAACCCAGTGCAACTCAACCCATCTAGCCTATTTTCCAACTGAAAATGAATTGGGTTTTGTACTCTCACTCATAGGATGAGAATATATACCTCTGCCTGGGTTGTGTGTTCAATACATAATTTTCCCAGAATTCTTCTTTTGGGTTAGATTGTCTGTGGAACTAGCCTTAGGTTCCATCCCTTAAACTATTTTCACACTTAATCCCAACTTCTCCCAGTACCCCTTGTCTCCCAAGCAACATGCTGCTTCTGTATAAAAACTGTCCTAACCTTGTGATTTTAAGAGTAATTTTTTTCCTTGACACAGCTAAAGTTTAATATTTTACCCAGAATTTTTGTACCAAAAGTGCAGTTCCAAGTTTAACTACTAGCCACAACTCCAAAAATAGGAAACAAGTTCAACAGAAAGGAAAGTTCCTTAATCTTAAACCAGAAGGTTTCATTTCTATACATGCTTGGATCACTAAGCTTAAATGATTTTTTATTATTTTAGTTCCATTTTTTCATTGCTTCATTTTTTTTTCCAACTTTGCATGTTTTGAGTGAGAACTTTTGCGGAATGTTTGTGGACTTACCCAGTACTGAGAAGAGATTATCATATTTCTTGAAATACCACCATTTGGCAGGGGCGGGAAGATGAGATTAATGACCAACTGGCTAAACAGTTTTAAAATGCTGCCACTACAGTACTTTCCAGGCCAACACTTCCAGATGGGGAGGATCTTCCAATGACATCAGAAGGGGAATACCTCATTCTGATTCACCAAGAGACTCCTGAGAGGAATAGGAATGAGCCTGGTAATCATCTTTGTAACTTTAAAGAAGAGAGGAAAATATTGCTTCCAGCAATGTGATGCAACTATGTTTGAGAAAGTATCCTGTGCTTAGTCCCCCATCCTGGCTGGCCAACAAGAGACAGGAGCCCAGTAACAAGCAACAAAGATTTGACACCTGCAAGCAAGTAACCTCTAGCCTACCAAAAAGATCACCAGGTAAAGTTTTCAGTATCACATAGAAGCATACGAAAACTGAACAACCCCCATAATGATTATAACAACCATCTTGTATAAGTATCAACCTTTAAAAAAAAAAAAAAAAAAAGGGTATTAGCAGGACTCTCCTGTTCATACCTGTGTCCATAAAAGCGTGTGTCTGTATGTAGTTTTACAAGTGGTTGGAACCCACAGAATTTGTCCAAGAAACGTACCCATAGAAATTTTTTCGAACATCTGAAACAGTCTTAAGTTAACTAACCTCAACGTCTAAAAGATTACAAATGCATATATTTTATAGATTGGGAATTGTACATTTAAAGCCTGAGAAACTGTTATTTTCTTTTAAATTTTTGTTTGTTCATTAAATGTATCAAGCTGTGTTGTTCTGGACTCTAGTGGAATGTAACATTCATGCAACATTCTGTTAGGAGAGAGAGAAAGGCTGGCACCTGTATACCTGTAATTTGGACAGGATGCCATAGCTGTAGTCCACTATAAATATCAATTTCAGAATCAGCTAATGTAGCTAATTAGGTAATTTGGAACCAATAGCTAAACAAAGATTGCTACCTTCCAAAGTTAAACTGATAAGGAAATGTTGGGTTTTTGGTATAAATTAACCCGAATTAGGCTAATTTAATTTAATATGAAATCATTTTAATTTGATTTACTTAATGTTCAGTTAGAAGTAATTTTTGTAATGTTTTTATTTTTTAAAATACATTTTTAAAAATTGGAAAACTCTATGGACCGGATATTCCCTCCAGGTGTCAGAGTCCAAAACTGTTATACTCCAGGGTCATAACAGATAACTCAACATACGTACACTGGGGCATAGATGCTAACTTCTCTACTCCTTGGAGAGCCAAAAGCCTTACATCAGGCTTCACTTCTATAGACAGCTGCCAGATACAGGAGATTTTCCCCTTCCATCCCGTATACACATAGGCTGCCTGAGATTGTTGCCTTGTTTCATGGAGGTCTCCACGGAGTTGTATTTAAAATCAGATTGGTCAAGAAGGTGTTTCCCCAGTGGACCATCAAAAGAATGTGTTCTGAATTCCTGAGTTCATTTAGACTGGAGGAATGTTGTCCTCCTAATATAGTAAATGAGGGCTTGATGTAGTGGTTGAGTTTGGTTTTGTTGGTGACCTGGACAAATTAGATATATCAAAGATATTACAGCAGTTATAACAGCAATTTACATATTACATTGTAATAATTTTTAGCAGCGGTCTCTGGTGATGTGTCAAACATTAGTATTTCCAGATCTGCATTTCTGGATATTGGGCCAAACTAAAGATGGAGGGAGACAGGCCTCAGTTACATGCTACCCCTTTTGAACGACCACCTCCTCTGATATGGACAGAATCACGAGTCTTTTGGTAGAGCTGTAGGATGTCCAAGTGGTTTATTCAGCACAGCTGCTTTGAAGCAGCACAGGGCTTAACATATTTCAGCAATGTAGGGATTTTTATATTCGGCAGCAGTTTCTTCTCCTTCCAAACAACACTTTACCCTGTTGACTTAATAGAAGTTCAGAACATAAAGGGTTTTCAATTAGACCAGCTATGAGCAAGCATTTATTTGAGGCATACATCCTGAAGAGGAGTACTGTGGTGGTTGCCATAGAGGATTTGGCTACTTTTAAAATGACAGTAGATACTGTTGCCTTCTTGGACCTGATCTAAAACCTGCTGAACTCAGTGGAAAGTCCTATGGACTTCAGTGGGCTTTGAATAAGGCATGCAGTTTGCAGCAGCCAGTTGCCTACATCACAAAACTACCAATGATGATGTGTTACTTAAATGAACCATACGTTGTCAGGTATAGTTAAAAGATAGGTGTATTTTTAAAAACATACATACATTGGTTTAGAGGTGGCCTTAACCTCAACATTTAGATCTAGACGTCAAATCCTCAAAGTATTTTAATTAGGGGTTTTGGTTTGGCTCATTATGAAGATACCGGACAACATTTGTACCAGTATACTGATTCCAAGTGTTCAGGTCTAGAAATCCAATATTTTGGCCCAGATCCATCTCTAATTTAGTAAATATATCTATATCTATATCTATATCTTAGATTATTAGAGCTGTAGCAAGAGTGTGTAAGAACAAGCCATTCCAAGGAGCATACATGTAAGGGAGGTGCCAGCCTATGCTCTGCAGGCTGAAAAAAGACATTGGATCATTTTTCCCCCCACAAGTTTGGAGACTGATATATTGATATCTGTTCCCCAAATAAATTATCATTCATGAGCAGAGCTGGTCAGAGAATGGGTTCTTCCCTCCCATTAAAATTTAAACAAAAAAATCCGAAAAAACCACACAATGTTTTTGTCAAAATTATCCACTGAAAAGTTTGACTTTTCAGCAAAAAATTGGAAGCTGAACAACTTTGTCTGAAAATAAAAATATTTTGATTTGGAAATTCTTCTGGGGTGCCTCATGGAAAATGTAGGCAGATGCCTCATACTCTGTAGTCTATGCTTCCTAGTCAGACTACATCTCCCATGATGCACCACATTCTCCACTCCTCATGATGAGAGGTGATTGCATCATGGAAGCACCTGTAAACAGTTAATAATCAGAGATGTCATCTGGCAAGCAGGATCAATCCATAGAGAATCAGAATAGGAGGAAATCAAACCAGATCTCAGCTGAAATATTTCAGTATTCAGTATTTCAGCTTTTTTGCCTTTGACAAAAATTGAAATGTTTCATGGAAAGCAAACACTTTTTGCATAAAATTCAATTTTGTTGAAAACCTAACTTTATGTTAAAAGACATTTTCAACTGAAAAATTTCAGTGAAACCAGACCTACTCATGAGGTGTATTCCAGTTTTCTAGCTTGGCTTTTGTTCATCATAGCAACACACAGTCATTTGTTCATTATTATATTCAACAGAAGCCAACTGGCTATGGGATATAACAGTGATAATATTCTAGTGTAATTCCCAACTGGCATAACTTGGGTTGACTAACACACATTTTAATGATTTTAAGATATACCCAGACCCAAAAAGCAGGATGGTTGGAATTTAGGATTATGATAGAATTGTGTGGGAAAAGCACAGCAGCACCTGACTACACTATATTAGTCTATATCCAGTTTTACTATTTATTAAGATGTTCACTTTTAAGAGTACCAGATTTTTCCAGAAGTTATTACAATCAGTAATAATGGACCAAATACATGTTATTTCTTTAAATAATTGGAACCCTGTTGTAGTTTTATTCTTAAAAATGGAAGTGCCAGTGCAACAAAAGCTGCAGGTCAGGTAGCAAATGTCACCTCAGAAAGTCTTTAGTTTAACTGAAATTTCCCTTTTCCAGTTTTGTTCCCTTCCAGTTTTTCCAAGCTTAACAGAAACATTAGTGGTTAACTGTCTTTTTATTCTGTTTCAAAATGTACTTATAGGAAGAAAGATGACTACATAAAAACACCTTTCTAGTCAACTTATAATTCAGACACACGTGTTGCAGATATCTGGTTATTTAACTGACAAAAAACAAAATTTTACTACTGTTAGCAGTGTGGTGTAATTCACCTTGCAACTTGACTCCATGTAGGGGGATACCATGTATCAATATCATGATTAAAAAAAGTTAAAACTGAGTAAAGCTTTCCCCTTAAAGTAACTTTTTAAAAAAGAAAATTTTAATAATTTCCACAGAGTTTTTACTCCCTTCTTAATGTAACCTCTATAAATGTGAAGTGGAACCTATTTGCTCACTGGTTTTTTTTCTCCATTGCTCTCAATTATATGCTGGACTGATTGTTACATTTTCTCTTTTGAACTGAAAAAATATACATGAAGAAGGACATGGATTTTATAGACACAACAGAAAAAGGTTATCAGATTTGCTTTTTGTTACTAACACAGGAAACATCTTAAAAACCATGGTGACAGAGAAAATACTCTCTCCTCCCTCCCCCTGCTTTTCCCCACACTAATTTCTAAGGTTGACTAACCCAGCATGATTAGTTATCCATTAAACTGTGTAATGAAACCTCCTGGAGTATGGCAGACATGACTCACTTTCCCAGATGAGACACTGGCATGGAAAATTCAGAGACAACCAATTTAATAATTGTAACCTTGTTCCATCCAATGTATTAAAATATATATTTATCTTTAATTATACCTGACAACATATGGTTCATTTATGTAATAGATCATCATTTTATTGTCCTTGAGAAAGGTACGAGTAGCAAACAGAGATCAGAGAAGATGGAGACATTTGAGGAATCACAGTTTCTTTACAGATGGAAAGTAACTAGTTTCTAGGAAGCAATATTAGTTAATAATTAACTTGAAAGGAGGGAAAATAGATTTGGGACTGCTACTACTTTGAAAAAATGTCCTAGCCCAGTTAAAACACTTCTAACAGGATTTCTCACTATTTGCCATGCTGAAAAGTTTCTCAAAGTCATATTCAAATATGTTTTAAAAAATTAAACAAAAAGTAAAATAAATCAATAGCTTCATCCCAAAGAACTGAGCACAAAGAAATAGTAAAATAGAAAGGAAAATTTAACAATTAATTTGTCTTCCAAGACTAAAATAAAAATCTAAGCAGCTAACGTTGGAGCAACTAGTCAACCAATATCTTCCATCTGACAGGCAAAAGTACAGCCATTCGGAGAACAACTGAAAATGGGATCTCTACTTTCCAAAATCTATTGTACCAACAAGAAGGGGTTTCTCAAGAGCCCCATGGCTGTTACAATACTTTCAAAATCTCATTAGGGACAAAGCTCTTGCATTTTTACTCAGAGTTGACAACCAAAGAGAGAGTTCTCCACACCAAACTCAAACTTCCAATCAATTATAGCCCAGGAAATATTCCAGAGCTACAGCCATTCAAATATGTCTGACTGATCAGAAAATACATGTAATGGTTGGTTTTTAATAACAAATATTATTTTGCTATTTTATTTGCAATGTTGTTGACAATGCCACCAAGAATCCTTTACACCAACCTAGAAGAAAGCACGTATTCATAACCAAGGTCATGGGGGATGGAAAGAGTATAGATGCCCTGACTGTATCAAAATTCAGTCTCCAAAACTGGAACTTCCCCAGATTTATCTTCCCAACCTTTTAGTTTCAACACTTTCTCATATGCTTTTGTCTTTCTCCTTCCAAGCCCCTGATTTTTCTCCCTAGAGAATTTAGCAAGCCAGCACAGGCCCACCCTAGCAGGTGGCCAAATTTATGGTCTGTAACATACATTCAGTAAAATCGCTGCATAGTCCCTGAGCAACTTGGCACATGTGACCTACTGCGCCATCCTAAATATTCACTTTGAACTGTCCTGTTCCTGACCATGTGTAATACACTCCTTCCTGCTCTGTGTGCTGTCACTGGTATGATTTCTCCCAGGATTAGCTTCAGGAACTGCCCGTAGGACACATTCGTTAAGCTATGGAATGAATTTTTCAGTAATGACATATGGGTGTCAGCATTTTCTCATGCCCTTTTTAACAGGTAGTCTCGTGTTTGGCTTCACTGCTGATTTTGCTTTTAGCTGTGGACCTACTGCTGACAGCAGGTCCACCTGATTTCCAGTCAGGTTTTATTTAACTTCACAGCAGTAATGATTTCCCTTCCCCCCTCGTCTTATTTTAAAGTGTTAAGCTCAGTGTAAATTAATTATGAGATTCAAATATTAGTCTTTCAGGTGTGAGAAGGGAAATTTCTAGGGCATTTATCAGATTTAAATTCTGGCAAAGCCTATGAAGGCTCACCTAGGAGGAGTCTAATCTTGTGCCTTCTTTTGCTTCTTATGCTTACAATCAACACAAAAATGTTTCTCATAAAGACTAATGGGAAGAGGGACACCTGCCAGAACACACAGAGCTATCCAAAAATACCTGTTTGACTAGAAAGTGAAGTGGCTGGGTATCATGTAAAATTGCCATGGCCTCTTGTCCTACTCAGAGTTTGGAGCACAAACCAAGAAGAAGATGGAGGTAAGGAAGAAGAAACTTGAGGCTTGGGAGCTGGCAGTGGAGAGGAAGCCAGGCAGCAGGTAGACTTAGGGCTGGAGTTCAGAACTGGTGTTTGGAATTGTAAATGCTATGAGTAAATGCACTAAAGGTACTTGCATCCTGTTTAGGTGGAAGCCCTAGCAGAAGGATCTTGTGTTACCTACTTAGAATCCGAGTGTGTTTATGAGGATGTACACTACAGGCTGAAAAACCTAGCGCTGGGAGTGCTTCCAGCACTTTGCCTTTTGGAGTACAGAGAGCTGATAACTGACATCCAGAGGGGACTGGTGTAATACAACTATCACAGGGATACCCAAAAGTAGTGGGGATAGGTTACAGTATAAATTATAGACAGCTAGTAACACCACCAATTAAGGTAGCCTGATGCATCCCATCAGACGACCCTATTTTCAGTTGCTCATAACTAAGCCAAACTAATTTTGGGCTAACATTTCCCATGCTGGGTGTCTGCTTCAGGCTGAATTGTTTTGAAAACGTTCAGCCAAAATGGTTCAACTACACTGTTTTGTTGTTTAAAAAAAATCTATTGACCTTGTCTTTGAACAGCTTTAGCACCTCTGAGCTTTGGACCAGGGACTTAATTTGGCAAGAGGTAGTGGCCTTTCTGTCAGAGATGTACTTTTTACCACTCCTGTGAAAACCCATCCAAATAAGATCAAGTTATAAGCATATGAACAATTATGATTTGCTCATGCTCAGTAGAGACTTGTTAGAGCTTCACAGCTAAAATGTTCTGAAGACCTCATCCATACAGGACATGCTCCAGCCTGGGGATGAGCAGAACTTTATCCTGTAATTGCAGCTCTAGGTTGTTGCAGTGTTAAGGATGGGGAGACTTGAACTGTTTGAGCAAGAGGACCTGGACTCAGAGCCAGGGAGGTGGGAGATTGGCTCCCAGTTCCAGCCTCTTTCCCTGATCCAATGGGGAAGGGGAAATATAGGTGGTATGGGGAAACAGAGAAAGAGAAATGGAATGAGAGTCCAGAAATGGGAGAAAATGGTCACTGATTGCTCAAGGAGATTTGAAATAAAAAGTTGATGGGGAGGAAGAACTAGGAATGGCAGAGCAAGGAACTGGGACTTGGAGTAGGAATGACAGGAATAAAGAAGACGGGTTCAAGCTTGATGGGAATGGGCAGGAGTATCTGTGTTCACTAGAGCACACTCTTCTCCTGGAATGGAATCAAAGATTCCTGAGTCTCACCATTTCTCAGCCGTCAGCAAATTTTTGTGCAACCCATTGACAAAGAATCTCATCACACGCTAGTGTTAATCTACTAAATAAGAGTTTTATTTAGAACAGACTAGGTATTATACAAAGTACCTCATGGAAGAGGAATATGAAAGACTCAAGGTTTATCAACAGGGGGACAGTTAAAAAAGAATCCAAATTAACTAAAGGTTTGAATATAAAGTGGATTAAGTCACATTATGTGACCTTAATTCAGCTTAATTCCATCTATTACACTAAATTTAATTATGACCATTTAAATTCTGAATAGCAGCATCCACACAGGGTTTAATGGAGTTTAACTAATCCTCTTTAAATTCACACCTTTAGTTAATTTGGATTTGTTTTCTTAAGTGTCCATGTGTAGACAATTACTCATTCTACCTAAACTACATCAGTATTTCCGAAAAGGGCCATGGGCATTGAATGAAGAACCTAACATTTTTTCCTTTTTTTAACCTGTATGAACAAATTAGAAAGCTATCATGAAAAAAAGTTATTATTGGAGGGACTGGGCAAAGAGATGGGATTTTAAGAGGAATTAAGAATGGTTCAGTGAGGAGGAAGTAGTAAATCAGGAAACATCAGCATTGGAAATGGGTTAGAAACAATTGTTGAAAAGAGACCCTCTCTTCTCCCTTGTGCAGCAAATGTTTGTTCCTATTATGGCAAACTGCCAGCTTCCCCCTGGTGAGTCTCATGCTTTACCTCTGCCAATTGTGGTCAGGACGCCCCCCAGCTACCGCATCTCCCTTGACCGCAGCAGAGCTCTGTCTCCCGACTGGGAGAGACCCTGCAGCTGCCCCCCCCCACTTCTGGGAATGCATACATTCACACCCCTTCCTCTAGGGAAGGCAGGGTTTAAATGTCCCTGGCCTGGCCCTTCATTGGGTCCAAGTGCTGTTAATTGCCCTGCTGTGCTCTCCCCTCTGCCAGCCAGGCAGAGGGTTTTTAACCCTTTCAGGCCCTCATACTGGCCCAGGTATACTCTTTTATAGCCATCTGGGCTGACTTTACCAAGCTATATTATTAGCACAAATTGCTCTTTTCATCAAGTCCTCAGAACCGTACCTATCATTTGCACTGTAGCATCACAAAACTGTGACAGAGCAATTGATTCATTTGATTTGGTCCATTTTCCTGTTAGTGAATTCTCAGAAATCAGAAAAGATGTTTCTGCAGGTTGAGCATCCCGCTCAGCCCATGCCTCCTTACTTCCTGTTTGTGAGGAGTGATCATTCAGTTTCATGTATTAATATCCTGAATCTTGCAATCAGATCAATGAAGGTGCACCCTTTCACCCACACAGACTCAAGTTAAAAGCAAGGAAGTTCCCAACAGGGACAAAGCTCTGCTCATACAGTTTCCCATTGCAGGGAGAGAATCTCAGTTTTCATGGAAATGACTAGATCTCACCCTGTCCGGTTCTCTTCCTGTCTGTAAAACCCGCAATCTCAAATCCACTAAATCAGCATCGATAGGGTGGCTGGATAATCACTTCTGGAACCCAGATACTCATTCACATAAGAAAAGCTCCTGCCCAGAAACTAGTGAAGACAAATACCAGTCATACAAATATCTGCAGAACAGTGAACAAAGTATGAATATATCTGGATTAAATTGTTATTCGTATGTTATGGACATGTTAAATAATTTTCCCACTTTTTTCCAATTTTAGTTTCAGCAGTTGCAGGACAAACTACAATAGATATACTGTGCATTGAGGCCCACTCAAAGTCTCTAGATCTAGGGAGTTGCCCTTAATTCACTAGGGAGCGTGTAATAAATATTTCTTCACCTGCCCTTCAGGCCTGTCAAAATTACTGTGGCAGAGATTCCATGAGATGCTAGAAGTCAATCTAAGTCAAAATATTTTACTAGTGCTATGTTTTGTTTTTTCATATGCCAGTATTATAAGATATTATAAAAGCAATTTGCTAACTAAATGACAAACACTTCAATGCAAATGTAACTTTTTGCTTTATTATTATATAATTTTAAGACCCTCAGAAATACTAAAAAAGGTATATCCAATTTTCCATGAATAGTCTGTAATCATGCCACTGTTTTTTCAAGGCAGTATTTTTACCTTGGTTTCATTTTATTTTTTGTCAGTGGTTCTACAACATAACAAGCTGCTTTTCACCTGAAGACTCCATTGTTTGCAGATGATGTTTTAGAAACATGCATTGTATAATTAGAGATTTGAAAATAAGAGAGGACTAGGAAGCTATGAAATGAGTCCGTGCCACCACCCTTGTCCCTTGAAGGCCTGGGATCATCAGTTTAGGTCACAAGCAGAATGAACTGACCTAAGTCCCAGAGGACATTGGTCTGCCTACGCAAACTATGATGCAGAAAGCGATCTCAGGTCAACAAAGAGCTAGCCCTGAAATGAGAGGGATGTTCCGAATCTGAAGTGACAGGAGTTCATAGAGTACTGCTATACGGTGTACCTTAAACAAAAACAAAATCATTGCCTGACTCTGTTGGGTTTTAACTAGAGATTTTGGGCATTCATTTTCTCATGACTTATAAAGTGCTATTAATTTAAATTTTAAGGTAACTTTTGCTTTCAATAGCTAAAATGATAAACACTTATAATTTCACCATCTCCATACTCTAAAGGTTTTGACGATACTTGCCTCCACACTTGTGTGCAACACTATTTTTAGGTTTGTCTTTTCCTATATAAAAATTATTAACTTGATTATTCGGTTGATTTAGGCTTACATGGGATTATGAGAGAGATAAAGATGCATTGTGCGTTTAAAAACCTATGAGATGCTCCATCTTTGGATGTCTTGCATTTGTGTGCAATTTATTTTTACAAGTATTAGTACGAAGGGTAAAACCTATCAATTTTGATATCTTTTCCATCAAGCATCACTGATTCAGATTGCACATTAAAGACTATATCATCATAAGTGGGCATGTACAAAGCATGCACTAAATGTCTTTGAATTATTGAGGGCAGTGAAACAGTCTTCTTCCAGATTTATTTGTGCTGTTTTATGCGAGCCACTGCAAAGTCAGGCAGCTGTAACTTTCTTGGGAGTTGCATTTCATGGAGTGTTAACTATGCAGCGCAATCTAAGGAGCTGATGCAGAGAGACTGGGTGAGCCTGCTATTCTGTAAAAATCAGAACATCCCCTGGGTATTTCATGGAATTCATTTCATGTTTCATCATGCAATAAATTAGATAGCGAATCAGGGAACTTGCTTGATCAGAAAACTATCACAGGCTACTCAAACTTCAGACTTATGGAAATAGAGCTCCATTTTTTTTAATATCCCTATTTTTTAATTAGTTTTAAGGGTTCTTATGCCAACCAGGTATAGGAAAATGGGGAATTCATTACATACCATGGTAGCAGATGCCCCTACATTTTCAGGAAACCATTTCATTTGGGGAATAAATTCACATAAAGCTGTGATTGGATGAAGCAACTTGAAACAATGTTTTCCCCTGCCTCATTATATAAAGACATTGGGCAAGATCTGCAGCTCCTTTTTATCAGGGTATGTGTTATGTATATGCTATGTTAGATCTGAATCTAGCATTAGAAAATATAGTACCTAGAGCACTGGGGACCAGGACTTAGGAGATCTCTGGCTCTTCCACTGACCACTGGGTGACTCACGAAGCCACTTTCCTTTCTCTCTGCCTAAATTTATCAGTCTTCAAAATGGGGATAATGATGCTGATCTATGTAGAACACTTTGAGATCTATGGATAACAAAAGTGATGGAAGAGCTAGATATTATCTTCCGGATTTAAAGACTTTAAGCTGTCATATTGCAAGTTTTCTTGATCCAACTTGATTTGTTGTTTCTTTGGCTTTTGGAGGCTCTCCTTAATTTTGTCTTACATCCATCCTCATTTGGAGCTATGCATCCCCTTTAAAGTCAGTTTTTCCATGTGATTTTCCCCACTCCCCATTCACATCTTGACAAGGAAGAGTGATATGGGATAGACCACATCCAGGGTAGCATTTGGATTGTGATTGCCTGATGAACAGTAGAACAATAAGGGGATGCAATAGAAGTTAATCATGGAACAAATGATTAACCTTGCAGTCAATGATGACAGATCTGGATACATTATTAATTGGGAACAACAACAAATATATTTGTGCTGAATAAATAATTTATTATTTTTATTTCTCAATTAGCTCTATAGATCAAATCTTACTCAGTGAATTAAGATATTCAATTTATCTGTCAGCCCTCAAATAAATTTGCAAATATTTTTATCATAATTTCTTATGATGACATTGTTCCTTACAATGTATCACAGAGACAGACAGAAACTAGTATAATTTTATTTTTGTCCCAAAACTACAGTTAAATGTGTTAATTATCAAAAGCACGTTATGAACAACTAATTTTAAAAAAGGTGACCAGAAAAAACATCTAGTCCAGTGCTAACTTCAAAGTGAGAGCATCCTTTATCCTGCAAATGACTATATATGCAAGGTATTACATGGCATCCATTAGCCTAGCATCTGAGCAGTTCACAATTGTTAACGCAGTTAATGAAGTACTATTATCCCCATTTTATAGATGAGGAACTGAGAGGCTAAGGGCTTGTCTACATAAGCGTTTAGTTCCTGGCAAGCCTGCTTCAAGTGTCTGTGAGGACCCTTTCACCTTACGCTAACAGTTCTCTAGTGTGCTTTGATTTACAACTGAGGAGTAGTCTACACTACAGAATTAGGTCAGATTAAATATGTCACTGAAGGCTGTGAAAATTGCCTGGTATGATGTAAGTAAGCCAACCTCAGCACTGGCATAGCCACTACAGGGTCAACAGAAGAATTCTTCCATCAACCTAGTTACTGTCTCTTGGAAACATGGATTAACTAGAGATACCTGTGCCACTGTAGCATTTCTATTGTAGACATCTCCCCAGCTTTCATTAAGCCTTGTGTTCATGTAGACAAGTCCTTACCCCACATCACAGAGGAGGTCTGGATACATCTATACATCCTGTGCCTGTAGCCCCCCAGTTCCAGTCAATAGACCGGGGCTAGCGCTACAAATAACTGCAGACAACTCTTTTAGTCAGGACAGGGAGGCTTGCTGCCACAGGTTGCATAAAGACACAGCAGGGACTTGAACCCAAGTTTTTCATGGCCTAGGTTAGGACACTAAGCCCTTGACCATCTTTCCTCTCATTGAGTGGACTGGAGCTCTGTGCAGGCAAGGCAAGTTCCAAGCTATGGATACATTTTGAGCCAGCTTGCTTCCTGTAAGGATAATATGTTCTATATGACTTTTACAGAATTGAACATATTTTTATCTGAATTTTAAGTAATAAAGTGCTAAACTTGGGCTCCTTTAGTCATATTTAGGCCCTGACATATTGATCTTATCATCAAGTATGCTAAGCCCTGCAGCTCTCACTGAAGTCATTGAGGTTACATTGAGTTTAGCAGGCCCTTGGCTGGAAGGAATCCTTCCTGTGCTACAGAAGGATTTTTCTAGAAGCCATGACCAAAATATCCATGAAGCGTTTAATGTCTGTGACTTTAATCTTGAATGTAAAAATGGTTGAGAAAAATAATCAAGACACTCAATGTCCTTTTTCTCCTTTATGATGTTTTGCATATGATCTTTCTTTTAGAGTAGTTCATCTCCCCTTTTAACACCGTGGGTCAATGATAGACTTTTAGTCAGGTAGATTGGGATTTGTGGCCATTCGCCTAACAGAAGATAAAAAAAACATACATTTACATGTATTCAGAATACATTTTCAGGGACAGATCAACTTTTCTGAAAGAAACACATGCCTTTTTAAAAAAAGTGTACAATAAATATATAAAGTGATTTTTTGTTGTTAAAGAATGCCAAGATCTTGTTAAGTTTCCTATACTAATGTGTCTCATGTCTGTTTATTCTGTCACATTTAGTTACTGACAGAATTGAGGACATGGCAACTTTGATACACAGCACAGTAAATATGCATTAGCCTGGAAAATGTTAAACTTGTTTTCTGAAAGCTGTGGTTAGAAGAACATGGCAGTTTAAAAAAATGTTTTTCACATTTAATCATATTAATTTATTCTAGCCCTAATCTTTCATAAATGACGTCTTTAAAGACTTTAAATCTCATGACCCATTTTTCACCTCCTGCAGTACTGTAGTGTAAAAATGAGAGATGGGCCAAAATTAGCATGTCTCTAGCCCAACCAACACTTGTCCCCATCAAAGTTCAGAAAAATAGTTGCCGAGTCCAAATCACTTCTGCTCTGGGTTTTTCAAAATAACTCTGAATTATAAGATTTGAAAAAAGAAAAAACTTCCTTTTTCAGTAATAAATATGATTAGCATGCCACTTGTCTAGCCAACCATACTGCATGAAGTCCTCAGTTCAGAAGAGAACAAGCATGCACTTATTTTCAAACTGGACACCCCACTATATAAACTCTCAAATCACAGAGGCACGCTTGTCCAGTGGTTAGTGCATTGGCTTTGGAAGATAGCAGTTTAATTACCTGCTCTGTCCCAAATGACCCGTGTGACTCTGGGTAAGTCATTTCAGCCACTCTGTGCCTCAGATCCCCCATTTATAAAACAGGGGTATGTGAGCTTAAATACATTGAACACTTTGAGGCATTCGGGCGTGCTAGTGATGGGGGCCATGTAAGTACAATAAACAGCTACAAATCGATTGTTTACTGCCCCCTGCCAAACACACAGACACGCACAGTTAAGTTTGCCAGCCCCTTATAATTCATCAGTTCTCCCTTCTCTCCTCCTGTCAGTTCCCATGTCCTTAGAACTTACCTATTCATATGAAGTTCTCTCTGCCTGAAAGCCTCGTTTCTCCATTTTCTCTTGGTCCCTCAATCCTCTTTCCTTCAAATCCCTCACTGAGAACTGGATCAAAGAATTTTAAGTTTAAAAAATGTCAGGAAAAAATGTTTTGTTCTCTGACCAGCTCTCTCTCTACCTCCCTCCTCTTCGTCTCAGGACATCTCAAACAGTTTGCATTTGGCTTTCTTCATCATCTGCAGCAGCACCTGATGCTGCTGCTAGGCAGTGGATGTTTCTTCCTACCTCTGTGCTTCCACTGAAAGCTGTTTGGGACTCCCTGGTTCTTCCAAAAGCTCTGTGTCTTGCCCCTAGAAAAAGTGGGAGTGAGCTGAAGGCAGAAGGATGCTGAGTAGCTTGTTGAGGGCAGCAAGTAAGAATCCCCACTACAGTCCACATTCACTCTGGCATTCACCAAAAGCTGCAGATGAGGCAATGGAAGTCAAAGCAGACCATACATAAATACATAAATCCTAACTTAGATCTGTTGTCAGATCAACTTTGGCCCCCTAAAAATATACTAAAAAAATGACTGAAATATTTCAAGATTAAAAAATCTTAAAACCTTTTCTCTTACAGATCAACAAAACACCACCACAAAGCAAACACATATTCCTTATTCTTCTGGCACCCATTTTTCAAGTTTACAGGAATACATTGAATGGGAAAAGGACTATAAAATTATTCTAAGCAAAAAATAAAACCAAGTGCTATAATATAGGTAGCGCAGCAGCTGTTTTGTATAAAGTATGGGTTGTAAAGCAACTTGAATTATGGCTGCAGATGAGATCTGTTTGTTCTCTGGGATCTGTTCTGAGATTCTTTTTCACCTCAAATTATCTGCAAGTAGTGGGGCAGTAGGCGAGGCCTCAGGGACAGGAGGCAGCATCAGTTCTCAGAATTTTGCAAGGCAGACTGTAGGCTGTTTAGGGTGCATGCAAATTGCTCTGCATTTTGTCAGGCAAAGCCCTGATGCATAGCTGAAAAATGTCGCTATGCAGATGACCGGTACTTGCTGGGTCAGTCACTGTAGCTCAATCATGACCGTGGGCAAGGAGTTTGAGGGAGACAACATCACGCACAGTTTGGTATGTAGCTCATTTTTAATTGGTAAAGGTACAAATGGCTGATAGGTGCCTCCCTCCCACTGAAAGTTAACAAGAGTTTAGGATCCTAACTGCCATTTTGACTATGAGTTCTCTCCCTTTTAACTTTTATTATTTTATTTTGTTTAGCTTTTGTGGACCCAAGCACATGCCAAAAAGTCTCATCCAGGCTTTCATTAACTCTTGTCTCAATTACTTCAACATCTTTTTCTCTTGCCTTAAATGCAAGCTTATCCCATTCAGCCCCATTCAGTGTGCTGCTGCAAAGATTGTTTTCCTAGCCATCACTTTGACCACATCACCCCTTTCTGTGAATCCCTCCACTGGCTCCCCCTTCTCTGTTGAATCCAACAGCTATTATATCTTCTATTTCAAGGCCCCTCATGGTCTGTCCCTACCCTCATTCAGTATTGAAAAGTTGACTCCTTCAGCTGATGAGCCTTTGATACTAACCTCTATCACCAGCGTAAATTTCTAGACAAGCACCTTTATGCTTTCTTCTCTTCTGCCCTTCATGTTCCCCATAAACATATGCAAAGCTATATCATTATCCTCCTTCAAATCCTTCCTTAAAACTTTCTTTTGTCACAAAGCCTACAAAAAGTTAGGTTGTGGTCTCAGCACACCAGTGGCCTATCATATTGACTGATACTGTCTCATTGGGTATTAGCTACACTGCAATTAGACACCCGTGGCTGGCCTCTGCCTGCTGACTCAGGCTCTCAGGACTGTTTAACAGCAGTGTAATATCCAGCCACTTTTCCATTTATACCAAGATGTAGGTCAGTTCCCTGAAGAAAGCTGCTCAGATATGGAGAGTTCATTATAATATTTCTTCCTCTCCCCTTCACACCCAACATGCTAATCTGAAATTGCACATTTTGCATGGGGATGGAGCTATTGAAAAAAGATTGAACTAACTTAATTCAAAGCTGAAATAGTGCGGCCTAGCCATTTCTTTACTCTTAATCACCAAAATTCAGCTGTATGCAGCCATGTGAGTATTTTGGGATAAAAACTCTTCGCCTTGTACTTGAATGTGAAACTCATGCAGTTTGTCTGGCAAGCTTTCATTCATGCCCATCTGTTAGAATCCCATTGTGATGCACTTACAAGGTATCACGTTAGTTTCAAGTGGGCATAAATTGCAATCAAAGATTAGTTTAGGGAGAAAGAATTTAGAGAGAGCTCCTGCTGAGTGCAAAAAAAATTACTTCTCTTCTGTAAAAAGAAACTCTTGGCTGACAATGCCAAATTAGAGCCTTCTGCTTTATAACAAGAGATTACATCTGTTGCCACTTGTAGGCTAATGCCACTAAAGAGCTGAGGATTTTTTGTTGTTGTTTTGTTTAATATAAATGCTAGGTATTGGGAAAACTAGAAAATCATCCATATACATTTATGAAGAGTAGGTCTTATCCAAAACACCTCACAAACTACTTTAAAAGTACAAATAAGATTTTAAAATGCTGGGAGAATAGTATTTAGTTCCCCAGCTTTTAGTACGGCATTTAATAGTCTCGTGCAGGGGATGACCTTGGTTATCTCCCTAAATGCGGATTCTTTTTCCCCCCAAACACCTTTCAGGATCACTGCTATATAGTTTCTCTCATTGCTGCAGCTCATTTCCCTACAATATAAGTTACTACATTTACCTAAGAGCAATCTACTTAGTACCATTCCCAAACTAGTATGCATTCTGCTCTGTTCTCCTTCCCAACTAATAGCTTGGGTCCAGCACTAGCTGAAACCACCTGCAAGTGACAACCTCCCCAATACAGCTGATCAAAAATTTTCATTCAGAATAATTTTCTGTATGGAGTGTAGTTGTAGCCAGATTGGTCCCAGGATATTAGAGAGACAAGGTGTGTGAGGTAATGTCCTTTATGGGACCAACTTCTGTTGGTAAGAGACACAACCTTCTGAGCCACACAGAGTTCTTCTGGGAAAAGTAATCCCAGAGTCACAGCAAAATGCAGGTGGAACAGATTGTTTAGCATAAGTAGTTAGCACATGCTGTAAATGGCCATTCAAGGTAGAGTGGACCATTAACATTTCTACAGTCATAAGACAAAAAGTGGGGGTTAGAGGGTTACAGACTGTTGTAAGAATAATATTCTGTCAGAAAATGCCCTTTGCACAAAACTGAAGTTTTCTGGGGGGGAATTTCAACTTTGCTGAAAAAATTCAATTTTCCATTGGAAAGCTGTCATTTTGACTTTTCCCAACTGCCTGCAGGGAGACAATGAAATTGTGAAATTGACAAGAACCTTCCAGGTGGCAGCTAGCAAGCGCGGTTCTACTGAAATTTTTTTTTTTTTGAAAATCCCTTTCCACAAACAAAAAAACCCCAACATTTTTGACAAGTTTAAAAAAATGTGATTTTTTTCCCCAGTAATGGATTTCCATTTTATGGCCAGGTCTGTTCTTCTGATATTTCCCCTATGGTCTCTCTAGCTGCTGCTGCTGCTTCTTGTCTCCAGTTCTCTGCTAAACTGTCTGTCCCCCACTGCTCCTGCTTCCATCCTGCACCACTGTCCCTTTTCCATCTCCTTGTTTCCAATACTCAACCAGTCCTCCCTGCCTCAAAAGCTTCCATCACAGACCTACATTTAAAGAAGAGTCAGGGGTTAGGAATTTAAGGACTGCATTTAAAAAACAAGAGTAGACACCAAAGTAGAGATCAGTTAATAAGCTTGCATAGATAATTGCGTGCACTAAAGGTTGAAATTTTCAAAATGGCCTGCAGGACATAGTCACCCAATTCTCAGTACCTTTCACTGGGTCATTCCCATTGACCTAACTCCTTATGCCCCTTTAAATATCCTAGGCCAAATGGAGAGTTGGGTCCAACACCTCATTTTTTGGCTTGGATGTTTTACCTGTTTGCTTACATTCATGCCTATTTGCAGGCATATGCCTGTTTTCAAACTGTGGCCATAATGATACAAGATGATTTTCTATTTAGTTCCCCCCTTGTTTTTGTCCACCGTAGCATCCACAATCATGGTCTAATCTCTATGTGAATGGCTATGTACAAATTTAACATGCTGTTGCCCCACTCTCCGCCTAAAAATGCTTCAAAATGCATTTAATTACTTTGCATACCACGCAAGGGTTTCCCCACACCTCACAGGGAAGCGTTCAAAACTCATTTTGAAATGTGAACCTCCAACGCACAAAGCTATTTGTGTTAATACACTAAAACAATTCATTTTTAATGTTTCCTTAATTGAACTGAACTGGTCTCTCTCACAAGAAAAAGCAATGCATTTAACATAGATTGATTTCTGGGTGTCAGGTCAAAATTGATTCCTTTTCACTGGGATTTGTTTTCTATTTCAGATTCTAAGACTGCTCCCATTTTTTCAAAAGAGATGGTAAACTTATATCAAGAAATATTTGCAAAGACATTTGTTTACAGGACTCCATAGATCTTTCATTTTCATATCATGGTTTAACAGTTTAGAGGCAGTTTCTTGAGCAATTCCTGCCCGGAATCAACAATTGCATCAATATCAGTTGTGGTAGATTGCATGTAGTTCTTGTACATTCAACACGTACCCCATAGTTTTAACTGGCTCAGCATGACACTCCCTTGTTTACAGCTAACTCACTCAATTTCCATGTATTTCCCACAGGATATTGGAGTAAACTTACATCAATCAAGGAGTTGGATGCTTGTGTGTTGTCATGTCTCATAAATACACTGCAGCCTTAAGTCCTGCTTCCAATAATATATACATGAAATAATTTCCATTCTATTGGCTCCAGCGGTAGCTGGCCCCAAAGAGATGCTCTGCTTTATGTTAAATTAATATATTGCTGCTCCGGTTGAACTTTCTTTATGGCATATGCCAGCAGTAGGTACAGATATGAGTGACAGTTCTGAAGGCAATTACTAAAAAATAAATAAAGGACTACGGCTTAGGTACACATCATCAGGTCTAAAGTGAGTATTATTTTTCATAAATATTTGTACTGTGGCAGTGCATAGAAGCTCCCATTCTGGACTGGGATGGAATAAAGATGTGGGTACTTTTTTGTTAGTTGTCCACTTGAATAGTATACATTTTTATTGCCTTCCCACCTCTGGCAAGGTGATTCTGAATGTAGACTAAAAATAATGTGGATTAGCAAGTTCTGCAAACTGTTAAATATATTCTTTTATCTGTTATATAAAAGTGTGACTTTAGCTAGATTCTCTTTCCTCTGACCTTCCATGGAGAGCTCAAGTGTCTCCTTTAGTTACAGAAGGAGAGGCCTGGCATAATTTGATGCTACCATACATGGTTTTGTAACAAGCAGATGGGTAATGCACTTTTAGCCAAACTTTTTATGACCAAGGGAGCGTACAGATACTTTTTGCTTGATGCAGTACTGTTTGTTAAATTACTTTATTGATTGTGTATTATATTAATGTGTATTTCATTGCTTATTTGCCAAGTATATAGATTTCCTTGCACGGTGTCGTGATTATAACACATGTATGAGCTATGAAAAACCTATTGTTCACTTGCATCCTATTAATAATTTGTTAATATGGTTGCCTCTTTTTATTTATTTGTACACATGGTTGAAACCATTTCATGTCTTTTTAGAGCAGCATCTATGAACGTATCTGCACTCGGTTCTCTGCTGGAGAGAAATTCGATAACATCTCAAGAAAAGAGCACGTTCACCTAATAGTAGCTGTTCTGATGAAGTATATTAGCTGATATTTTAAAGCTGGCTGCAATCTCCTCTGCTTCCCCTAACTGCTCAGCTGAGGTTTCATAGCGGCTAGAGTAGCCTCACAGGGCTAGATTCTGCTAGCGTAGAGCAGGAACAGGGCCATAACCTGCAAATAAGTCAATCCCAGTTCAGTCAAAAATGGTTGTGCTAGCCAGGGAAGGAGCATGTTCTGGATACCCAGATGTCCAATTATTTTCAATCTTCTGAGAAGACTTCAACAGCACAGAGCCTATAATTCAATTTGTCCCCTAAAAGAACAATCCAGAGACTGTAAGCTGCTTACGTACAGCCTGCCCTCCCTCAAATTAAGTATCCTTTAGGTCGTAAGGCTCTCCTTTTAACCATTATTTTGTTGACATGCCAATAATAGCCTCATGGGATAGAGAGGTACCGTTATTCTTTACAACAGC
The DNA here is from genome assembly GCA_007922155.1 of Mesoclemmys tuberculata. NCBI lineage: Eukaryota > Metazoa > Chordata > Testudines > Chelidae > Mesoclemmys > Mesoclemmys tuberculata. The sequence continues at coordinate 58,768,171 of ML675604.1, read as the reverse complement.
CATGTTCCTTGTCCCTATCATATGATGTTCAATCCATGTCATGCTTAAACATTCTTTATGCTCATTGCATATACTATGTTCAGCAGTATGACAAATAAAAGTTCTGTGATTATGGATGCCAAGCCAAGTAATAGTTCATTAAAATATTCTAAAACTATGAAGATATCCTGCATCTTAAATGAATATATCCCCCTCTTTCAAGTTGAAAGATATTTTCCACGAGAGCTAGACACAAAGGTTATTTTCCATTAAGAACTAGCCTTTAGAAACAGATGCTTTTGGGCTAAATCCAAATGTGATTTTTCAGAGAGTGTGATGGGGAGAGGACTTTCTATTCCTTACTTTCTCTTTTTTAAAGCCTTTTACAGTGGCAGAAAGGAAATGGAGAAAAAGAAAAAAGGGAATATTAAAGTGATTTCAGGTCCCACCCCCCATAATTCCTGTGACATGTTTTCACCATATAACACTGCTGTTGCAATACTCCTCAGCTGGTGAAAACTGTCATAGCTCCATTGACTAAGCTTCACAGGGAAACATTTTACCTTTACATCAGATTCGCCTCACATTATCCATTCTATCTGTATGAGCTTCAGTGGCATCCACAGCTCAGATGAGCTATATTAAGTCTAGCTGTCAATGTTACAGGTTTCCAGCTAACCTGATTGTCACTGGGTCCTTTGGTGCATCTGTTTAAAATTTAACTATGAAGCATGCCTGCTTCCATGGGTCAAAAGGTCCTCCTGGTAGGTGTAATCTGAATAAATCAAATACTGCTACACATATTTACTAGCTGTATTCCTGTACTCTGTCAACCTGCCATAGCATATGATGAAAACTGCAAACTGTGGCATATAGTTTATTCCATTCTCAAAAAACAAAAACAAAAAACGCTTTTTAATTCCTTTTAAGGAATTTGGTTGGCATCATCGGTAGAGCAGTGTATCATTTCTCCATCTTGCCAGAAGGCATTTTTAAGGCGTGTATACTTTTGAAATGAATATTCACCAACTCCCTTATCCCAAAGTTTTCAACAGCTCCCCCCCCCCCGCCTCACACACAAAAAAACCCCACAGCCCTGGATTGTATTAGTCCATGATATGCTTCATGTCATGTTTTCCATGCTATATTGCTGGAAAATGAATGGAAGGAATGTTACGTGATCTACGTTGAAATGGGGATAGACAAACAAAGTTTTGAGGTGTCATAGGTTTTTCTGACACCAATTGTCCACACAACTTTGAATACTTTAAGTTACATGTGAGGTAAGGAATAGGAACTATGTGGCCCAGACAGGCCTCCCTACTATGAAGGACCTGCTGATATGCTAATGGAAAGCCCTTTTCAAGGGCGATTGTATAATACCTATGCAGCCAGCTAGCCCTGTGTCCTGTGCAGAAGTGGAGTGCTTGACTGGTCTCTCCCCTGATGTATGTTGAAAGAAATCAGGGAGGCACTGAGCATATTCAGTATCTCCCCTACTCCATGTGTCGGGTGGGTTGCCTCTCAGCTTACTGACTGTGGAGAAGGATAAATGGAACCTGGAGAAGCACCAACAACTCCAATAAGGGAAAAGAAATATCTCACGCACATAGTAAATAAGAGAACACCCCCAAATATTAACTATGTTGGTTTAAAATTACCAACCCCTCTCCACTCTTTCCTTCTTTGGCAGCATCTCTTATAGAGAAGGCCTATGGAAAAGAATTGAATCAGCTTGCCACAAGTTTTTAAACCATCCTATGGGATTTAATAAAGAATTATATCCCTTCTTCAGACAAACAATTGCGGCTTTGAGCATCTACTACAGAACATAAGAGAAGCTACTCATCTTAGTCCTAATTAGAAGAGATGGTTCAAAAAGAGCTGCAGCTGAGTCACTACAGATGTGATTGCAATAAAGTTATGTTTGACATTTCATAGTTGTCCATTATAAGGATTATGCACCATTATTTGAAGCACTTGTCAATACTGCACACAGGATACAGGACTATTGTCTGATATATCATGGTAGTTCCTATATGCGTTTCCCAAGGACTCTATTCTGAAAGGTGAGCACTCCAGCCCCCTCTAGGAAAACATTGAAAAAGCTGCTGGAATGCTTTCATAAGTGGTTTCCCACATCCTTAAGCACATGCTTAAAGTAGTTCCATTAACTAAAATGGAAGTAAGTAAATACTTCAGTGCTTGGTTGGATCTGGGCCAAAGGGGCCAGCACCTTATAGGATCAAGTTCTATATTTTGAGTAGAACATGAATCCTGTACACCGAGGTGCTGGGCACCTTCAACTGTCCACTGAAATTACTGAGAATTGAGAGCACTCAGCACCTTGATTAAGAGTAGGTGTAAGGAGAGAAGGTGACAGACATTAGACATGGAAGGATAATGGCAACACTACCATAATTCTGGCATTTCGTAACATTTGGGTGCTTGATTTTGCATCCTTAAAAGAACACTATTAATACTGTATGTGTAATATATTGCCATAGGTATTGTGTATATCTGTATCTGCCTGCATCTATAAGCCTAAGCATATAAAAATAAATATGTATTTGTGTAATATAGTTACACACGGGTCAGCCTCTAACACCATCTACATTATGCAGTAGAGCATAACTAAAATAATGGAGTGAGATTCAATGCAATTTACTGATGACTGACATGGGAGCTGTCACTAACAGCTGGACTTGGGTCAGTTACAGCAGGATGAGGGAGTTGAAACATGTAATATGAATAGAATTTGTGGGAGTCAATTATGTTCATTCAACCAATCACTGATTTGTATTTGTATTGCAGTACATCAGGGAGATGGGAAACAAACTTGATGGACAAGTACCATTTTAAAGTATTGATAATTTCCATGTAAATTAAAGTAATATAGCTGAAAGGGAAACAGCTACCTCAGAGAGATGCTTGGCAGTCTGCCTGCTTATTCCAACAATTCAGTCACCAAACGAGGGTGTCAAGGCTATTTAGAATTACAGCAGTAACTTTTCTTTGATGCTGAGTGGCTGGGGATTAGTATATGCCTCTTAGGGGCTGGTCTGGGGACTTGATGGTGCTATTCACTGATAGGAAGATGGCAGAAAACAAATGAACGCTGTGTGTTTCACTTTTACAAAGCCGTCTATTGCACGTGGTGCATGAGTTCATTCATGGTACAAAACATTTGCACTGGCTTCAAGAGGAAGCCTCTAGCACATTCCCTGAGGCAGAAGGAAGTTGTCTAGACATTGTAGAAGGGAGGCTAATATTAACTAACTAACCAACTGAATTATTAGAGTTAGTGACTTTGTTTACAAAAAACGGCTTTATGATCAGAAACATGTATGCACACACAAAGAATGTAGGGAAGGGATTCATGAACAAGAAAAACCTAGCTAGAAGAATTGTATTTCAGAAGTGCAAGATTGGTGAAAAATCACTACCCATACTCAAGCTGTGTGTGTTCTCATTTTTTGTTTTTAGGAGCTATCAGAGAAAGTGGGTGAAACTAAAGTCCATGGACTACGATTGCGACAATAAAGCTGAAAACAGGAACTGCAGTAGTCGATCAGACCCACAGTCCCAGTCCAGTGTCTGACAGTGCTCAGCAGCATCAGATGCTTCAGGAAAGCTGCAATAAGCCATGTATTTTGCAGATTTGAGAATATGGGGCAGATTAAGTCCCCTATTAAAGCCCTTAGAATTGGTTTACAACATGAAGCATGAGATTCAATCTCTTCCAAAATTTTCTACTAAATATTATAATTCTGGATATTGTTGGTATCCATATCTGTTTGGTACAGTGGACTAAATTCAGCTTTGTTTTTTGGAGTGTCTCTTTTGGACATTAATGCCAATGGAAGATGCCTGGGTATAATTGGTTTACAACATGAAGCATGAGATTCAATCTCTTCCAAAATTTTTCTACTAATTATTATAATTCTGGATATTGTTGGTATCCATATCTGTTTGTGTCTTGCTAAATTCTTGGCCACAAAAATAGCCTGCAACAGAGCTCTAGTGCTTAATTATGCTCTGTGTGAAAATTTATATCATTAGTTTTAAATCTGCCAGCTTTTAATTCAATTGACTCTCCTCTTGATTTTCTATTAGGAGTCAGGGAGAACAAAAAGATCCCAGTCTGATTTCTCAGTACCATTCACTATTTTGTGTATTATTAATCATGGGCATTTTACTGGTTTCCTTTCTAAGGTAAACAATCCCAGTCGTTTCAATCTCTCTTCAGATGAGAATTTCCATGCCCTTAATCACTTGTCATCCTTCTCTGAACTGCCTCTAATTCTGCAAAATCTTTTCAGAAATGGGGAAGCCAGCACTGTAGAAGAGAGCAGAGCAGCAATAGAAAAATATTTCTTGGTATAGTGGACTAAATTCAGCTTTGTTTTTTGGAGTGTCTCTTTTGGACATTAATGCCAATGGAAGGTGCCTGGGTATAACAGCATACTTTTGCCTAGAACATTTAACTGGTTTTAATCCTTGCTTTGATTAATTTGCTATTGGCCAAAGCAGGAAGTTGGTTGGGAGACTAGATGGACTTATTCACTAGGTTATGACACATTAAGCAACTACAACTGAGCTGAAGATTACTACATCTAGCAGTACCAATAGTGTTCCTTGAAATGATCCCTCATTAGGGAAAGTCAGAGGCAAGAGATGATGCTATGGTTATGTATTGCCAGGGTACCATCAAGGCATATTTTGTCACTGTGCCGTAGTGTCCTATATAACCACAACCACAAGTAGAAACAATGTTAGTGGGCAAGATACAGCCAGAACAAGCCACGAGACAACAATCCAAAAAGGAAATGAAGGTTCCTTATTTGAAACCTGAGTTCTTCACAATGGCCTCTGGATATTCCAAGGGCTCTGGAGAGGTTCACATATCTGCTGCTGTGGTTGGAAGGAACTGAAGTGGCAGGTGGTGCCACAACATGTTTTATAGTCTCACCCTCAGAACATGCTTAAATGCTGGTGGGAAAGTAAATGCTCTAATAGGCGCTACCACCAGAAGATTCCTGTTCCAGCTGCACCAACCAGGGCATCTCAAGAGTGCAAATTTACAGAGGACACTTGAAGGAGAATTAGCAGTTATGCCATGACAATAGAAAGAAAGAGACTTGAGTCACAAGATGACAGCTGGATGCGAGTTTTGTGTTTTCAAAAAAATACTTCCAAACAAAATACCTAAAGATCAGATGAACACTAACAACATTGGTAAGTGATGCTGTTTGGTCATTTTGTTGTGGATCAATAGTAATTTCAAGCTGCTTCAGGAACAGTAGTTGCCATCATCACTAAGGTCCTTATTCCATTGTCATTGATGTCAATGGGACAGTATTCAGCCCTAGACCTCCAGTTATCACCTTTACATAAAAATTCATTATTAAATATTAAATAGAAAGCTACTACAGTTAATGAAAAAGCATCTCAAAACTTTTGATTGTGGAGTCTTCTACACAACAGCCAAAGTACCAAACATGTGGTTCTGTTGTGCATTCTGGATTCATTACATTTACTCTTTCCATTTTTAATAATTTACTTCTTTCATTTGGAACTAATGGGGATGGATAACAGATTATGTCCTCTCACTACTGATCCATGTGGACCACTGTCCCTGGAAGATTGCCATATACATTTCTATCACTGGTTGGCCTGGTTTACTACTGGCTCCTGATTTTAATTTTATAGAAGAAGTTGTCTATGACTAAGTAGCTGTGTGCATGTGGACTATTGCTCAGATGCCTAGAATTTGTTTGGATTTAGCTTCAGAGAACATTTGTCTTCTTCCACATGTGTCAAGTTAAATACTTGGATAGTTACACTATCTAATTTCTGTTTCAGAGGGTAGCAAGATGCTGCAGGCCACTATAATGAGGGACATCCTCCATCCCACCCTGGACAAAATGAGGTACATTTCTGAGGTATAGCGCTAGGGAGAGTATAGTGGCCATTCTGCCAGCTGCTCAGAATTACAGTACTGCAGGCGTCCGTGCTGCCACTGTGGGATGCTGTTTGCTCTCCTTTTTACCAGGGGCTAAATCTGGCCTTTGCTGTGTAAATGGAAAAAAATACATTTGATGGGGCACCAGTAAAAGGATCAAGAGATACAAGATGAAAAATATTCAAACATCTTCAAGAAATGTTCATTTAAAAAGAATTATTGTTCTGTGAACAATGAGACATTACATGGACATTGAGTATGTGCATCCCCCCCCCATATACAACAAATTCCCCCCCCCAGCATTGATACTAAAATCTACATCTGCCTATATACAGAGTATCACAATTTATACAGATGCTACATACGAGGTGTGACAGATATTGCAATCACGTGGATCATGTTTGGAGACCACCTTGTAATTTAGGCTTTGATATTGTCCTGTTTTAAGTCATTATACAGAGATGGGTCAAACAGTATGAGCTGTATTCATAGCCCTTTGTATCACACAGATGGGATGAGTGGGCATGGGTGTTTTCCTGGCTGACTTGCTCCTAGTCTCCTGCAGAATCTGGAATTAGCTACCTCTCAAAACAGCAGTTATTCAAAAATCTCACACAAACACACAAACTTTTGAAACTCCCTAACCCCTCCGCTATAGAGGGTGCCACTGAGTTGTGATTAAACTGTTACAAGACAGATCAAAGGCCAAAACTGTATACCAAAAAAACTGAACTGTTCCAAAGTGGGGAGGGAGGGAACTCTGGTTCTTGAGCTACAATCTGACGTGAACTGGTCATGAGGAGAACAAGTCAGAGAGGTTTGAAAGACTGATACCCTGACTTCAACACAGGGCTCTGGTAGGTAATGTCTGGTACATGTGTAGGAACTTATTGTTTTTATATGTTCTCTGTAATGCTTTTGCCCTAAAAATAGTGTATTTTGCACTGTGAAGCCTAGTTGGTAACTGGTATATGCTATGATAGCCCTTGGAGAAAAGTTAACCTATCAGACCTACTAGGGAAATCACAGGGAGGTACAGACCGATTGCAAGCCTCAATCCCTTGTCTGGAGGGAGAAAGATATGATTTCTGTCTAAGAGAGGTAACTGCTAAGAAGTCACAAACTTAAGTGGGTACCCTCCAGGAAGACCGGATGTGGGGGTCAAAGATACAGTTAACCCTGAAACTATGACAAAAAGAACTAAATATGTACTATCTTGGTCTGACTTGACCTGCATCATGAAATTAGTCACCATCTTTATTTAAAGTTAGATTTGTGGTTAGATAAAAGCACCACATTATCTGAATACAGAGTCTAAGGCTATATATCAATATGGGCATCATTACGTAGCCTAACATGAAACAGCGCTAAAATCAGACAGACAAGTCCAAGGTCATGTCAGGTGTCTCAAAACTATTTATACCAGGGAGGCAGTATTGCTCAAAAGTTACTTTATGGAATGCTAACATCACTGAAAAGCTAAGAGCTATCAGGATCTTGTGCTTCTAGAACAAGATCTCCCCAACAATGACTTTATTGAATTATGTTTGAAACAAAAACAACGTTTACCATCATTGTTTTATTCGCTTTTGTGGTGAGTTTATCATTTTAACTCTACACCAACAGAATTATAAAGCTTAGAGATTAAAGTATCAGTCAGTATCTTAGGTCTTTCTGATAGGTTTGATTCTCGCTTATGCCAAGCGTTTAGTAGAATTCCAAAGAGTAAATTTTTGGAGACAAGATCTGGTCTGTGTGTGTTTGTGATGCAGATTGGGGCCTCTGGGTGTTAGTATTACATATATATTAAATTATAAATCAGGATTAGACATTTATATAGCTCATTATAACTTCCAGTTACGTTACAGAGGATACAACTATCATGCTTCAGGGTTTTCCTTCTGCTCATGTCATTCCATCAGAATACACTAAGGAGTGCCTTACACTTTCTTGTGAAGCATCTCATCCTGGCCCCTCCCAAAGACAGGATTCTGAGCTACAAGGACAACTGGTTTGATCCATTATGGTAATGCCTCTCATGCTATGTTTTTTTGTTGTTGGTCTATTTTTATTTCCAGCCTGAAGCCCAGGCGAGACAGGGCAGCTGTCTGGACACATCCTAGGATAGGAGTCAGGAGGAGCACCATGCCCAAAAGAAATCAGCTGAGCAGGACAAATCAGAGCCAGACCTAGTATTACCATTGCCTAGAACCATACAGAGCTGAGAGAATTCGGGCTTGAGACTTTGCCTTGGTAATAAAGATAGGGAGTGTGGTTAAGGCAGAGGGGAAGTTGTTGCTCCGAGTGCATTTATGGAGAGGAGCAGAAGAGGGCATCTGAGAGGTTTGTTGGGGAAAGTTTCCTGGAACCAATGACAAGGAGCACCCAAGACTTCCTGCCAAACTGGAACTACCCAGCATGTCTAGACAGTGCTCAACATCTATCCTTTCATATTGTGGTAGTATGAGCCTGTGGCTCTTTGTGTTGGATGTACCCCTGTTTTATCACTCCCCCTATCTTATCCCCAGTTTTTTCTCCCTTTATCCCTCTGAAAATATTTCCCTCTTGTGCATTTGTTGAATTGTTCTGGGGTGTGAGTGTGTGTGGTAATTCCGGGGGATTGTGAATAAGTTCCCTCGGGATGGAAGGAAGTTTCCCTGCTGCTTTCCTGCATGCATCTTTTCTTGAAGAGACCCTGACCTCAAGAAAGGAGACTATCTTGGCCACAAGGATGCTACATTACAACTTCTTCCCTTGTTATTGCATATTGGTAACACTCAATATTACAGGCAAGTCTTACAAAGACCTTTTACTTCTGCTTAGTGAAATGACACACTGACATTTTCAACAGTGAATGGATTTCACCACTGACACATTAATAGTCTTTCAATTGATGCAGGCTTGATGAACTTCACAAAGTTTCTGAATACAAGGTAAGCCTTCATATTGGGAAGAATTATTTCTTTTTAGGAGAATGGATTGCTCTCTTTTTGAAAATTTTGGCCTTAACTCATAAAACTTGCTTGTTCAAAGTTAAGCATTTAAATATGGATTTAAGTATCTAAATAGGGCTACATCTACACTACAGCCCAAGGTACAATTTACAGCTTATGTAGACATACCTATGCTAGCTGTAGTCTAGCTAGCTTGTTAAGAATAGCTATGAGGACATTGGTGTGGGCTTCAGTGCAGTCTGTACAAGTTCACCTGGCCCCCTGGGTACATGCTCACATTGCTAGCCCAAAGCAACATTTCCTTACCGTTATTTTTAATAAATTAGCTAGATTAAAACTAGTACAAGTAGGTCTATATGAGCTGCAAGTCACATCCCTAGCTGCCATGTGTACATATATCTTAACAGGCTTGATTTTTAGAAGTAGTAGGCACCCAGCTTGCACTGAAATAGCTGATTCCTAGCTTACCAGTGGGCATAACAGGTTTCTGGGCCTAATGAGGCATAAGATATCACTTTTTGATTATGCTCTTCCCTTCCCAATAGGGGTGTTAATTAGTGTCATGCAGACATTTATCTCCATTCAGAGAGAAAGAAGAAGGCTAGATTGTCAATTGGTTAGGGCACTACTCCTAGAATTTAGGAGAACTGGATTCAACTTATTGGTCTGCCATAAGTTTCCTGTATAACTTATGGTAAGTCACTTACCCTCTCTGTGCCTCAGCTTGTCATTTGAATACGGAGAACAGTACAACCCTCAGCTGAAGCGTATTGTGAAGATAGCTACATTAAAGATTGTGAGTTGTTCAGATACTACAATAAGAAGGGCCATACAAGTACCACAGACAGAACAATTTTCTTTGTAGACAGCCGAAAATAGCTGATGGTTCGTAATTTGGTGGCCATGTGACTTGGGCCAACTTTGAGCCAGTGACTTAGGTTAAATGACAACCATTAGTAATCCCTTGAGCCATCCAATACCACTAAACTAAATTCAGAAGGGAAATTCCCTTCAGGTGCAATATCATTAAGTTAAAATATGGATTTGACACCACCATAGCATCATTTCAGAGCATTTCAGAATATTTCTGATAAGTTAGCAATTTACCAGATAAAATCAATAAATGCAGATCTTGTATGTTATCAATGCATGTAAACATAGTTGTTTCCTTCCTAAGAGCTCTAGTAGCAGAGTGATTAAGTTTGCAGCCAATTGTAATGGGATCAATAATTTATACCTAGACAAAGGACAATGCATAGGAGTGCACATCAAGTACCTGAAATTAAACTGAACAAATAGGAACATTCCTTAAGTTATTCAACTAGATGTACATCTTTTATAAATTCAGTCTATTTTAAGTGCATTTCCAAATGAATGGTAATTAGCTGGTAAAAATAGATATATTAAAGATGCCTGCAATGATTTCACAATAATCAGGGCGGAAATTTTGCAAAAAAATTATGGGCTGGCATCTCAAGCATTTTTATTTAAATGAATCCATCTTTCTGCTCAGGGCATTAGAGAACTCCTCACATTCCAGCAAACACAGACTTAAATATAAACCCTATTTGGGCATTATTCCAGATCCATGCAGTCTGTTATTCTGGATGCCAGAGAGTAAAATAAAATGAAACTCTATAAAGCAAAGCTAAGAACAACTCTGTGCTTTCCTTTTTTTAAAAAAGTATTTAAACGTGTGGAACTAGAACGATTATAACATTAACTGGCAATATTAGAGGGACCTTTAATAATATTGTCAGTGTCAAAAGCAATTTGGTTTCTAACATCCCTCTGCATTCCAAACTGTCTTTTCCACACATGACCAGCTCTGTTGAACAGAGTTACAGTTTTGGGTTTAATAAGAGAGGGCATTGGGCCTGCAGGCCATTCTATTACTTTTGATCTAAAAAAATAAAAAGATATCTTCATACTTATGATTAGAGTAAAAACTCATGTTCAATTAATGTTCTCTATGATGCCAAATTTAAAAGCTTTTTTTTACTCTAAAACCACCATCTGGATAATTCCCTTCTGTCAGAGAAAACCGTGTTCTTTACAACTGATGATCCATTGAAAGCTCTACAAATGCCACTTGGATTTCTTCCTGTTAAGGGAATTAAAATGGCAGCTATGCTGCTGTGGATACTACCTGCAAGAAACTCAACTGGTCAGAACTATCCACTCCACAGTATATGATACACCTAGTGAATAGGTACTTTTCTGAACCTGCACTCAAACAGTCCATGCACACTGCAGAGTCAAAACTCACTCAGATTTGGTTTTACTAACTCAGAGTAAGAAAATAAAGAGTTCATCTCAAATCTTCTCTCCCAATTTGACCACTCCCTAGGTTTCTTCCTTTGGACTGCTGAGCTGGCAAAACTGCCCTTACAGAGAGGGAACCATAGACTTCCACCTTTTTGAAAATTGTCACTTTGAATTCTATAGGAGGCCTCTTGTTAGTATGAGAGCCAAGATTAGCACTTAGGACTTCCTTGTCCCTCCAGCTGTTTTCCAATCACTGGACCACAACTTTTTCCTTCCCTTGCTTTTAACCCAGCAAGTGTACAGTGCCATAATTCAATGATCTACTAAAAGGAAAGGATTTAATCCATAGATTGTCAGAGCAGCAGAGCTTTGGAGAGAAAAATAGTGTTCTAGGGAAAACACTTGCCCTTTACAGAAGCAAAAAACAAAATATGAGCTACAGATTCACTTCTACAGAGAGGGAAAAAAATTCCCCAGTAAAGAAACTAGTAAAATACTCTTTTACGTTAAGCCGAAGTTGTTACTGTCTAATCAATTAACCATAAGACTGTTTATCCCTCAAGGGTTAACCCAGAAACATCACACCTTGTATATCTGCTTTATACATGTATGCTTAGTGCTTTCAAGCAAGGGGTGTTGGTTCTGATCTGGCTCACTGATATTATGCCTGAAGGAGAACAGAGTTCATACCAAGAATTGGAGGGTTCATACAGCTAATAGAAGACAGATCTTGTGATTTACAGCTCTTTATCAATGCTTTCATACAGGGAGAAAAAGTCTGGCCAACAGTGTTGAAGATTCCTCCTCCCACCCCATTGGGAGGGGAGGGGAGAGTTCTTAGAAATATGAGGACACTGTGGTCCAAAATACAGCTTCATTTTTCAGACAAATGCACGAACCAGAGAATGCCATTCCATAAAGTTACAACATTCTGGCTTTGGTAGGTCCAAAGCAATGAGAAGAGCCAGAAGAGCACAGACACAGGTGATGAATTGAGTGGACTAAGTTGATAGCCACATAGAACTTGATAAAATACATCACTATGGGATTTATACCACTGCCCATCTTTGCAATAAGCTTTTATTATGGATTATATAAGCAGCTTTGTTTGAGAAAGTCTTTAAAGTAAGAACCCCTAGGAGGTTTTATACCAATTATGCTTTCTGAATTACTTGTATAATTATGCCTCTCTAATTCTGTTATTATTTTCCTAGCAACCAAGTGTGGCAGCTCATCAATCCTGAACTACACTTCATTCAGAAGTTTACCACATGCTCAATGATCTGAAACATGACATAAGATATGGAGGTTGCTTAACAAAAAGGGTAGAGAGGAAGAATGCAAAATGAAGCGGAATTTTAGGGACCTTATTCTGAAACAGTATCTATATTTCTATTTTACAGCTATTTCTCCAGTCTGCAGTTTTATGGTAATATTCTCTTCCCACACCCTCCTGATTCTGTCTACTCCACCACCACTAAAATAAGCATACATTTTTACAGAGGTCTGCAGGATCTGACATAATTACAGGTATGAGATGGTCTCTGCCAGGTCATTGCTCCTTAGATCCCTAGAGTAATTTGTGAGAGCAAGGGTTTGCACAACCTTTGGTACCTTTTGAGAACAAAAGAACACAAATATGGATATTTCAAGCCAGTTTCTTTAAAAAAGTACTATTTGACAGCCACATTTCCCCCAATATTGATGTAGGGTTAGATTTTGACTTTAGATAGAACTGAGCAATAGGTGATGCTAAAGTTGCTCCACTTTAGGAGGCATCACTCAGATACATATGTCTGAGTCACTATTCCTCCCCTAAGGAAGGAGAGGGATTTCTGTGATCTGCTGTCGACCAATACAATCAGGAAATTGAAGCACTCAGCAGCGTAGGCTCAATTGCCCTGGTCAGCAGGTGTGGGGAACTGGAGAAAAAACTGTGACCCACCCTTTGTTTAATCGACTGGCTCCAGGAGGAAGGGTAGGATGTGAAGGCAGAGGGCCTGCTTCCACTAGGTCTGATCCAATGCCCACTGATGTCACTGAGAGTCTTTCAGTTGACTAATGGATGTTGAATTGGGCACTCTGTGGGTTAGGGCTTGGATCTGGGTAACTTAATAAGGGCACATGAATTGGAGGACTCTTATTTCCCTTGACCCCTGTGTGGGCATGCAGTCCAAATCACACAATCCATCCTTTAGCACTTGTAAGATTGTTGAAACAAACATTAGAGATTGAAGTCCTTTATACTCAGAAGAGGTAGCCCACAGGTGCACCCACTGTTCTGCTATTGTTTCTACATTACTGTGGAGGGAAAGGATACAAGTAATTTGTCTAGTCATGTATGTTCCAAGAAGTTCTCAAAATGAAATTGCATCAGTTTCATAACATTAGTGGGTTGCTACCATTACAAGTCATTGACAATAAGTTCAACCATACTCTCACATTCCACAATATGAAGAACAACAAGTGAGAGAGAGGGGAAATAGTTTTCCCTGGATTGGTGGATTTTTTTTTATTAGTAATATGGAAAAAATGCTTCTTCAAAAGTTGGATTTGAATTTTTACAGTGGAGAAGCCACATTGATCAAACATACTGAATATTTCCAAGGGCAAAGGTTAATCAATGATTGTAGAACATGACTCAACAGCAACTTTTTGCACCACTAATGATGACCTCTGAATTTACAATGAGACGCATACAGTAATCAAAGAGCTTTGCAGAGTTTAGCTAAATTCATCTGCCTCAAGTTAAATCTAATTTTCTTATCTAATAAAGGGGGAAGCACCAACAGACCATTTGTTTGCTGGGGGCTAGAAGGTTTTTTTTCCCCAGTAATATTAAAATACATGAGTTAAAAATCAATTGTTCTTTAAATATTTAGCACTGTAACTGACAGACCACAATTTTTATTAAAATACATTCATTGTCAGCCCTTTTCGGGCTGTGTGCACATTGAAACTCGTTTTCAGAAGCAATGTATGTAGTTTTAAAATATACTAAAAAAGAGAAAATAGCCGCTAAAGAAACATGTGAGCAAGGAACAAACAAACAAACAAGGAGATACTGACTAAAATTAGGACCCCGTTCTGTATGGCATTGTGTGCAGTTTCCACTGAAGTTGATGTCACATGATAGGGTGCTAATATTCAAATAACCAATGACTAATTAACCTTCCTTTAGTTCCAGAAGCAACACCATTAAACCGCTAGTAATTCCCTAGTTCTGACACATTGTATATATAATAAGACATAGTACTAGTTCAGGTCTTACTGTAGTAGATTTTCTTAATGCTGATATTACTATTGTTCTGACAAAGGTTCCCCCTCTACTGCATAGAATTTTAGTTCTTTACACTGGGCACAGTATAACTAGGAAGGGTCACCACATTATGATTAGATGACAAGGATAAAACAAAAAGTTCCTGTGTGTCTTTGGGTAGTGTTTTCTTCGTTCTTTTTTAATAGGTTCATAAATTTCAAGGACAGAAGGAACATTTATGATCATCTAGTCTTATCTTCCACATACAGGATATAGAATTCCTCAGTCAGTAATTTCTGCATCAAAGCCAATAACTTGAAAACCCATACCCTGTGTTATACTAAGTGAGCTAATGGTCCCTTGTAATCTTAAATATCTGAATCTATGAACTTGTGGTTGAACTAAAGCAGGGGTGCCTAACCTACATCCCGTGGGCTGTACATCACCTACCAGAGGATTTCATAAGACCTACAGCTTGCTTCACAGTATACTAACTGTTGATTTGTTAGTGTTGTGTCATGTTTTCATAATTTTAGTATACACAAGTGTGTAAATATACACTACTGTACATAACAGAAATACATACAAAATAAGCTGAATTTAAAATACAAGTGACATTACATCTGATTAAAGTATGTATAATCTGCTTGGCCCACATAAGATTGTGCTTAGGTTTATTTGGCTTATTACACATTATTTGTGTAATAAGGTTGGACATCACTGAATTACAGCATATATTTTAGAAAGACATCCTGCCTTGATTTACAGACCTCATGTGATGGACAATCTACTGCACCCATTGGTAAGCTATTACAATGGTTGGTTATCTTCACTTGTTAAAAAATACACTTTATTTTAGTTTGAGTTGTATAGCAGCGCTTCAGCTTCCAGTTAGAGATTCTTAACCTTCTGGAAAAGTTACCAAACTGAGCACAGTTCAGACTTTCTACATATACCTTCTGAGTCCTTTGAACCCACTGTGACATTTCTTTAAAAGGCATAGGACAAAATTTTCCCATGCTGCATACAGAATATTACATAAAGAGTATAAATAAGACACATGAAGGGAAAATTGAAAAGAAGCTGCCACAACCTGGATGATAGAATGTGACTCTCTCTGCTACCACTTGAAACCAGGAAATCTGAGGATAAACACCTGAAACATCCATGTTATCTCATCAGCCCAAGAATTACTGGTTTATAGAAGATATTTGGTAGAGAGGGAGGTAAAGAGAGAAGAGGTTAGAATGACAACATTTTTACTCTTATTACCAGGAATCACTTAAGGGTTTCTGTGGACATTCTAGTAATTAACTCATTTAAATGCTCACTTATAGCCAGTAGCCCCATGTGTGAATGGACTCAACTTGTCAGAGTGCTATATAACCTATGGCACCTTTTGTTCATTTAAAGTATTCAGGAAGAACATGCTGAAGTTGAATATTAATTCTAATGGACAGACAGAGGCCAGAGAGCAAGTGTACATCAGTAAGGCCCAGCAAGCACTTGCAGTTATGTAACTAGATGTTATGTACAAATAAAGGATTTTTATTTTCCCAAGATTTACTCTGGACCTAGGCTGTTGATTGTAATCAATGTGAATTACCATGAGTTCTGCACAAAAAGGCAAGCCAAAAGAGAAAGCAAAATCCTAGTCCTTTTAGTCTAGGAATATATTTGTTCTCATAGACTATATCCTGGTCCTTTGGCAAAGCCTGAATAAATAGGGAAGCACCTCTTCCTTCTGCAGAGTACCCTGCACAAATATTCCACAGCAGCCACCCCTGAACGGAAACAACATAGCCCTAAACCAGCAGCCAGCCCCTTTCTACACTATCCCACCAAATCTCTTGTCCATCTTGCTGTGGGAATGGCTGTCAGCATTTAGCTCCAGACTGGACAGAGGTACAGAGCTGCTTTGTGAGGCCTCTCCATCACTTGGCCTTCTACAGCAGACCCACAGCTGATCCATTATATGTTTGTGTTTCCCACCCCCTGTTTCCTTTCACTACAGATTCAGCTGTATATGCTTTATTCTACAGAAATTGTGTGCATTCATATTTTAAGTCAAACCAGAAAAATATAATAAGGTCAACAGAACACCACTAGACGTGGCCTTGAACCATAACACTGACTCCAAACCCAGGGTTCAGATGTTGCTTGTAGACAATCTGGATACCACAAAACTTGGGAGAGTTTGGAGTGATACCTAACCTCCATTCCTTCAAGTTCGGTTCTGCAATTGTGGCTTGTTCCTGCAGTGCTAAGCACCCCCAAATTGCACTGAAGTGAACAAAGCTATTCCAATTTGTATCAGTTGAGGATCTGGCTTGAGGTTTGAGTCAGAGCCTCAGATTAGGATCAGGCTCACCTCTATGTACTACATATGTTCAGCAAACGATCAGAGAGGCTAGACTGGTTGCTGGAAAATTGTCAGCAGCTGAAAACCTGAACCAGTGGTCCATTCTCAACCATTTTAACTAAAAGTTACCAAAGTATTCCCTGTGCTAAGAGACTATCACAAATCCCATGGCAACATTATCTAGTCAAAGCCAAACCAGTATATTTTTAAGGGCATCTGTTGTATTTGGGATCTAAAACTGTTTTCCTTGTTAGATACAAACATTGAGCTTTCTTTTTAAATTTTATCAATGCAATTCCATTGATCAAATCTCTACAGAAACAAAAGTATTGATGTTTTCAGTCCATTTTAAATTCTTATCACTTATACTAATTAAAGATTTAAATTTCAGAACTAGTCAATTACACTGTACAACTTCTTAATTTTGCTGACCTCATCCTTCCAATGGGGACCTTTACAGTACACCGATCCCTCTCCCTCAGTTTACTTAAGCAGTTTTGATAGAGAGATTATCCTGAACAATAGTTAAAATGTTGTATAACTAAAGGGACAATATAATTAATTCAATTTAATATTACAGAGATACACATTTAAAAATGACTTCATAAGGCCAAAACATAACTAGCCTACTTGAAAAAGGTTTGATCTACAACAGAAGTGTCAAAATTACAGACCAGCTCCCACCCATGTGCTGTATTTATGCAGCTTGCAAAACATTCAGATTTTCAGAACAAAATTTTTAATATAAGAAATGTTATCAACCCTCATGAGGGTTAAGATACCTTCCAAATGTGAGCCAAGTGTAAACATATTAAATGGTATTTTCCTGAAACTGCAGGCAGCCTATAACAATGAATCAGAGGTACACTTCCCTATCCCCTGTTAATTTAATTGGGGCATGACCACCAAAGCCCCATAATGATGCTTTACTGTGATAATTTTAAGGTATAGGATGGCACCCTGTGTGAGAATGAAGTCCATAGCACAGGGAACTGGAAATGATGTAGGGAAGGATGTGCAGCTGGAAGAACAAAAGGCACAAAAAGGACAGGAAGATAGAGAAAAACAGAAGAAAAGGAAGAAAAAACCCTGAAGGGCAGGTTTTCCCACTGTGATACTAAATCCCTTTCCAATACTGCATCCAGTTCTGGTGTCCACATTTCAGAAAGGATGTTGAAAAATTGGAAAGGGTTCTTAGAACTACAACAATGATTGGAGAGCTGGAAAATATACCACATAGCAAGAAACTCAATCTCTTCAATTTCTCCTGAGAAGTTTTAGTAGTAAACTGAGTCATAAGTAGCTAAATGGGGAAAAGAATTTGTGACAGACATCTCTTTAGTTTAGCAAAAAGAAAGGACAGATGACCTAGTGGTTGGAAGCTGGAATGGGAAAATTCAAACCAGCAAATGGAGACACTACCATTACTTGAAGTATTTTAAATCAAGATTGCCTGTCTTTAAAAGAGATATACTATAGCTCAAACAAGATTTATGAGTTTGATGCAGATACTTGGTGAAATTCTCTGGCCTGGGTTACCCCCTTTCCTGGAGGGGGTGCCTCTGTCAAACAGTCCAGCTACTTCCCCAGTAGGGGTGAGTGGCTTATCCACTACTCCAGGCCCCAACCCAAGGACCCTATAATTAGCAACCTTCTGCTGCTCTTCTGTAAGCTCTGTCAATGCTGCTCTATTTCTCTGGGCCACTTCCCCATGACCCCAGCACCTTTTTCACCCTTATCAAAGGGCTTCAGATGCTCAGTCCCAAAAAGCCAGCCACTGCTCTACCCAAAGTACTTACCCCTCTCTCAGCCTGCCAGGGACACAGCCCTTGTTCCCTAGGCTCCTAGCAGCAACTGCCATACTCTGCTCAGCAGCTCCCTTTTATATGGACCTGCTGAGTCCTGATTGGCTGTTCATCGCAGCCCCTCTTCTATTGGCTGCTCCCTGCTCAGCCTCCCTAGTGCTTTGTTAACCCCACGTGTGCCAGTGTGTGGCAAATGTCCCATCCCAGTACCATATTCTCAAAGAGTTTCAATGGGATTTGGATTCATATCTTCTTTTGGTTCCTTGAAAAATCTTAGCCCTCATACATAAATGTTTGCAGAACTGGGGCCAAAATAATCAGTTCATCCAACCAACGTCAGCAGGACTGCTCACATGCTTAAAGCTAAGCAGATATTTAAATGTTTTTCTTAACTGGAGCAATGGATTCTGTGGTGCCCAGTATTGCCTCTAAGGAGTTCAGCATGTGAAGTACAATGCCTAAAAGGATGTTGATGGACATGTCATCACAGCCATGGGTCAACAATGACAAGACGCCAAGTCTGGTATATTTGAGTTGTCAAGCCACACACCCCTTAGGATTCAAATTTGAAGCACTTGCGTTTCATTGGGAGTTGGGCACCTAACTTCCATAGGTCCCTTTGAAAATCATAACTTAAGAATAGTGTAGTTTTCTCAAAAACCAAAAAGCCTGGAAATTCAGACTTATGGTTACACTTAAAGAAAAAGAGATAAACAATAGGAAGTATGGAAATATTCACTTCACTTCACACAAGCAACCTTAAATCTGTCCCTTATCTTTGCCCATAGAACAGCACAAAACTCTGAGACAATTCTATACTCAAGTAATGCACATTGCATCAGTGCCTTTGAAAAGTCAAGATGTTTAACTAGATTACACAGTCATGTAGATTATTTATTTTAAAATGAACCTGCCTTTACATTGCTATAGGACACTACTCCCACCATTAGGACCATATAGGGACTGGAAAAAGAAGTCAGCAGGAAAATTCACCAAGAAATACGGGATTTAAAATGGTGTGGGGGAGTGTGACCTACTGTGATTTTTATCATAGGCATGAGTTCTGGAGCTATAAAACTTTCAGGTGCTAGAAAATCAGACAGTCTACATCTCAGAGATTTAAGCTGGCAGGGAATCCTAGTTACATATTAGAGAGTTTTACAAAACCACATGTACCAGAATTCTTCAACTACACCCAGGCAAACAAGGCAGGTTTAAGGGATATCTGGTTTTCTAATGCCCTTATCAAAACCTCCTTAATCAAAAGACCTGAAGTAAAATTTCTCCATTTCTAGACAAGACACAAGAGATGCATACTTGGTAAGTGGATTAATGAATGTGTAGCATATAGGTTTCATACACACATAGTTTTAAATTTCTCCTCATATGTAAAGTATGCATTTTGGTGTGTATTATTCAATATCACCAACAATGTACTCTGTACTGTACTAAGAACATGAAAAGAGAATCTCTTCCTGGAAGAACTTACCATTTAAGGCCCAAGTCCTGCAAACAGATGCTCTTAGCATGGACCCCTGCACCTGAACGAAGTCTCATTTAAGTCAATGGAACTAGATGGAACTAGATGGCTGGAGGATCCACGCTATTACTGCTAGATTCAGAAAGTGGCATGTGTTGGAACATTCAGAGGTGGGGATAACTAATAAATAAATAAATAAATAATATCAACAACTAGCTCTTATACAATGCTTTTCATCACTAGGGCTAAGAAGGTACGTGGGACCTGAATGGAAAGTGGGTGGCTACACGTGTTTTGCTATGGTTTTTTTTCTGTCTCATATTTTCTTTTCATTTTGTTGTCTAGAGATTTTAAAGACCCACCACCATCAGCATATTATGTAAGTTTTCTCCGCCATTGATTTTAACTGCTGTTCAGTAACAGCTGGTAGCTATATTCCTGATAGGTTTTCTTACCTGCTTCTATGCTTTGTCTGAACCTAATGCACTGCAGCAGCAGACCCTGATTAACTTCAGACACAGAGAAAGGTTTTTAAAGTTTGCTTTTATATAATTTCTCTGATAAAATGAAGATTTGATATAGACATTCAATAGAGTGTACTGAAGCTAATAATGGTGATATTGTGTCATTGTATGCAACCTCATTCTTTTGCTTATGGAGAACGGATCTTTTACTTAGTCTGAATGTAGCTGAGCGATAACCAGAATATTTTCTTTGATTTGGTGAAAAGACATAGAAGATCGCAAAATCAGATTTTATTCCCAGTAAATTATAGAGCCTTTTAAAATATCCAGTATGTATTTAGCCCCTAGAATGCTTAGAGAATTGCTCAGATACATTCATTTTTTATAAGTACTTACTAAATAGGTGGAATTAATAATTTTCAGACAAAGGGCTGTTCATGATCTGTTTACTTCAGTGATTCTTTGGTAGTGCTGTGTGATTGGTCAGCAAAGTCACAGCTTGTGAATGGGGTATGAGCTACCTTCTATATACCTCTTCTCCCTGTGGACCTTTGATTGACCAGTAAAATTGCCTGCACAACCCAGAAGAGGCAGCAACACAAAACTGACTGGGAATCCTATGCCTGTGCAAGCACCTAGTAGAGAATGTAAGGGGTAGGTCCTCAGCTACGTCAATTTACATCAGCTGAGGATCTGCCCCTAGGCTTATAAGTGAGTATATAGATTGTTGTTCAGACAAAAATTAAGCTTAAAAACAATCACATGTTTATTTATCAGAGGACTAATATTCAGCAGTCTCCAAAAGGTACATACAAGGCTAGGAAATTCATGAAAGGAGCAAGTAGAAAACAAAGATTGATCACATCTGTATGTTTAATTGAATTGAGCTCTACGGTGAGCATTTAGTTTAATTTGATAAAATAGAATTGCCTTGCAGTAGACCTACTACTGTCTTGGAGCCATACTCACAAACGTCACAACAGAGCCAATCGGAATATGAAGTCACGTATTTAGTGATATGAGCATGCTCGAAGCCATTTGAAAGGAAGAATGTTGTGGAAGAAACACCTCTGCGTGAGTGAGCTAAAAGATAACCTGGCTGCATTCCCGGTCACAGTGTATCAATGGTACAGATTGGCTCACCACCAGATACAAGCGAAGTATGATAGTTATTTAAAAATTCCATATAAAAAACTGCTAAAAGAACATTATTAAGGTTGCAAAGTCAAGCACTCAAAAGTTAGGAAATGCAACCTTAATTTGACCCCTTTGTGTGTTTGCCTTATGAGTCAGTCTTTAATCACATGACCACATACTATATTTTTCACAGGGCCCTTACCTAATTCAGTGCAGCCACTGGCAACAGCACAGTCTGGCTTTCCCCAGACGCCCTATGTGCTGGAGCAGTTAGTCTGTGGGGATGGCACATGGACAATCTGGCCTTCTCTGGAAGGAGCTGTGAGGGACAGAGCATGCTCAGCTGCACATCAGTAATGGTGCATCTGCTGTCTGATAAGTGCTAGGGTATGTGAGAGGCTCAAACATGCTCAGGGAACAGAATCTTTAGAGAACTGAGAAGTCTCTAATAAGGACGTGAAAACTGCAATTTTTCAAAGATTTATAACTTAGGCAGATTTTCACAGAGACAAGACAAGCTGCATCTCTTACATATAGGCCACCTACCTGCCAAACTTCAAGTCCCTGTTCCAAAGCATGGGGGCACTAAAGCTTCGCAAAGAAAAGGCTTCCAGAAAACAACATAGAGAAAAAATATTATTCCCCAGTTGCATTTTCAGAAACAGCTGAACCATTGGACTGAAAGTTTCCAGAAGCTTTCAGACTCAGGCTGGGTCTACACTGACGATGGCAAATTCGCCGTCAGATCGATTGCTCTGGATCGACTGAGCGGTCTTGTGGACCCGCTCAGTCAATCCAGCAAGCAACACAGGAAAACCACCCCGGTAAGTGGTGTAGCGCTGCGTCGAAGGGAACGCTGTTCCCGTCGGCGCAGCGCAGTGCAGACGGCGCACGGAGCAGATGCAGCGAAGTCGACAGGAGTTACACAAGTGATTTACGTCACTTGCGTATCTCCCATCGACTGCTGCTGTATCCAGAAGGTAAGTGTAGACCGGGCCTGAGGCAGACACTCAGTGAGAAAAATTTCAGCCCAAACAATTTAAGTTTGGCAAAGTTAAAAGCAACTGAAAACAGTGTCTTATAATGTGAAGTGCTGGCCAACCTTAATAATGACTCACATAGCATCACAGAATCATAGAAATGTAGGATTGGCAGGATCTTGAGAGGTCATCAACTCCAGCGCACTCTGCTGAGGCAGAACTAACCATACGTAAACTGTCCCTGACAGGTATATGTCCAACGTGTTACTTAAAACTTCCAGTGATGGGATTCCATAACCTCCCTTGGAAGCCTAGTCCAGTAATTAACTATTGTGACCCTAAGAATCTTTTAGTGCCAATTGTTCTGTAACAGCAAAACCTGTCAGGCCTGATAAACTCACTACACCTAACACATTGCTATCATAGTATTTATCTATAAAGAGCATTGTCTGAGATATATGAAAGCTTATGTCATACTGGTCATCATAAATATTGTGCAACGTATGACAGTATAACAAGGTGTTATGCATACCTTCTCAAATGTTTTAAACTGTGTAACTAAGCAGAGTTGAGGGACAGCTTTTTGCCAGATGAACTACGTTTAGTCACATATCGCTGTCTCTGGTGCAAATTAAGCATTGTAAAACCCACACACTAGAAACCCCATTTTGCATGTGAAACTCATTAGGAAATAAAAGTTGATGGAGGGCTGTGAAACAAACAGGGCTCTGGGAAGACTCTTGGGAGCCATCACCTCAGGAAGGGAACCACTGGGATCAACCTGTCTTTGGAGGAAAAAACCTTGAATTTTGGGTGAAGCAAAAAGACATTTCAGCATCCATTTGCTGAAAAAAACCACTGAACTGGGGGAGTGTTCATAAAAACTTGGATCCTGTCTGAAAACTAGCAGCCCTGTTAAAGACTACAGCTTTGGAAAAATATCTGCTCTGTTAAATAGGAAATGTAACTTTTAATAAGTGTAGACCTAGGACTGTGTTTAATGTTTTGCTTTATATGTGTAACCAATTCTGCTTCCATTATTCTTACTCATGACTCATTTTAATCTTTCAGTCTCTGTTTTTGTTAATAAACTCATCTGTAGCGTAGTATAAATACATCTCATTGCTGTGGTAGTAAGCAAAGTGTGAATCCTTTGGTGAATCAAACAAACAGGTGTGTGTTCTGTTCCCTTGGGAGTAGTGAATCAGGTAATTACTGAGAGGGGCAGGATACTTCAGGGGGATGCTTCTGAGGAGTGTGGGGACTGGGGTGCACTAAGCATTAACCTGCAGGGCAAAGTAGGGGCTGGCAGAGGCTGGAAGAGAGTGCTTGAGTGGCTGAAAGGCTGGCATTGTCAGGGAGCTGACATCCAGCTATGACAAGAAAGATTCCCTCATGCTGGAGGCAGGAGAGTAACCAGATGACTCACAGTCCCAGACCCCTGAGTAAGCATCACAACCAGTGACATGCCATCTATATATGTAATGCATGCAACAGAATAAACAAAAATTATAAGTGGCAGCTTTTAGGCTGCATCCGGCCCACAGGCTGAGTCCGTCCAGCCCCCAAACACATATAGTAGAACAAAATGGAGTCCTCCATATAGTGTCATGCCACATGGAGAATGCCATTTTATGGAACACCACTAAAAAGGATGGAGAACCTAAGGGATGCAAGTGTCAAACTGAATGGTCTTTGATAGAATGGAAAGAGTGGTGCGAGCTCTTTATCAAGAGGGAAAGTTTAGTGAAGAATGTATTCACTAAAAAGTTGTTGCATGCCTTACTAAAAATGTCACAGCACGCTATTGGTCACAACTATCCTTATAGTTAGAAAGACTTTCTAATATCTAACGTAAATCTTCCATATTGCAGATTAAGCCCATTATTTCTTGTCCTAGCTTCAGTGGACATGGAGACTAATTGATCTGTAAAAGCACTAAACATAGTTTTAGATTGTTATCAGATCCCCCCTCAGTCTTCTTTTCTTTTCTCGAGTGCTTTGCTCATAGCTGACCCACTTCCTTTCCTTTCTACCAGAAGGCTCCAGCAGAGAGGGGAAAGAGGATGGGTCATAGCATGAGCAACATGCTTGAAGAACAACTATTACAGAAAAGTTAGTAACTGTTTCTTCAAATGATTGTACATCTTCATGCCACTGTAGGTGACTCACAAACTGTTCCAAATGGAGGAGGGTTTAGAGTCTGTTTGAATAGGGACAAGAGGAGGCCCACTTGTCCAAATTTTGCATTGTCTTTAGACCTCTGTTGAGAGGTAATGTAGTGAGAGGCAAATATGTGACATGATGATCAGGTTGCCACTTTGCAAATGTCCAAAATGGAAACTTTAGCCAGAAAAGCCACAGAGACCTAGTCTAATAACCCAACACTCCATCCGGTGACTTCATGTTAACCTGCTGGTAACACAGGCAAATGCAACTGGGTATCCAAGATGAAATCTTTTGTGTGGAAACAGGATTGCCCTTCATTCTGTCCGCAAATGAAATGAACGACTGATCTGAAGACCTGACAGTTTTAGTCAATTCCAGATAAAACGCTAACACTCTTCTAAAGTCCAGAGTGTGCAGTCTCTCCTCCATCTTATTACCATGAGGAAGAAAGTCAGTAAGAAGATTGCTTGGTTAATATGAAAAGTAGAGACCACTTTCCTAAGATATCTTAGCTGAAGATGAAGGTAGGCTTTGTCCAAGTAGAAAATCATATATGAAAAATTTGATAATAGAACCCTCAATTCTCCATTCTCCTGGCTGACATAATGGCTATTAAAAACATTACCTTAATCACAAGGTACAACAGAGATCAGGCTGCTAGAAGCTCTGAGGGGGGAGCCATCAGCTTTATTAAGACTAGTTTCAGACTCCATGAAGGAATAGGGTTCTGTACCTGCAGATATAGTCTGTCCAAGCCCTTTAAAATTCATACACACTTTGAGTTGGGGAAAAGAGAGTGGTTATCAACAGGTGGGTGAAATGCTGATATAGCTGCCAGGTATATTCGGATTGAGTTAGTAGCCAATCCTTCATGTTTCAAGGACAGAAGATAGTACAGCATATGCTGAATAGAAGCAAGAACCTGGGAAACCCCTTTCAATCTGGACCAGATGGAATACCTCTTCCATTTTGCCTGAGAAGTAGTTCTAGCTGATGGTTTTCTACTACTCAGCAGCACATCCTCTATCAATGTTAACCAGGAATCCCTCAGCCCAGCAAGTGAAAGGCCTGAAGACTGATTTGAAGATGTGATTTTGTGAAATCAAGCTTGTATGAAGTAGGAATGACAGTAGGGAGTGATGGAAAAGTTCTTGAGCTCTGAAAACCAGTGTAGATGGAGTCATGCTGGAGTGAGTAGTGTAAAATGGGCCTTCTACTGTTGACATTGCATAGAACTCTGACAAGAAGAGGGATGGCGGGGGCGGGAAGAATGCAATAGACCCAGTGACCACAGCAGCAAGAAAGTGTATATTAATGTACCTGGATTATGGCCCACATGGGAATAAAACTGGTAACATTTTCTGTTGTCTTTGTTGCAAACAGATCCACTTGGGGAATTCCCTGGAAAATAGACCTTGCTATGTTTAAGAGAAGTGACCACTTGAGGTGATTGATACACAGAGTGCTTCTCCAAATGGCCAGCACATTAAGATGCTCTGGGAGGTGGGATGCTTTCAGAAGTATAGTGTTGTTGATCCAGAAGTCCCAATGCATAACTGCTTCTCAGCAGTCTGGTGAGAACTGTCCCCCTTATATATACACATAAAATAGTCATCCTATTGTTAGTCAGCACCAACACACCCATTTTCCTAATGTGCAGAAAGGAATATCATAGAAACTTATCAGATAGCCTGCAGCTCCCTGATATTAATGTGTAAACTAAGATCTTGAGGAGACCAGAGACCTTGTGTCTGCAGGGTTCCCAAGTGAGCCCCCCAACTCAGGTCTGGGATATCTGTGACT
Source organism: Mesoclemmys tuberculata (assembly GCA_007922155.1). Taxonomy (NCBI): domain Eukaryota; kingdom Metazoa; phylum Chordata; order Testudines; family Chelidae; genus Mesoclemmys; species Mesoclemmys tuberculata. Next base: position 58,741,546 of record ML675604.1, on the reverse strand, counting down.
AAACTAAGAGATTATTGAGATGGGATGAGGGGAACTCCCTTGCAGACATTGGCCAGATCTATGCACCAATATAGGACTGATAATATCTGAATTGATATGTGCATTAACGTGTCTATGTGGTGCCTTCTTGTAGGCTACCCTTTGGCCAACCAGACAGATAGCAGTTTGAAACACAGTCTAGAATATTGGACTACATACAAGTAATTGCATGCTGCCATGTGCCTTACCAGCCTTAAATAGTTTTTCTCCGGGGTAAGGATATAAGCCTTTAAATCTACAATGATGCTTTGCGTTGTGTGAAACCTTGCTTATGGCAGTAAGGCCTTGGCCATCGTCAAGTCCAGAACCACTCCAAGAAATTCTATTTTCTGTACTGAGATAGGACTGACTTCTCTGTGTTGATTAGCAGGCTGAGTATATCAAATGTGGATGGGATTATGTGGATTCTGGAGAATACCTACTTCTTATCAGCCAGTTATCCAGATAAGAAAAGATGTGGACTCCTAACCTCTGGGGAAATGCTGCTACCACTAACATATGCTTTATAAATACCTGCTGGGCATCTAAGAGACCAAATGGGAGCACTGTGAACTGATAATGGTGAATCTCTGCAATTTTCTGTGGCTCTGATGAATCACCGCATGAAAGTAAAATTCCTTTGGATTAAGAGCAGCATACCAGTCCCCCGACTCCAGGGAGGGAATAAATGGAAGCTAGATTGATCATCTGGAATTTTGATTTGTTTAATTCCCTTCGATCTAAAAGATGCCTGATACCCCCTTTTGCTTTCAGGATCAGAAAGTATTGGGAGAAAAACCCTTTCCCTTGAACAAAGGATGGAAAGTTTCTGTAGCTCCTACAAGTAAAAGCAATTGTATCTCTTGCAGTAACACTGTCTCATGAGAGAGGTTCCTGAAGAGATACAGGGAAAGAGTATGAGGGTGTTAGAAATAAATGGCAGTGTATATCCCACTTCCACCATGCTTAGAACCCACTCATCTGTTTTGATGTGGGCCCAGGCATGAAAGACATGGAACAGGCGGTTTACAAAAATTGGGAAAGGAAAATATGGCACACTTAGAACTGGTAGTCTGTTCTTGAGTTGCCCATTAAAATGGGCTCTTGGAGAATGTCACCTGTCTTAATGAACTGGCAGCTGCAGAAGCACAGGATGCTGGTGGACACCTTTTGTAACCTCTGCTCTTCTGCCTTGGCAGGTCCTGGGCTTGAGGCGCAACCCCCTAGAATTGCTGGGACTAGTGAGGATGGAAGGCCTTCTATTTCACTGCTGGGTTTTAGGGTTGCTATATAACCCTTGAGACTTTGCTGGGAAGAGTGATGACCCTTGAAATGGGAGGTACTGGATTGTTTGCTGAACATCAAGAGAGAAGACAGAGGATTATAACCACAAGGGACACCTCATTGTGATGGCAGAGGCCATGCTGCGAGCTTCAAAATCTTCTGCATCCAGACCAGCAACCAGCTTGTCCTGCAGAGTTAATGACTGAAACTCTTGTTTCACATCATCTATGAACTTGTCTTTGAAGATTGAAACTCTATCCCACAAGGTGAAATCATACCACCCCAGCAAAGCTTTCTGTTTTGTAATATGAAGCTGTAACCCCCTTGAGGAATAAAAGTTTCTCTCAAATAAGTCCAGCTTTTTGGCCTCTTTGTTCTTTGGATTTGATGTAGTAGTTCTTTAATAGGATGATTATAGGTTGATTATATTATATCAAACCACTGAGAGAGGATATAGTAACTTCTTGCCTCTCTTTTTTGCAGTAGGCATCAGGGAAGGTGGGGGTTCTATATTGGTGTGCTCTAAAATAGCATCATTAATAAAGAAAGCTATCCTAACTGGGGTTGCAGATATCACAGTAGCCACAAACTTGTGGAATGTCTTCTGAACTTCCTCTGATGGATGTCTAGTGCCAAAGCCTTCCTTCTCAACAACTCCTGGTATTTCTCAAAATCATCATGAGGTGGAGAAATGGGATCCACCACAATTGCCTCATCAGGGAATGAGAAAGAAGACACCAAAGGTACCAGAGGCTGGTCCAGTTCCCATTCCTCTTGTGGATGCTCATGAAAGGAGTCCTGAATCTGTTCAGTGCTGGGTTTGGTACCAGTGCTAAGATGCTTGCAGTGTTGATGCTCCTGATGGCCAGTAGATAGACCCGGGTAAAGTGGATGCAAGGATATTGTAAAATGAAGGGGAAACACCTACAGGTTCCAAAAAGACCACTCGCATGGTCCTGGTCTCCAACTGTGCATATCCCAAGTATTCTTTTGATACTGAGGCTGAAACCAAGGCGTGCAGGTAGCATACTCCTGTTGGTGAGACTGGCTAGGCTGGGATACATAGCAACCTATTTCAGAGTATGATGAAGAAGAGTTTTCTTCTTGTAACTATGCAGGGTCATACCTGTCGGTATTGGTGAGGTAGATTCAGAGTTCCTGAAGAAAGGAGAGCTAGGGAGATCATCTGGGGCTTTCCCGAAAATAGTAACATCTTAGTATGTTCTCTAATTTCTGAAACTGTTGGACCTGCCTGGTGAAGATGCTAAGGTCAGTACCTTCCACTGCTGGAAGTGACTCCTGAATGCCTGGTGACTGTAGTACTGAGAGGCACAACAACTGACTCACAACCTCCAATGCCTCAGGAGCAGGCAGTACCGGGAAAGCACTCTGCAGTTCCTGGGCATGAGGTGATCTCAGTGAGGATGCTATGGAAGTCAGTCTCAACAGGTATGTCTGGAGTGGGCTCTGGAGTCAACTAACTCCCGTGCCTCGAAATGTGCTCTGGAGAGTGCCTCTTGTTTAAGCGCATTCCTGAGTCTTTAGATGAGCTCAACCTTTTCACCTCCTTGAAAGACTATGGTGCCAAGTCTGATTTACGGTGCATCTTCTTTGGTACCAGTGACACTGATCTGCCTCACGGCATTGGTAAAGCTGGCAGTGCACTACTAACTGATGCCTAGGTGCATGGTACCCAAATCAAGGTAGATGGCTCCGATGGAGAATGTACTGCTGATTCTGGCAACAGATATTTAAGTCTGTCTGCCCTGTCCTTGGAGCAGGGCTTAATGCCCTTAGAAATGCTACATTTGCCTTCTCCAAGCACTTAAGGCATCTGGGATGGGAGTCACTGTTAGGCATTGCCTTACCACACAAGTGGCAGGGCTTGAAAACCAGAGCACACAGCATGTCTCCAGTACTTGGGCTGGTATCCAGACTAGGCACCAGAGTTACACAAAATACATATGTTAAACTATACTAACTAACTAAACTAAACTAAACTAACTAACTAACTTACTAAACTGCACAGAAACTATAATGGGTTCTATTCACGTGCTTTAAAGTGAGCTCCAACACAGGTGGTTGGAAGGAACTGAGGAGACTCGGGGGCAGATCTGCTCTTTATGCTTATGCACTGTGTGCAAGGCATCAGATACCACTCATGCCATCATGATGGGTACCACTAAGGGAAAAACTGAAACACCTGTGCACTGTTAGGCACATACACCTACAGTGGACTGGACATGTGTGATTACTTGAAGACCAACTACTCTTTGCATATGGTCCTTCCACCACAAGAGCGCCCACATTATAATAATTTAATCTAAACCACATTTCCCTTCTTTGCTTATGAGAATGTCATGTGGGTCTGTGTCAAAAAGCCTTACCAAAATCAAGATATAGCATGTCTATAGCTTCCCCCATCTATTATGCCAGTAATCCTGTTAAAGTAGGAAATTAGGTTTGTTTGGCATAACTTGTTTTTGACAAATACATGTTTGCTATAATTTATAATCCTATTATCCTCTATGTATGGCTACGATACAGCTGGGGTGTGCCTTTCAGCCTAGGTCCACTGACTTGTCCTGGTGGTGATCACACTAGTCTTCTAAAATAGCCGTGTAGATGTTGCAGCTCAGAGTCTCAAGCCAGGGTGGGTGGTGAGAGTGGAGATGCAGTGTAGATGTATAAAATCAGCCTATAAAATCAGCCTGAACCAAAGTACTAAAGGTTAGCTGGAGCACAAGAGTTAAATTCTTATGCTCACCGTAATGAAATGGGGTTCCGGACACACTAATTGTTTATATGTTCATGCCACCTCAGGCTCCATAATGAAAATTAACCACTCACATCAGTCAAGTTAGGACACCCTGCACAAACACTCTGTGATTTAACATTTATGACACAGTGAGGCCTTGTTCGAAAACATCTAAGCATAATTGTTTGGGAACATCCTGAAATCCAACTGCCATAATTTACAAATGAAGAAAAGTGCTCAATGCGTATCAGAAATTTGGTTGATGTGTAAATCATGGGGCAATGAATAAACAAATGAGATTCCTTTACATTCTTTTCATCTTCACATTCTTTTTGTCAAATTAATATTGATAAAATGGGTAAATTGGAATGAATATTTTCTTGTATTGTGTTAATAAGAAAATATAATATAGTCTGCCAATGAAATAGAATAAGAATGTAATGATTTCTAGTTGTATGAATGAGGAGTGAAAGCAGTGTGAATGTGTGAGAGTTAAGACAGCCTACAAGGACAGAAGAGAGAGATGATGCTTTGTTTAAAAAACATTTACAACCAGATGGCCGAAGATCAAGATAACCCCAAAGAATAGGAGAGTTACAGGAAGAAAAAAAAGTGTAAAACAAAATGAAGAAAGAATAAGAAAGCTGTCACGTTTACGATAACAAATGTAATTGACAGCTACATCAAACAAGAAGACTATCTGATATGAAGAAATCCATAGACCCGAATGGGGATGGATAAGTATAAATATCAGAAGAAGAAACCTGGACTTTGGGCTTGTTCTGCATACCCCAAGGAGCATCGTGTCGCGAACGACAGGGCCCGGCTCCTCCCTCGAGTCTGACTCACCTGGCCAGTGAGTCAGCTTGAGTAACACAGAGACTGGTAACTATATCTCTCCTGCAGAACAGTGTGAGTGTGTGTGTGTGTGCGAGGAAGCGTGTGCTTTAAGCAATTGCATTTTCAAACTATTTTCTGTATTCATAATAAACATGGCATACTGCCTTATCCCCTGAAAAAGATCCTGCTGTTTATTTACAAGTATAACATAGATACATCCAAGGTGCTTACAAATTGATTAACAATTTGTTCCTTTATCTTCCCAGGTGTCAAAGTTTGGCTGACTGATCCATAATTCCCTGCATTCTCATTGTTCCTCTTTTTAAAGGAATTTGGATTTACCCTTATCCAGTTTCCTGGGATCTCACCTGGCCTCCATGAGTTCTCAAAGATAATTGCTAATGGTTCCGAGATTGCTTCAGGAAGCTCTTTAATTACCCTATGGTGAATTTCATCTGACTTGAATATATCTTACTTATATACATATTATTTATTTATGTATTTATTTATTCTTTATTTATAAATAATGTAATTTCCCTTGCCTTCCTTCCCTTTGTTGTTAATATTAATTGTGTTAATTATTAAACATCTTGGCCTTCTTGATGTCATTTATTATTAGCTCTACTTCCCTACTACGTAGAGGCCAGACACTTTCCTTCACCTTTCTCTTACTCTTAATGTATTTATGGAACCTCTTTTTATTGCCTTCTATGTTCCTCATTAAGTCCCTATAGTCTATTCTTTTTTACTCATCTTTCACAATTTCTCAATGTTTCCATTTTTTGTAGGATTCTTTTTTGATTTTCAGGTCATTAAAGAGTTCCTGATGCAGCCATATTGGCCTCTTACTATTCTTCCTATCTTGCCTTTGCAAGAAAGCTTGTCTCTCTTGTCAACAGAAGTTGGTCCAAAAAGAAGATATTACTTCACCCACCTTGTCTCTCTAATAAGGCTCCTAAACAACTTTGTACTTGGATTTTTTTCCCAGGGAGCCTTACCTAAAAGTTCTCTGAGTTTGTTAAAGTCAGTTTTTTTAAAGCAGGGCTATGGACTCTTTTGAAGTCCATTTTCCTTATTCTGTTGCTTTCATTCTTTCCTTTCTTTGGAATCATGAACTCTATCATTTCATGATCAATTTCACCAAAATTGCCTTCAACCTTCAGAGTCACAACCAATTCCTGCCTGTTACTCAGAATCAAGTCTAAAATGACTGTTCCCCTGGTTACTTCATCCAATTTTTGAAACAAAAAGTTGGCCCCAGTACATTCCAAGAAATTATTGGACATTTTATGTTTTGCTGTATTGCTTTATGAACAGATTTATGTGTAATTGAAGTCCTCCACTACTTGTGGTTTGGATATTTCTATTATTTGTTCTAGAAATGTCTCATTCACCTCCTCCTCCTGATTTGGTGGTCTATAGGAACATTGTTCATGTATTTTTCCCCCTTTTATCTTCACACAGAGACTTTCAACTAGTCTGCCTCTCACCTCCTTTTGGACACCAGAACATTTATGTATATTCTTGATGTATAATGCAACACCCCCTTTGTTTTTTCCCTGCTTGTCCATTCAGAACAAGCTATTCTCCTTTATACCAATATTCCAGTAATGAGATTTATCCCACAAGTATCAGTGATGCAGTTAAGTCTTAATTTAATGTATGTACTAATAATATACTTGGAGAATCTATCGGTGTTTTATTATGAACTTTTTATATATCTGTATTAAGTTGCAAACTGCAATTTAAATGTAGATTCCTTTGCCTTCTCTGTTGTCCTTTGTCCAATGTGTAGTGATAGAGGTCTGAAACTAGAGGGTTGTTGAATCTGGATAGTCCTCTGTTCAAATACAAACATCCTAGACAAGTTCCTGGTTCCCATCTAGAAGAACTGGTTTGCTAGGGTAGAAGTCTGTTGCCACCTGAGGAGATTGATTCAGGAATCACCTGACAGAGGAACTGGAAAGTTAAAAAAGAGAAGGAGCTAGTTTTTGGGGGGCTGTCTAGCCATTTTCGCCAACTCAAGCAGAAGGAAGATGCTACAGCAGTTGAATGATGGTGGGGTGAACCTACCTATTTGAACTCAGATCGTTCCCCAAGGACTCCTAAGCAAAGGGTGAGCAAGAGTAAGGGGCACTGTGTTCAGGATATTTGTTGTCTTTTAATGATTTGTATTCTCTCATGTAATTAAGTAAAGAGTAATGGTGTTTTAGAATCCTATGCAAAGTCTGTCTGTCTGTGTTATGCCCTACACCATTCACGTGCCCCTGAAGAATTAACCTAAGACCCTAGAGTGCTCACATATCTGGAGTTCGGGGACAGGATGTGTTGAAGCTATGGGAAAGTCTACTAGGTCAACACCAGTACAAGGGGTAGGCAGTTGGACCACAGAGTTTGAGGTCTAGGGAGAGGATGCTCGATAGAGGCATTGAAGATCCCAAGCTAGAGGCAGCAGTTCATAGACTCTGTTCAGACACTGAAAGCTTAAAACACATGGGATCCAGCAGTTGGTTCCTTCACAACAGTCTAATGAATATCTAAGAGGAGGCATTAAATTAGACCTGTGTCTGTTCCACTCTAATAACTCTGACTTATAAGTCATCTTCTCCAATCCACTTCCGATGCTCCCTCCTGCACACTATGCCTATCTCCCTTATTCACAGGGTGTGCTGACACTCCACTTCCACTTTGCCTGTCCCTCCCTCTGCACAAAGGAACTGAAGTACCAAGGGGCCTTCATGGCTCCTCCACTGCTGGATGACTTTCACATTTAGAAAAAAATGGCAGTGAAAACCAGAGAGTCACACAGTTGGATTAGAACAATATGTTCGCCAAGTCTCTCAACTATGAGGAGTTACATTTATGTGGGTTTGTAAAGAAGCAAAACGTGCTATTCTCACTTCAAAATTTTGGCATCTAGTTAATGCCAATCATCTAGTTTTAGCAGGATGAAAACTTATTTTGTGTTAGAAAATATTTTGACTGAAAATGTCACATTTACACTTGGAAGAAATTCATGAACATTCAACATTTTGCCATTCTCACCTTCAGAAGCTGAGTCCAGCTAGCAAGAATACTGAGTTTGCCTCAGAAAAAGTTTGTCAGTACTTGAAAACATATATTCATAAAATCCAATCAATTTATACTGTTCTTGTTTAGATATTTGTTAACTAACTTTGTTTAATTTAATTTCACAGATTCCAGATTATATATCACTTCTAATCACTAAAACTGGTCAGATTTTTTCCAACAAAACTGTTTCTTCAGAAAAATGCTGATTTGCTGAAGCAAAATGTTTAGCTAATTCAACTAACCTTTTGTCAAAACACAGGCAGATTTCCATATCATACATAGCAGAGAACCCTCTAGGAATCTGGGAGTTGTTAGCAAATTCAAAAATATCAAAATTTCCAATGAACTAAATCAGTGGCCTGATTTTTGGCCAACTGTTACTAGTCAGAATGTTATTTTAAAGGGGAGAATAAGTAAATAAATTAATATTAACTTTCCTACAGCAAGTTAATAAAAAACAAAGAAACAAACAACAATCAATATAATTGTACTATTGTAAAATATGTCTTCAATAAAGATTTAAGTCACCGAGGAGGCATGATTATTATGCACTCATAATTCCAACTGAGGCTAATGGAAGATGAAACTATGAAAACCTCTGAAATCTAGGCCCTTCAGCACTGATGAGGAACAATGGTCAATATAGTCTAAGGTTTAGTTTAGTGGGAATATTGGGTAAAGGTCTTCTTTCTTTTTTCCCCCCTTTTTCTAGTTCTGTTCTCTCTTCAAGACTCAATCAGATCCTTTTCTCTTGCCCTTCTGTTTTCTTGTTCTTAAAACAGCTTATTTTGCCAAATCACCAGTTCCCTTTTTCTGGCACTCAATTCCCAAGTAGCTCTCTGCATCTTGTGTCATGTCATCCGAATGAAATGGACAGCCCAAAGTCTAGTATTTTCTCTGCTATTCTTTGTCCGACTGTTTTCAGGCTGTGTGACTTCAGTGGTTTTGCGGAGTCAAAAGAGCCACAAAATTGTCCCACCAACTCATCCTAGTTTTAGTGAATCCTCAATATATGTGCAATTTGAAGGAAGAAACCAGTCCAAAATTTATCAGACCTGCTGCTCTCAAGCACCTCCTTATCCCAAGATAGATTATAGCAAATGTTTTTTTGGAGATCAAGGGAGATGTCTAAGCTATTTTTTATTTCTTATAAATATATTAATCAGTGCCTCACACATCTCAAGAATTGGATTTACAAAAACGCTTATTGTTGGCCTAACTTTTCTGCACTCAAGTCAATGGCAGAACTCCCTTTGACTTTAATGTACTTTGAGCCAGGTTGTGCATGGATGCATTTCTCTCCTAACAAAAAAATTAATTAACCTTGTCTGGAAAGCTACATTCTCCCATTCTCTTTCTTCTAGCAAGAAATACCTACTTTTTCTAAAGATGTATGCAGAGATGCAATATTATTAACTTTAAATATCTATAAGAAAATATTAGCCTAATAAGAAAAAAGAAAAAATATTAGTTTTCCCTAAAGCTTGCCTTACACCTAATGGTAGCAGCTAAAGATTAAATGTTAGTGAGCTGTTTCAGCATGATCTGGTAGCAGCGAAGATTAACATATGACTGCATAAGAAAGTCTGCTCACATACACTGTAGTTCCAGTGAATATTTCAAATTATATAGACAAATCCTTTTCAAGAAACTCTTTAACATATAATGACCTCTTGATGATGAATTGAAAAAATCTGCTGAATGACTAGAACCATTGTCCTTAACATTGGGTCATAATTTGTGAGCCCCTGTCTTTTCATTTTTCAGGAAACTCTCAAATGATTGACAACCATGCCCTCAGTGGAATGGTCTATCTCAAGTCAAGCAGTAGGAAAAGATTGAATTCTTTCAGCTGGCTTTTAAAGCATTAGCATACACTTCCATTGAATTCAGCCCGATGTTAGCCAATTACGTAGTTGGGAATCGTGCAATATGGGTACACGGACATCAGAATGAAATGCATAGGAAAACTGCTTCAAAAGAGGCAGTCAGGTCATTTAGAGGGAAGGAGAGAAAAAGGACCAGGAGAAAAAGTAAAAATATCAGAGAATGAAAATGAAAGAATTATAAGGAATGAAGACAAACGGGCAGAAAATAACCTTCACATAAGAGAAAGAATAAAGCAGCATTTTTAAAGATGGAAGAAACGTAAACAAAAATCTGTTTCCTTATAATATAGAACATGGAGATGTCTTGATGTTTCATACCTTGGAATTGGGATTTATCTTCAATATCTAGTAATATGATGTCACAATGCCACAATATACTGTTACAATTTATCTCCTAGCTACTGAAGATTAATGTGCTATTTGAGGCAGAGATATTCTATGTGCTATTCATATGACCGAATTTTTTGAAAAATGAGAAAAAGATCCGTCATTCAAAATGCCGATGACATACAAAACCTTGAAAAGAGGGCTGATGATACTCAGAAAGTGTTGAAATAAGTGTTTATTTCAACACTTTACCCATCATCAGCCATTTATTTCAGTATTATGAAAATAAACATTGAAATATTGAAAATGATGGGATTTGGAGGGAGACATGAAGCATGCTTGCCTGTGTATTTGTAATACATATTGACTGGAGTCAAATTTATTGTGATACACTATTTTCTTGGCATTTCAAAACCTGAACTATGATGGGATAAAATACCTGAAGTTATTAATGGAGGGCATTACCACCGATGGGAATTAATTTACTCAACCCAAAGGGCAAGCATTTTTTGCACATAGAGGCCTTTAATCCTTTCTAAGTATTTTGTTTGAAGCATGCTGTGACTTCAGTTTTCCTCTGGTGAGGCTTCTAAGGACAATATACAATATTTTTATTACAGTATTTTAATTACAAAAATCTATAATAGTATATTGTCAATATATATAATTAGTGTAAATATTGTAATATTGCATTTATTGCAATTATATATTTATTATATTATATTATTATACATTATTATAATAAATGCAATGTAACAATATTTTAATTACAGATTCTTGTAATGACATATAATGCAATATTAATTACAATAGAATACAATATTCTTTGGTATTGAGGTACAAAACCATTCTCTCTCAAACTCCTGCCAAATTCCCTCAAATGTGGCTTCTCTACCCCTTTGAGTGTAGTACACTGCCGGAAAACTTAACTGACCACCCTTCACATTACGGGAAGTCTGAACGATCGTCCAACACATCTTGCCAAGTTGTCATGCAGCCAGCAACATGAAGGAGGCACCTTGTGAATAACTTCCCTTGTTTTCACTTTCACGCAGTGTGCAAGTGCACACTGGTGGACATTTTGGTTTTCTGACCCACCAAAGGTGCTGAGGGCTCAGTACAGTTTGAGTTGCTTGACACTGTCCTACAGGCCTAGCATAGCTTCAGTTGCTTGCTTGGCTATTCTGGCCCCTGTAGCTTGACCTCTTGCAGTTAGCAGAGATAAATAAAACTACTGAGTAACCTTGTGGATGTCTACGTTTCTGCATACCACGGCACATAACAAAATAAAATACAGATACTGTATGCTTGCAGCTGCACCTAGATGAAGGTAATAAAAATAACAAATTATCCTTAAACATCTGGGTTTATACTGTTTTATTGCCAAAAATCATACTTTTACACTGCTCCTCCTATCACCAAATGTTGTTTGAACAACTCCAATTATCATAATAGAAATAAAATATAATGAAAAATAAAAACCCAATATAAATAATTAGCATATATAGTAATAAATGAAAAATAATTAAATAAAAGCTATTTATAAAAACAATTAAAAAATCACTATTTAAACAAAAAAAAGCACTCCATCAACACCTGACTCCAGACGAAGTCCTGCTGGTGAGACCAAAACATGCACTGACTCCCTTGCGGAGCCCCTAAAAAAAAGCTGTTCCTGTATATAGCCTTCTAAGTAACTGCTTAGCTCTCTAGGCTTAGTAAGTATAATATATTATAGTTAATTTTAGGTTTTATATTTAACTAGTATATTTATAAAAAACTTTACAATTAAACCAGGTTAATCTGCAAATTGAGCATACTGTATCTCACTAATATCCACACTGATAATAACCAGTATTAAGAACTGGCATTCTTGCTGGGTGGGTTCAATCAGCTGTAAGTGAGATGATCTTTGAGGCATACAGTGCAAGGATTTCTCTCACTGCATCAGCAGGGTAGCATGTCTGCCATGGTTCTCCGCAAAGCTGTATCTGTATTTGGCTTCAGAAGGAAAGCATTATTACAAAAATGTGTTGTAAATCAGGCAGTCAAGGGGTTGCCACTCCCATCCTCCTTTCACTAAAACCAGTCTCAAATATAAAAGCGTTTATAAATGACCTGGGTAAAGACCCATGGTCTAAAAACGCATTTAAAAGAAAATAGCATATGCAAACTTAATGCTCCAGTAAAAATAATTCATAAAAACAAAGCCTAAACATAAAAAAGGTGCTTGGCTGCTTTACAAGTGCTCATTTTAGTATCTAAAACCCTACAGTGAGAATACCTGATTTGGGATTGTAGGCTCCCTGACTAGCAGTAGACCCAGCAGCTTCTCAGCATTCCAAGCAGCTCCGTCAGCTTCTCAGAGATCCTGGGGACATAGACTGTTTGGTGTCCCAGGCAGCAGAGAGCTCTGGCAATTCTTCAGCATCCCAGGCAGCTCCAGCAGTTTCTTGGTGACCAAGGCAGCAGGCAGTTTGGGTTAAGGCTCCAGCAATAGGGAAGAGACTGCTTTCTTCTCCAACAGCTTCCCCCGACCTAAGCGAGAGGGCCTTTATACTTCCCCTTACTTTATACTTCCCCTTACTGCCCCACCTTTCTGCTTCCAGCGGGGAGGGTGTGGATTCCCTGGCTCTGCCCGCCAGGGGGTGGGTTCTCCCTGTCCATCTCAGAAGGAGGCCATGGCCCCTCATTACAATGAGAAGGAAGAGGAAGACCAGGGAGAGGGTAATTCCATTACTCAATGAGGAGGGAAAGACAATAACAGAAAATTCAGCAATGGCCAAAGTGGTAAATGTTTTTTTTTATTTCAGATTTCACTACCAAACAGTAACTGTGATCAGATAACTAACATAGTGAACATCAGTGAAAATGGGGTAGCATCTGAGGCTAAAACAGGAAAAGAACAAATTAAGAATTACTTATACAAGTTAGATGTCTTCAAATCAATAGAGACTGATAAAATATGTACTAGAATACTTAAGGAACTGTGTGAAGACATCTCTGAGCCATTAATAATTATCACTGAGAACTCATGGAGGATGGGAAAGATACCAGAGGACTGGAAAAAGGCAAATATAGTACCTATTTATAAAAAGGAAAATAAGGACAACTCATGGAATTATAGAACAGTCAGCTTAACTGCTGTACCCAAAAAAGATAATGGAGCAAAAATCAAACAATCAATTTGTAAGCACCTAGAAGAAAATAAGGTAATAATCAACATAGATATTTCAAGAATAAATCATGTAAAATCAAAGTAATATCCTTCTTTGGCAGTGTAACAAGTTTTGTGGTAGAGGGAAAGCAGTAGATGTGATACATCTCAACTTTAATAATGCTTCTGATAATGTCTCACATGACCTTCTCATAAACAAAAACGAGAAATATAGCCTAGATGAACCTACTATCAGGTGGACGCACAACAGACTGGAAAATTGTAATCATATGTATAAATGGTTCACAATCGAGCTGCATGGGCATATTGAATTGATTCTATTCAATATCATCATAAATGATTTAGATAATGGCATATAGAGTACACTTGTAAAGTTTGTGGATGACATCAACTTTACAACTGGGAGGGGTTGCAAGCACTTTGGAGGACAGAATTAGTATTCAGAGTGATCTTGACAAATGGAGAAATGGTCTGAGTTAAATAGGATGAAATTCAATAAGGACAAATGCAAAATACTACACCTAGGAAAGAATAATAAATTGCACAAATATAAAATGGGAAATGACTGCCTAGGAAGGATCGCAAACTAAATAAAAGTCCACAACGTAAAACTGTTGCAAAAAAAGAGCAAACATCATTCTGGGATGTATTAGCAGGAGTGTTTAAAGCAAGACATAGGAAATAATTCTTCCTCACTACCTCAGCACTGAAAGGGCCTCAGCTGGAGTATTATGTCCAGTTCTGGGCACTACACTTTGAGAAAGATATGGACAAACTGGAGAAAGTCCAATGGAGAGCAATAAAAATGATTAAAGGTCTAGAAAACGTGACCTATAAGGAAATATTTTTAAAAGCTGGGTTTGTTATATCTGAAGAAGAGAAAACTGAGAGGATACATGATACCAGTCTTCAAATACTTAAAAGATTGTTATAAAGAGGAGGAACAGGACAGGACAAGAAAGAGGAGGGACCAAGGACAGGACAAGAAATAATGGGCTTAAATTGCAGCAAGGAAGATTTGGGGAAGACATTCAGATAAGTTTCCTAGCTGTAAGGTTTGTTAAGCAGTGAAAAAAATTACCTAGGGAGGCTCTGGAATCTCTGTGATTGGAAGTTTTTAAGAACAGGTTAGCTGAACACCTGTCAGGGATGGTCTTCTAGATAATACTTACTCCTGCCTCAGTGCAGAGACCTTGGCTAGATGACCTATCAAGGTCACTTCCTCTTCTACATTTCCATGACTCTATGATTCTATGGACAGCAGCATGGGACAAAGTTGTGCTGCCCAGGTGCTTATGAGGATCAATTGCATGGGCTATCTAGCCAGAGAGTTTTCCAAGCTGTCTCTGAACTGCACCACAGGGTAGCACACAGATGACTCAGGCCATGATGTAGGTGATGAAGCAGGAGCAAGTACTTTTGTAACCATCTGTAGTATCAGCTGTTCAAATTTTGCTGTGCTTTGTCCTCCTCCCTTAGCCACCATTCCTGTTTCAGGAACTGCGAAGCAAGTACCTGCACCTGCGCTGAAATCCTCTCCTCAAGCTTTGCAACCTCAGCCTTGCCTCTTACCTCTCGCCATGACATTTCTCTAGCCGCAAGACTTGTCTTTGGTACTGGACCTGCTTTTTGGCACTGTCCAGAACTTCCAGCACGTGTTCATCACAGAAACGCTTCCTCTTGGAACAATCCGTGAAGGTAATTTGGGCCAGGCTTCTGCAGCAGCATGGGTGAGCTGTGGAGATACTGCAGCCAGTAGAGGTTGAGGGGCCTGGAACCGGAGAAGACACAGAGGGTTATTTTCTCAAATAGCTCAGTACAGGAGCAGAGAAAAAAATCCTTGTGGAATTTCAAGGACATAAAATGGAACACCTTCCAAATTAAACTTCAATATAGTGTGAGAGGAATGCTTCAAAGCTCCAGGATACATCCTGGTTAATCACTGTGAAAGAAGTGCAGAGAGTAAATTAAAAATATAAAGCTGTTTTTTGTTTGCTAAAAATTGCGGAACATATTGGGTTGTGGTGGTTGGGAGAGGGGGAAGAAGGTATTGAAGCATAGAGTGACATATAGTGACATATAGCATATCTCTGAATGGAGTGGCCTGGTCAGCTACCAATGTAGCCGTGGAAAATATTCCCTTCCTTGAAAAATATTCCCTTCCCCAAACTGTGACTATTTGGAGTTCCTGTTGCAGGTAAAATTCGCAGCTATCAGCACATGGGACTAGTTCAGAATTCAAGACGATGATCCCTTCCACGTGGCTTAGCCTGTTATGGCTGTATGCAAATACACAGAACTCCACAGCCATTCTCCTTAGCCATCCTCCTCCCCTGCCAAATTTCTCGACAGAATTTCAAACCCCAATTGTATTTGGCACAAATTATTTGGTCACCTATGGACTGCAATGTCTACTGGTAACTGAAATGGACTAGAGTCATAAATGGAAAACATTTCCACCTCCCCATCTCCACGGCGAAAATCCCACCCATGTATTAATAAACATTAAAATGGAGCCAAAATTTACCAGACTCAGGGGTGGCTTCTGTCCCTTCTGTGACTGCTGCAGGCTCTGCAGTGGGCTGTTCCTCAGAGAGGCATCAAACATCTCGTCTGATCGTCATGCACCACCGTTGACTCCATGCTCAGTGCAGTGCCTAACAGCCAGTCCAACGCCTCACAAAACAGGCACAATGTCAGTCAGTTGCCTGACGTGCAGTTCTAGTCCCTGGTTTTCAGTCTTCAGCTCCTAAATCTGTTCACTGCACTGGTCACTGGTCTGGTAAATTTGAAACACTGCCAGCTTCATGGCTATTTTCTGTTCTGCATAGTCGTTCCCAGTACCCTTACTAATGTCCACTGTTTTGCCGGCCTCCCGCACAAAGATTTACCAAAATCAGGCTGTGCTCCTGTAAACATGCAGCAGTGCACTTCGCAAAAGTCTTCTTCTGTTCGGTCTCCACTGCAATCACAGAAGGTTCTCTGATGGTGTTCTTGCAGCTCAGTGTTCAGAACACAATGGAAGACTCTCTCACCAAGCTGTTGCATTATATCAAGAAGGTTTGCTTCTGTTTCCCTGGAGCTGACTGGAGATTCTTGGAATAGAGAGGAGAAAGGAAGTTGGTTGATACATTTGCCTGACTCCCAGGACCTGAGTCAGGGGCCTGAGTCTACAATGCAAAGCAAAAGGGCTCATACCCCAAGTTCCAGTTTTATTCAGTCTCAAACCCTCCATCCCTAGAGGACTGAGCCTTGGTCTGAGAGATTTGTATGTAGATGGAAGGGTGGAGGGGTAGGCTCAGACAGGAGTCTGTACCCAGGCTTACATTGCAGTGTAGGCATACCTAAGTTTTTTGGGGATAGAAAATTAAAATAAATAAATAAACCAAAATAGAACACTAATGAAACTAAGTGTGGCACTGGATAACTTACAATTAAATCACAATTACCAGTAAAAGAGAAGTGCCAGGACCTAAGACGTACATCCTAGACTTCTGAAGAAGAAGGCAAATGAAATAAAAACAAACAAAAACAGAAAAACCAACCAAACCAAAAATAACCAGCAGAGGTTTGTTTCCTATATTTCCGCATTGTGCTGTTTGGCTTTGGCATTTTAAGTCAGATTGTGTCTGGGTTATGAAAATTGTGCTCTGCTTGTTTGTGGCACCTATTTCTTTTAAAGCCATTTTATTGTAAGCGCTTCAAATCTGAAATGTTTAAATGATTACAGGTCTACATCATGTGGACATATTTAAGAAACCATACATTCAAATTAATGAACTATACCAGCACAATGTGATAGTGACTAGATGGCAAATTACTTATTTGGCAAGCTATACAATATGTTATATATGAAGTAAACAAAAACTTGTTAGATGAGGTTTTGATTATTTACTTTTGGGTGAACACATTCGTAGCAACAGCTAACTAGAGGGGGGTGACTGATAATGTGTTATTTGAAACTTTTTATACGAAGATAATAGGTTTTTCAAAAATACTACTTTTTTATTCATGCCACAAGTTGTCTGTTTTCTTCTTGTTTAGAAAATAGTTTGAAAAGCAAAATATTTGGTTTTTTAATGAACAGTTGAAATTTTGAGCAGAATAAAAGGAAACTTTTGAGTGAGAGTAGTACGTGGAGGACATTGCAGTGAATAGATCTAACAACAATTTGAATACTGCTACCTGAATACTCATTCTTTATGTTCCCTACACAATGTATTACATGTTACACAGTGCATTGGGTCACAGACTGAAAAGCTGGACATCAGTAATGTGGTGAAGCACATATTTTTGCCTTATTGTTGTTGCACCAGGCTTCTCTGATCTCATTAAGCAATTAATACTTTTCTGACCTATGGTCCCAGCTACTCCTGGTCTTTCCTATCTCATTTATTTAGACACTCAAATTCTCTAAATCTCCCTTCTTCAGCCATGCGCTCCAATTATTCCTATTTTCTGTGCCCTTAAATGAATGTTTTTTTAAAAGTGTGATGAAAGAATGATCAATCTCTAGACAAACACATTTGTACATTGCAAGTAACACATTGTTCTATCTCATACACGAATCCTGATCCGATACAACATCCTTTGTTAAACATAAATTAATGATCTCTCAATATCACATATTTCCTAGAGCAATGCATACAGAATCTTTTAATATGTTAAGTAATATTTCTTTGGAAGATTTCCAGACATTAATTAAATGTGTACACAAGCAGCAATTTAATTGCAACTAAATCAGGTAAATGAAGCACCAAAAGTTTAGTAAGGGTAGGAGGGGAGGGCCATTCATGATTGGGAGGCAAGATAACCTAGTGGCTAGACCACAGCAAAGCATCTCAGAAGGAAGTTAGGGATCTATTTCAGGAGTGGGTGGGTAAGGTTCTATCTCCTGCAATGTGCAGGAGGTCAGACTAGATGATCATGATAGTCCCTTTTGGCCTTAAAGTCCATGAGACTCAGGAGACTTGTGTTCAGTTCTCAACTCTGTCAGTGGGTGACCTTGGCCAAATCACTTCACGTCCCATGCCTCAGTTTCCCCATCTGTAAAATTGGGATAATGATACTGATCTCCTTTGTGAAGTGCTTTGAGATCTAAAAATAAGAAGTAATAGATTATTAATTATTACTATAATATCTGTGATCCTCAGCTGATTGTAACTGCTGTAGAGTTTAAAGGGGAGATCCTTTCTATATTAAAACCAGCAGCATGAAAAAAAATTTACATTGAAAGCCAGAACTGCCATGTAAATACAGATATACTACTCTGGCATTTGATAACTAACAGCATAAATCAACAATAACACATTATTATTAAAATATATTGAATAAATTTACAAGAACCACTCTCATTTACATCTATTATCCTCTGAAGGAACTTGATATAGTTAGTTTGGAAAAGAGGAGATTAAGAGGGGAACATGACAGCGGTCTTCAAATGCTTGAGAGGCTTCCATAAAAAGATGGAGAAAAGTTTTTCTCTCTTGCCACAAAGGGAGGAACAAGATTAAATTACAACATAGCAGATTTAGATTAAATTTCAGGAAAAACTTCCAAACTATAAAACCAGTAGGACAACGGAGCAGACTGCCTAGGGAGGACGCAGAGGCTCCTTCACTGGAGGTTTTCAAAAGGAGACTGGATAGCCATCTGTCTTGGATGGTTAAAACACAACAAATCCTACATGTTGGCTAGACTAGATGACCCCTGAAGTGCTTTCTAACCCCAGGATTCCATTTATCTACCTTTGTTGGTATTTCTAATTTGTCCATCACCATGGAATCTGAATGTTTTTTGTAATGTCCATTACTGAACACACTTTTGTCTTTAATGCACTTTACATTTACTGAGAATCACAAAAATCATCATATTTTCTTATAAAAACAACATTATAAATATATACCCATATCCTCATAAATCACTGAAAGTCAACAGAGCTATTCTGATTAACATCAGCTGAGGATCAGATCCTACAAATGTGCCTACTGGAGAAAGTCACATTTTAAACAAATGATTTTTGTAACAATTTTTAGTAAGAGCTGATAAAGGCATCAACAAATGCTTAGTGTGTAGCACTATGTATACTTGATTCCCAGTTTCATGGCTATCAGCCTAAATTCTTCATGGCTTTTTATATTTTTAATTTGTATGAAGATTTTAAACTTGGAAAAAAACTGTAATAAACTGAGAGTTAACATTTAGAAATGCTTCCTTGGAGGAAAAAAAGAAGAATAAGTTCTGGATCTTTCTTTGGTTCTGCCTTGAAGGACAGGTTAATAATGTTGAGCAGTAACTGGAGTTCTTCAAGGTGTGTCTCCCTATGCATGCTCTATTTCAGGTGAGCATGTGCCTCATACGCCTTTGATCAGAGATATACAATAGCAGCCCCTGTTTGGCCCACAATTGTGCCCCAAACATCTTGGCTCCCCATACTAATCTGGGTGGCTGCACAGGCCAACCACCATTAGTTCCTTCTCTACAGCACAGTCTCATGAGACAAAACTCCAAAGCAGAAGAGAAGGAGGGAAGTAGTGGAGCACGCATAGAGGGACCCATCTTGAAGAATTTGGCTGACTCCTGAGCAGTATCCCTGGAAGGAGGAAGGAGCTTTGTAGTCAGATCAGACACTGAAGACAGAAATGCACTGCCAACCACAGCATCTGACCTGGAAGCATGTACTAAGGCATAGTGCATGGAGAAAGTATGTATAGAGGTCCAGGTTGCAGTTTTGCAAATCTCAGCCCATGGAACATCTTTCCGTAGTGACACAGAAGCAGACTGGGATCTTATTGAATGGGCTAGCATCCTAGAAAGCTGCCAGCCTCATAACAGGGGATGATGCATACAGAAATCCGCTTTGAGAATCTTTGAATGTAAAGTGTGCAGCTGGTGGATTTGTCCACAAATGAAACAAAGTCTGAGAGACTTTCTCAGTGCTTTGGTTCTATCTAAAGAGAAGGCTAATGCCCTTCAGACATTCACAGTGTCAGCTTCCTCCCTGATCTGGCATGGCTTCGGGAAAAAACCCAGAAGGTGAATAACCAGGTTAATATGGACTTCAGAAGGTATTTTAAGTAAAAATTTAGGATGTGGTTGCAACAAAACTTTCCCTCTGAAAATTGCTGTAAAAGGAGAATCTGCCATTAAAGTTCCCATTTCAACACTTTGAGTGGAAGTAATAGCCACCAAGAAAGCTGTTTTCATAGACAGGTGAAGTAGGGAACAGGTGGCCACTGTTTCAAAGGGAGGTTTCATAAGGCAATTGTTACGTACTGGTAGATTGCAGGGCTACTAATAGCAGGTGTAGACTAGCTAAAGAGAGATACACAAGATATGTGTTTTTCTTAAGATACAGTACTTTAATGTACTGCCTGATATGGTTGAGTTTAGATTAAACGAGGGCTGTTACACACAGTTCTATCTAGTGGCTAAATCATGAAATGCAGTTTAGGATTTCATTACTGCAATTGAGGACCAGGTTTAAAAACCTTATAAGGGTGGGCTCTCCAAACAATTGAGAATCCCTGTACACATGAATGAAAGGCTGTGACAGCCTCCAAGTGAACCTTGACTGAACTCATTGAAAGTCCTGACTATTTCTTTGAAATTGAGGAGGTAATTGAGAACTATGAAGAGGGAAGAGTGATCAGACCAAAATTGTCACTGGACACACCACTGGTGAAATCTCTTCAATTTTTTGAAGTAAGTGTTTTGTGTAGATACCTTCCTGCTGTTTAATAATACCGATTGTATTTCTGCTGAACAGGAAGTCTCGATCCCTTCTCAATCAAGAAGTCAATAAGTAAAATAATCCAGGTTGGGATGGAGAGTCTGACCAGAACTCTGTGATAATAGATGAGGAATAGTCAAGAGGCATTAATGCCAGGCACGAAGTGAGATGAATGGGATAAGGGCACCATACTTATCTCAGCCAAATTGGTGCAATTAGAATGAGTCCTCTGTCCTGCTTGATCTTGCTCAACTCCTTCAAGAGAATAAGCATGAGTGGATGTCCTCAGAGCAAGGTCTATGTCTAAAGAATAAGAAATAATTGTCTAGAGACTAATGTCCCAGTCCACCCTTCAAGCAGAATTTCTTGCAGTTTTTGTTTACACGCTCAGCTCTATATATCCTTGGTATGGGGCACAAGAATGTCTAGAGTACATTCTCAGGCTGGCCAGACACTGCTACCAAAAATCTCCAATCAAAGGTGCATGAAGTGCAAGTGAACCTGAAATGGTGCACTCATAGAGATGCTACCTGAAGAACACACAACATTCTGAAACATCAGAAGTAGCCAATACGAATCCAGAATTGTTTACAAAAATTAAAATGTTAATGGATACAAATAATAGCATTAAAACAGTGGGAACCAAGGGAGAAGAGTGCAAGTACCTATGGAAGTTTTAAAGGTGCAACCTGACAAAGCCCTGGCTGGGATGGTTTAGTTGGTGTTGGTTCTGCTTTGAGCTGGGGGTTGGACTAGATGACCTTCTGAGGTTCCTTCCAACACTAATCTTCTATGATTCTATGACACAATCCAAAATATTATCACTGACGTCCTCCTATTGACACTGGATCATGCCCAATATTCTTTAAGGAAGGGTTGGAGTTCTAGGCCTGGATCCACAAAAGGGTATAGGTGTGATGAAGCTCAGGGGAGGTGTGGAATTGAACCTGGGTCTGCCATTACTCACATGAGTGCTGTAACCACAAGGCTAAAAGTTATAAGGTGCATAACATCTCCTCCTTCAGTCAAATTTTGAATGAAATCCAATCCAGTAGGTGACCACTGAACATATCTACTGGATTGATCTCCAGATATGAGTTAAGCAAATGAATACATATTTTCCCCAGATTCCAAGGCTTAAGAGGGAGATTGTTGCCTAGCGTGGGGCAATGGTGAACATAATCAGAGGCAGAAGTGCCTAGGGAACGTCTAGTGCAAAAACGTTGGTGTTGGGTGAGTTTCAAAATATACAGGGTCAGGCAGAAGCTGTAGATCACAGTATAGCCTAAAACTGGGACTTGGGGTGCCTGAGTCTTGGGGGGGGGTTAGGCACCTAACTACCTTTGTGGACCTGGGCCTTTTTCACTAGGTGGAAGCTAGGATGAGAGAAAGTCAGATAGCTTGTTGTTTGTAGGGAACATATGCTTGGGCAATTGGTATGAGAGTTCAGGAATGAGGTCTGGCATGCAGCGTCTTTGGTGACCATTTTTTAAGACCCTTGGTGCTGCCTGAAATCTGAGGACGCAGACCTGATTTGTGTATTCTTTAAGGCTGGTCAATAGCCTGGAATCTTTCCTCTCTTGGCATGTGTTTTGGGTAAAGCCCCAGCTCTTGCCACTAAATCCAAACTCATAAAAATCAGTTTTAATTAGGTTACTACAAGGTGATAGGTTCCAATTCACATCAGAGTTGTTCATTCAGCCATAGCAATGTTATCTCCTGTTGGTAACTGCTGGAGACATCCCTCCTTTTTTGGTACTAATAGTGGATTATCGCTCATTCCATACCAGAAAATGAAATGCACATATTGTTTTTTTTATTGATTAATATGCTCCTAAATATTGCAGATGAGCCAGATGACATTTTACTGCAAAGCTTTTTTTCAGATTACCAGCAGATACTCTGAACTGTTACATATTGACATCATATGGTCAGTCAATCAATCAGCACTTCCAATACTTTTAGGCAGAGCCTCCAAGAATGATAAGGATGGCGTGGTGGTATGCACATTAACACACAGCACGAACAACAAAATATGCATTCTAACCAAATCTTTCACAGTCTGTTTTCCTCGTCTGTAATCAATGTAGATTTTACATAAAAATTCTCCAAATTATAATGAGGTCAGATGGAGTTAATTGTTGTGGTACTAATTAGAAGATCTCGTGAAACTACAAAACAGAGGTATTGTAGTGGGTAGAAAAAACTCTGAAATACTTTCAATGCTACAAATGAGTTGCCCAAGCTACTTTGTTTTAAATAATAAAGTTGCTCGCTCTCTCTCTCTCTCTCTATTGATGGTCAGTGTTTGATCACAAAAAAACTGTTCAGCCCTTCAATTAATTTCTGATACTGTAAATTACATTAGTCCAGCGTGTAGAAAGACCAAACAACTAACCACAAGAAACTTTATAACATGTGTGATGTTACACAAAATTATGTGACTGCAGAACATAATCAAACTGCAAAGAAATATGCTTTTTCCTTACGTCAGATATATAACTCAACAAAATAGGAATTTATGGAAGGAGAAGCCTGCCTAATGAAGATTCTGTGTGTAACTGCCCAGGTCGGAACTCATTAAGAATTTACTCCTTTCTCCATCACCATTATTCTTGAAAGCCATCAAAGCTATCTGAAAGGAAGTATTCTTCCTAGTAGCCTTTTCTCCTATAACGTACCATAGTCTGAGTGTACATTTTTGTTCATTAAAGGGAAAGGGGCTGTAAGGATTATGATGTGGATGCTAAGAAATTCTCTCTCTCACACACACACGTGCACACAAAAGCATCTTACAGTGTGTGATAAGTGGTGTACATTAAAATCCAGCATAAAAGAGGCACATAGGCTGGATGTGCAGCATGGCTTGTGTTGGCTGATGGGATATAAGTGTATACTAGGGCAGAGAGTATCAATCTTAACTTACACCTCTGATTTAAATCCCCTTCAATGAACTCACACCTCTGAAGGCTTAGTGTCTGTTTTGAATGAACAGGTACCTTTTTCTTCATAACATGGCCCTTTATTGGTTTGTGCTCCTCTCCAGTTTGAGCCAAGAGCAAGTTGTGTGTAGATTAAGAAAATCCTTAGACGCAGGGGCTCAAAAACCAAAGAGTACTAACTACAGTTGAGGATGCAGGTGTATGGTAGGGAATTCCAGCCCCTGACATCTTTCTCCCCATTGGACCAGCAGACAGTGTTTCTCCATCCACATGGGGAATAGGAACAGCAGCTCTGAAAAGAGTTCCTAGCTTCCTGACATTGCTCAGACTTTTATACTATGACTGATCTCTTTTTTACTCATTTGCTGCATTGCCATTGGTTGCCTTCATACTACAACTGCAGCCATTTAGCTGTCCAGCCTCACCATCTTCACCCAATATGGTTTTCATCCACATTCTTTTTCTCCTCTTCCTTATCTAGCTCCTTCCCATTCAGTCTTCCACTCCCTTTATACATTCACCTTTTACTTGAACAGTCTTTCTCTTTCCCAATTCAACTCTGAATGCCTCACTCTCCCCACCCCCCAGTAAACACATGTAAATTTAGGGGGGGTTAAAATAGAAATAAAACAGTATAAGAATAAAATATTTTATACGCTCACACTCTACATGAAACTGCCTGTCATGGCCACTGTGTAGACTACAAATGTAGGGTGGGGTTTTCAAAAGCAGGTCCCCATTGAAGGCTAATGGGATTTGTACTTCTAAGGCACTTAGGCATTTTCGAAAATCCCACAGTTGATGTCTTAGTACAGAGCATAACAACTGATATTCTCAATAGTAACATTAATAGTCCCGTATATGCTCCAACTCCTCCTCAACATCTATTCTTCTTGGTTGCAAAGGAAGGGCTTCACTAATTGAATAACCCATCTTTTCTTGTCTCCTGATAAGCATCTGCACAGAAGCAATATTAGAAGCCAGAATTAATTTATGTACTAAAAAATATCTTCTCAATCAGAGTCATTAATCATAGTCTGAACTTCTGCACCTCACATTAGAGAATAGCAAGCATGAATTAATGAAGCCTTGTTTAAACAATATTAATGGTCAAAATCAAAATAGGGAAAGCTATATTTAAGGTTGATGACTGTTGTCTAACAACATGACAGTTGAATCTACAAAGCAAAACATTTTACCTATTCTATGACCTATTCTTCATTCCCACTATGGATGAGCTGCTTTAGAAGGTCCAGTGTTCTCTCTTGATATGTTTCAATCAGTAGGTTATATTTGTTTGTCATTCTGCTTTGACTTTATTTGCTGGCTTGTTTGAAATCTGGATTCAGCATGGTTCCATTAGGGCATTAGTTGATGCACAGATTTTTACAGTACATGCAATATTCACAGCATGAGCAGGGCCAAGGAAGCAACTCACACAACATGCCATCTCCAGTGGAACTTAGTAATAAATTACTCTCCTAATCTTCAGACCTGAAGCACATTAACTGCTTCAGATGGATTACCAAAGCTGTCTTCCATGATGTCCTAGTTAGTCACAGATTTGTGAAAATTCTTAGCACTTTGTATCTATAGATATCAAAATAGTTATAAGGGTAGGCAAACATCAATAACTTTAATTTACAGACAAGGAAATGGAGCCAAGAGGTCAATTCACTTGCAAAACATCACACATCAAGTCAGTTGCTGAATCAAGAAGAAATCCCAGATCTCCTTGTCCTATACACTATGTCCTAGACCATATTGCCTACCTTCTTAAAATACACACATATTTGTTTTTGGCAGTTTTTTCAGTACCAAAATGAAGATCAAGGAATAGGGAAAGAAAGGAGACTAAGTCACAGCAATTTATTATTAATTATATAATTATATATATAATTATTAGAGAAACAGTGAATAATAAGATGTTTTTACCACTGAAAGCAATACAAGCAAAAGAATAGAGTGTGAGGATCAGGAAGAGACAAAACTGGAGAATCTGAATACACCTTTCCCCATCCTTACTCTTGCAAGTATATGTTAGTAATAAGATGTCCTCCCCCATCTTCATTTAGAGCACATGGATTTTGTTTGTTTCTTTGAAAGCACATGAAGAGATCAATTACTATACTAAGAATCCCAGATGAACAAGAAATCTATTGATGGATCAGTCTAGAGTGTTTTATAATAATTAAGTTTGGCTCACTTATCCTTCCAATGAGAGGACTGTGAAACAATTCTGAAATCAAAATTCCACTCCTAAATTAAACATTGGCATTCTCTGTTTAATTTCCATAATATATGTTCCCCCTATATAACTGAATCATAGACTGGAAGGCTGGAAGGGACCTTGAGAAGTTATCAAATTCAGCCTCTACACTGAGGCAGGACCAAGTAAACCTAGACCTGACAGGACTTCTTAAAAACCTGTTCTTAAAAACCTCCAATGACATGGATTCCACGGACTCCATTGGAGGCCTAATCCAGCATTTAACTACCTTTATAATTAGAAAGATTTTCCTAATATTTAATTTAAATATTAGCCCATTACTTCTAGTCCTACTGTCAGTGGTGATGGAGACCAATTGATCACTGCCTTCTTTGGAGCAGTTTTTAACATATTTGAAGATCTGTCAGATTCCCCACTTACTATACTTTTCACAAGAGTAAATGTGCCCAGTATTTTTAACCTTTCCCCATAGGTCAGATTTTCTAAATCTTTTATCATTTATGTTGCTCTCCAGTTGTTTACATCCTTAAAATGTTAATACATCCCAGAATAATAGCCTTTTTCACAACTGCATCATACTGTTGATTCATGTTCAATTGGTTATCCACTATAACCTCCATTTTGTAGTTGTGCATTGGATTTTTCCTCCCCAAGTGAAGTACTTTGCAGTTATCTTTATTGAATTTCATCCTTTGGAATTCAGATCAATTATCTGGTTTGTGAAGGTCATTTTGAATTGTAATCCTGTCATCCAAAGTGCTTGGAACCATTCCCATCTGGGTGTCATCTGCAAATTTTATAATCATACTTTTTACTCCATTATCCAAGTCATAAATGCAAATATTGACTAGTACTGGACCGGGACTGACCCCTACAGGACTCCCCATTGATATGCCCTTCCAGGCAGAGAATCAATGATAACTAGTCTTTGAGTACGGACTACCAAAGAATTATGCACCCACCATGTAGTAATTTCCTCTAGACCACATTTCCCTACTTTGCTTACGAGAATGCCATTTGGGGCTGTGTCAAAAGCCTTACTAAAATCAAGATATAGCATATCTCCTGCTTCTCCCTTATCCACTAGGCTAGTAACTGGGTCAAAGAAGGAAATTAGGATATTTTGGTATGATCTGTTCTTGACAAATCCATGCTGGCTATTCCTTATAACCCTGTTATCCTCAAGATGCTTACAAATTGATTGTTTAATAATTTATTTCAGTAACTTTCCCCATATTGAAGTTAGACTGGCTGGTCTATAATTCCCTGGAGCTTCTTCATTCCCCCTTTTAAAGATATGTATTATGTTTGCCTTTCCACAGTCTCCTGAAACCTGACCCAGCCTCTAAAAGTTCTCAAAGATAAGAGCTAGCAGTTTTGAGATTGCTTCAGCTAGTTCTCTAAGTGTCACAGGATGAACTTCATCAACTTTGTGGGTGTGTGAGGGTGTGTGCAGGTTGTTAGGGGCCGTGTGCT
>ML675604.1:58583457-58713790 GCA_007922155.1 Mesoclemmys tuberculata | reverse complement strand
CTATATAAGGAGCCAGGCACTCAGGCAGCGGCACAGACAGCTGCAGCAGCACAGGAGCCAGCAAACAGGACTGCTAACAGGGGAGTTTCAGTGGGAGTTTCCAGGGGGAGCTTCCAGAGGAGACCACAAGCCAGAGGAAGGAAGGGGCAGGGGCCTGCCAGCAGCCTAGGCCTTGTTGGTGTCCCGCTGTGCAGTGTGAGGCCTGAACCGTCAGGCACAGAGTTGGGAGGCCATGAGTGAGAAAGAGACAGCAGTGAGAGACACACTGAGGATGACCGGATGTGGAAGCTGTGGCATGTACATGGTCCTGGAGGGGGAACCTGAAAGGAGTTTTGTCTGCATGAAGTGCCGCCTGATAGAACTGCTGGAAGAAAAGATAAAAGGACTGGAGATGCAGGTGGAAACCATGGCTGAGTTTAGAAAGGGGTTTGAGCAGATAATGGAAGACAGACATGATGAAGCACAGGGGATAGGCTCAGACGAGCAGATGGAAGTAGGACCAAAGATTTCTGAGGAGCTGCTGGGTGAGGAACATGGACAGTGGAAGCATGTGACTAGGAGAACCAGGCAGAGGAAAAGACGGGCCAGTGAAGGAGAAATAGAACTCAGAAACAGGTTTTGTGCATTGGAAAATGAAGATGGAGTACAGCTGGTGCTCACTGAAGGAGAGAGGGCAAGGAAAAAGAGGCGAGAGGCTAGTCCTGCAGGAGGAGGGGAGGAGTCAATGGAGGCGACAACCAGTATGAGCCCTAGGAGGATTGTGAGGGCAAAGATGAACCGAGAGGACTTGCGGCCGGCTGATGCCGGGGATGGACTGGAGAGTCATACTGTCGCCACGAAAAGGCAAGTCTACGTGATAGGAGACTCTTTACTGAGAAGAATAGACAGGCCCGTAACTAGAGCTGATCGGGAGAACAGAAGGGTGTGCTGTCTGCCGGGGGCTAAGGTACAGGATGTGGACCTGAAGCTGAAAAGGATCCTAGCAGGAGCGGGAAAGAATCTGTTGATTGTCCTTCATGTGGGAACGAATGATACGGCTACTCACTCCCTGGACTGTATCAAGGAGGACTATGTCAGACTGGGGAAGACGCTCAAGGAAATCAAGTCTCAGGTGATCTTTAGTGGAATTTTGCCGGTTCCTAGAGCAGGGCAGCAAAGGAGCGACAAGATTATGATGGTTAACAGATGGCTCAGGCAGTGGTGTTATAAGGAGGGCTTCGGGATGTACTGTCATTGGGAAGCGTTTACGGACAGACAACTGTTCGCTCGGGATGGACTTCATCTAAGCAAGGAGGGAACTAGACTTCTAGGATGGAGGCTTGCCGACCTCATTAGGAGAGCTTTAAACTAGGAAGTTGGGGGAGATGGTTGGGAGATGTTCAGGTGATCTCCACGCCGGAATTTAACCTAGAGAGGGAAGCAAATAAAGTGAGAAGGGATATCCTTGTGGACCGAAGAATTGACCAAAGGAGGAAAAGCGGAGTTGAAACTAGCCTAACGGGTGATGCTGGTGGTAGAAGGTCTGTGCATGATGGGGGGGAAAAATGTCACTGACGCCAAACGTCAAAAATTAAAATGTCTGTACACTAATGCAAGGAGCCTAGGGAACAAGATGGAGGAACTAGAGCTACTGGTGCAGGAAGAGAAACCGGATATTATAGAGATAACAGAAACCTGGTGGGATAATATTCATGACTGGAGTACGGGTATTGAAGGCTATGTGCTGTTTAGAAAAGACAGGAAGAAAGGCAAAGGTGGTGGAGTAGCTTTGCATATCAATGATGAGGTGAACTGTAATGAAATAAGAAGTGATGGAATGGATAGGACGGAGTCTGTTTGGGTAAAAATCACACTGGGTAAAAAAGCTACTAGAGCTTCCCCTGAGATAGTGCTTGGGGTGTGCTACAGACCGCCAGGGTCTGATTTGGATATGGATAGAGACCTCTTTAATGATTTTAACGAAGTAAACACTAAGGGGCAATGTGTGATTATGGGAGATTTCAACTTCCCGGATATAGACTGGAAGACGAGTGCTTGCAAGAATAATAGGGGTCAGATTTTTCTGGATGTGATAGCGGATGGATTTCTTCATCAAGTAGTTGAAGTACCTACGAGAGGGGATGCCATCTTAGATTTGGTTTTGGTGAGTAGTGAGGACCTTGTAGAAGAAATGGTGGTAGGGGACCACCTTGGTTCGAGTGATCATGAGCTGATTCAATTCAAATTAGATGGAAGAATAAACAAACGTAGATCTGGGATTAGGGTTTTCGACTTCTCAAGGGCTAATTTCAAAGAGTTAAGGAAATTAGTTAGGGAAGTGGATTGGACGGAGGAACTTGTGGGTTTAAATGTGGAGGAGGCCTGGAATTACTTTAAGTCGCAGCTGCGGAAACTGTCGGAAGCCTGCATCCCAAGAAAGGGGAAAAAAACCATGGGCGGGAGTAGTAGGACAAGCTGGATGAGCAAGCAACTCAGAGAGGGGATTAGGAAAAAGCAGAAAGCTTACAGGGAGTGGAAAAAAGGCGGGATTAGTAAGGGAAGCTACCTTAGTGAGGTCAGAACGTGTAGGGATAAAGTGAGGAAGGCTAAAAGCCATGTAGAACTGGACCTTGCAAAGGGAATCAAAAACAATAGTAAAAGATTCTACAGCCACATAAATAAGAAGAAAACAAAGAAAGAAGAAGTGGGGCCGCTATACGCTGAGGATGGAACGGAGGTTAAGGATAACCTGGGCATGGCTCAATATCTAAATAGGTACTTTGCCTCGGTCTTTAATAAGTCTAGTGAGGAGTTTAGGGATGATGGAGGGATGACGAACGGGAATCTGGATGTGGTGGTGGATATTACCGTATCTGAGGTAGAGGCCAAACTTGAACAGCTTGATGGGACAAAATCGGAGGGACCGGACAATCTCCACCCGAGGATATTAAAGGAATTGGCGCGTGAAATTGCGAGCCCGTTAGCGAGAATTTTTAAGCAATCGGTAAACTCGGGGGTTGTGCCGTATGACTGGAGAATTGCTAACGTAGTTCCTATTTTTAAGAAAGGGAATAAAAGTGATCCTGGTAATTATAGGCCTGTTAGCTTGACGTCTGTCGTGTGTAAGGTCTTGGAAAAAATTTTAAGGGAGAAAGTAGTTAAGGACATTGAGGTCAATGGTAATTGGGACAAATTGCAACATGGATTTACTAAAGGTAGATCGTGCCAAACCAACCTGATCTCCTTCTTTGAGAAGGTGACGGATTACTTAGACAGAGGCAATGCGGTAGATCTAATTTACCTCGATTTCAGTAAGGCGTTTGACACGGTTCCGCATGGGGAACTGTTAGTTAAATTGGAAAAGATGGGAATGAATGTGAAAGTTGTAAGGTGGATAAGGAACTGGTTAAAGGGGAGATTACAGCGGGTCGTGCTGAAGGGTGAACTGTCAGGCTGGAAGGAGGTTACTAGCGGAGTCCCTCAAGGATCGGTTCTTGGACCGACCTTATTTAATCTTTTTATAACTGACCTTGGCACAAAGAGCGGGAATGTGTTAATAAAGTTTGCGGATGACACGAAGCTGGGGGGAATTGCTAACACGGAGAAGGACCGGGATACTATTCAGGAAGATCTGGACCACCTTGTACACTGGAGTAATAGTAATAGGATGAAATATAATAGTGAAAAGTGCAAGGTCATGCACTTAGGGATTAATAATAAGAATTTTAAATATACGTTGGGGACGCATCAGTTGGAAACGTCAGAGGAGGAGAAGGACCTTGGTTGATAGCAGGATGACTATGAGCCGCCAATGTGATACGGCTGTTAAAAAAGCAAATGCGGTTTTAGGTTGCATCAGACGAGACATTTCCAGTAGGGAGAAGGAGGTGTTAGTGCCGTTATATACGGCGCTGGTGAGACCCCACCTGGAATATTGTCTGCAGTTCTGGTGTCCCATGTTTAAGAAGGATGAATTCAAACTGGAACAGGTTCAGAGACGGGCTACTAGGATGATTCGAGGAATGGGAAATCTGCCTTATGAAAGGAGACTCAAAGAGCTTGGCTTGTTTAGCCTGGCCAAAAGAAGGCTCCGGGGGGATATGCTTGCTCTATATAAATATATCAGGGGGATTAACGTTAGGGAGGGAGAGGAATTATTTAAGTTTAGTACTAATATAGGCACGAGGACGAATGGGTACAAACTGGATATTAGGAAATTTAGACTTGAAATTAGACGAAGGTTTCTAACCATTAGGGGAGTGAAGTTCTGGAACAGCCTTCCGAGGGAAGTAGTGGGGGCAAATGACTTATCTGGCTTTAAGACTAAGCTTGATAAGTATATGGAGGGGATGTTATGATGGGATAGTTTAATTTGAGCAATTGATTTGGATTATCGGCAGATAAGTCTGCTCAATGGTCTGTGGGAATGTTGGATGGGATGGGAACTGAGTTACTGCAGAGAATTCCTTTTTGGGTGTTGGCTGGTGAGTCTTGCCCACATGCTCGGGGTTTAGCTGATCGCCATATTTGTGGTCGGGAAGGAATTTTCCTCCGGGGCGGATTGGCAGAGGCCCCGGAGGTTTTTCGCCTTCCTCTGCAGCGTGGGGCATGGGTCGCTTGCTGATGGATTCCCTGCAGCTTGAGGTCTTCAAATCTCACTTTTGAGGATTTCAATAACTCAGTCATGGGTTCGGGGTTGTTATAAATGTGTATGGGTAGGGTTTTGTGGCCTGCCTTGTGCAGGAGGTCAGACTAGATGATCATATTGGTCCCTTCTGACCTATGAGTCTATGAGTCTAACTTGAATACCTTTATCTTTTTAAAATATTCTTTAACCTGTTCTTTCCACATTTTTGACTTGTTTTCCTTCCCCTTTGTTAATATTAATTGTGTTGAAGATCTGGTCACCATTAACCTTTTTAGTGAAGATCGAAGCAAAATAGGCCTTAAACACCACAGTCTTCTTGATATCATCAGTTAATAGCTGTCCTTCCCCACTAAGTAAAGGACCTACACTGTCTTCATCTTTCTCTTGCTCCTAATGTATTTAAATAAATTCTTATTGCTGTTGTTGGGATGGTACTAAATTACTATAAATTACTGGGGTTGACATAAGTCTGGTAAAGCGTGGTAAGTCTCAGTGCTAAAAGATTCTGGGAGTAAGGCCTCCTAGCCCTAGACAGATTATATGGCAAAGTACTAAGAATACAGAACTTGCATTTAGGACTGACATAACCCATGAATGTTTATGTAGGCCCTGTGGTGTAGCTGTATTGATGTGACAGATCAATGATCATGGTCAACCATTGGCCAGTTCACCTAGTGTATACATGTGGGTGTGTATAATGGTGAATCTGCCACTAACAGACCTGGGTTAACTGACCCTGTGCAATAGCATGACATCAGGTGCCCCGGTGAATATTTGACAATATATACATGTCAGCCGATACCTGTTGTCCCTCCCCAAATTAATTAGAGAAGTAAGTAATAAATAATCATGATAAACTAAATAAGTGCTAGCAAAGCATATTTTGGGGACATGAAACTCCTTTGGGGAAAAGGGTATAAGTACTGGGGAATATCACATGCCACATAGAGAGACATCCCAATTAACATCTGAAGAGGGACTTTAGAACCAAAATCAGGGTAGCCTACATCCTATCAGAAGAGGCCATTAAATAGATCAGGTACTGAAGAAGAAGAACCAGAAAGTCAGGGTGCCCAAGACCATGCTATGGGGGACTCAGAAAACAGACCAAGTACCTAATAGAATCAAAAGAAGGAAGGAAACAATGTCCACCTAGAATTGATATCAGTACCAGCTTTATTTGCTAATCAGGATACTATGTGGGGCCAGCATAATTACCGAGGGTTTATGCTTGGGGAATTGAGGCTTATTAAGGAGAGGCATTGTACAGTCTTTTCTGTTTGTCTGTGATACCTGCTTTCCAATAAATAGCTTTGCACTGAAGAGATTGAATCCTAGTCTTCACTGGTTCAATTATTGGGTGCCTAGCTAAGGGTAAGTGAATTGATCCTGGCCCAACACTGTTTAAGTTCCTTGTTAGGTGTAACTCATTTTATGTTTTTAACCTTTCTGATTTCATCCCTACATGTTTATGCTATCTTTTTGTACTCCTCCTTAACAATTAATCTATGTTTCCACTT
This sequence comes from Mesoclemmys tuberculata, assembly GCA_007922155.1. Classification (NCBI taxonomy): domain Eukaryota; kingdom Metazoa; phylum Chordata; order Testudines; family Chelidae; genus Mesoclemmys; species Mesoclemmys tuberculata. Next base: position 58,707,643 of record ML675604.1, on the reverse strand, counting down.
TTTGTAGGATAATTTTTTTTATTTTCAGGTAATTAAAATGCTCCTGTTGGAACCACGTTGGTCTCTTACTATTCTTCCTATACTTCTTTTGTATTGAGATAGTTTGTTGTTATGCCTTTAATATTGTCTCATTGAGAAACTGCCAGAACTCCTGAATTCTTTTTTCCCTGAGATTTTCTTTCCATGGGACCTTACCTACATGTTCTCTGAGTTGGTTATAATCTGCTTTTTTTAAGTCAATTTTTCTCACTCTGATGCTTTCACTTCTTCCTTTCTTTAGAATCACAAAGTCTATCATTGCATGATCACTTTCACCCAAATTGACTTCAACTTTCAGATTCACAATCAATTCCTCCCCGTTGGTCAGAATCAAATCATGAAGAATGAAAGAGGCAAAGAGGACACTAAAAGATGTGGGGTAGTGGAGGCAATTACACATGAGCTCCCACTACGTAACTGCCACTAGTCCAAACCACATGTCAGAAATCAGGATTTACAGCAGAGGCAGCATCTGGGTAATCTAACAAGCGTAACTGGGTTGTAGTAGGCTGCCTTATTGGATACAGCCCTTGGTTGATGGAAAGAATCAGCAGATTGGCTCTTAAGGCCAACAGCAGCAGTTCAGTGGCTGCTCAAAGCATTAGCCCATGGCTCAATAGCTCCTGCACCTGTTTGTTGCCAGCCTTGACCCTGCCTTGTTTTAGCTTTAGACCCAGCGCTGCTGCCTTGTCTTACTCCAGTTAACTCAGCTCTGACCCTCAGCTCTAATTCCAGACATCTGACTTAGGCTTTGACCCTCAGCTCTGGTATCTGGCTTTTGACTCTGGTTCTGGCCCTTGGATCCAATTCGTGACTTCTGACTTTGGCTTTAATTCCTGGCTATTGACTTTAGCACAACTGCCCACATCCTGGTCTCTTACACCATTGCTCCAATGTGGAAGCTGAGCCACTCACATCTGCATCCTAACTCAGAAAAGCATTTAAGAAAGTTAAGTCCAGAATGGATGGCTGAATTGGGGCCCTGGAGAAGAGGATAGTGGTGAGGTGGAGGAGGTGGGGAATAACATAACTATTGAACAAGGTAGTTTTCTGTCAAAAGACAACATAATTTCCTTAAGCTTCTGCTTGCCCAAGTGCTGCTTCCTTCACTGTTGCTTTCTATTCTATATAGTTTTTATAGTGCACTCATCACCATTGCACCTAAGCCCCTTTCAATAATGCAATAAGCAGTGTTACTACGCCTCTCTCACACAATGTTTATTTTGTCTTAAATGAGACGTGTTCGCAGTGGAGTATCTTGTTTGGGTAGGTTTTGGTTTGTCTTTTCAAATAAATATACCTGTTTCTATCATTTATATTAGTGAAGACAAGGTCAAAATGAAATAGAAAGTGATGAGGTTTGTGATGGTCTTTAGTTCCTGGATGGTCCTTAGTTCCTTAAATAATCTGAGATTGCCCCCAGAGAAGATTCTGTTTCCTGCTCGGACAAGCTTTACTTTTATTCTTGAGTGTTCCATTGTACCAGAGGAACATGGTTGTCAACCATGATCTTCATCCTAGAGTTTTAGATGGCCTTTTAGATATCCTGAGCCCTGCCATGAAGGGTTTGAAGATAAGGACCAAAACCTTGAATTTGGTTTGAAATTCTATGGGAAGCCAGCGTAGAGAGTGGAGGAGAGGTGATATGTGCTTTTGGTAGCCTGTGTTGCTAAGGAGATGCCCTGCAGCATTGTGTATTGGTTGCAGTATCCCAGATGCTTAAGGTTTCATGCCCAGGTATATTGCATTACGGTTGTGCAGCTGAAATGTGACAAAGGCTTGAATAAGTGTGGCAACTGGGATGAGAAGGAGTCTTCTACTCAACCAGAGATGGTAGAAAGCATTTTTCACAGATGATACTATGTGAGAACTCAGCATCAGTGATGAATCAAAGAGTGCTCCTAGACTATGAACTGAATTGAAGTAGCATGGATTTGAACTTTCAGCCAAAGGAGACTGCTGCATGGCTTCACATTCTTCCAAATGCTTTTCTTTGCCCACTGGCATCACTCTTGTGTTGCTCTGGTTCAGCTTTAACCAGCTGTTCTTTATCCATGAGCTGATCTCACCCAAAAACTGAGAAATCATGATGAAAGTGGTGTGATCATATGTGGTGAAGGATAGGTAGAACTGTTTATCATATGCATATCACAGGCACTTAAGTCAACGTTGTCCGACCAGTTCACTTAGTAGTTACATGTAGATGTTGAAAAGGACTAGAGAGAGAGTTGATCCATGTGGAATCCATGTGGAATCAAATGGAATCCTTGTGGCCGAAGTGCAGTTTCCCAGCACTACTCATTGGGTGCATCCCTCCAGGAATAACTTGCACTATTTTAACAAATTACTTTTGTAGCCATTAGGACTAGTCTGCTTGCTTGCATATATATGTATATCTTTCCTTATAGATTTAAGTATGATTGTTTGATTATAATAGAGTTATAGATTTATATTAAAGTACTTTAGCTGTAATGCAAGGTACCTTACACGCTGCATCCTGTATGAAAGCTAAGCAGTTAGTATACATATATTCGGGACCTTTGGCCTAGATAAGTGTGGATGAGTAAAAGGATAAGACATATATGGTCATAATCTTTAGCCTAAATAAGTCAGGCGGCATCAAAATGGGGGAGGCTGTCACAGGTTATGCCCCAAGAAACTTTACAAGTACACCAAAGAACCCACAAAGGGCCAGAAATACCAAAGGTGAGATAAATGAACTATCTGGAACCATCTGGAGAGGATGTGGATATGTCATTAATATGCACGAACCTGCCAGCCTATAGAATATGTGTACCCCAATAATTTGGGGGTGGCAAATCCAAGTTTGGATTTAGACAGAGAACCCATATTCTCAGGGTATGAGAATGGGCAGTTTGTGCTACTTGGGGAGATTGATCGTCAGCTACTCCTGTTTGAGGTTTCTTTTAGTTAGTGTTAAGATTTTGTTCTTCATTTATACTTAGTATTATTTGTAGTGTTAGTCTTAGTCTTATAGTTCTTAGCTCTCGAGCATTGCCTACTCCTCCTCTCTACTCAAGAGTTAAGGAACCAGACATCTCTCTCAACCAGGTCATCAGGAATGGTGTGAGTATATTAAACAAAAGCATATTTTAGAAATATATATATCATATGAGTCTCTAAAATTAAGATTGTATTATCCATTATCCATTTGATTGTTCATTTTTCTATATCAGTCATTTGTCTATCATTTTATGTTATCTTAATAAAAGTTTATAAAATTATACAAATTTGACTATCACTAAGAACTTTTCTGTTGTGCACCCCGGGGTCCCTATAAAACACTTCTGGAGCCTGGTTCCAGGACAAGAACCTCATTATCTTCTGATCAGATCAATTGGTGAGCCTATAACCCCATTCAAATAACCAAAATACCCAAAATCAGGCTACACTCTGGACCCCTGCCATCTCAAGTGATACAGTGGTATTTCATGGTCAGCAATTTGAATGCTGCAGAGAGGTCCAGAGAACAAATGTCTCCCCTGTACCCATTGACATGAAAAGATCATCCATCAGTGGCTCTAAAGCTTCAACAGGCCGTGGAGAGTATATAGGGATAAAGATGGCAGATGGATATCCAGTGCTGTACTCTAGTGTGGAGGAACATGGAGCTCAGGGAAATATGGCTGGGCTCAGTATCTGACTGTCTATAAAAACGTATGGTCATTCCCACTGGCTCTGGACCCGAGCTCCCAGAACGGCCAATATGGGACAGCAGTAACTCTGAAAAGACTGAGGAATTCTCATGATTAGTGCTGGCTGCTTCATCTTCGCTTTATGGCAGAAGGGGAACATATGCCCCAAAGAGAAGCTCTGCTCTAGGAATGACTGTTTTGTAGATTGAGTAGAGGTACATTAACCACAATGTACAGTGAGGTTCTCATAGCACCTGCCTGCGTTACACCTGGCCTTAACACTTTAATCCCTCACCTTCATGAGTATTAAAATATTTTTTGTTTAAAAATCTGCACAAACAGATGTTGGATGGCAGAAAATAAAAACAGAGGAAAGAGAAAGGAAAAATGGAAGAGGAAAACAGCAGAGATATGGAGTCAATAAGTAAGTGAAGAGAAGAAAGAGGAGATGAACCACGCCACACAAGATAAAGTCTAATAATACTGTTTTCATTCACTATTATTTTAGTGTTTGCAACTTAATGTTCTTTAATTTAAATTAATTTAAATTAATAACCGTATACTCTTCCTTTAAGAGGATGCAGGTAATAAGGCATGCATTTTCCAGACTTCACATTTTTATAAATTCTCCTTTTTTTTTTTTTAACTAATGGGGGCAATTTCTCACAAAATGGCCAGAGCATAGTAACTAGCAATGAAAGCAGAGAGGGCATGAACAAAACAAAAATATATGCAAATTTTAACATCCCACCCTATGTCCTCCCCCACCCCCCAAAACACCACACACATGCACAAACAACCTGAAATTAAGTCATCCCAAAGTGTTAAATATATAGAATATTTGAGGGGATAGTGGTGCATGACCTCTAAATATCTCTAAGGTTTATTTCTTAAATGTAGTTTGCCTTGATGTAAGTAGTATTGAATAACATCATTATTGTTTAGTCAGTTCTTTAGTCCTTATCACTATTACTTCCAAATCCTGTATACTCTGCAGAGAACTGAGAATGTCAAATATTTAATTCATAAAAATGACAGATTGCATTTTGGTAGCAATCCACATCTTGTGACAATGATGTTGATCACAGCATGAAATGTTTGTTCAACAGGGACACTAATTGGCTGATAACTTAGACACTCAAAGGTTAAAATGCTACGGTTGGGCACCATTCGTCTGCACTATACCAACGTAGTACTAGTGATATAGATTGCAGACAGCAGCAGACCACTGCAGCAACTGTTCGCTCATTATATTTTCTTGACTGACATGGAATCAATATATGAGAGTTGTCTTCAATTGTTAATATTTCCAGTTGTGATCTCTCGCTATGGTGAAAAACATATTAAAGTTGCAGACCTGACTGCTGGAACTTGCTGGAGATCAGGGAACTGAATACTAAATTTGCTGAACAGCAGAAATATCAGTGCTATTTGTGAGCCACTTGTAGTCTGGATTGTCAGTTGCTGGGCCAGTGGCAGAATCAGAGTGGATCACAGGTCCTTTAGCTGTGTCTGCCTTATAAGGAAAGGGGATGAAGATCCACAAAGCTCTTTTTCCATATTGGGGTACAAAATATTGCCTCTATGTATATTTTACATGAAGATTAAAAGTCCTCAGGACTCACTGAAGACTTTGGATCACACACCTGAAAATAGTTTCTACTATATTCATGTATATGCATGTTTGTGGAAGGTGAGTTCATAAAGGAGAACTGGGTCCTGTGTGAAAAGCATTGGTATTGTTGACAGACTAACAGTCAGTAAAACTTCCCTGGAGATTCTGCAATATTGCCTGGAGGGTTAGAAAATGGATTCTGGCCTCATCAACCTCTGCCTAAAATCCTATTTATTTGGGGTTGCTTTGAGTGAGCTGTATTTCACCCACAGTCAAGAACATTGCAGCTGCAATCAAGATAGAGAAGGAGTAGGAACATTGCTTTTGTTGTTGTTGTTTTTAATTAAAAGAGTTAACAGGTTCCTGCACCTCTCTCAAGGAGCTGTAAATCTGTAGGTTTCCCTTCTATGGAAACATTTTCCAGTGTTAATTGATTTTTAAATACTTGCAATGTTGTTACCAACACCAGGACTACAGTCTGGATATATAGTGTTGCTGCTTACTTTAGAGCGTTGGCTTATTTCCTTAAGTGATCTGACAATTATTTTTACAATTAAGAACAGAAAAAATGTTTAAAGTTAAATAGAGCCATTGTCTAGGAAACCTTGTAAAGATTTGAAGTGGATGAAGAAAAGCAGAATCAATGACTAATGTTGATTTCATCATTGGCCTGTTTATTTCTTTTCTACATGAGAGCTACAGTGTGACATTGTGTGTACTTTCTCTGAGAATACGCAGAGATGAGCAAATTGAACAGAGAGTCAGAATCTTGATTTAATCTCTATTCCCAGTGGGAATAAAATTTGCCTTATATATTTCCCAGTGGGAAAAAAATTTGCCTTATATATTTAGCCAGAAGCAGCTCACTACATCCTTTTATAAAATAGGAAACAGTTCTATCTTATAGCTCACATTCTCTATTCCTATTTTTTCCCTTTTTTTGACTATAGGAATACTTATAGTAATTTTCAATATTTTCACTTTAAAATCACTGTTGGAAGGTCACCTTTAGATCCAGGGACCTTCTTTATCAATATTTCCCTAGGTGTATAGAAAAGTGCTGGTGTCAGTGTCACAAGGCACTGTAGAACAAGAAACATTCATACATGAATGTGGAAGAGATGTATATGGTCAAACTGGCACTGTTCTGAATGAAGAAATGTCTATAGTCTCTGGAGCATCTGTTACATTTTTATCACAACCAGAGTCAGCAGGGATATCTTCCCATGACAGCATCTGGGATAATGAATAAGAGTGGATTAATCTAAATAACCTTGAGCTCTATCTTCGCTACACTCACTAACCCAGTGTTTTCCAACCAGCGTGCCATGGCACATTGGTGTGCCGTCAGGCCTGAGCAGGTGTGCCACAGAATGTTTTCAAAAACTACTTGAAGAGTTCTGGATTGGCTCACGAATATTCATGAGTCTATTTGGAGACTATATGGTGGTGTGCCTCAAAATAATTAAAGGTATCAAGGTTTGCCACTGCAGAGAAGAGGTTGGGAACCACTCTACTAACCCGCTGATAAAACAGCAGGGATTAACCATGTTAATAAATAACAAGACCCATTAACAGGTAACCTTTCTTCTGCTGATGGGAGCTTCAATGCAAAATGACAAACCATGTTCTCCAACATTACTGTTGATGTTATAAGCTGCTGGAATGACAGGTGTTGTAAGTACCTCTTTCTTTAGTCAAATATACATTCTTCTGTCTTAGGATCAATTGGAGGTTTTCTGCCATAATTCTCTTTTCCTTCCTGTGGTTTGTTTTCTTTTTTCTTAAATGATGCAGTTGTCCAGTAATAATCATATCTTGCATTTATATAGCACCTTTCATCCCAAAGGTACCCAAAGTGCCTAGCAGACTATGCACATTAAGCCCCATTCATATGCAGCTACTTCTGAGATGGCAGCAACAAACTTGCACATGCAGCAAGTCTCAGAGGAAGAGTAAATCTTGCCTAAGGACATTGGGCAAACCCCTTGTCTTACCAAAAGCAGTATAGGGTACTGCAAGGGCCAGGCACAGCAGATAACGCTTTTTTTATTTTTTAAGTTCTTATCTCAAAGACCTCCTGCACAGTAAATTGCATGAAACCCAATATAACTCCCTAATCTTTTCTATTCAAGTTGTTGTACCTAGCCGTGATATTTAAGCATCACAGAAGGATAGGCTGAGTCAACCCTTCCATGCCCACATGGCTTTCTTTTCTTGCAATTTAGTGTGATGTTTCTTTGACTATATATTTGTATTTGAATGAACCTTTAGTACCATGCAAATAGGATTTGGAAATCACAACCTACTGGGGTGACCCTGGATACCATAAAAACACCCCAGGCTAATCAGCCTCATGCCCTGGTACACATTAGAACGTGAGTTAAGTGATCAGTACATAAGCACGTTATGCAGTAATAAATGCTTGAGGCTTGCAGCCTGCTCTGACTTGTCAACATTCAGCACCATCGCCATAAGATGAGAGAGAAAAAAATAAAGACACATAAGGAGAGGCGCTAAAAGCAAGACAACAGTGAGTTGGGAAAAAGCTGCTTCAGTATGATGTAGTGTCTCATCTCCAACCATTAATTCTAGTCAAGTTATGCAGCTAGATCAACATTGGCAAAGAGGACAAACAATCAAACAGTTTCACAGAAAGTGTTTTGTCCATGTCTTTTAGCCCTAATTATAAAAGTAATCTTCCTACGTAGCAGGAGGTCCTGTTCTGCTTTAAAATCACTGGTAGAAATCACTTCAATGGATTTATTCTGGATTGACAGCAGTTTGAATGAGAACATAATCTGGCCATTATTATAAGTATTTGATATTATCCCTGTTATGTACTCTCTGTTTGGAGAATGACTTGAGCGTTCTTTTAAGTGACTTCTATATTTTGAAATTTTTCTTTTTCTTTTTACTACAATCGATTTTTTAATAATCTTCCCAACTGCCTTCTTGGTTTCTTCAAATTTTTGTAATGCTTTGTTTTTATTGTATTTTTAGCTTTCTGTTATTTTTACAGGACTTATTTTTATTGTGAGATGCCTGGAGTAGTTTCCTACTTTTCCACAATTGATTTCTCATGAATTATTGAATTTCAGCTGATTTTTTCAATTAATTTTCCATTCTTTCAAATTCAGCATTTTTAAAGTCCAATAACTTTGAGTTTATTGCCCTTTCTATGTACACCCAGCAGTATTTTAAACCTAACAATATTACAATTGCTAAATCCTATGTGCTCTCCAACTTTAACCTTTATCTGACGGTACTTGCATCATATCCAATTATTTGGGCTAGAATAGCCTTTGACCTTGTTGACTGTTTAATTTATAGTGTAGGAGAAAATCCTGCCCTAACTTCCTGCTTGAGCTTTTCCATTATTTCACCAGTCAGTGTCTGAGTAGAGGAAATTACCCATGACTACTGTATTGCCCTCTTAAAAAGCTTCTTTTATCTATAAAACTTTTCATGTTCCACCGCCTTTCTTGTCCAAGAGATCTATAGTGAGATATAATGATCAAATTTATAACTTGTTCATTCTTTACCTCAGTCCATTTTGTTTCTGAGGTGTCAGCCAAAAGCCTAATATCATTTATTTCTATTGGCACAATATCCTCTCACCCATATTTCCACTCTATGAGCAAACTCCCGGCCCCCCTTCTGCCACTTTGCACTGGTCTGATGATGTAAATTGGTTTAACAGACCAATTCCCCCAGCATGGGAAAAAACCCAAGTGGCATAGAATTAGGTTAGCAACTGGTGCACTCCCCCTACTCTCCGATCCAGCACAGGGATTGTGATGTGGGAGCAGCTATATCTGACCATCTCCCAGCTTCTGTATGAGTTCCTTAGATGCTGTCATCAGCCTACATAGCTTACCACAGACCTGCGTTGTGGATCTGGATGACAAAAATACTGTCTTACAACAACCTTTACACCCACCTTCCTGAGCTGTGCTTGATCCAGACAGGCAATCCCAAGGATCAAGGTTTTTATTCTGATAATTTAGGTCTCCCATTGAACTAATTGCAGAACACCTATTCCTACCAATTTCAACAGGAGCTGGACTGGTCCTTTAATTCCGTAGTTGACAGCTTGATTTAAGAAAGTTTCATTTATTTCAGTGACATCACACGTTTCTGATTTCTTTTCCTTTGTTTAACAGTTGCTGCTAAGGAAGTTCTTTTTGTGTCTGAATAATTTTCAATTTCATTCTGGTTTCCTTAAATAAAAAGCCTAGCCAAGTTCTTCTATACAGACCAAATCCTTGGCATGTAAGAGCGAAAGGGAATAGCTATATGGAAGGCATGGGAAGAGCAGTCAGCTAAGGCAGAAACACAATATGCAGATAAAGTGAATATCAGGACGGGGGGAAAAAAGAAAGACAAATCAGAAATAATGCAAGTTAAGGGAAGGAATATTAACAATATTTTTAAATCTTCCTATAGGGCAAGAAAGTTGTAGACTGGTTATATAACACTGCTGATGTAGTGGTTTCCTTGTAAATGAGTAACGATTATATATTATTTTTAGGCTTCCTTTGTTTGTTTCTTGGGTGCCATCATGCAATTAGAGCAGATCAGAAAACCAAAATATTTCTTGTGAAACATTTTGTAGAAAAAATGCCTCGTTGAAAAATTTCAGTTTTCTGTAAGGAATTGTGAAATGAGGTGAATGATTTTTTTTTATTTTGAATTGATTTAAAATGTCTTTTTGATTCAGTTTTTGAAAATCAAACATTTTAAATTTTCCATATTTGTTTTTCCCCTCTTTCTAATTTTTTTACTCACCACTACCTGTTTCTTCTACTGTAAAAGAGTAAACAAAAAGTAGATGAAATTGAGAAAAAACCTAACAACTTACTGTTTTGCAACTTTTCTCAGTGGCCAAAAAAAAAAGAAGAAAAGAAAAAAGAGTAGAAACAGGAAAAACCTTGAAAATCAAAAAGCTGAAAATGGAAAAGCAAAATGTTTGAGTTTCCAAAATATTGTAACCTTTTAAGTAAAAATGAAATAATTTTTTTCATTATAAAATATTGATTTGACATAATTTTCCTGCCAGAAAAATAATATAAAATCATCACTGAAATTGTCACTTTCCAAAAATACTTTTTCATGAAATCACATTTTCTGATAGGAAATATTTGTTCAATTTTTTTGTCCAGCTATAGCACAAATATTTTACCCATCTATACTAGCTAGTTAGTCCAATATAATAAAATACTTGCCTTACCAAAAGTTAAGTGATAAAAATTATAAAAACAATTCATATAAAATAAGGTTTCATATATAGCTTTCACCAATTGTTTGAACCAAATGTAAAACAATCCTTTTTTTCAAAGATCTAAATATGTCCAGGTACAATACATGGTCTCCTCCCTCGCATTTTTATTTACTGCTGCCAATGGAAAAGCCAAAAAAAAAAAACTTATAAGAAGCCCATACAGTTTCCAATTTGTAGACAGGGAGTTTATGAGGTTAATATAGTGCTTTCAAAACCCAGTGGCCAGCCAGCTGGAAATTGCAGTTTTGGGTATGAATCCATCTAGAGAAGACTGTCAATAAAATGTATTAAAAGAGACACATAGGACAAAGGCCCAACTGGTCTCAAAAGTATGATTTAAGCACTCATGTTTTAGAAAGATATGCTTATGGACAGTTAAGACAAACGAACAAGACAAGAGAATACCAAACACAGCTGCACTGGGGACCTGCAATAAAGCACAACATTTCCAACATACGCTGTGTGTTTTAAAGATAGGTGCGATAAGTAAATGTTGCTAATGAAAAGGACAGCAGAACAACTTGTGCAGCTGGCACGGGGAGCCTAATGTGTGTACAACTTGAAACAACAGTTGGCTAGAGCCAATTACAGCTAGCTGAAGCTGTGAGAGGTGCTTGTAAAAACGAAATTTTTTCCCAATAGAAAAGGTAGGCAGAACTTGTTGGCAGACTTCTTGGACATGACTCTTCTCTCATTTACAATGCAACTGTAATAATTTCCTGATAAATTCCTGGGGTTATTCCTGATTTACACCTTTCTGAGAAGAGAATCAGGACTATGGCTCCTCAAGAAAACTCAACTTGAAAGGGGACTTCCTTGGCAAAGAAATATACCATATTTACCTTGTCTACCTTATCCACTTAGAAAAGTCATAACTAGAGGCTACCATCCACCTTATTTTGTCCTGTACGTTTTAGTGTGCATTTGTGAATAATGAGGAAATATCAGTACTATTTTTCTCATGAACTTTATGTGCCTCAGCTTATCTCCTTTATAGACTTATACACTTTAATGTCAAAAGAGACAATCATGAGCATCTAGTCTGACCTCCTGCATATTGCAGGCCACAGAACCCCATCCACCCCTTCCTGTAATAACCTCTGGCTGAGTTACTGAAGTGCTCAAATCAGGGTTTAAAAACTTCAAGTTACAGAGAACACACCATTTATACTAGTTTAAACCTGCAAGTGACCTGCATCTAATGCTGCAGAGAAAGATGACCCCCCTCCGAGGATCTCTGTAAATCTGACCCAGGGGAAAATTCCTTCTTGACTCCAGATATGGCAATTAGTTAGATCTAGAGCATGTGGGCAAAACCCACCAGCAAGACACCTGATAAAGAATTTTCTGTAGTAATTCAGACCCTCCCCATCTAGCGTCTCATCATCAGCCATTAGAGATATTTGCTTATAGCAGCAGCAAATGGCAGTCTTGTCATGACATCCCCTCCATAAACTTATCAAGCTAAGTCTTGAAGACAGCTAGGTTTTTTGTCCCCAGTGCTCCCCTTGGAAGGCTGTTCTAGAACTTCACTCCTCTGATAGTTAGAAACCTTTGCCTAATTTCAAGTCTAAATTTGTTGATGGCCAGTTTATATCCATTTATTCTTGTATCCACATTGGCATTTAACTTAAATAACTCCTCTGTCCCTGGTATTTATCCCTCTGATGTATTAATAGATCTTATCTTCCCTAAGCTTTCTTTTTTTAGGTTAAACAAGTCAAGCTCTGGGTCTCCTCTCATAAGGCAGGTTTTCCATTCCTCATACCATCCTACTAGCCCTTCTCTGCATTTGTTCCAGTCTGAATGAATCGTTCTTAAGCATAGGAGACCAAAATTGCACACAGCATTCCAGTTGAGGTCTCCCCAGTGCTGTGGTGTAATGTTACTAACACTTCCCTGTGTCTACTGGAAATACCTTGCCTGATGCATCCTAGGACTGCATTTGCTTTTTTCATAGCTGCCTCACATTTATACTATTCTGTCTACATGGAGTTACATCACAAGAAGCTGTTGAGGAAAGTGAGCAAGGAGAAAATGAAAGTATGACTAGTGGTACGATAGCTTCCAGGGAAAATATGTCATGGCTCCTTAGGAGAACAATAGGCTATTAATTGGGAAATGCCTGCCTGCCGGACTACAGCCAGTTAATAGGATTTTTTTATCCAGCGTTAGGGCCTAAGATCTAAAGAACAATGAAAAATCTGAAAAATCTCTGTCTAAGAGAGTAATGAGGAGTGGGTTGTCAGCAACTGCTAAAGGAGAAAAATCTTTCAGAGAGATACAGAGAAGAGAGACACAGAGGAGGGAAAATAGCAAGGCTTAGGGCTCTGCAGATCTGAAGCAACTGGGTTCACCTAATCTGAGAGAGGTGATGAGCTTTGACAAGGTCCGGGTGGGTTAACATTTTTTGGTCTTAATCCTTTTCCCTGCTTACTGTGTACCTTTGGATTAATGGAAAATACATTTATTTGGAAGGCAATGTTCTGATTACTTTAATCAGCTGCTTCTTACAGACTCCTGTAAATGGTACTCCAGGTACCAATTACAACTGGCCTTTTGGTTTAGCAAGAGTAGAAAATGGGGGGCTGTCACCTAGGATCCTTTTATGGGTATGTCTAAACTGCAGCTGGAAGAGTGACTTGGATAGACAGATAATTGCTAGCTCTGTTTGAATTAGCATTCTATAAATAGCAGGATAGCCAAGGGTAGAACAGACACACCTGGACATACTGTACATGTGCTCATGCAGCTAGCCCAAACTGCTGCATTTGTTACACTCATGTACGCTGCCATTTTTAGCAGTCTAACTGTCATCAATATTTTTCATTTTCAGCAATCCCTCATGATCAAGGATGATTTTTCACAGGTTTTGATTTATGTGGGCCCTTTGGTGACTGAGAAGTCTGAGCCTTGAGCCACAGACTCATTGGCAGATATTGCAGATGGTGTTGGAAGGCAGGGCCACGATTGCTACATGACAGTTGTCTGTCCTTTCATTTCTGGTATTTTACTGAGACCAAGGTGAGGTGGTTTTCCTCAAAAGTGGTTGCTCCTTCTCTGACAAATCTTCACCAGTTTGCCCTGTCTTGGGCACCTGTCTCCCATTGTGTGATGTCAATGACATGTCTCTTCATATTTGTCTTGAGATTGTCTTTAAAGTGTTTCTTTTGGCCTCCCCATTTCCTTTCTCCTTTGGTGAGTTGGGCATACAACAGTTGTTTTGGTAGGCATGCATCAGACATACACGCACAGGGCCCACTCCACTCAACTGATGCTGAATAATCAGGGACTCAGCACTAACGATGTTGGCCACTGTGAGGACACTGACGTTAGTGTGGTGATCCTCCCACTCTATGCTGAGGATTTTCTAGATAAAGTACTGGTGTTCCAGGTTTTGTAAATGTTTTCTGTAGGTCACCCAAACCTGTCAGCTCTAGAAGACAGTTGGAATTACCACCATTTTGTAAACAAAACTCCATTGTGTGTTCTAATACAGTTATTGGACACCAGGCAAGACAGTCTGCTAAAGGGAAAGCTGGCACAGTGGATTCTGTGCTGAATTTTGACATTTATATGTGCCCTCTTTGAGAGATGGCTCCTAAGGTATACATGACAAATGTAAAGTGCTACAAATATGGAAATATGGAAACACCAATGTGTCTGGAGCTAGAATTCAGGGTGTGACAGAGAGTCTGCTGAGACTTATCAAGCCCGCAGACTGCTAACCCTTCCTACTTCTCCATGTGGGCACCCATGACACTGCCAAGAACAACCATGAGTGGTTCACTGAAGACTATGTGGCTTTGGGAAGAAAGATAAAAGAGTTTGAGGTGCAAGTGGTGTTCTCGTCCATTCTCCCCGTTGAAGGAAAATGCCCAGGTAGGGACCATTGAATTGCAGAAGTAAATGTGTGATTACACAGGTAGTGTCGGAGAGAGGGCTTTAGGTTCTTTGACCATGGGTTGTTGCTCCAGGAAGGATTGATAGGAAGAGATGGGATCCACCTAAGAAAGAAAGGGAAGAGCATCTTTTCAGTCAGACTGGCTAACCTAGAGAGGAGAGCTTTAAACTAGGTTTGCTGGGGGAAGCAGACCTAAGCCTGGAGGTAAGTGGGGAAGTGGGATACCAGGAGGAAGTGCATGGAGGAGGGTGCAACAGAGGAGACCTCCTGATCTGTACTGAGAAAGTAGGGCAATTGTCTAGTTATCTTAGGTGCCTGTACATGAACGCAAGAAGCCTGGGAAACAAGCAGGAAGAATTGGAAGTCCTGGCACAGTCAAGGAACTATGATATGATTGGAATAACATAAAGTTGGTGGGATAACTCAAACAATTGAAACACTGTCATGGATGGGTATAAACTGTTTAGGAAGCACAGGCAGGGGAGAAAGGGTGGAGAAGTTGCATTGTATGTAAGAGAGCACTATGATTGCTCTGAGCTCCAGTATGAAACTGGAGATAAGACAGTTGAGAATCTCTGGATTAAGTTTAGAAGCAATAACAATAAGGGTGATGTCATGGTGGGTGTCTGTTATAGACCACCAGACCAGGAGGATGAGATAGATGAGGCTTTCTTCAGATAACTAGTGAAAGTTTCCAGATCACATTACCTGGTTCTAATGGGGGACTTCAATCACCCTGACATCTCCTGGGAAAGCAACACAGCAGAGCACAAACAATCCAGAAAGTTTTTGGAGAGTGTTGTGGACAACTTCCTGGTGCAAGTGCTGGAGGAACTTATTAGGGGCTGTGCTCCACTTGACCAGCTGCTCACAAACTGGGAAGAATTGGAACGGGAAGTAGAAGTGGGTGGTAACCCGAGCAGCAATGACCTTGAGATGGTCAAGTTCAGGATCCTGACAAAAGGAAGAAAGGAGAACAACGGAATATGGACCTGGGACTTCAGAAAATCAGATTTTGACTCCCTCAGGGAGCTGATAGGAAGGATACCCTGGGAGACTAATATGAGGGGGAAAGGAGTCCAAGAGAGCTGGTTGTGTTTAAAGAAACCTTTACAGAGGGCACAGGAACAAACCACCTCAATGTTCAGAAAGAATAACAAATATGGCAGGTGACCAGCTTTGCTTAACAAAGAAGACTTTGGTGAGCTTAAACGCAAAAAGGAAGCTTACATGAAGTGGAAATTTGCTCAGATGACCTGGGAGGAGTATAAAAATACTGTTCGAGCATACAGGCGTGAAATCAGAAAGGCCAAATCACAACTGGAGTTGCAGCTAGCAAGGGACGTGAAGGTAACAAGAAGGGTTTCTACAGGTATGTTAGCAACAAGAAAAAGGTCAGGGAAAGTGTGGGCCTCTTACAGAATGGGGGAGGCAACATAGTGGCAGATGATGTGGAAAAATGCTGAAGTACTCTGTTGAGACGGAACCAATAGGTACCGAATAAGGTTCTAATTATACGATACGGAGGGGTCAAAGAGACAGCTTTATTTCTCTTAATCAATAAATTCTTTATTTTTAACAACTATTAGTAAAGGAGGAGGAACTCCGTGCGCGAAGGGCAAAATGCGCCACCCAAGACTTTTGCGTTAATGATCTCCAGGAATCAACGCATGGCTGTCACTTTTGTGACACTAGGGTGCCCAGTTATGGAGTTCCTCTAGAAAGTTTACAAGACAGACAACAATAAACAGTTAATTCATACTCACTAAGCTTAGGTAATAACAAATCATCTTGGCCAAACTTAAACGACCGCTTGCTTAGATTCTGCAGACGGGAGAGAGTCGCTTCGGGTGATCAGGCCGTTGCGAAGCAGGCTAGTAAGGATGCGTCAGGCCACTGAATCTAACACGCTTGAGGCTCTGGGTGTTAGGCAATTCCTTTTCCTCTCTGGCTGCTGCTACTTGGCAGCTTGGTTTTATAGTTTTCCACATGCAACAGTTTGCTATGTCTTGGTGACCATTGGCTAGCATTTGCTGCATAGCCTTTTAGGGTGACCCATTGGCTAGCATTTGCTGCATAACCTTTTAAGGTGACCCTTGGCATCTGACCAACCAGAGGCTTACACATCGCCGAGCACTTGATGACCATGCACTGGTGACTTACATCACCCTTGTCGTATCCCCATAGGATATGGCTTAAACCTATGCCATTCCCTTATAAGGCGACATATACGTGTAGTTCATGTTGCTGAATCAACCCTCCCCAGGCCACTTCCTTATTCAGCATGGGGGTCTGTATGTGGTGCTGCAGACGCCATTATCTGATCCCAGCTCCACATACTCAATGTTTATTTTGCCTATGTCTTCACAGACAAGGTCAGCTCCCAGACTACTGCACTGGGCAGCACAGAATGGGGAGGAGGTGAGCAGCTCCCAGTGATGAAATAATAGGTTCAGGACTATGTAGAAAGCCTGGGCATGCACAAGTCCATGGGGCCAGATGCAGTGCATCTGAGGTTGCTAAGGGAGTTGGCTGATGTGATTACAGAACCATTGGACATAACCTTTGAAAACTCATGGTTATTGGGGGAGGTCCTAGATGATTGGAAAAAGTCAAATATAGTTCTCATCTTCAAAAAAGGGAAGATGGAGGATCCAGGGAACTACAGACTGCTCAGCTTCACCTCAGTCCCCCAAAAAATCATGAAGCAGGCCTCAAATAATCCATTTTGAAGAGAGGAAGGTGATCAGGAACAGTCAGCATGGATTTACCAAGGGCAAGTCATGTATGACCAACCTGATTGCCTTTGAAGATGAGATGACTGGCTCTCTCAAGATAGAGAAAGGGATGGATGTGATATAACTTGGCTTTAGCAAAGCTTTTGATACAGTCTCCCACAGTATTCTTATCAGCAAGTTAAAGAATTATTGGTTGGTTGGATGAATAAATGAACTATAAAATGGATAGAAAGCTGGCTAGATCATTGGGCTCAATTGGTACTGACAAACAGCTCACTATCTAGTTGGCAGCTGATAACAAGTGGAGTATCCCAGTGGTTGGTGCTGGGGCTAGTTTTGTTCAACATCTTCATTAATGATCTGGAGGATGGAGTGGATTGCATCCTCAGCAAGTTTGCAGATAACACTAAGCTGGGGGGAGGCGTAGATACCCTGGAGGTTAGAATTAGGATACAGAGTGACCTAGAGAAATTGTAGGATTGGGTCAAAAAAAATCTGATGAGGTTTAAAGAAGACAAGTGCAGAGTCCTACACTTAGGACGGAAGACTCCCTTGGACTGCTACAGACTGGGAACTGACTGGATAGGCAGAAGTTCTGCAGAAAAGGACCTGGGGGTTACAGTGGACAAGAAGCTGGATATGCGTCAACAGTGTGCCCTTATTGTCAAGAAGGCTAATGGCATATTGGGCTGCATTAACAGAAGCATTGCCAGCAGATCAAGGGAAGTGATTATTCTCCTCTATTTGGCACTGGTGAGGCCACATTTGTGTCCAGTTTTGGGCCCTCCACTACAGAAAGGATGTGGACAAATTGGACAGAGTCCAGCAGAGGGCAACAAAAATGATTAGGGGGCTGGAGCACATGACTTATGAGGAAAGGCTGAGGGAACTGAGTTTGTTTAGTCTGCCAAAGAGAAGAATGAGGGGGGATTTGATAGCAGCCTTTAACTACCTAAAAGGAGGTTCCAAGGAGGATGGATCTAGGCTGTTCTCAGTGGTAATAGATGACAGAACTAGGAGCAATGATCTCAACTTGTAGTGGGGGAAGTCTAGGTTGGATATTAGGAAAAACTTTTTCACTTGGAGGATGGTGAAGCACTAGAATGGGTTACCTATGGAGTTGATGGAATCTCCATCCTTAGAGCTTTTTGAGGTGCAGATTTAAGGCTTTTTAAGGTGCGGCTGGGATGATTTAGTTTGGATTGGTCCTGCTTTGAGCAGGGGGTTGGACTATATAACCTCCTGAGGTCCCTTCCAACCCGAGTCTTCTATGATTCTAAGATTGCCCTGAAAAAGGGGTGTTATCGTTGTGGAAAATGAAACCATTATGCAAAAGTCTGTAGATCTACTTTTCCCCTACAGGTTAGAAAAATTTCCAACAATAGATCTGCTATTCCCCTTCAGGTCAGATGAGCTCTTATGTCTTCACAATATTGTATGAAAGAACAAAGTCTTCTCAGCACATTGTTCAACCACAATGCCACTTCATCATGTAAGGATACAAGACTGAAGTTTTAATTGATACTAGTGCATCAGTAAATGTGATGGATCAATGTGTGTATGATGCCATGCCACAGAAATCACTTTTACAACTGATGGAAATAAAAGTATATGCTTATGGAAATCCACACCTACTGACAAATGTGTGGGGTATTCTAGGCTCATTTTATATTTAAGGACAGGTCTGTTGCCAGTCTCCTATATGTGGTGACTAATGAAAAAGATCCATTGATTAATTTTGCCACAGCTAGTGCACTAGGACTGATTCAGATGATCCAACTTGTACAGCCTAGCAGGCTAAATCAATTCCTCCAGTCTCATGAGGACATATTCAAAGAAATAGGAAAGTTGGAGGGACAGAAAATAAATTGCACATTGATGACATGGCTCAGCCCAGAGAACTACCACACCAACTCATTTATTTCCATGTCAGAAAGCTGGTGGAAGAGAAATTAGCACACCTGGGAGAGGTTGGCATCAAGTGAATGGAAGGCTCAAAAACCAAAGTAATCAGACAAAATCTGAATTTGTGTGGACATGAGTATACCCAGTCAGGCTATCAAGCATGAGCAACACATCACCCCCCACTACAGATGACATTATTGCTGATCTGTATGAAGTGAATTTCTTCTCCAAGCTCAACCTCATAGCAGAATACCATCAACTTGAGCTCCAACTTAATCAAGATACATAACAACCTTCATGGCTCATGTGAATCTACTGCACTATAAAAGATTCACGTTTGGCATTTCTTCAGCCACAGAAATATTTCAAAATACCATATGTGAGGTGCTAGCTTTAATCACTGGAGTTCTTAATGGTTGTGATTTGGCACCACATCTGAAGAGCATGACATTCAACTAGCAGCTGTTTTTGAATGATTGCAGAATCTCACGTTAAACCCAGACAAATGTGAATACAATAAATCTACCGCTGAATTTTTTGGACACACATTCTCCAAAGATGGTGTCTTAGCAGATCCTAAGAAGTAAAGGATGTTCACAATGCCACTTTGCCCACCAACCCTACTGAAGTTTGTAACCTGCTAGGATTTGCAAATTACTGTAGAAGATCCATTCCAAGGTTAGCCATTGTCACACAGCCTCTGAGCGATCTTATCAGGAAAGATCCAATATTGGATTGGTCAGATGAATATCATAATGCACTTAAAGGAATTAAAGAAATCCCCTACCAGTGATGAAGTCATGTCATATTTTGATTGCAGTAAGAGAAATGACCTTTTAATAGATGCCAGCCCAGTTGGATTAGGAGCAGTCCTCACACAGGTTGACCAACATGGTCAAATTCAAACCATCATTTATGACAGCAGGTTCCTTTGCCCACTGAACAACAGTACTTGCAGGTCTCCCTCCTCTCACACATCATTCCTAAAGCTCTCTCCTTAAAAGGAAAAAAAAAACAAGCTGCAGGGTCTGACACTCCTCATAACACAAAAAATGGGGTCACCAAAGTAAATTAATAGGCAACAAGTTTAAAATTAACAAAGGAAGTATTTCTTCACACAATGCACAGTCAACCTGTGGAACTTCTTTCCAGGGGATGTTGTTAAGGCCAAGACTATAAGAAGGTTAAAAGAAAAATATATAAGTTCATGGAGGATAGGTCCACAATGGCTCTCAGCCAAGATAGACAGGAATTGTTTTTTAGATGTTGGGAATGGCTGATAGGATGGATCACTTGATGATTACCTCTTCTATTCATTTCCTGTGAATCACATGGCATTGTCCACTGTTGGAAGACAGGATACTGATCAAGATGGACCATTGGCCTGACCCATTCTGGCCATTCTTATGTTCTTATGCCACATCTCCAAATTGTCATCAAAAGCATGTGAAGTGGTCAATGGAAAGAATTTCTGCATGGCCTACAACATTTGACTTCTTGTTCTATTATCTTTTGCTCATGTAAAAGGTGAAATTAATGTTACAGATGATGACCTCCTTCTCTAAGATACAGAACTTGTTATTCCATGGTTTTTGATTTACTAAGGTCACCAGGGACTGGTAAAAATAAAATCCCTGCTCAGAGAAAAGTCCGGTTCCCTGGGATTGATAGCCTTACTGAAACTTGCATTAAGTCCAGCAGACTATGCTAGACAGATGTTCTGGGAAAAATATCACACTCCTCCACTATATGTATCTCTTCTGCCCACAACCCCTTGGATGGAAGTGAGCATGGATTTTTGTGGTCTCCCTAATGGAAAACATGTACTAATTTCCCATAAGTTGGAATGGTCAGTACTATTTCTGTCAACATCGTTATACCCAAACTAGTCTAGATTTTATCTGCTGCTATTAAAAATGACAATGATCGTCCCTTTCTAGGCTCTCAATTCAATCAATTTGCAGAGTTATCTTGGTTTCAAACATTATAAACTTTCTCTACACTGGCCACAAGCCAATGAAGAAGTTGAGAGGTTTATGGCATACTCAAGAAAGCACTACGGATTGCTGCAGCAGTTGGACTGAACATAAAACAGGAGTTATTCCTTTTCCTCAGAAGTTAATCAAGCCACTCCCCACTGTTCAATTGGCATGGCACCAGCAATTGTTTTGTTCAGCAATTGCCACAAGATGAGATAAGAGCAGATGATGAATGTCTATGTTAATTTGACAATGAAATGAAGCTTGTCATGAAAAAATATGCTTACAGCACAGATGGGCCAAGACCACATGTTTTAATGTGGGAAACAAAGCTCTTGTCAGAAATGTTCAGTCTTGCAACAAAGTCTCTTGGCCCTTTTATCCTGTGTCTTACAAGACCACAATGGTGAAAGGCACTACAGTTACTGCTCAGAAAAGATCCCATAAAATCACATGAAATGCATCTCACATCAAACCAATTCATGGCACTCATGTTCTCATTCCTCAAGATGATGATGACAACTTTACAGACACTGATTCTCCTGTACTCTAGCCAAGGCAAGTGCATGAGTCCACCTCTTATACTCCAGAGGCAGAAAGTCACTGTGTCCTGAAAATAAGTAGCCTACAACTTCCAGTGCATTTGAAGGACTATAGTGACTAAGTGACTGTGCTTCTGCGGAGGTGTTGGTCAATCATCAAACTTTTGACACTGCTTCATTTATTCCATGCTCATTGTAATATAATTATAAGGTGGAAGTGTTTCAAAGTAGTGAATTTAATAATTGTTGTTAATTTAAAGTTTTGGGGAAAAGAATGAATGTGGTGTTTGTGAAGAATCCATTCCAAGATCCAGCCTGGTCTTTCAGAGTACAGCATCTGTGTCACATTAATCTATCCCAGGTTTGACTAGAGAGTGTAGTTAGCTACAAATGGGGATGCTGTGTTTGGTGAGTTGCAGGATGAAACTAGTGGTCTGTGGAACCTTACTTTAAAACTATATACCGCATCTATGTGATGCATTCCAGAAGCTCCTAATCAGTTAGGACACAACAATAGATAGTATAGGGGAAAGGCTGTGAAGGGCCTTGAAACTGATGAAAAGTAGTTTTTATTTGATATGATAGAGAAAAGGAAGCTAGTGAAGAGATTCAAAAAGAGGGATGTCCTTGTCAAAGCAACAGGCTTGAAAAAATATATTTGCAGCAGTATTCTGAAGGATATGGGGCACGTCTGTGAGTATCAATGCCAGAAAAAAGGATGTTACAGTAATCAAGAGGCAAAATCATGGGAGTCTGGAAAAGAGTTTTAGCTATGTGAATAGATAGGAAAGGCAGTACCTTAGAGATGTTATTCACAAGGAATTGGCAAAACTTAAATGTAGGCTGGATGGGAGGACCTAGAGAGAGAGGTCCATTTTAAAGATGACATCCATGTTATGGGCCTGAATGACACCATTATCAAAAAAAGAGGTAGTGGGAAGCGCTTGTGGGAGAACATTCAAAGCTCTCTTTTAGCTTGAGGTGATGGCTAGACACACATGAGGAGATACCAGAGAGACAGGCCAAGATTTTTGATTGAACAGATGGAGACAGGTCTGGAGCAGAGAGAGCACTGTGAATCATCAGCATGGAGATAGTAGCTGAATTTGTGTTAGTGTATGAGATTACCCAGATATAAGGGGCAAAGGGGGAAGAGAAAAGAGGAGCTTTAAACCTGGCTGTTGTGCTTAAGTATTTCCTGGGAGGCTCCTTATCTAGTCCATTACTTTACCTTTCCTGCCTGGTACCTATAACAATCCCTTTTGATCTAATTCCATAGCAAGTAACCCATCATAAATGCTCCACAGAGGCATATACCATGTTCATAAAAATAATATAGATATTTTCTAGTTTATCACAATTCCTAGCTGCAGTCTTTAGGTGCCTAAACCCTTTGAAAATATGGCCCCAGGTGCTGTAAGCTCCCATTAACATCAGCAGGAATTCGAGGTGCACTGCACTTGGCAGTGGAGCTGACTGAAGATATTTTGTTCATAAATTTTTCAATCCTCCCAAAAAAAGCCTTTTCAAATTGTACTTTTTTTTTAATGCATTTGACATGTTCCAATTTTTTCACAAAATGGTTCAAAATGAATTTTTTGTTTGGATTTTAATTGAATCAAATCTAAATTATTTTTTTCAGTCTCTTTTATCCTATTTCTCCCTATTTATTTCCCCCACCTCTTTTTTTTTAAAGAAGCAAAAATTAAAAAAAAAAAAAATTCTTTTTTCAAATTGATTGAAATTGGGGGAAAAAATCATCTTGAATCATGTCATAAAAAAAAGAAAATTGGAAAGAGCTGCAGAACATCAAGGAAAAACTGAACATTTTTCATTTAATTCCAAAATATTTGCAGAACATCATAAATATTTTCAACCAATCATTATCATAATTTGATCATTAATGCTGAAAATACATATTTTGTTAATTCCTTAGTAACCTAAACTATATGTCATGCATGCAGAAAAAAATAACTGTTTTCTCAGAAAATTGGCTTGTCATAAAGCAAGAAAGTTACTGGTATGAGCTAAATAAAACCCTGTTACTGAATAAAACCACACTGAGATGGAGTGGTACAAACATATCCTTCAATTAAAATAATTGCAAGGATAAGTCCCCTCCTTGCACAAAAGGAGTATGTAAACCCAGAAAATTTTGCTGAGTAATGAGAAAATATGGTGTCTGACCCTGAAAGAAACCTGGGGAGAGATTTTTGGTCAGGGATGAAGGCTGAAAAGGGTGCTCTTCATGCTGTGAGCAAAAGAAGCTCTTTCCTGCTAGTTGTTTCCTTCTGCATTCAGAGACACACGACTTTGTATATTGTTTGTAAATAAGCACATTTTTATCAAAAGAAATACCTGACTACCACCAATTTCTACTTGCAACTGAAGCATCCCTAGGTCCCCAAACTTTGACAAACCACTTAGGTTGAAAAGGAGGAACAGTACAAAGGAAGCTTTTATAGAAAAGCATGCACAACTAACTTGGAATTTCGATACAATTTGGGAATGAAAGTAACTTTAACAAGCAAAACACGAGATTTCAGTCGATGCTGACAGAGAAGCTCAATATACTGTAAGGCCCATGTTTAAAAACATTGGACAATTGTCTTCAATTAGCAGACTGAGAGAATGACAGCCAAAACAGACATACAGCTAGATTTTAAAAGCATAGCTTTCCAAACACAGTTTATGTTTCTTGGGTTGATGTGTTTCAATATGACATATCATGTCAAACTGAGTCAACTGAGCAATTTAATAAAAAAAAATTAAAAATCATAGGAAAGGAAACTGCTATTTGGAGAAAAATCAAACTTTTCAAGACTACTACCTGTACCAAAAAAAAAAAATATATATATATATATATATATACATATATATATGTTTACATAATTCAGCCAAAGATTTTGTGGCTAATTAGTGCTACATACAATCTTTCTCTATTTATGAATGATGTCAGATTTGAAAGTTACAACATTATAAAAGTATGTGGCAAATTCCTATGGATGCCAAAGTAATAAACACTTTTTTTTAGAAATGATTATCAACATGCTTCACCATATAAGTGAGAAATGCAAGTAATGGTTCGTAAAAATGGAGTGATGCTTTTTAATTCAAACCTTGCTGCATATACCTATATCTTACATCTTTATTGAGTATAGTCCTTATGATTAATAAGCTTCCAATGGTACAGAATTCCATGACTGAAGAGCTCAACAGCAAGCATCCAAGGACAGAATTTTGTCCTCAAGGACAGAATCTTGTAACTCCCATCTCAGCACAGTTGCACAGTTACAACTTGAATATTTTACATTTTATTAGAGAGAAAATAAAACATTTTTGCAATCTGTGAGAGATGGAAAATTGTTCACTTGTACGTTGATAGATTCCAACATAATTAAAGACTCAGTAAGTAGTAGAGTTATGCAAAAGGATTCATCTGTAAAGCAAAATATTAAGTGTTATGGTAGATAAAAGGTTAGTAGTATGGTCCTGGAGGGTTAATATTCCACCTAGCTTATCAGAGGGATTTAAAAAAAAAATTAAAGAAACGTAATGGGCTCCATGCATCACAGGAGAGAAGGAACAGATTCAGGAAGTCAGTTACAGCTCCTTGATTCCAAGGATCAGTCTGTACCAACCTCAATAATAATTAGAGCATGTGAGGGGGTGCTCTAAATTATGCAACTGGTGCAGGGTCTCCAATGGACCTTATGCCAGTAAAAATAGATGCAGCAGCACTCTCAGACCACAACACTTCCCATCTCCAAGCATATGCCCTCCCACCCCTAATAAATCCCCTGCATTGCAGCACAGGTGGTTGGCACAGGATCTACTTCCACCAGCGTTAAGCCAGTGAGGTGTTCTCTTATCCCGGGGAATTCTCTATTGGCCACTACTTATTGCCACATTTTAGTCCCTTTGCACCCCCTATGTGATCTAAATGGTCTGCATGTCAGTAGACAATCTGGCCCAATATTTTTTAATTGAATTCAGTTTGAAGACTAGGACAAGCCTGGTAATACAGATGGAACGTAAAGGCTGCCCAGCTGCATGATAATAGCTGTGGGATCTCCAAACCTAGGATATTGACTAACCAAATTAATTTTAAAATGTTATATTAAATTAGATCAATCCAAGCACTGCCACCTTTGAAAGCACTATTGGTACTTCTGGGAATAACTTCACATTCTCTGATAACACTGATGTACTTGCAGTGTAATGTACTTCCTTTCTGAGAGTCCCTGTGGGCAGCAAAGTAATTCAGGCTCCAGATTTATATACATATAATTACACAGAGAGAAGTTTGATACAGGTTCCAACTATATATATATGACTTATCTTTATTATATTACCTACAGCTTGTGTATCATATACACCTTTATTTCATAAATATATACTATATGACATACTTAATCCTCTAAAAAGTTCTATTTTTCCATTGAGTATTGCAGAAGGGTTTACAAAGTCAGCAAAATCTTGTGACAATCTGTGTTATAGTGTATAATGCTCTATAGTGTCTGTCCTGGAGGACCTGCAAAATAAGTGAAGTAATGGCCAATGTCTGTTAAAAACTAATGACTTTCCTAATTCAGTTTTGAAAACCAAGCAGATTGGAGTTATACCATAGCAAACCAAATCCAATGCTAGAAAATAGAATGGTAGATGTTGCACATCTGTAACTCAGGTTTAGCTGAGCCAAATTTTCCTAGCTGTGGGGAAAACATTTGCTCTGAAGCTGAAATAAATGTCATGTTTATTGTCACAAGCAACTTTTGATTCCTAAGTGATAGCAATGAGTGACTGGATATGAGGACTTACAAAGAAAACCAGAGCACCCAAGTGAGATGCTACTATTCATGGAGCAGCATATACATTTATTAGAAGCTTGATTTTTTTAAAACAGGAAAGCCCATGACTGGGTTTAGAAAAAAGAAGAGAACAGTACATTTAAATAAAGAATCTTAATTGTACAAAGTTATAAGAGGACAAGCAGTCACAGGGCCTAATGTAACTTCTTTATAAACTAGTCCAACGACTTTGAATTCAGGGCAGACACATCCATTTACTGCAGGGCTCAGCTGGACTTGGAGTCTTTATTTTTGATAATCTGTTCATAAAGAAGACTCAGTTTACATACTTGCACTCCTAATCCTATTACATCTGATGTAAACTGACAATTATTCATTGTATAGACAAACCCTTATTGAACGTAATTACTCTTCAGTAACACTACTACTGAATCAATTAATCATATGGTATCTCAATTTCAATTTCATGGTTCTCCAGCATTCAGAAAAATAACTGTAACCCACATGCCTACACTACAGCATTTGATTTTTTTTTTTTAAATTCAAAGACAAGAGAGAGAAGCAGTGGAGAGGAAATATGGATTTTCGTTGGAGTCCTCTGTCTCTGCAAAGGACAGGGCCACTTAGATAGGAGGGTACAGAGACATCTAGAGGAAGGTGTCACGCGGGCTGCATTAGGAGGGGGGAGCATTTGTGTAATTAGACATTAATATGTCAAAAACATAGTGATTCATGTAAGACATGCCATGTCAGGTACTGTTAGAAAGGTTATAATATGCTGAATAAGATGATAATATTTGTATTCATGTGTGATATGTGTGAGGAAAGTTATGGAGATCTTTGATATCCTGTATTTCAAGCTGTGCTGTAAAAGACACACCCCAGACAGAGAGGCCACAGGACAATAGCCCGCTTAATGGCCCATCAAGACCTTTACAGAAGCCAGAGGCCTAGGAAGAAACTAAAGGCATACCTGAAGAGTTACCAGGATTGGCCCATGTGACTATGGACTTCATTTTGGTTCCAGTAAAGTTCCACGAGCCACATGGCCAGTAACAGAGGGTATATAAGATCAAACCACAGGAACCATTTTGGTCTTCGTCTTGTTCTGTATTCCTGTCCAGCTGTGGACACACCTCTGGATTAACACACTTTGCAACTGAACTGAAGGACTTAGACCCATCCAGGTACTGGATGTATACCAGAGGAACTGTACAAGCCTGCAACTCCACAATTGTTCTAGAAACCTGATGTATATGGACTTTTAAATCATCTGTATATATCTGATTGCTCTGAGCCTTTAACACTTCTCTTATTGTTTGTTTTTCTTTTACTAATAAACCTTTAGTTTTAGTTACTAAAGGATTGGCTGGCAGCGTGGTATTTTGGGTAAGATCCAAACTTATAGTGAACTGGTACTGTGGCTGATCCTTTGGGATCAGAGGGAATCTTTTAGTAAAGAGCATAGAGTTAAAGCAACTGGTCTCTTTACTGGACCTAGTGTCCGTTTGGGAGCCAGAGACTGAAATGCAGTAAAGGGGGCTGTGTGTATTTGCACAGTGGCTTCTTGATAACCAGTGTGGGGGAATCAGAAGCACTGTTTGTGGCTGGTTGGGAAGTCTGACTGCAGTGTCACCCACCAGTGTTGGGAGAATTTGCTCTCCTTTTGCAGCCTGCCCTGACCCTGGCATTATCAGTGGGCTACCCTGGGCACGGACGGGTTACAGAAGGGTGTACTGGTTACTGGACACGCTCAGTAACTGTTGCTGAAAAAATACTGAAAGTTTCCATTAAGGGCAAGCAACACATGCTCCAACTGAGCCAACAGGAGACCAAGATTACAACAGTTGGAGCTCCAGTAGCAAGAGAAGCATGTGCTGGGAAGGCTGCATCATAATAACTGTAACACTCTGGTTAGACTAGATTCCATTCGGTGCTGGAAACAGTTAACTGTTACCTCAAGGACTGGGATTGCTGGAGGATGTAGGGATTTTCCGGCTGTTGTTTTCCTAAGGAGATTCTGAAAAGTTTGGAGGGAAAACGAGAAGCTATCATCTCCTCAGGCTCACATATTGCCCACACAAAAATCTAAATTAAACCAACATTAAGGTTGCAAAGTCTAGCACACTAAACTTTGTCAATAGCAGAATTAAGATTGCCTGTGCAAGCTTAATTTGGTCCCTTTGTGCATATGAACCAATACAGTCTTAATTATATTATCAAATACTATTTTTTCCAAAGGATCCCTGCCTCTGTGCACAGAAAGGATGGTGATCAGTGACCAGCTATGTTTTTTATTCTCATTGATCAATATGTATTCTCATGCCTTATATACTGCACACTATTCAAACCCTGCTTGGAAGACAGGATTGCATGGGAAACCTTAACTGTTCATTTCCTGGGTTTTCAGAAGATTGAGTTTTGCTCAACTTAATGTTCTGAAGGGGAATGATACACCATCAAACAACATTAACTCTGTGTTAACATAGGATTTTTTAATTTTTTTTTTGCCATTTAATAAATTAACATTTTGGGGGAGGGCAGTAATTTTGGAACTCCTTAGTCAAATGACTCCACATTTGAATCACTAACTTTATCCCATGTCCCCATAAGACACACCAAATTTTAAAGAAAAGTGAATAACCGTTCAGATTTTCAGGCAGGGCTTTAAAGCACATAAAATGGAATGAAAACTCCCTAGGCATCTTTTAGTATTGGTGCATGCACAATAGAAAAGTGTACATTTTCTTATATGCCATTCTCACTTTGGGTTCCCCAAAGGGTGCCATTCACTTCCTTGGGTAAAATTTGACAGATTAAGCCTATTTTAATCCACATTACAGCAATAGTTTGAACTTTAGCTCTGGGCAGAAAAAAGCCCAGAAACTTTTTTTTTTAAATGGCTATTTTTTCAACGCTTATGTCTTCAGAACCCCTGGCTCAAATGACTCCACATTTGGTCACTAAGCTTCTCCTTCACCCTCCTGTGGCACATCATATTTCTAAGAAATCCAATTTAGTGTGTCGATTTTACAGGACTTAAGATATGTCTATGCTACCACTAATGCTGGTATGACTTATGTCACTCAGAGGTGTGAATAAGCCACCTCCTGAGCAACATAAGTTACAATCACCTAAGCACCAGTGTGGACAGTACTATATCAGTGGGAGAGCTTCTCCCACTGACATAGCTACTGCTCTTCATTGGGGTGTATTAATTAAACCAACGGGGGAGACCTCTTTCACATTTTAAAGCAGCTAAATTAGACAGCACTGATGCAGTTGCACCACTGTGAGCTCTCTGGTGTAGCCATAACTTTAGAAGGGTCAACTCTAAACAGACGTTGTAATGCAACCTTAGCTGTACTGGCAGCGTTGCAACACTATAACTTTTGCAAAACCTGTGTGAATTGAGGTGGGATTATTAATTCTACTTGACAGTTGGGAGCACAGAGAGGTTCAGGTGAAAAGTGCCCAATAATTTTGGGTGACCAATTTGAGATGACTAGAACCTGATTCCCCCACTCCCTCTCCTGTGCAATGTTATACTTAACATTATAGAGTATTTCATATGTTCAAAGCACAGCTTCCATCAACTGTAGTTGCATCTATGAGTTCTTAACATTTCTATAAACCAGATCCAAGGGCTTAATTCAGCCACCTAGAAAATAGGAAACACACAGTTAGTGACCACCTGTGAAACATTTGGTTTAAGTAACTTGCCCAGTATCACATAGGAACTCTGTGGCAGAGGAAGGGATAGAATCCAATTCCCAGTCTCCTTGCCCAGCCAGTTGTAATTTCCCACTCCCAGACCCCACTACACTGTTTCATCCCTGGTCTCCCATATCTAGTCTCCCCACAACCCCCAGGCTCCCAGTTCCAGTTTATCCCCTTCCTTCACAAGCTTTTTGTCTGACCCTTGTCTCTTCTGAATTTGAATCAACTGGCTTGCACCAGCGTCTGGCTTGCACACTGGCTGGGCACCAGTAAATAGTAAACCGAGAGCACAAGAGAAACAGGCTCCCTGTTCTTAGTTCTGGTGCCCAGCCCAACCTCAGTCTACTGCATCCAGGACAGAGCAGCAGGTGCAATGAAAGTCTACCTCAGACTCTGCAGCCCTAGTCTAGTGCATGATCAGTGCACATGAAATCTTCAGAGAATTTATCTGTGATGCCCTAACTAGTCTCTGAGCATAGGTTAACTGAGATTTTTCAAAGGCTTATATTTGGCCATGTTTTATCCAGCTTGCTCCGGGACATGAAAAGGCACATTCCTAATGCCAAGGCCCTCCCCCGATTAATGTCAAGTTCATGCTCCAAAGCATGGGGAACTAGAGCTTCTCAAGGAAAAGTTTGCCTATATGAAAAAAAATTCTGACAGCCAATGTAATTTCCCCTAATCTTTTTCTTGGAGATGGCTGGCCCATTTTGCTGAAACTTCCCCAAAAGAGTCAGACTGAGGCAGCTACTCGGCACGGAAAATTTCAACTCAAATGATTGAAGTTCAGTAAAGTTATATGCAACTGAAAACAGGGTTTTACAAAGGGAAATGTTGGGCAACCTTAATTAGAGGCAAAGATAGCAATGCACATGGAGTGAATTTCTTTAATTTAAAGTTATGATTTCTGATGCCTGTTTCCTCAGAAAGGGTGGAGTTAACCTTTACTATTCTCTTAGATTGGGAGACTCTTAGGAGCACACAAAGAATGAATACAGTCACCACAAATACAGTTACAAATAATACAAACAAGAATTTTTACAAGGTACACTCACATACATGCAAAAGCCAATGCCATATTCATACTCACATACTCTAAAATATTATTAAGTCTGGTGAACCTGGCAGCTCGTGGTCATTGTAGAGTGGTGGTTCCTGCTGGGGTGTTCCCAATCAGGTCTTCCCACACTGTCTATAGCAGGGAACCTCTTTTATCTTGTTGTTGTGACCACAGCTAACACTTAGTACACATGCATGAGAATTCCAACCTCCTTTCCCTTATCTGTGCTTCCACACCCCAAACATTTGGATTGACCTGCTTTCAATAGGTAGTTCTCTTAGCTCCCATTTTTCTTACTGGCATCTTATTAACATTTAGGTAAACATGTTCCCATGGTAACCCTTGGTCAGAACAGAACTTTCTGTGATGTTACAATCAGTTGTCTTGCGGTCTAGTTGGCAACATTGCAACATTACCTATTGTCACATCTTTTAGAGTAATCTTGTGGTTTTATTGGCATAGGGTCAATTTTAGGAAATCCGCTTATGTCAAGTTTCCTTAAACCTGAAGCCTTGTGTGGCTAAACTGAATTTTACTGGCCTTAGCCTATAGGCCTTGCATTAAGGCCTTACTTTACTTAGATACCTAATACACACTCATCAATCCTATACTTGTCAGTTTTATACTCCTATAATCCTGTGGTTTAAATCTATTCATCACATATTGATTATACATGAAATAACGTATGAGTTAACCATGACAATAGATAACACAATTAAATGATAAAATGAACTACTGTAATTGGCTACAAATCAACAATATTATCAATCTCAACACATGTACCCAAGAACTGGAAATCACATTCCTTCACTATTGAGAATAATTAGATCATCCCAAACTCATAAAATCTTTGCACCACTCCTCATCAGCATATATCTTCTTTATATGTGCAAAGATAAAATCTCTCTCTCTCTCTCTCGCACCCACACCCTGCTCCCCCATCCCCCCCTCCTCCCCACACACACACCCACACCCAGATTGGGCCAAGAAGTAACCAGGTTACTTTGTAGAAAGATTTAGGTTAGATATCAGGAAATATTTGCAGCTATAAAGATTGGTAAGTGATGGAATAGATTACCAAGGGAGGTTGTAGAATCTCCATTATTAGATTTTTAAGAGCAAGTTAGACAAACATCTGTCAGCAGTGGTTTAGGTATACTTAATCCTGCTTCAGTGTAGGGAGATGGACTAGATGAGGTCTCTTTGAGACCTACATTTCTATGATTCTGTGTGTCTGCTTGAAACTATATGAGCTGTTGTGCCCTGACTAATTAAAAAGAGAATGATTCTTTGTCTGAAAACTGCAGACATAGGAAACTAAAGTCATTGCTAGAACTGATGGAATTATTCACAGCAAACAATTTAATAATAAAATGTAGCCATTTTTCCATTGAATCATTTCAAAACTAATCATGATTTTCACAAGTTTGTTCATAATTTTAAGTTATTCAGATGTATTGTGCAAAGCAATTCCTGGCTATTGATTGCTTACAGACTTTTCAGTCTGAGTAGTGCTTTGAGTATTCAATATTCTGTATTTGCCTGTCAAGATGTGTGATTGGTTACTTAAGTTATGTGGCCCAATGCTCAGGTCCATCTGTGCACTGTACCCAGTGCAGGGGGGTCAATTCAAAGGCAATGGGCACAAATGGCTTTATCACACTTCCATAATTCTGGGGCCAGTTCGAAATTGGTTCAATTCCCTGGTTTAGATTACAGCATTGTCAGGACTACTCTAACATATACCTGGCTGCAAGAAGTTGTGACATTCTCTAGTCGTGCTGTCTTTATCCCTGGCCATGAGCACTGTGCTCGCAGCTATGATGGGTGATGTAGAATTGCTACAGCAGCTGTGTGCCACTTAAACTTCTTGACACACAGGGCCATTATAGACTTGAGAATTGAGCCCAGTCTATCATTTCCACCTTGATTAGAATAAACAGAAACAGCACCTGAACTGGGGCACTGAATCCCCCAATGTGAGGATGGGAACACTTTACAATGAGTGAGGAGTAGTTGGAGGTAAGCAGGCTCAGGAAAGTTTACAGCACTTGAAATTTTTCTTTTCTTCTTTGCCACGAGACTGAGCATTACGTTGCTACATTGGTTGACCCCCAGATTTTAAAATACCTGACTGAGGAGAGGAAAAGAAAGAGATAAGCCAATCATAGCCAGTGGCTGTATACAGCAGACATTTCATTCAATTTTCTCTTGCCACATTCATGCCAAATGAAGATAGAGCATGAAAAAAGGAGAGCATGTCCCACCTCTTTTTCTAATATAATTATGTGAAGGTAAAATGGATGGAAATGGTAGATTTTCAATCCTCATTGTGAAATGATGGGATAGCAGAGGCATTGGGAACACTTATGCTGAGTTTAAGAGAGAATTTAAGTCTCTGGATTTATCTGGGATTTATGAATTTTTAATCCTGTTTCTTAAAATATTGGAATACAAATCACTGTCACTTGCCCTTGTTTCCATACCCCAGTCTGATCACCTGTATTTCATAACTTGCTTTCTTTAAATTGTCCTCCTGGAACATATGCTCAGTGAATGACCATTGATCAGGGAAGTCTAATTAGAAGATTAGAAAGCTTTATGTTTAAATCCTAAAATAGTTAATCCAATAACTAGTTTTCATTCAAACCAGTAATTTCTCTCTCTGTGCCCTGGCATAAAACCATGACTTTTTAAGATTTGTATACTGATTCCTTGGTTTATCCAGTTGCCATTTTAGTATAAAATGACACCTAGTGAAGTTTTCCACCCAGCTTTAAGGGAGGGAAGTAGGACAGGTAAAATTGAAAATAGATCTAAAATGGGTTGATGGTCCCATCAGTTCACACATTTTGACATCACCATGTCATGACAAACTATATCTAACTGAATTTCCGGATTTTTACATCAAAACACTGCACCTGATGCTGCAATCATTCATCCATGTTTTTATACTTATAATTTTAATTTAAAAAAAAAAACATAAAAAGTAAGTCAAAGTTAGGGACCTGGAAAAAGTTACTAGACACCAGAAAGACAAGAACACATCTTCCAGTTTGGGCCCTGACTCTACAATGACGACCATATGGGTAGCCTTGTACCCATGTGTTGACCAATATATGCTGCACTAGCAACCATCTATATATATAATATATTAACAACATGTATAATCTGCACTATATGTGATAATATGCATTATAGTCTAATATTTTAGCAGTTATATAACCTATACTGGCCTATATCTTTACTATAATTCCATTCATTTATGCTAAATATTCATAACACTTTGGATTAGCTGAAGTAAATTTTGGTTTAAGTGAAAGCAGTCAGGATCAGGACACGTGATTATTTTACTATAACAACAGGTAGGGAGATATTCTCATAGGAGAGTCCCAAAGGCAGATGACAGGACATACAATTGTTCTATTCTATTACAAACCTAAGAGGTGTCTTCAAATCCCTTGGCAACTGAAATGCATTTATTCAGAATAAAGAAATAAGAGGTACACCATGGTATCAGGAAAACAAGGTAGAAAGCTGATTGGTTAAATCTAGTTTCAGATGACTTATAGAGTATCTTTTACTTATAAGCAAGTAGAGTATAGAAAAAAGATAACTGTAGAAGTGTAATTTTGGAGCACACCTTCTGCATCAAGTGAATGTAACCACACTGCATGAGAAAGCTTCCTAGAGACTAGTATAGTCTAGTATTGTCCTATACTATATTGTTATTGGCTAATAGCAATAAATCTGATTTATACTGGTCATTTGGTCTCTTGAATATATTTCATAATGAACCAAGGTGTGGTCAAGCAAATGACTATATAATTTATCAACACATGTGACGCTCCTTGACCTCAAGGAGACTCCCTGTGGGTTCAGGGCTCTACCATGCCCATCTTATTGCACGCTCAGGGCCCTGCAGTGGAAAAATTAAATTACTAAACCACCACTGACAGAGCAAATAGCATTATCCAAGAAATATATATTGGAAATCCATTATTTCATATTAGACACCCTGTGAGACTGGCTGGGTGTAGAAACCTTCCCCTCACAGACTTTCCTTGTCTCCTTTTCTACATTTTGATGCTGCGGTACCATGAACTTTAGGCAAATTTACCATAAGAATGACTCGGGTTTTATTTTGTTCTTGGTTTTTTGGTTGCTTTTTAATTTTTCTGAGCTGTTAAGCAGGTAGTAATGCCATATTAAGTTACTAACACAGGGTAAGGCAGAGAACACTATTATGGATGTCTCATGTTGTTTGACTTTTTTTACTCTGCAAGGCCTGAAGGCACGATAGTGATGGCTATGGCATAGAAACCTCAATACCACGAGGGTAAAAATACTGAAATTACTGGGGGAAAACTGTTTGCTTTGGATTCTACTCTTCATTCCTACTGTTGTATTCTGTATATGCTTGGTTTCTGAAAATACAAAAAAACTTGTAAACTCACCTCACAAAAAGCTTAGAGAAATATTTAGGGATAGATGGTGAATTTAGTCTAAGACCTAAAGCCTCAGGTGCATAAATTACAACACTCCAGGGGCAGCTCTAGGAGACACTGTGATTCAGAGACCTTCTATTAATCATTATTCATCCTCCTTCACTTTCCTACCCTTGCTCTGGATTGGAAGTTGCAATAATTTATTGCTGGTCCATATGAACAGAAAGTTGCAACGTCTCCACAGCTGGTCATGTGGAAAACATGTGTGTGCGGGAGTGACAGGAAAAAACAAGTCTACATAAGTTCTCCATTCCTCCCTCCCCGCTCACATTTGCTGCTGGAAGGAGTAAGCAGACATAAGCCATGCTTTCTTCTTTGTGCTGCGATTCAAGGTCTGAATAGCCCAAGGTTTAAGGGGAATTCCTACTCCCTTCTCTGAGTAGATGCCCCAAATCACAGCCTTAGCAGAAATTGTAAAAAGAGGTCTGTAAAGGAAACTCTAATCTAAACTTCATTATGTATCATACTTACCACAATGAGATCGTGCCACACACTAAGACCTGAAGCTATTCATTCATTATGGTGCTAGGTTTCTCCACCCTTGCTTAGTAATTGCAATATTCACTGTTTATCTTGCCATCTACATAGCAGTTTACTGAAATGAACAGATTAAATTAAAAACACGGAAGAACAGCTAATGGATATGTGCATTTTGGCAAGAATACACACCCACTGCAAAGCCCGCAGTGCACAAAGCACAACATAGGAAAATATCCAAGGAAGTAAACATCAAATGAAGGATTATCCTTATTTGTGAGGAATCCAGTACAGTCCAATAGGAATTTCAAGCAGGAGCTTTAGCATTAAAGTAGTGGTGGGGGACTTCCAAGTAAACTGAAAGTTAATCTGCCAGTAGTAGTACTTTAAGCAAAGGTTTCAGCTAAGTAAATCAAGACTCATAATTGTTAAGAACAGCCATTTATATAAAGAAGCTACAAGATTATAGAACTAAGTACTCTCAGATGGTCACACAGAAGTACTAAGCAGGCTCCAAAACTTTTAAGTCAGATGAGAACAGATATTTTCAGACTGGCCTGGTCATCTTCTTCAGACTTTTTTATTGCAAATTACAATAATACTGATATTTGCAGCCAACATTAAGACTCAGGAGGTTGGATAATTCAGATTAGCATCTAACTTTTGTGTACTTACTCAAACTGAAACTTTTAAGCTTTGCTTGTCACTATTCAGAGATATAGTCAAAGGGTAAAATTTTCAAGAGTTCATAAGTGGTTTAGGAGCCTAGACCCAGATCTTCAAAGGGTTTTAGGTATCTAATTTTCACTGAAATTGCATAAAGGCATCTAAATTCCTTCAAGGAGTTGACCCTAAATCCCACTTTCAAAAGTGAGTTTCCAAAGTCACTCTTAAATATTGGACTGTTGTGTTTCTGAAAATTATACCCAACACCTATATTTGAATGCTTGTTATATCTTTATATAAATATAAATATAAATATATTTATTTTTTTATTTAAGATAAAGATATATATTCAAAGCAGGAGGAAAAAATACATTTTCCTCATATTTGACATCGTTCTCAAGCATCTCTATCGTTTGTATTGTGTGACTCCTCCTTAAATTCTACTGTCTTTATTTCAGATTTTCATTTCTTTGTTCAAAGGCAAAAGAGTAGCATCCTTTAATCAAACTAAATCCTGGAAGCAGTGCATAGTGTAAATCCAGGATGCACACTGGGGATTTCCAAGGAGGAAAAAAGAATATCATCATCTGAAGGCCATGGAGCAGCTCCTACAGTTACTACATTACCAGAATTGTGATATCCCTTGTGACTGATGCACTTCCTCCCATGGAGGAGAATGACTGGTGAATCCAATGGCCCAAGCACTGCCCATCACACCTTAAGCTCCTATATG
Organism: Mesoclemmys tuberculata; assembly: GCA_007922155.1. Classification (NCBI taxonomy): domain Eukaryota; kingdom Metazoa; phylum Chordata; order Testudines; family Chelidae; genus Mesoclemmys; species Mesoclemmys tuberculata. Next base: position 58,670,006 of record ML675604.1, on the reverse strand, counting down.
TGACAGTAGAATGAACCCCACACCACACAAGCAGTTCTGGGGAGTACCCAGATGCTGCCACCATGTTCCACAGCACCACAGGTCTGTTAGGTCAGGAATCCTTATGCAACAGTTGAGGAATATGCAGGATTAGGCCTAATGATACAGAGTTCTGAAAGAGCATCCCAGTCACTTCTGTCTTTCTAGAAACTAGCTATACCATCATGTCAGTCTGCAGAACATGCAGCCATCTCCACCTACTGAGACTGAAGCTCCGACTGCTTTGTGTGCATCCTGGACAGGGTCTTCCTAATGGCATTCAGTGCCCTACGGCATATTCTAATTATATTTTTCCCAGCGGTGACATTTACTATTGTTTTATTCTAATCCACCTTCACAGATGTGTCCCTAGATTTAGGATAATAGTGGCCAGGGTGATCATACTGAGGCCGCCTGAGTTGGTCCAACCTTGTATCACTTTAGGGCCCACCTGATCAGTTGCCCTCTTAATCCTACTAGGACCCAAGCTGATCGGGCTTGGCAACTTTTATTCATAAGGCAGGCTCAAGGAGAAGCACGGTCCATTTTTGTGAGGTACAACTACTCCCTGTATGTTTGGTTACCATTATTATTTGTATTCCTGTAACACCTAGACGACAGGATCACACTGCCTGAGGGACAGTACAAACATAGAACATACTACTAGCTGAAGGCCCATGCTGTCACACGGGTGTAATTGTGTAAATTTAAAAATTGGGCAGTAACAAACAGTGACAGCAAAATCTCATTTTGAATGGAGGGGGGAAAAGTGATAGAAGAGAGAGTGGAGTGGGTGCTCTCAATCGGTAGTAAGGGGAGTCACTGAGACTTGGTGGAGGAGAGCTGGCTCCAGCCTAGAAGAGGGTGAGGGGTGATATGGGTGTTTATAACTCTGGGATATAAAGAGTTTATATATAAACTCTAACAGATTATAACTAACAGTTTCACGGGATGCCAGCTAAGCAGTTACTAGCAGCATTCAGTGACAAGAAAATTTGCAAGCCCATTGGCAATTCAATGGGGAAGGGAAGAAGTCTTGTTTCCCAATTGGCTATGGGTAAGACAAGGTATTGTGATGTTATAGAATAGTGAAACAAAGTACTAGGGACTTCTATGGGTTACTCCAGACTTTTATATGAGTGTGAAATTGATTAATTCATGGTAGTTGGATATCAGGCCAGATCTTGGTAGGTGTCATGGCCACATTGGTCCATAGACCAGCTGGTGGGTGTCCCAGTTATCAAATGGGAAAAGGTATAGCCTAGTCAGGAGGTTGGCCACAATCATCCTTTCATGTAACAACTAGTTTTTATTTCCCCAGTACTGATGACTATTAGCTACAATGAAGTTGTGGCCTTTGAGTCATTCTTGCCAATCAGAGTGTGAATATCTTCCTTATGGCAGCATCAGCAAAGAATGTTTTTGCTATATGTTGATGCTGAACTGCTCACTTTATGAAAGTGTAAAGCATTTAGTCTCTACAAAGACTTTAAAAATGTATTCCAGATAATTGGATTAAAATGGAATGAAACTTTTTAAAAATCCATTTCTAACACTTCTGCTGCTTTGTACTTTTATGTTTTCTCTCTCTCCACTTCCCCTGGGACATACGGTATTGTATTTTATCAGTCACTTATCTTTCCCTGTTTCTTTTCGTCTTTCCCTATTTAAAATTCCATATGCATCTTATTTTGGTTTTAACACTTTGGTTCTAACACTCAGGGCTTCAACTCTTCTTTCTAAAACTAGATAACTCACGTTGCTACTCTGCCCTAGTTTTGACTTAGAATTTAATTTCTAATTAAAATGAAGTGTTTCCATTTTCCTTATTACTACAAGGGGTTCCACAGAAATTTCAATCCCTATAGCCTACATCTGAGTATTTTTCAGGCCTGCTGAGAGTGCAGGCTTACGATAGGCAATCTTTCATACTGAAAAATGAATCCCACTGTGATACCTCTAAGCTCTGGTGGTGTGCATTCTGTTAAATACCCTGCAATTTAACTAAATTTGTATTACTGAATTCAATGGTAATGCGATTATTCTAACCACGTTAAGTATGGGGAATTCCAGGATACATGTATTTGGAAGTGGAAGAGAGAATATGGGGAAATGGAGAGAGAGAATATACAGGTATTATGAGAAAACATTCTTTTTGGCCACTGGGACAGAATTTTTTGCCTCAGTGAGGACTCCAAAGGAGAGGGAATGTCATTTGTGCTATGATTAGCCTATGGAATTGTGTGAGATTGCAGGAACCAGAGAGATCCTTGCCCAGCCAGCTGGAAAGGGTGATCACACAAACTGCTAGCTAGATTTACTAAATAAAATATTGATGTTCTGTTAATAAAATAAAGGGAGACTAGCTCAGTGGCTAGGCCTACAGCTTACAACATGGGAGACCTGAATTCTGCCACAGGCTTTCTGTGTGACCATGGGCAAAGTAGCTGACTTCTCTGAACTTCAATTCCCCTTCTGTAAAATGGGAAAGATAGCATTCCATTACCTCTGGGGGAGTTATGATGATAAATACATGAAAGACTGCAAAACTGCTCAGTTACTTCAGTAATAGGGGCCCTATAAGCACCTAAGATAGATAAACTTGACTGAAAATACCACTGGCTAAATAGTTTAAAAAACTGATTTCCAAATATTTGTGAATCCTAAAAATTCAATAAATTTTTGCACAATTGATTCCTAATCCACACGTTCTCCATGGAAGTACATTATTGTTGTTGATGATTTTAAAACAAAGAAATAAAAAATTACTATTCAGGGAACAGAAACAATACTGTGAGTTAGTTGAACCATCACATACCATGAATAACAACCAGCTAATCATCAAAACAAACAGTTTTCTAACAGCCCATAGCCATAAAATTACTCATCCAGAAGTATTTTATAAATATTTACAATTAACATACATTTCATTAAAATTAAGATGTTGGTGAATTGTTCACCAACCAAAAAAGGCAACTAAATTTAGAATGAATATTGATTAATCATAACAATTAATTTAATGAATGTTATTGGCTAGAGGAAGGCTGTAGTGTGTAATACTGTTTGCAAGCATTAATGAGTGAAGGAGACAATAAAGATTGTTTTTCCCTTTGGCAATGGGAGAAAAACACTGTTTCTCAGGGTTTATACTATCATCTAAAAGTCATTTTGTCCATTAAGGCAAATATCACTGCTGGAACAATAGAAACACAAGGTGAGTATGGTAACATCTTTTACTGGATGAACTTCTGTTGGTGAGTGAGACAAGCTTTCGAGCTTACACAGAGCTCTTTTTCAGGTCTGGGAACCTTATTCAGAGGGCAAATCTACATTACAAAATTAAGTCAATTTAAGTTACATCAACATACAGTCACCACAGTATTTAAATTGCTTTTGCATGCCACACTGTTCTCCTTGTGTTGGCGGTGTATGTCCTCACCAGAAGTGCATACAGCAATTTAACAGTCAGCATGGAGCATTGTGAGATGGCTTCTGAAAGGCAGCAACAGTTGATGTAAACAACACAGTTTCTACACTGACACTGTCGACCTAACTACATCTAAGTGGCAACATAACTAAGTGCTGTGCCTCTCCTGGTAGTGGAGTTATTACATTGATTTAGTGGTCAAGTTACACTGGAGAGAGATACATTTTAGTGTATTGATGATTGCAGAGTCTGGCCTGGTCTACAGTGTGTAGTGTAGACCAGGCCAGAATGTAATAGCTAAATATAAGATGGAACAGATTGTTTAGCATAAGTAACACATATTTCAAGGTGAAGGGGCCTGTTAATGCTGGAACAATGAACTGTTTTTTATCAGATCAAAATCTGTCAAATCCTTAAGAAAAAAATCAAACAATATTGGGTAATTTTTAATTTATACCACTATAATTCTGTTCTCCTTGGATTTTGTGAGTTTTAGGATAAAGCTTGAGAGGCGGATTCTGCTCTTTCCTGGTATAAATCAGAAGTAAATTCACTCAAGTCAATGGAATTACCTCAGATTAAAACTGGTGTAAGACAAGAAACATCACCTAAAAACTAATAAAGCTCCTTTTACAATTATTATTAGTTAACAGGTTAATAATGTGTCAGTGCTACAGGATAATTCTCTCCTTGCCATAATTATCTCCCACTCAAAAAGGCAGGCAGACTCCAACCTGATAGCTAGCAAATGTAAGTTAAATTACCTGAGTGTATAGTTGTACCATTTTGGCAGGGGGTCTGAGAGGATGGGGATATAAATAAAGTTGCACAAAATTACAGGGATTGCTGTTTAATAATGAGGTATATATGCCAACATCTGAAACCAAAAATCCAGGAGATACCAATGTATATACATGTACAATTAATCTGCATGTATTTACATAGATTCATTTTCCCCTAGTTAAACCTACTGCAAGCTTTCAGTAGCTACATTTCACACCCAATCGCTCTACAACCAGGTTCACACCATCCCGTTTTTCCATCCTCCCACCATCCTCAGATACAATTCACTCCACACCTAACCCAATTCATTCTAAATTTACCTATCTATTTATTTTTCATGTATGTATGCATACTTGCACAGACAGCCAGTCATATAGCACACCCATCCCTGTACCCCATTCCACAGACACCTATACCTACTCCCAGACATATCAGGGGCTTTTCAGACCCTTCTACCGACCTGCAGGGAAATCCATATCTGGCTGCGGGTTTTCCCCATTCCCCTGTTTGCTGAGAAAAGGCAGCTAGTCAGAGCTGCTACTTAGCTAATGGAAATTCTGGTCCTTGGCATGTGTAGTATGCCAGCTCCTACCAACTCCCTTGTTCTTAAGCCAGTGAATACCTGTAGCTGTCTACCTTCCAAGTAGAGAGTTATGGGCCTTTCCAGTAAGGTCCAGTTCAGGGGGTGAGGTTGAGGGAGATGAGCGATATAGTTGCTTCCTCCATGTGCCCCTGTCCCCCATCTTTCCATAAGCTGCCCTTTCCTTCATTTACTTGCCCCATACTCCAGTCTGCTGCATTCCCTCCCTTGGTGTGCTCTGGAAGGTGTTGAGGGGTACCAGGTGAGTGCAGGCGGATGGTGGCAGAGGAGAATGGGGATGGGGATATTAGGAGTTTCATTTGCCCAGATATGGGCCTTCCTGGACAGGAACAGAGCTCTGGGGAGGGACAAGGGTCATAACAAGCATCTCTCACCACCATGCATGATTGTGAGAAGAGGGAAGCAGGAAAACCAAAGCAGAGTAAGGTGCTGCGGAGCCAACTGGGAGATCAAAGGGCAAAGTGCTGCTCAAGATATCAGTCCTTTGTCTTCACAGGGTGTTTGGGAGGCAGCAGCTCTGCCTGCCCCATGTGCTGAAGGACCAGACGGTCTCTCAGCATATGGAACATATTTTGTTGGTTTCTCTTCCCAAGGAGGTGGAGAAATGGGAATACAATGTCCATTCAAATGGGAATTTTAATATAGACTAGGGGTTTTCTGTAGAAGGGGCAAGTTGATAGGGAAAACTGTTTAGTTGGACAGATCTGGTGCTCAGCTTCCAGCTCCTCCTAAACATCACAGACATCAATTAATAAATTGTGTGTCCCCCTCAACCCACACCCATTAATTCTGCATCTCCCCCATCTTGCACATCCATTCATCCTGCACTTCCTTTGTATCATCAGTTCATCCTGCCTATGTCCTCGAACTCCCATATGAATTCTGCACGCCCCATCAGCTCATTCTTCTGTCTGCACATCTCTGCTCCTCCTGCAGTTCCAGGAGTTCTTTTTGCCCCCCTCAAAGGCCTGGAGGGGGAGCAATTCTGGGGGTTCTTCCCCACCCCATGACTGGGGCTAGTGGCAGGGACTGCAGAAGTGACATAGGTGCAAGGCCTACAGAAGCAGCAGCTTCCCAGACAGCTTCAAAGGCATAGGGCTGAGTACTAGAATTGGGCAACATATTTCAGCCAAAACAGTTTTTCTGGGTGGGTGGAAAAAAATGCTAGTTCAGCAACACCAAACCATTTAACCACTTTGTGTTGGTTTCACCCAATTAACCCCCTTGCCCCAAACTTTTTTTTTCATTTTTTTGGTTCAAAAGGATTTTGATTAAAATCATCAACATCATAATAATAAAAATGCTGGAAATCAAAGCACAATGGTTTGTTTCAGGTCCAACAAAACATTTTGTTTGATCCAAAACGTCCTGATTCATTGCAAATTTTCCTTTTTGATCTGACCGCAAATGATTTTAAAAGATTTTTCAAACAGGAAAACCCAGTTCTACTGAATATTGCAATAGCACTCCATTTTTTTCCTTAAAAAGTGAGATAGAGAGGAGTGTCATCACTTCCTGGTGACCTGGTGCACCCCCTTGCCAGTAAGTATGATGTTGCAGATGAAGCCTTACCCTGGGTGAGGGAAAAATCAAGTATCAACAAGTCCAAAGAGACGCTTAGGTGCTACAGAATCTCCTCATGGAAAAGCTAACGCAAAACATAAACAAAACTGTCATTCCAACATCTGAGTTGGGAAAGTAAGACATTCGTTGTTTATCTGCCCCCCACCTGACTCCTGTGCTCACGCCTATCCTGTCTATTCCCCAGTGGCTATCTCAATTCCAGTCTTTGCCCCGCAGGAGTAAAATCCTTTTCTGGAACTTGTGGTCTGTGAAGGCCCCATCACTGTGACTTCTCCAGGGTCAGAGGGTGAATCTTGCCAAGCCAGGCTTCTGGTCAGTGTCCAGAAGACCTTGGTTGAGGCCAGGCTATCTTGAATACTTCCTGACTACAGCCACCTGTCTAGGATACTCCCTTTTCTAGAAGCACTCTTACAGGCTCCCCATTCCAGTGAAGCCAGAGATCTCATCCTGTAGGATCCCTGCTCGAGCTTTCCACTGGAAATAACCCCTCCCCACCCAAGCTTTCTGAATCCCTCTGGAGTCCATGTAACCTTTATTAGGTTTAGGAGTTCGTTTGCTAATCTGCAATTTAGGGCAGTCCATTACCCCCAGGCAGATTGGGCCCTAATTCCCTGTACAGGGCAGATGCCCTGTGACGAAGCTTCACAGGCTGAGGGACAAAGCTTCCCCTTAGCAAGTGCAGCGACACTGATTGGCTGGTGTGACAATCAAAGTCTAGACACCAGAAGGGGAGAAGAGTGGGTCTGAATCTTCCAAAGAGTAAGCAATTTGATCAAATGGTTGTCTACATATTATTGTGTATAAAATATGTCAAGTAAGATGTTTTATAAAGGCTTGTGTGATGGGGTCAGGCCGGACGGCTATGAAAAAGTACTAGAAGGCATGTATATTAGCCCCAGGCTCAAAAAAGCCCTATTCCCTGGGTAATTCAGATGGGGCTGATTAGGCAATTAGGCCACCTGGGGCTGCTTAACTAATTAGACCACCTGGGGCAGTTTAGGCAATTAGGACACCTGGGGCCAATTAAGGAGCCCTGCCCCAAACACTTAAAAGCCTGCAGGGGCAGGTAGGCAGTGTGGGTTGTGGAGTTTGGAGAGAGGAGGTGTGGAGGACAGAGTTTGGAGTTATAGTTTGGAGTCACAGTTACAGTTTATAGCCTTGGAGGTTTGCAGCTCGAAAGCCTGCAGTTGGAGTTAGCGGCTTTTTCTATGAAATAAAATTATTGTTTATTTTTACCCCAAGCGGGTCTCTGGTGTGCAAACTGTGTGGAGTGTGTGTGCTAAAATGAACTGATAACTGGAGGATAGGTTTCACTTTTTCAAGGGTGATGGATCAGGTGGGAAAATCTGAATGTCTGGTCATTAATAACATGGGGCAGATGCATGTGGGGACACTTGGGACTAGAAGCGTTGTTCAGGTCATCCTGCAAGGCGTAACTAGACTGGTGGAAGCCAAGATGAGGCCTTTTAAGCTTGTAGGCTGGCTGCTGGTGTCCCGGCTTTGAGCCACATCAGCATAGCATTAAGCACCCAAAGTTACAAGGCAGGTGGTGACAGAACCCTGTATTGGCCTGGGCGGTCCCCAAAACATTACAGATGGCCTCCATAGTTGCTCATTTCACAAGACTCTGAGTAACCTGACAGTAGCAATGTTTAACCTGCTTGGCAGATTAGGTCAACTTTTGGAAATAAGGGGTCAGTCGATGCCAAATCAAGCTTGCATAGGATGGATATTCTTAAGCTAACTCGGTTTCTGATCCTGCAACTGAAGTTAATGAATTATTAAAGAACAACAGGGGATTTGAAGAAGGTGTATCCTTAACACAGATACATCCATACAGATTCAATTACAGGAGTAGATCCAAAGCTCTCTCAAACACTTAAACATACAGAGATGCTTATGTTCAACCGATACAGCAAAATATTCTATTAATAAAGAGAAGTAATAATTTCAAACTTTTCCATGGTTTTATAGTATTAGAAAGGGAAGGGGAAGAAAACAAAGAATTTATCAACTGAAGCTTAATTCTGGGTACATTTTTGTAAGTCTGACTATCTGGTAACAACAAACCAAAGATAAAAAGCCCATGCCTACATTTAAGATTCTCAAAGCCATACTTCTCCACTTTTGTACATATAATTTCCTGTCACTTCTCAACAACATAACTATGTAGAAGAGAAGATTTTTTCCCCACTCTGGCTGTTTTCCTAAATGTGCTTACAGCTATTTAGGAGCCCTTTTCTCATAATGAGTAGCTTATACAAAGCAGTGAATGCTTTGGATATGCAAATTACACATGCCAGTATCAGTAACGTCAAGGCAAATATGGAAGCTTAAGATCTGTCCAGGTGTTCTGTGTTTTACAGTTGATCTAGCTCAGCCAGCTGATTAGAAATAACCCTTAAGGATAACAGCTAAATATTTAAGGTCAGATTCTGCCAACATTACTAATGCTGAATAGTATCTTATTCTTGGTAGTCCCTTTGAAATCACAATCACAGTGAAGATTTTACAGTTTAAGCTCCTAGTCTTACAAACAGTTAAGCATGTGGAAAACTTTATTCATATGAGTAAATTTACATATATTCTTAAATCTTTGTAAAATGAGGGCTTAAATTACAAATTGGAGGTCTGAAACTGCAAATAGATGTGCTGGTGTAGATCTTCTCTCTCCTACAATAAAACAGTATATGAAAGTGTGCTTGCACTTAGAATGAAAGTCACTGCAGTACTTCAGCCCCATGAAGTGGAGCTCCACTGATTTTAAGGGTTCCTGTTGATGCATCTATTTCCAGAATAAGATTCTATTTCTAGAACATGACTAGAAAATATGCAGCTTATGTCGATCTCCTGCATGTTTTTAAAAAAAGACAGGGTCAACTTCAAAATCTAATCTTTCTTAATCTTTTTTTATTAAAAAGAACTTAAAGCAATTTCAGGAACCATAACTGCCACGTCTCTTTGCAAATTTGTGCTTTTACAATCACATTTTCATATTTTAAAATGTTTTTTGCATGAATACTCAAACAAATAAGAGAGGAAACTGACTTACTGACAAACAAGAAAGAATGAATTTGCATATGCACAAAGCACTGTCAAGTGTGCCAAGTACATAAACTCACAAAAGAGAGAAAAATATTTTTTTCTATCCTAGGGTTTTATACTGCTGCCCAACACAGTAGTTTCAGTACCTTCCACATATGTGCTTTCAGTCTTGTTCAGTTAGAGTAATGTTAGGAGTTACTTTTAACACAGTCAATATATTGTCTACAGGCAGAAGCATAATCTTGAAGTTGATGGTGTTCCTTTAAGACACATTAGTGTCCAAAACACCTTTTCAATATTTTTATTCTCAGAATTGAATACTGTTACCCCTAATTCTCAAACTTGTTTGACCTTTATGATTCCAGTAAATTATATGGATAACTAAACTCCATTAAGGCAGATTGTATTTTGTAAATGAGAATATGGTGGCTAAAGAAATAGATTATCAAAGCCTATGAAAAACTCTATTAAGAGCTAGGAATATCATTAGTTATGCAATTTCTCAGGTCATGATGTTTCTGCTGTTGTGCATCTTCCTTCTTAATTTCCTGCTGCAATTCTCTAAATGTGTCTGGGAATCACAGTATAGATCTCCTTTTACTGTTATTTCTACCGTCAGTCTATTCCCCTGAATAAAGTGTTTCCCCATCTATTCTGATTTCTCCATTACCCCTGATAAATGACTGCTGTGATACTATGACTGCTGATGTGGTGGTTGTTTACTCATCAAATGAGCTTTACTTCAGACTGTTTTATTATATTTCGTGACTGAGTTGCTCAATTTTCTTAACAAAGTGACTAAACTGGCCAAGATTAATCATTCTCACTTTCAGATTTTTCTAAGGATAACCAAATTTGTTGTTGCATATCTGGTTTAAAGAGATTACTCAATTGTATCAAGTTGCTGGCAACATGATGCAGATTTAAATTTGGGAGTCCAGGTTCTCCTTTAAAGTTATGGGCTTGTAAAATTTAAAAGTTTAACCTGGGCTTTATTATTTTTCCAAATTATTCTGCTAATTACTTCCAGTATAAGCTTTATATTGCTGACAACTTTAGGAGTAACAAACCTGTTCCTGATCCTTTAAAGAAAAGAGAAGTGGTTTCATGCTGACCATATGCTCAGCTATAGACAACCCCCATCATTTTACCTATCCATCCTGGAACTAGGATGCAACTGGAGCTGGCCAGCCTCTCTGTATGGGTTTACTCTCTTGCATGACAGCAGAGCAGCATTCCTGCTGCTTTTAGTTCTAACATTCCTGTGCAAACGACTTAGGATTCCATCCTTTGACTGCACCAATTTCATTTGAAATCCAAGTCACAACCCCACTATAGCCAGCATGATTATCTGTATTCCATATATATTTACTCTGTCCTGCTGCCAGTCAGTAGTAGAAGGGACTGTGTGCTCCAGAGAATGGCTCTCACAGGACCAGTGTACTGCAGCCAAATGTATATAAAACTGCCTTGATATACAGCCTAGCTGATAGTCATTTCTATGTACCTGCTGCTCTTAACAACAGAAAAATTCCCATAGAGGATTTTTTGCAGTGTATAGAAATGCAATAAAAGACATTACATCAACTTTTAAAAGGTTTCTATTTATTATTTATCTTGTAGAACGGAATATTTCATTCAGCACTCTGATTTAGAACAATACAACCAGATATGTGATGTAATGATGATCCACAGATGATCTCTCAGCATTAAAGGAGAATGCTGACACTGAAACTTTTGACATAAAACCAAGGTGCGCTGAAGGGGAGGGACATTCATGAGCAGGAAGCCAAATGCAGATGAGAAAGAAGAATGGAAAGCTAGTGAAAATAGTGTAGCTGGACACAAGGTAAGGTAGTAGGGCAAAGGAAGCGGTGGAAGATGTGGCAGTGAGTAACATATGGGAAGATAGGGAGCAGAAAAAAGCAGAGGAGAGAAGGGTATCAGGAGATCCAGGAAAAGGACTCAAAGACTGGCTGGTAGGAGCTGAGCATTTGAGGGTTGTGACTACTGGAAGGTACACTGACAAGATGTTGAGCGCAGGGTGACTATGGGGTGTTTTCCACAAGCTGGAAGGAAAGAATGGCTTGGCATCTGATAAGAGGTGGAATGAGGGAGTTCTGGGGGAGAGGAGGAGAAGACGAGACAAATACCAGAGTGATGGGTGCCATATATGAATCTAGATGGATGGATGAGGTTAACCAAAGAGTTAATATTCTTACAGTTTGTGAAAATCAAAGAACTGTTACAAACTATTTGCTATTATGGTGGTAGTCTTCCATTGAAGCAGTTTGTTCAATAGAGGGGTTAAAATATGAACCATTTTAGATTTCCTTCAGAATAAACTGACATTAAAAGATAGAAGGAACTAATTTTCTTGGCTGACAGAGTGAAATATTACTAGGTTGTTACTGAAGTCTCTTACAACTGAAATTTTAATACTTTCCCCTTTCAATATTTAAAATAAAGAAGCACATTTGGTACTACAAAAATTGTCCATTGAAGGTGCACATGACTCTTGCTAATAGTCTACCTGTAGTTGTTACTTCCAACCACTAGGGTATCCATTCTAATGCAACAGGAAAGCGTCTCATATGATGGGCGCCCTTTAAAAAAATTCTAGTTTTCATACATTCTTTTATTTCTAGGTGAATTTCCCACACACAATAGTGCTAGAAATTATATAATCTTTCAAGAGGGCAAAAATGTACAAGTATACCCATTGTACGTGCCTGTCTGAAGCCAGAGAAATTTAAATTAGAAATTAGATATAAATTTTTAAGTGACAGTGATTAATATTTGGAACAAACTCTCCAAGGAAGTGAGAGATTCTCCAATGCTCCAGCTCCTGAAATCTTCAGATCAGGACTGGGTCCGTTTCTGGAAGTTTTTTTAGCCAAACACAATTTACTGAGCTCAATACAGAGGTATCTGGGTGAAATACTCTGGTCTGTGATATACAGGAGGTCAGGCTAGATGATCTAATGATCTCTTCTGGCCTTAACATCTATGAATTTATGAACATGCAAGAGAGAGCAGGATATTCTGATCAACACTGTTAAAAATGGCTGCAAGTGTAGAGAAAACTTTCAACTATACTCATGGTTTGGAAGAAATGGACAGCTGCCAAGCCTGGAAACAGGATATGGAAGTGGCCCCCAAGTTCAAATCCCATACTTGAAACACTAACAATGCAATTACCTTAATGTGTGGTCTCTTCTTCATCAGTTTAATTACAAGAGAAATCTGCATGAAAAGAGAAACCTTGTTTCAAGAGAGTCCATCTGCTCCTGCTGCTTATTCCCCACCTGAAATCATAATCCTATTTGTGAATCCTAATCATTTCCACATTTAGATGAGGGAATAAGCAGCTAAAGTTTCAAAGCTTTTAGGGATTTGAGTTCTTACTTAGCAGTTTGCTATAGCACTAGTAGCTTCCTGGTATAAGATAGAGGGTGTATAGTGACATAATGATATACTGATCTAAAAGAATAAAAAAAAAAAAATCAGACTGAACATCCAGATCATTAGTTTCAGGTAAGAGTTGATTGGCCAAATTCTCCTCTAAGTCCCATTGGTCTGAACCCTCCTGAGAATTCTGCTGAAGTCATGGATTGAGACCAGTGGAAAATATGGAGTAAGTCCATTGAGGCCAAGGGAATTACTCTGCATATTCAGTTGCCAAAGTGTAGAATGTGTCCTCAGTCTGCTTTATCCCACTTACAACTCACCCACCCCCCATCCCTACCAATGGGAAATACTAGGCATTCAATGTAAAACTACTCAGTAAGTGCCTGAGTCTGCACCATGGAAGTTAATGGAAATTTTCTCACTGCCATCAATGATGCAAGATCATGCCCTAATTACCCAAGAAGACTGGAGCAAAGAACACTAAACCCACAGTTTTAAGCAGGACTAGTTATACGAATATATCTTTATGTCCAAATGCTTAATTTTGCTTTTATTGCTCAAGTTCTTTGGCAGACATACCAAGATCTGATGCACTTTGGAATGTGTCAGTCACGTCCTATAATAAGATGTGACATAACATAGCTTGACTGATGCAATTTGATGTGACATATCCCAGAGTGAATCACTTGAAAAATTTGGACAAATTAAAAAAAAAGAATCCGTCAGAATATGTATGTAGTAGTTATCAAACATAAAATGGGCTCCCTTTTTCACCTCCTTTGAATAAGCCCTACTTATTGAAGCATTCCTTTTACTGGAGTAGTTAAAGGTATTGTTGGTCATCTATAATAATAAAATTAATATTGTTTCATCCATAATTTAGCTGCAGAGTCTCTCCATGTTGTACGTACTATTACATCAGCTGAAATAAGGTGATCATTTTTGCTCTATGCATGAAATATATCAACAATCTCTTTAGAAACAAATGACTTGTGAGGAGGTATTTTACGTAAAAAAAGAATATTCAGTTGAAACAGAATCTGAACAAAGAAATGACCTAATTCAACTGGCTCTTTTAGCTGTCTGATCCCATTATTGCCTAATGCTCAAGTTTTTATTATTGCTGTTCAATGTTTCTCTGGCTGGTACTTGCAAGGAGAGAGGGCTCTCGGCATCTTACAAGATTGGACATAAAATGACTGCTTCTGTTTGTTGGGAAGAAGGCTGAAGAAAACTTTCCATACTCTCTCTTCCATGGAGAGAGAATGAAAAGGAGATGTCAATGGGGTTGGAGGTAGGGTAGATTTTTCCATCTGTACAGCAACTAAAAAGGAAGACAATGCAGCAGTTACCATTAAAATAGCCATTATTTTCCATTCGGCTATCACACGGTTACCAAAATTCTTGCTGTTCTAATAAATGAAGCCAGCTCAAGGTGTAGGTGTTTGAGTGACAGAAAGGATGATTAAGTCAAGCCATAGATTGGGGCACAGGAGACTTAAGTTCAATGATAGGCTCAAGACCAAGATCACAAAGGAAATATGTGGCAGTCACATAATTGCACTGTGTCTAAGTTTCCAATGGCTCAACAGGAATAATACTCCTTTTCTCCCATCTTTTGTCAGTCTTGTACATTTAAATTGTAAACTTTTGAGACAGATACTGTCTCTTACTTCATTTATGTAAGGTGTTTAGCACAACAGATCCTCAAGACATTACTGTAATACACACAAATATTAAGTCATTAACATACATAGTTAAAAGTGCTTTCTTCAATTAGTTTGGTCTGTGAAAACCAAGTTACTGTTGGCAGTTAATTCTCTTTGTACCACTTTGACATAGAAGCACCATATATTTATATCTGTGTTACTAAAGAAATGGAGTACACATTTTTTGACCAAAATAGGTAATTCATTCTCCAATCTAAATTTGTGCAATTTACGTACTGTTAAGCCGACCAGTTCTACAAAGTTCAAATGTTTCCATTTCAAAATGAGTCAGTACACATTCAAAAGCTAATCTCTTGATCTATGCATGGAATTGCCCACACAAAAATTACAATTCTGAATGTTGATGAACACAGTAATGGCTGGAAATGGTACAACATTTTAAATATCACTTTGCAATTAGACTGATATACCATAAATAATACAAGATAAAACAGTTGCGGAGCCACAGCCAGGCACCAAACAAATTAGCCCTGGCATTATTCCAGGGTTCATCCCCAGATATTCATCAGCAAGTCCTGGTATAGGATAAAAAACATCATTTAATTTTGACTCAGTGCTAGTAAACAGGCTGCCAAATTGATATAGTTCTGGTTTTAGACTTTTTTCCCCCTCATCCCATGTTGACCGGAGTTTTAAATGGAAAATTGGAATAAAATCTATACTATTTATTTCTACTATAAGAGCATCATAAATAACAAATATGATATTGTATTTATTGTAAATTAATTAATGCTGCCATCTTAATAGCCTGATGCTAAAAAGAAAAGAAAGTGCAAAACTCATGATGACAGAAATATCTTCTCTGTTATTCAAATATGAATGTATGGTAATACCTATCTGTCCGATGATACACCATTGAAGATAATGGGATCCCCATTGGCTAATCTACTTTACACCTATTGAGCATATGGCCCTCTATTTCGTACAAAAATTCTGGTTACCATTACAGATTTTTCTTTAGAGTTCTAGTTGCATAGATTTCTAAATGTCTGCCATATATGTCTGTAGAATGATTTTAATTGATACTTGGTTAATCCCCTTGTTTTAATGTTGACTCTGGTCCAAACCCACAGCGGATGTTATTCATCATAGCTCCACTGTTTTCAATGATTTACACCAGCTCTCGCTCTTGGGTCCCCAGTGTTCTTTTATAATTTGTTCAAGATTCAGTTTGTGGCCACTGGGCCTTTTCCCAAAACTATCAAGTCAGGAAGTTGCAGCAGGGGATGGGCCGGAAGAAGGAAGATTTTTCTATGCTCATCTTCATTGGGTGCTGAAAGTGTGCAATGGATAATATCATCAAAATGTTGAATGTACGAATGTACAAAATGTACGAATCTAAATAAACAAATTAGTTAACGAACTAACTTTATTGTACGAATCTAAATAAACAAATTAGTTAACGAACTAACTTTATTCACCTGTAGTCAATGTTACTTCTTCATATAGTAAAACATCCTAATTTCAAAGCCATATGGCCAGATTCCTTTTTACCTTTACTAAGCCAAGTTTAATAATATGTGCAGTGTCTTGATTTGAGCTACATGGAGCTTTTTCACTGTGATGGCACTCAAGACTCTTTAGAGCTTCCCTTCCACCTGGTACACTGGTTTTCCAACTTAAGCATGAATATGCACATTAGGCTCATAAAGAAGAAGCAACTGAAATTATAAATAGAAAAGAAAGAAAAATGGCATTAGTACATTGGCAGAAAATTCAAACATTTCCAAGTACAAGAACCAAGAAAGAGCAACTGGAATGAGAGGAAATATTCAGAAAAAGATCACTGCATATTCATGATTTATTTATGAAAGTTTGCGTGTGAATTCATATACGTGTGCGATAGCCCTATGTCACTGTAGACTAGGTAATATATCAGCAATTAAGCAGGAAAGACAAGAGAATATGCATGCAGCACCAAAGTGGCACCTTTCAGTAGCCATAAGCCACACCTTTGGTGTTTTTTACACCAAGTGTTCAACACACTGGGGAAGATTCTAGGGTTGATTTTAGAGAATTTTAGAGAATTTCTGGAAAGATTCCAATAGCCAACATATTTACAAAACATCAGAAAGCCAACTCAGAAGCAATTAAAGAAAGAAGTGTGTGCAGCAGTACATAAAGTAAGTCTGTCATTTCAACCAAAATTTATGGAACAATGCAGCATCTTTTAAGAATGTTCTCCATATGACTTTCCTTTGGGTTATTCTTTCTCTTCAGAATGTAAAGGAAAGCTGCTGTGAAACACAATTCTTGCCCAAAACTCCTGGAACACAATAACTACATGAAAAATAACAACAGAGTAACTGTCTAGTGTTATAGTTTCCTGTGTGAGTCTGGCTGTGGGAGGTGAAGAATCCAAGGGAGCCCTGACAAAACAAAAGGTGAGACAAAGGAGAAAAAGAGAGATGAGATAAATAATCAATCTGTCACAACCTTCAGTGAGATTCCCTGTAAGAAGGTTGCTGAAATAGATCCAACCCTTCAATTTCACATACTCTTAGATTGGTTGGATATAGACAGAGTTCAGTCACTATCACAAGCTCTGAGGTTCTAGACATATTCTCAGGGTGCAACTCCATCTAGCTGCCTTTCCTGAGCCACGGAACTCCACTGTTTAACTATCTAAGCTATGAAACTAGTGGTATCACATCCAAGCCACCCCTGTAGCAATTACTCATAATACAGAGTTATACCAAAGCTGTGGGCCTTCTGGATTACTGTTTCACCCTTTGGAGACTATGTGACTGTTAAAGAGATACAGCACAGGAGATTTACAGATCAATAACAAACATCTGCACAAAAAAAATCTTCCCTCCAATGTCCTTATCTCTTCCAGAGACCTTTGGGAGTTTTTCAGTCCTTTGAGGATCCAGAAGTTGGACGCTCCTCCTCCCCCCGCCCAGTATTGCCATCTTGTTCTAGTTGGTAAGAAAGAGCTTCTGCAAAGGACAGGCCTACTCCTTTTATGTAGTTACAACCCCTTCTGTCAGGTGATCCACTTTCAATAACTTCAAATCCCTAAAAAATGATTTGTTGCTTTGTTACAAGTCAAGCTATGGCCCAGTCATGGAAATCTTGTACCCTTGGCTGCAGCCAGCTCATTGTTTTAGGTGCTTCCATTTGAATGGAAGACCATGCAGGTTAATGGCTCTTGATTTCTCATCATTGTTAATCCTCTGCTAGTGAGCACACAGTCTCTTACATCTGCTAGATGTCCCAATCCAATATGGAGGTTAAAAAGTCGAAAGTGAAGACAGTTCAATTTACAGTCAAAATGGTGTTCAAAAAACAAAATGGCGTGGTTGAAGGTGGGTTTGCTAAAGTAATACAAAATTAATCATTTTCTATCTCAGTAACTGAAGGTGTTTTGTTCTTTTTAGTTATGCTGCTGTATAGCAGAGAAATGAGACTGTAATATGAATTACACATTCCTAGTAAATCATTTTGTCTACAAAATGTCCAACATAACTACATGAAAAAACTACACTATTGCAACATTAAGGTTAAGCCACCTAAGCCAGAAAACTGAGATTAGAGAAGAAGTAGATTCATTATTTTCAAGGCTAGAAGGGACCACTTGTGATCATCTAGTCTGACTACTGCATTACAAAGAACTTCCCTGAATTAATTCCTCCTTCAAATCCAATGGTGGTATTTCAACTAGAGCACATCTTTTAGAAACACATCCAATACTGACTTTAAAATTTCCATTGCCCTTGATAAGTTGTTTGAATGATTGATTACCTTTACTGTTAAAAATCTGCACTTTATCCTTTCCCATTCTGAATTTGTTAATCTTCAGTTTCCAGTCATTGGATCTTGTTATACTTTTGTCTCTTAGACTGAAGAGGCCAACCTTATATTATCAAAGTTTTGTTCCCAGTACAGGTACATAAGTTATGTCTACACTGCAATAAAATACCTGCTGCTGGACCATGTCAGTTGAGTTGGGTTTGCAGTGTAGACATTCTGGTTTTGCGCTAGGCTAGAGCATGGACTCCGAGACCCCAGGAGGACTATCGCCCAGCAGTCCAAACCCTGCCAGCCTGAGTTGACTGACATGGGCCAGGCATGTGTGTTTTATTGTTTTAGAATCTGATCAAATGAACCCTTAATCTTCCCTGTCTTAAGTTAAACAGGTAAAGCTAGTTGAGTCTATCACTCTTAGTAGATTTGGCAGAATTCAATTTTTATTTTATAATTGTGATGGATAATAATGTTTATTTTTAAACAATTTTCAATATTCATCTATTTCAATTTTTACAGTTGGAGGAAATCATGGGAGGTCAGCCAATAATTCTTTAATGGGAGTAGATGCTGATGTTCTAAAAACTGAAGATTAATGAGGTCTATATAATTATGTGTCATTCTAGCACATCATCTGTTAGAAATTGGCATCTATAATTTTTAGAAATTCCAAGGTTTAGCAGACAGCACAAGACTTCCAGCATGTGTTACTTAGGTCAATGTTCCCCATAATATAATGCAGCTTTTTCCCCCTCTACCTATTTTATATTGGTGATTAAGAAACTGGTAATTCCGTTCCCTAGTGTGATTTGGTGCTCTGTAACAGACACCAACTAGTACTTCATCCTGTGTTTTATATATTAAAACTATGAACCATAAGCATTCAAGATCATTTGCTTCCAAACTGTCAACAAGTCAAGAACAGATAATGCCATTTTTGATAAAGTGCCAATACCCTTTCCTTTTTCCCCACTAAATCCTTCATAAACGGATTATAAATCAATAATTTTAACAGTCCAATCATGCAAATCTTTCTATCAGGTTTCTGTAAACCAACTGTTGCAACTTGGTCCATTCCCTTGGTCATTACATACACTCCTGCTGTCTTCCTCCATGTCTCTCCATCATCCTCCCTCCTAGCTTAAATCTTCTGGGAAACCTGCATACTTTTCAAGAGAAGTGGAACTCTTCTCTGGGGTACCAGTCCCAAACCAGGACCTATTCTGCTTCTTGTCACCTTCAGACAGCAAAAACAGCTGCTCTGTCTGCTTATGATTAGCAGTTGGCAGATTCCTCTGCAAGCATAAACTCACAAGGTGATCTTTCAAGATTTAATAATTCATTCTTGGTGCCTGTCTTTCCTGAATAGTCTAATAGATCCTTTCTCTGTTTTTGGTTTAATAGAAGTGTAGTTAATAGCAAAACTCTCCTTTTGAAAGAGTAACCCTGAATACTGTTAATCCCAGCACTATTACCAGTATGTCACAGCCTGGTCCTAGCCTTCTCTTTGGATGGACACAAGTCAGTTGTGAGTGGTCCCAGCTACTGGATATCATGTGCATCTAAAGACCAGTAAAGACTTCTCATTGTTCCAAGCTCTGGGTCTCTCAGGTGCAGACCCAGTATTTTTTTGGCACCATGAAATGCAGGTGTCTTAAACCCTTCCTGAGCCTCCAGTTGCTTAAATATGCTCCCTGAGTACATCTGTCTGTGGGAGTGCTGGTTTCTTACTTAGCCTTTTCAGGGACAATGTGATGGAAAAGTAAGAAACAGGCTTAGCAAAGGAATTTCTTCACCACACAGTGGTTGTTACTGTTAACAAAGTACCTTAAAGAATTACAGATCTTTTGGAAACAAACAGACAAAATGTCAAGCATTCCTCCAATCTAATCTCACCCCTGTTGTGAGCACTGGGTTTAGAGAGTGTTCATAGGGTAAGCAATCCTTCCTTAGCCTGGTCTTCAGGTATGTGGCGTTGATCTGGCCCTCTTAACTGAGAGCACTCCCCCTTAAATACAGTCTCTGACCCTCCTTGGTCAGGTGCCCAGGTTAAGAGACCTCACCAAGCCAGGCTTCAGTGTATAGTTCAATGTTCTTGTGGATGGGCTGTTAGTCGAGACAGAGTTGATGGCGTTTAATGGTTCTCTCATAAAAAGTCTTCTCAGAAGTGTTCCACCTCCTGCCACTACAAGCTATAGGTATGTTTAGGCCATTCTGAAACTTGTGTAAGCAGATAAATATTTTATATATATTTGGTTTTTGTTTGTTTTGGGGGTAGGTGATGGCAGAAAAAAAGGGGAGAGGACAAACTTTTGTTGATTTACACTAAAAGCACTCACTAGATATTTTGCCTGCTTTAACTTAAATTGTTGATAATCCAAAACAGAATCTTATATGAACTATACAATTTTCTCTTTGCTTCTGAAGTCCACCACTGAAGAGGTTTGATTTTAAAAATAATTAACACCATTTTGGCGTGAGCCTATGAAAAAAGAAGACATGCATAGCTTCCTCACATTTTTGTGTATTAATTACAATGGTAAAAACAAACTGGGACCCCACAAAATGGAGAAGCGGCATATAGAATTCATTGTAATCTCCTGACACATATCTGGCTACCCAAATATGTGCATATTTCTGTTATGAACAAAATGCTTGGTGCACAGAGAAATGGGAGGGAAAGAAAGCAGTGGAATGGAGTGCAACAGAGTAGAAAGTCAGATGGGAAATATATTTTGTTGTCAAGGACATGTTACAAAAGATGGAAAGTTGAAAACAAAAAGCCGCCACTCCACTCTGCCAACCAAGCTGAACATTTCATGTGGATGGTTTGATAAAGGCTTGTTACAGCCAAATAAACTGAAAAGACCTATATCTACAAAATATAAATAAGGAGACTTTTGCCATCCTCCATTTATCACATGTTGCCTGACCCTTGCTGGGGTCCAAATCAAGGTCTTCTGGAAACTCTCTTTTTCTCTTTTGTTTACTCTCTGGGATCTTGTTTATTATTGTTTATGTGGAACCCTGGTCCGGTGACTTACACACCTAGAATGTTTGTTTAACTATATTGTACAGCATATAAATTTAGAACATGTAGATAATACTCTTAAGAATATTCTAAGAAAGGTGATTGCTGAAAATTACACACTGCATATTAACATTTATATACTGTAGGAACCAGGAAACATTGGGTCCTTTCTCAGGTGGGCTCCAGGCAAATGTTTTAAGAACAAAACTGCTGCCAGATGTTCTTAGGTTCACTATGTCAATATTAGGCGGGAATGCCATGTATATACTTTTGTTAAAGTGGAGAATACATTAAACTGGATATTTCTTGGATCCCTGGTGGAAGAGTGTCATCTAGTTGTTCCTTTTTTTCACTGTAAAATAATGAAAACATGTGTCTTTTTTCCTGTTAGAAGAACGTATATTTTTGTAAGCTGTTCATCAAGCTTTATCAAGATAAAAAATGCTCTATATGTGAATCCAAAACTTGACTACACAGACATTATGATGGCAGTATGCTCCTAATATTTATTTTTGCAATCATGAAAAAAACTTTTTACAATAGATAACCAGATTTTGATTAGACTTGGGTAGAAACCATATTTTTGTTTTACAGGGAACGCCATGAGTTCAAAAAATTATGTTCGATTCCGAAATGGGAGAAAAGCAAATAATTTCCTGCAAAATAAAATTTGGATGTGAGGGGAGTAGTTTAGGTCCATTGGAAACATTTTGTTCTGACTTCCACTTTTTATTTTATACTACATAATATTTAAAACATTGAAATGAAAAGTAATTTTAAAATGGAAATGTGAAATATGCCATTCTGTAAAGGCCAAAATGGAATATTTTGATCTCTCGAAATGCTTCTTTTTCACCCAATTTTGCTTTTGAAATGAACTTTTGTCAAATAGACATGTTTCTGCAAAATGTTCTGCTTTCAAGAAATTGCAGCTTTTCCCATAGGAAAAGAAATTCCATGAAAAAATTTCAGACCAGCTCTGATTCTGATACCTTACTCAAAATGAGGCAGAGAACTATACTGAATCAACTTACCCCACACTTCCTCCATCTCAGACATACTTCTGAAAAAGACTAATAATCAGTTTTTCAAAAGTCCATGAACATTTTAGCTTCCACACATGCAAATTCTGATTTGTATGGGCATACAGAAAATGCCTGTTCATGTCAAGGTTTAGCACAAAATGGGGGAGTACAAATCCACATGTGCACTTTTGCACATATATTATTAAAGTCTTACCCTTGCAGCCATTTCCCATTGGGCTGCCTGTCCTATGCCCTATTCAACTGGCATGTCTAAAATTAGCATTTCCCTCTTGTAGCAAGGGTTGCTGTTCCTGAAAGTACATATACATTGTAGTAGCAGTAATAGATTATTAATTCTATATTCCAGATACCTCAGCCCAGATGACTTCAACAGAACTATGCCAATTTAAACAAGGTGTGGTTCTAGCCTTACACAGTTTTCTGTATTTTGTGGCAGGTAGGTATGTTTTATTAATGTAAAGATATCGTGTGTGTGTGTGTGCGAGAGAGAGAGAGAGCGAGAGAGAGAGAGAGAAATTCAATATAAACTAATGCAAGGGTCTTTGTGTCTCAAGTGAGGTATTATTATGTCATCTATATGTTATAAACAAACACTGCATCAAACCAGAATCCTCTCTTCACTATGACTGGTAAGACTACTTTTCACTGGACATTTGCAGGAAAGCAGCTGCATCCACTGCACTCCTGTGTTCATCCTAAGTAAGTGTCAGGATAAACTGATTGTATTCTGCAGTACATAGTTTTACATAGAGGGTGGATGCACAGAAAACGTATCTAACTCCTCACCCTTCCAAATAAGAATATAAGAGGAAGGTAGCTTTCTTTGGATCTGGAGTTTTATGATTTAATTGGGTTCTATTCCCAAATACAGAGTGAGACTTTGAGTTAATCAGGTAATAGGTGTACATCTCAGTTTCCCAATCCGCCTAATAAGGATAATAAAATATATCATAGGGACACTGGAATATGGAACTTCAAAGTAATTAATAGTGGGTGAGATCAATCCCTCATATAATTCCACTGAGTGAGGTTATACTGGGAATGAATTTGAGCCTGTAGCCGCAATTTGACAATGCACTTAAGCATATACTTAATTTTAAGCACAAGTTTATACCTGAATTAAATTTAAACAGGTGCTTTGCTAAATAGAAATATGATTAAGCACATGCTTAAGTGCTTTGCTAATCTGGGGCCTATTTAAGAACATAATTTAATTGCTGTGCCCGTTGCTTGCAAATATTTTTTGGCAAATGAATGATTCATAATAAGTTAAATAAGGTACTGCCATTATAAGTGCAGGCAGCAGAAATCATAATGCTTATTTAGTGAAAATGAGAATGGTGTATATGTTATCAGAGAGAATTCAAGATTACTAAAACTCATACATGAATGCTGTCAATGCTTTTCTCAATATTTTTTCCTGTCTTGCTGCTTGCACAGTTCTCCTCAAAAGAATAATCATCATAAAACTAACAATGCAGAATTTCTCCAGAGACTGTACACTGCTCATACGCTCAGAAAAAGTGCCTGTAAGTAATGCCAGATAAATAGTTGATTTTTTTGGTTTGGCCAACCAAGAAAAAAAATGTTCAGAATTGTCAACAAATTGAAAAAGCCAATTGTGGGCCAACAAAGAGAGAATGGGAGCTTATGTCCCTTATAAATTTTAGCCCATGGGCTAGCACACTTGCCTGGAATGTTGGAGACCAGATTTGAAGCTGGGACTTGAACTCAGATCTACCCCATTCTTGGGGAAAATGTTAATCAGCAGGCTATAGGATATTTGGTGGTAGGGTGCTCTCAACCTCTCCTATTGAAACTGTTCCACTTGTAGCAACACATATATTGATTGGGGCAGATAGGGAGCGAGAAAGAGTGGTTCTATAGCCTGTTGATTAAGGCATTCACTGCGGAAGCAGAAGATGTGGATTCATATCCCTGATCTGATTCAGAGCAGATTTGAATCCACGTCTTCCATGTGTATGCTTTAATCAACAGGCTATAGAACCATTCTCATTCTCCTTCTTTGGCCCATGAATATTGAAATATTTCTCTGAAGTGGCAAAGGTTCAACAGCACAGACTAGAAGTCACCCTCCACCGAATATCCTGTAACCTGCTGGTTTGGATTGTTATCTAGGATGGGGAAAAATTGAGTGTATGTCTACACAGCAGAGACAGCTGACTTAGGATCAGAGGGGCTGGGCTATGGGGCTGTTTCATTGCTGTGTACACTTCCAGACTGAAACTGGAGCCTGGGCTCTCGGACCCTGCATGGTAGGAGGGTCCCAGAGTTAGGGCTCCAGCCTGAGCCCAGAAGACTACACAGCAATGACACATCCCCGCAGCCCTAGTTGGCTGGCATAGGACAGCTGCAGGTTTTTCTTTGCTGTGTAGACATACCTCAAGTTTAAATCCCTGCTCCAGAGCGGGGATTCAGATTATAAAGTTGGACATTTATGGGCACATACATGCACACACACACCTGACGGGGGAAAAACTTTCCCCCCCAACAAAATTGTTGAGTCAAATTCATGAATAGTTTTGGATTGGCCCAACTTGCATTTTTTGATGAATAAACTACTTATCTTAAAAATTTCATCCAACTCTACCTGGAAGAATACGTGTAACAGTGTTGCTGGTGATTCCTGCCATAACACTATTTAAAACACTAATGCCATGTGTTTGGAAGCATGCTGTCCATTTGATTACTGTGCATACAATGGAACTGCTATAACTAGATTGCACTGATAAACTTCATTGTCACACTCCCACCTATCCACCTAGTCACTTTTAATATAAACTCAGCCCTAAATCTTGTTTTGCTTTTTTTCTCCTCATTTCTTTTAAACGTGCCCTCATGCCATTTCCCCTCTATTGCTCTGCAGTTTCAAATGTTCTATTTTTGTTTTCCCATTTATCTTCTTTCCTCATTCTTTTCTTGTTTTATAGTTCAAGGCAAATCTGCCAGCCCCTATCATTTCCTTCAGTGTTACTTGCTCCCCATTTTCAACTCTCACATTTTTATTGCCATTGATATTGCCCCATCTGCTACCGAGCCAGATATGGAGACCTCTACAAAGCAGCTGCACAAATTTATCCACTGGGTGATTAGTTCAACTGTCTACCTAAGAAAGTAACTGATCTCTGAGAAGAAGAATTAGGCAGGCTGCTACCTTGAAGAGTAATGAGTCAAATTGATCTGACTGGCACTTCTCTACTCAGATTCATGAAATTGGTCTGGCCAAAGTCCACCTAATCTCTGGCCTGATCTTGTGTCCATCCTTATCCTGAATTGACTATTTGGCTGGATGTGTCAGTGAACTGGAAGTCCTCAAATTGGTTCTGTTGCTACCATGTGTCAGGTGTTCTTTAATCATTCTGTTTATCTGAAGAAACTCTATCTAATCTAATTTTCTGTTACTTAAGGTTTTAGCCATCCTTACAAAATAAAAAAAAAGCGCATCACACATACATTGTAATTTAAGAAGCTTTATGAACTATATGTGGCAAATCTCAAGGTGACAATAGGCAAGTTCAGCATATTCCAATATTTTGTAGTATTTATGAACTGAGCTCTTGTTGTTTTGGTGATGGGCAGGCTTTCTCAATGCCTGAAATTTAGCGCTTTATGTGGAATAAAAAATGCATGAACTTGCTCCTTCAGAATTCTGTCTTATGCTCATCCATATTTTCTTATGATGAAAGTCTAAAACTCATATAGACAGTTTGTTGCCCAAAGGTGAAGAAATTTTTGAAAATGCACAGGAGTTCTAAGTGGCACACAGATATTGCACAAACACATATACACACAGAAACTACACCCCATTGGTCAGGACAGGTATTAGGATTTTGCAGAACAATTCAGCTAAAATTAAATTACTCTTCACTTCATGTGACATCTTCATGGTGTTAACATGTTTGTTCAATTTCTTAATAACAGGTGAGTTAACTGAAGTTTTAGTTTAATGGACAATGATGGTAAGATCCATGACACTCTAATTCAAAGAGGAATGAATTCAAGGAAGTCCTATGGGTTACATTATAAGGAGGTCAGACTGAATGATCACAGTGGTCCCTAGTTGCCTTATAATCTATGACCTATGCAGTCACTGACTTAAAAAGCTTAATATCTCAATTTAGGTTTTCCTATAATCACACATTAAGTAGAAAACTCCAAGCACCTGGGGAAATAATTCTTTCCATGTTTCCTTAAATTTAATTTAGGACTTATCACTAGGTATTGGCTTACTGAAATATCTTATGCATTTGGCAAACTATGTTTAGAAATTAATAGGTGGTCTTTATAGTATTCTCCACATACTAAAGAGAGCTTTCTCAAATGGGAATCAGGAGCCCATGTATGTCTTTAGATGCCTAAATACCTTTAATAATCTACCCCTTAGACTATCTTCACTCAGTTTAAGTGACTCATCCCAATACTATTCATTCAAGCCCATAAAGGCCACAGATAAATTTTAATTTTTCAAACAGGACATAATTAGCCAGAGGAAATCTGTCACAACATATCCTGGAGACTATTTCAAAACTTTGCTATGTACTACTTCTAAACTTAAGTTTGCAATCCTCCTGAAAAGGGCGAATCTAACAGAATGAGGAAGAGATCCCAAGGTGAGGTGTTTTTGAATAAACATATCAGGAAAACCTAAGAGAGGATCTCCTGGCTTGGCTGATGTTTCCCAGAAAAAGGGAAGAAGACATTTGTAAGCCAAATCATGTGATGGACTAATTTTCTGTCTTCTCCCACCCTATGATGACCAGATAGCAAGTGTGAAGAATTGGGACGGGGATGGGGGCTAATAGGTGCCTATATAAGACAAAGCCCTGAATTTCAGGACTATTTCTATAAAATTGGGACATCTGGTCACCCTATCTCAACTACTTTCTCAAGCCATGATGTAGGGAGGTGCGGTGGCCTTCCTCAGAGCCTGGGCACAAGGAAGCATCACGACATCCTGATTGGACAGAATCAGGCCTGACAGACCAATCTGCAACGGAGGGGCGGAGCTAACCCAGGAAGAGGAAGTATAAAAGGATGGCCTAGGAGCTCAGTGAGGAGAGTGCTGTTGCTGGAGACAGATGTGCCCTCCCGCCGGCTGTGGTTTAGGCCAGTCCTCAGCCGATGGCCCTCTCAGAGAAACCAGACCCTGGGGCAGAGGCCCCTTACTCTGCCTGGCTTGCCTGTCCCCAGTGACTGGATAAGGCCCCTGGGCCCCAGTGACTGGACAGGACTGCTGAGTCCTAGCGATTGGACAGGGCCACCCAGCCCTAGCAATTGAACAGAGCTGCCAGCCCCTAGAGCTGGAGCGAGCCACCTGAGGATCTGGGGGATGAATTACTCCCTGACACTGGGGGACCCTCGGAGTGGAATGAGCCCAATGAACCCGGGAAATCCTGCGACCTGGAGGATCTGCCCTCCTCTGAGGAATTCCCTGACCTGGCCCTGATCGATGAGGAGGAACTAGGGGGCCTGCCGGTTGCCAAATACCCAGTGAGCCAGAGGACACGGAGCACCCCAGTTACCCAGGGACCATGGGGAGGAAGTGACCCAGGGCAGCCTACTAGACAGCGGCTGAGTCAAGGGCTAAACCCCTTCAGCGTGTTGCAGCTGAAGTCCCACTGATTCAGTGGCACTGCTTTGCCACTGCTAGGGCCCTGGGCCAGGACGCAGTGGAGACGGGTCCTCCCTGCATTTCCCTCCCCCTTTCTGCACCCGAGCCAAGAAGAGATGTTTCCCTGCTTTACCCTGCCTGAGGGCTGGATGCAATAGATGGCTTACCTGTCTCACCCTGCCTCAGGGTCAGGGGCAATAGACGACTTACCTTCCTCACTCTGCCTGAGGGTTGGAGGCAATAGACTGCTTACCTGTCTCACCCTGCATGATCATTGGAGGCAAGAGACTTCTTATCTGCCTCACCCCGTCTGAGGGATGGAGCCAACAGACAGCTTGTCAGCCTGCCCCACTGGAAGCCAGGAAAAAGGCACTGATTATTCCCTCTTAAGGGAGGTGTGGTGGCCTTCCTTGGAACCTGGGCCCAAGGACTGGTCGCAACGCCCCAGACGGAGAGTGCAACTGGCTACACATGGTGGAGAATGCAGGCTCTCTCCCCTGACTCAAAGGGGAGGCTGCCCACGCTGACGGTTCTCCGGAGTCCTGACCCCAGGAATCGGCTGGAGATGGATAAATTCATGAAATGGTGGGTGGAAACCCAACAACAGCAGCAAGCAGCCCAGCTTCAACAGAAGCAGCAGTTGCTGCCAACCTTGGGCACCCAGCAATAGCTACTGATCTTGGACGTGGGGGCCAAGCAGCAGGAGCTGCAGCAACGATATGTACAGTAGCTGGGTGCATGCATGAGGCCTAGACCCAGAGGCCTGGAAGAAACCCCAGGCTGGGCCCCACCCATGGTCTGACCACAGCTACGCCTCACCAAGTTGGGGTCAGACGAAGACCCCGAAGCATTCCTGACAACATTCGAATGGGTAGACACCGTCACAGGGTGGGCCCCTAATTAGTGGGCCATCCTCCTGGCTCCGTACCTGACGGGGGCCCCCCAGGTGGCCTACTGGGCCCTGGGAGATGATGAGGCCCAGGATTATCCCACCGTGAAGGCAGCGATCCTAGATGCCCTGGATATAAAACCCTAGGCCTTCCGCCTCCAGTTCCAGGAAAAGACCTATTACCCTGGGGCCCATCCCCAGGCTGTAGCCCAGGAACTTTGGGATGCCAGCTGGTGCTGGCTCCAGCCGGAGCAACACACCACGCCCGCAGTGGCGGAACAAATCATACTAGAACAGTTTTTTCACATCTTGCCTGCCCAAGGGAGGAACCTGGGTGATGCAGCACTGCCCCACTACTCTGACGGGGGCTGTGCGCCTGATGGAGGCTTACCTTCCTTGCCCTGCCTGAGGGTTGGGGGCAATAGACTTCTTACCTGCCTCACCCCGTCTGAGGGTTGGAGGCATAGTCAGCTTGTCAGCCCACCCTGCTGGGATCCGGGGCTAACGACTTGGAAAAAGGCACTGATTATTCCCTCTTAAGGGAGGCGCGGTGGCCTTTCTCGGAGCCTGGGCCCGAGGAAGGGTCGCAATGCCCTGGCCGGACAGTGCAACTGGCCTACACATGATATGTCAAAGAGAATGTTTGGCCTAGATTCTTTTCTGAATCAAGAATTCCTCCGAACAGGAGAACAGAGGAAGGGGATTTCAGGATGCTAGTTATGATCTTCATAGTTGAACCCAGTTGTGACACAATTTACAGAAGCTCCTTGGCTGCTCTAAAAGTAAGTGTGCACCAGTAAATAATTGGCTTAGCAGAACTGTGTCAAGCCTTCTCCCTTCCGTTCTTACCCACACCCTGTCCAGGCCCCTTCTATGCTGAGTGGGGCAAAGGACACAAGCAAAGGACACAGCAACATCACATTTGTGCCAGGCAGTAGTTCCCCTGCACATATATCCCCTGATATAATTGAAATTGGACAGCAGGCCTGATAAAATGCAAGGCCTGGCAAAATATAGAGATTGAACAAATTGCATAGGGAACTTACAATAGAGTGACATTACATAGGGAACTTGTAACAGAGCAACGACTGAGCTAAACCAGTTGAGCAAGATGGAATTGCAGAAATATGCTCAGCCACAGAGATGTGCTCAACCTGTGCTCAACTGCAGTCCGGAGGTGAGCACACAGAGAACACCGGATGCGCTTAGGCAGGCTTTCGCAGGCTTCCACAGGATAGCTAACCCATGAAAAATTGTTCAACCACAGAGTTCTCGGAAAAGTAAATAAATGCTCAGAACAGACAGGGGTTCAGTGGACTGCAGCCTAGCCTGAGAGGTGGTGTCTACTCTTGATTCTATCGAGAGGACACCAACCCTAAGAAGCTTGCAAGCTCCAGATTGCAGTGACCATCTCTCGAGGACGAGGGTTTTGAAGCAAGGATCCAGACCAGAGGCTGAGGCGGAGTCTGGCTCTGAGTATAGCATCCGGATAGTTCAGGAGTCTGTGGACTCAAGGAATTGGAGTGATTTAATTGAGATCTGCAAAACATGTCTCCCTAGGCAATTGCTAGAGTGCTTTTAAGGAATAAAGGTTAATAGGAAATTAAGGGAAATAGTTAGGTTTGTTTAGGTTTAAGGATCAAGCATAAGCATGTATAAGTTAAAGGACTTGTCCCAGCGGCCATCTGTTGAGGATAAGGATAATCAATAGAGAAGTTTCCATAAATAGTACTGATCAGTGTAAGTGTTAATTGTCAAATTGTTTGATTGTAAGAAGTATTGTCAATTGTCTTGTTTGTTTGTGTTCTTATCAATAAAGCTATTCATTGATTCAACCAGGGATTTTCTTTCCCATCGGTCTCAGAATCCTTGTAAAAGAACCCAGATGTTACTAGTTTAATTCAGCCTTTTCCCTAATAAATTTTAATAGCAACAAGAAAAGCAATTTTATTTGAGTATTTAGGGCCAAATTATATCCTAAATGGCCAAACACACTAGATAATTTGGTCATCTAATTGTAATGAGGATATTTTTCTTTCCTTCATGACCTTTTTCAATTAGTTTAACATGAATGGCACTTTTTTATAATACATTTTGTGTTCCTATTTCTTCTCTCTATATTTTTGACCCGTGCTTTTCTAATCTGTATCTTCTTCCAATTGCCCACCACAATATTTTGGTATCTGATAAGCACACTGCTATATTGTAGGTGTCTTTATAGTTGGGTTTGAACGTGTGATGCCAAAGTGTTAGGACAAACAAGGTGATGTTTGGATGACAAACTCAACACCTAAACAATACCCCTCAAGAAAAGCCTAGGTGTCTTGCATCATTACAGAAAATCTTTGTATATTTATCAGCATACAAATATTAGCTAGTAACTATTGACTATGCTACACCTCATCACAATGTAACTATGCAAAAAATGCCACATTTGAGGGGAAAAGAAGATATTTAGTGCTTTTTTTTAACAAATTGTGGCTATATGAAACTACTTGGGGGTTTGAATATTAGAAATAGTCCTAGTGAAGACAGATTAATGGGAAAAGTGCAGGTGAAACATGAGAAATGCAATTCTTCACATCATCCTGATATTTATCACCTTGATATAGTGCAATAATTATTTACTAAAACTGCATCTCAACGAGGAACATTTTGGTGGTTTATTAATCTCACAGTACATATTAGTGAAATCTGGACCAGATTAAGTCATCATGGGAGGGAACCAGATTGCAGAAAAAAGTAATGTTAAGCAGAGATTGCCAGAATATTTACATACATTTTTATTAAAATGTGTTGGAACATCATCTGATCCATAGCTCTGGTGGTTTTATAGGTCTTCAGCCTACAAATTATGTTTGTGGTTCTTCTCTGAATCATCACCATGTACTTTTAAATAATAAGGATACCAGAACTGGACACAATATTCCAGTATTGGTCTCACCAACAACATATACAGAAGTAAAAATCACTCCGAACTCACACTAGCTACTCCCTTGTTTATACATCCAAGAATCACATTGGACATTTTACCTGCAGGGTTACATTAGGAGCTCACTTTCAGGTGTTGGTCTGCTATGACTACTAAAACCTTTTTAGAGACAGCACTTTCCAGGATAGTCCCCTATACTGTAGAGAGAATTTGAGATCCCTAAGCCTCCATATTCTCTCCATGATCTTTCTTCATTCTTCTCAAAGTACCCTGCCATGTTATCAGTATTCAACCCCAACACTCCATTTAAAGCCCTCCTTTTAGATCAATTAATTATCATATTACTTTGGTATATCCCAGAATATACTGAACAAGCTCCAAGTCCTCTGTCAGTTGCGTCTTTTTGTGTCTTGAGTGCCACAGCAATACCACTGCACTTTCTTCATATGACTCTCAGACACAGGCCTTTATCACCTCATTCACAAGAGTAATACTGTTGATTTTAATGGGATTATTCACATGGAGTAAGTTTTCACCAAAAAAAGTAATGCCAGATGTGGAACCCTAACTAGAAAGGAGGGATTTTCATGAATTATACATTGAGGAACACCTGTTAAGGAAGCAATGTACACCATCAGGGAAGTTCAGAGGTTAGGCTGAAGTTTTCACTAAGTCAGACAATAAGCAGTGTGTATCTATATGAAGAAGTAAGGCTATATAGAAGTATTCGATATTAAACAAGTTCCTTCCATTTCTTAGCACTCGGTTGTCCCAGGACATGTCAGCAGCACTAGAAATCAATTTAATTCACTCTATCAACAGGTTTAGGAAGCCTTTGCACCTTTAAATACAATCACACAATGAATGCTCATCAAATTACCACAGACAACTCACTGTAAGTGAGAGCACCAGTAACATATCCTGAAGTAGACTCTCAACCCTGTCATCCCTTTTGGAGTCTGATATAACAAATCAGAAAGCTTGCAGTATAACAGTTCTGGAGTCTGTTGTGGTAGCCAAACATACCACAAGAGCAGAAAACCTGAGGCATAAAAAATAGCTGAAAGGTGACTGGAGGCATTAACAATTACTGGAAAGAGCTTTTTTTAAAAGAGGTTGTCTTAAGAGATTATGGCAGGGTTCACAGCATGACCAAGGTGCTTGGACAAAAAGTGAACTGCAAATACTGCTGTAAACCACATAGGCTTCAAATATTTTTCTAAGGCCTCATGGGGACAGAGAAATAGCTCTCCCTTCACAGGGATCCAACAACCTGAAAGGTTACCCCCAGTATTGGTTACAAAGGCTGCAGCACTAAACACTACTGCTCAGCTACCAAAAGGCCTATCTTAATGTCACTTTAATTAGTTTCTGCTACACCGGAATCTCACAAAAGGAAGATTAACAGTCATCTGTGCCTCAGGCATGATTAAGGATGTTGCCAATCACAGTACAGTAGTTCATAAAGATGCAACACTGCTTGGTAGGATCTGAAACAAAATGAAATAAAGTCAGCATAGGAGCTAATTCACTTGAAAATCATGAAGGGTTGCCTACAGCGTGTACTCTGATACTTTTACACAAAGTGGCTTCTGAAAATCAGGTTTATATGTAATGTAATTATTGGCACAATAAATATTCTAATGAACAGTCTTTGCGGTATGGGAAGATTAACTCACGTTACATCAGAGATCCTAGCAACACTTTAGAGCGACTATTTTATATAAACCCTATTGATATCCAGAGGGAGTAAGTGACATTAGTCCTGCATACTCAGATAGCAGAAGTGCTCCCTAAGTAATTAGAATATTAGAATTCTTGGACAGAATGATCCAAATTCATCCTTGGCAAAAGCTCTCATTGCAATGCAGTGACAGTAGGGGTAAATTCTGCCTATTATTTTGTTTTTCTTAGGGGGACATGTATATATCATAGCAATTTATTAGGAGGAAATTATTTTAAGCACCATTTTGAGGATTATTGAACTACATTTTATATGATTTGTGGGTTCATAAAAATTTACATTTTACTTCAGAACTAAAAGAATCATTCTGTCTTTACATGAACAGAAGATCTGATTCCTCAGAAAAAAATGTGACTGGAAATAACTAGATGTAATTATACTGCAGTCAGAAGTGTGACTTTTCTAGCATTGGCTGATATGTGTAATATGTATCAAATAAAGTGATGTAGTTCTGCTTTGGCCAAGAGAACTCTTCAGTGAGAGGAGTTTCAGGCAGAACAAATTCCTAGACACTAATATGAAACATTTCTGTTTTGTCCCACTATATTTTTGCCACTGAGCATAGAGGTTGGGGATTAGATCCAGTGAGGGGAAAATTGGGAATCCTGTGGAGGAGAGATTAAATGTTTTTAAGGGATATATTTAAAAAAACCCAAACAAACCATTAATAAAGGTAATTGCATATTTCTAACAATTTATCATATCTCAGAATTCCACATATATTTCTTAGATAATGAGTATATAGTCATTGAAATTAACCACAGAAAATATCAAAATAAAGGAAGTTTTTTATACAAACAATGATTTCTTCTCCTCCCCACCTCACCCCCACCCCCCGGCATGGACAGACACAATCTGGTTCTCTTTTGAGACTCTGTTATAGGATCAATGACAATGATAAATGTGTCAATAAAGAAATCTATCAGTTTTAAAAAATTGTGCTCTTCAAATGAAGAAGCATAGCCATGAGAGTTTGGTGAGTAATGTAACACAGCAGTAATATTTGCATATTTTCTGAAATTTTATTGTGTCTTCCTCCAATTTTGATACCTATGACTCAGAGGAGGATTGCAGTTCTGAGCTGGCCAGGGCTCTGCTGAGACTGGGTAGTGAAAAGGAGACACCCATTTCTTATTGCAGTCTTCACAGGATTTCTGAGTTAAACATAAAAGAAACAATTCGTTGTATAAATGTCTAGGCAAATTTTACTTGAATGGGAAATAAAGGACTTTAAAAAAATATAAGAAGTCAAAACGTCCTTCTTGTTAATAATTAGCAGCTCCTCTTCATTCTGCATATGCTTCATCCTGCTTCATTCCAGCATATTCCAAGAGTATATGGAATGCTCTTCATAAGCTGTTTGATGTATATCTTCCAATTACAAAGCCAAAGGAATTGTTAATAATTTTTGCGGATATATTTCAGTCATCATTTAGTAAAAACTATGCATCTCTATGAGGCACATTGTAGTGTATTAATCTCCAAATATGTATTAATGAAATCTGGGCCAGATTAATTTTCTTATGGAGGGGAACCAAATTCCAAAAAGAAGTTATGTTAAGCAGGGATTGCCAGAATAATTTACATTCATTTTTATTAAAATGTGGTGGAATGCAATCAGGTCCAATGCAATAGTAGGTTTAAAGGTCTATAAAGACCTCCTAGACATCACTTGCAGTTATCTCTTTTATAAAAGAACCTGCTATCTAATTCTTCCAAAAAAGCGAGGATCTCTTTCTCCTCTGTCTAGGATTTAATTGATTATATGGGGTTTGG
This sequence comes from Mesoclemmys tuberculata, assembly GCA_007922155.1. Classification (NCBI taxonomy): domain Eukaryota; kingdom Metazoa; phylum Chordata; order Testudines; family Chelidae; genus Mesoclemmys; species Mesoclemmys tuberculata. The sequence continues at coordinate 58,634,607 of ML675604.1, read as the reverse complement.
GAAATGAATCTGGAGGGATGTACATTTTTATTATATTTCAAAAATATATTAGTAGTTAGTTGCAGGTCTGATGTGTCTTGGTCATTTTCCAACTCTACTTCAGAGTTATATTAAGCATTGAAAGGTGGGGACAAGAACCTTGAAATTGACATAATGGAGGAGAGAGGAGCAGTAATGGGATTCAAAATGAGGGCAAGGGCTGGAAAGGTGACCTAGGCAGCTATGTCAAATAGAATGGAGGAAGGCAGTGCAGTAGTCTCAGGGGGCAGAGCAGGGGACGTTGTAGTAAAGAAGGAGAGACATGGTAAGGGCCTCAAACAAGAGTTTTTGACATCTAAAGGGAGGGGAAAGGTTGGATCTCTGAGATGTATGGTGAGAGATAATTGACTGAAGAGAACAATTTTTGAAAACTGAAACATTTCTTTATGGACACAAATTGAATTATAACTGTCTCAAAAGAGACCAGAATTTTGAGTCTCTTCAGGTGGAGGGGAAAAAGTCATTGTTTGTATAAAAAACTTCCTTTATTTTGTTATTTTCAGTAGTTCTTTTCAATGACTGTATGTTTATTATCTAAGAAATATATACGCAGTTCTGAGGTATAATAAATTCTAAGGACAATTATTTTTATTACAGTTCAAACACAAAGTTACGAACACCACAGGAATGGAGGTTGTGTGTAACTCTGAAATGTTCCTAACTCTGAACAAAACGTTATGGTTATTCTTTCAAATGTTTACAACTGAACATTGACTTAAAACAACTTTGAAACTTTGTATGCAGAAGAAAATGCTGCCTTTAACCACCTTAATTTAAATGAAACAAGCACAGAAACAGTTTCCTTACCTTGTCAATTTTTTTTTAATTTCCTTTTAAAAAAGATAGTTTATGTTTATCACAGTACAGTACTACATTTGCTCTTTTTGGGGGGCTTGGAGGGGGGGAGTGCCTCTGCTGCTTCCTGATTGCATACTTCCAGTTCCAAATGAGGTATGTGGTTGACTGGACAGTTTATAACTCTGAGGTTCTACCATAAGTGTTGTTTTTTGTTTTTTTTTAATTATGTTCTTTAAAAATATTTTTCACCCCATTGGATTATGTTCAGGTATTCAACTGAAAGCACTAGAAACCAAAAGGTTTTTGCATTCCAAAAGATCTGAGTGGCACAACCAAATAAAGTTCTAGACTCTCTGAGCAATTAAGTCTTTCATGTCAGCTCGTGACAAAGCATACATATACATCCATCCAAAGTGTTATTTTCAGACAAACAGACTCATAGGATGTTAGAGGGGAATTAACTCTTTATAGGTGCCTCAAAACAAATTTATCCTGAATGTTTTGTTTCCCTAATTATTTATGTAAATAAGTAAAGCCCTTTTTTAATAAAAAACCCCCACACACATAAAATATATGGACTTTTCCCTGAGATTAATGAATTATTTCCATTCAAGGACAAGTGTTAGAATTCTATCAGCTTCAATTTCATGTAAAATGACTGCAGTTTAAATTACTCAGATCCTTTACTAAATAAGTCAACCTGAAATGGGCACTATATTATCCTAGTCTATGATATGATGCTGTGTCTTTACATTGAGAAAACAACAAATTTCATTAAGCTGTATTTCATGCTAAGGAGCTGTGAATATTGAAATTAAAGTGATAAATGTCTGTTTAGAAACACATCATTTAAAGGATGCTGGATGATCAGACAAGCAATATTTCGGTTTGGCATCTATACTCCATTGTCTTGAAGTCTAGCTGTCATATACCTGGATTTTAAAATGTTATAAATAAAAAGGGCATCGAGAACTCAGATTTACAAAGAGTTCCAACGATTTTCTTCAGTTTGGCTTGTAAATGAAGTTAGCCAAAGGAGGGCTTTTGCAGCCAATATTTTCAACCTAGTTGAAAGAGGGCTATTTCTGTTATTCTTTCCTCTTTTCCACATGGAAGATCTGACTAGGGCATACACCTCACTGTGCGTTCTTCTGATAATATTGGGAAATGCATAACTTGCCATAGCTGGTCACAGTCTATTCCTTATGGACTGGATCCCCAAAAGGCCACATCCAAAGCCCACTGAAATCAATGGGATTTTTTCCGTTAATTTCAGTCAGCTGTGGATCAGGCTTTAATTGAAGAGATGCCTCCATACTCTTTTCTCCACTTAGGAAAGGTGGGTTGGATCTCTCCCTGTTGACCCTTCGATGACTTTTTTGCACCCCATTCTAGGGAAATGCCTCTGAAATTATAGATGGGAGGAATAAAGCACGGACTAAATCGTTCTCTTTCCCTTCCCCTCCCCTCTCCATCTTGCAAGATATACTGAAACTACTTATTGCATTAAACATGAAAGCATATAAAGTAATCTAATTCCACAGAGCTGCACAAAGCTGGCATTTTTTAGCTCTATAAAGCCCTAGGACGGCTACTTTAATTATGGAGATTATGATGCACAAAACTGTTCATCTGTCCCAAGTGCAAACACAAGGTAATATCTGCCTCAATCAGATTTCAATAAGAGCATTGTTAGATATTTATTTAACATCCCCTAATTTGCCAGCATTTTTTCCAGGATTTGTTTGTTTTCAAATGGTAAGAGCTCTATTCTTGATCTTACATCTTGTTAGGCATGAACCTTGAAAGGTCAGAATTTAGAATTAAATAAACAACCAGAAGTTCTGATGTTTCTTCAAAGTGTACCTAAAGCTATTCAGGATCCTCAGCAGCCCCAAGTCTTTCTTCTTTCACACAACCCCCCTCCCATAAAAAGCTCCCTGAATGCCCTCTTAAGGGTAGGTTATTAAGAGATAGTCTCTTACTTGTAGCCCAGAGTTGAAATTCTGCCTCCATTGAAGGCAATGGTAAAACTCCCACTGACTGCAGTAGGTCTAGGATTTCATTCTCAACCTTCTTTGCAAGGTTGATGAGCAGCGACCCCTATCCCAAGTCTCTTGCAGACCATTCTGAACAGGGTAATCCAGAAGCTAAACCCAGATATCTGCTGGGTTTATTAACACCATCACACCAAGAATTTTGTTAAATCATACATTTCAGGGAGGGAACATGTTTCAGTGTTATTTCACTACATCAGACAGCTGAAAAGACATCTGACCACAGCAAAAATTAACATATCTGAGACAAAGGAAAATAATTTTGGTTTTGTCATTTGAAAATATATATCCCCAATACGTATATGTGGGACACCGGCAGTCTGTGGATGCTACTTCAGTCCATAGGCTGGAGATACAGCATGAGAGGGCTGTGCTCCAGTCCCATATCCTGACTCAGGTCAGGTGGGGGCATTGCAATTCATCTACCTGATCACATCTATGGTACTTACATGTACCCCATCATAATCCTCAAAGTATTTATCTCACAACACTGCTGTGGGGTAGGGAAGCGTTATCCTCATTTTACACATGGGGAACTGAGGCACAGAGTTACTAAGGCCACGGCTACACTATGGGCACTACAGCAGCACAGTGACAGTGCCTTAACTATGCCACTGTAGCACCTCAAGTGCAGACGCTGCCTACAGCAACAGAAGGGGTTTTTCCTTCACTGTAACGAATCCCCATTCTCACGGGATGGTATGTAGCCTGATGGAAGCATGCTTAGGTCAATCTAGCTGCATCTACACTAGGTGTTGGGTGTCAGTGCCATAGCAGTGCCAGCCTGAGTGCTGTATTTATGTCGACCTAACTTTTAAGTGTAGATGAGGCATAAGTGACTTGTCATGTCACCCATCACATAAGAAGGCATAGCATAAAGAGTTTGCAACCAAAGCTGAAAGCAAGCAGATAAATATAAACATTTCTTTGGATTAGAAAACGTCAGCCTGATATCAATGATATCCAAGTCCTGCATACTGTCATTTCAATAATGCATTAAAACACTACGCTGGAGTAAAGCCTGTTGTATGCATCAGTACGCATTTTCAGTAAATGTATACAGAGAGCAAAGTAAAGTATAAAACAAAGATATATATTCTTATACAATTTAAATGCTTGTTATAAAATCAGTTTGCAGTCCATTTGAGTATTTTAAGATGTGTGTGTGTATGTGTGTACACACATGATAAAAATATTCTCCTATTTTAGTTCAGCTAAAATACCTCCTACTTTTGAGTACTGCCTCTTTCAGGAAACTGGTTTGCCAACTGTATCCAAGGAACCTTTTCATGATACCATGAATCTTTCAATAGAATATCAAGATGATTGCTCTTGATTAGAACTGTCAAAGTTTTTAGTAGCGTTTTTGAATTTTATAATTTTCCTCCCTTTTAACTTGACAGGCAATGTTTTCCCCCTATCACTTTAAAGTACTTATTGACAATATTTATATATTAACAAAATCCCACATTTTCTCCACACATCTTGTAAATGATGAGTTCACAAGAGTGATACCATGTTTGAAGTCACACTTCATAGCATTTGATTCATCTCTTTCAGTAGTCCTTAGTCTTGATGGATGCAGATGTTTTCCTCCCTTACGGAAAATCTGCTGTGAGCTGTCATATATGCTTCCAATTAATACATATCTGTTATAGTCCAATGGTTCTAACAAATGCAAAACTACAAATATTTCTTCAACTTCCCCTAACCAGGTGTTGCCATGGTATCTGGTTTGGCAGGCAAAAATAATATGGTCTGTTCTTGACAAGTGTGTTGACAAGCATTAGTGTCTTCTGCTAATAGTTGTAATAAATATACCCCAGTACTTATAACATAACTATGTATAAAGCTAATGAAAACATACTGTCCCTTTGGTTAATGTTTGCATATAACTGCAAGGAGAATTTATAATAATCTCATTAGTAATTTTAGAGTTCTATCTGCAAGCGGCCATATGCAGATTGCATTTTTTCCTAACATCTACACCACTCGAAGCATCAGATCACCTGATTTATTTTTTTTATTTTTAAAGGCACACAGTAAATGAATAGGAGAAACCCACAAAAAGCAGTAAAATATCACCCAAACGGTGAAATTTGAATAGAAGTACATTTATTAAAGTAAACTGGCTTATACATTAAGTTAACATGAACATGTTAAATAAATATTTGATAAAAAATAGCTTACCACAGACCATTGTTAAATGAGCATGATTTGAAAGCACTTAAATAATTTCAAATGATGTTTAATTAAATAATTTGAGCTAACTTGAATTAGGTACTTCATTTGAAAAGCAGTAAATTGAAATTATTGAGATAAAGATTAACCTATCCAGATTTATCTGACAGAATGTTTTTGTTGGGAATTGCAATTTCAGTTCAATTCATGCTACACCCGAACCCTCAAGCTAGCTCATATATAATACAGAAAAGGCAATTTTTCACTGCACTACAATGTTTCTCAAGGGATAAGCTTTTCCACCTACTTTCTCCATTTCTATTTTTCTCCTACACTCCACCTGAACATGCCCATAGTTAGAATGGCAAAACACCACAAATCAGGATTGCTGTGGAATGGCGGCTACTGCATGCTGAGCACTTCTGAAAATCAGCATTTCTTTAGGTGCCTAAACATAGATTTAAGAGCACAACTTTGGGTACTCGTGTGAAAAATGTGGCCTAACTGAATCTGTGCTGATTATGATAAACAGAAAGATAATGTATATATTAGCCTTTGGGAAAAATAATTTAAAAAAAAAAAGGAAGACAAAGTACAATATTTATTGTGAAGGAGTTAGATCCCACCAATGACATCATTGATTGGAGAGGTAGATTTTGAAAGACGAGTGCAGAGAAAAGTGATAAAATAAATCTAAGTATAAGACCTATTCCTTTGCATTCTAAGAATGCTCATATCTCACTCTTGTTTTGCTTTATCCTGTATATTCTATCAGAAAGCTGGTATAGGCTAGTGGTAAGGACAGCATTCCATATCATTGTTCACACTGCTGGGATAAATTTTTTAGACCCAAGAATTATCACAGCCTGTGCCATATGTTCAACATAGCCACAATAAAATTCTTTCTGTGCTAGTATTTCACTATTAAATCAGAGAGGTCAGAAAAATCTCTCTTCACAACTCATTTTTAAAGTGATTTTTTTTCTTTTTGAGCGGGATGAGGTGTGTTGAACAAAAGAAGGCAGAATTCACAGGCAATCCTAAATTCCTAGCAAATAAGGTTTTAACCTTTAGAACTGATACAATCTTTTATCACTTGAATTGGTACAGAGTACTTTTGGATTAATGAGCACTTATAGATAAGATTTTGCTTCCCCCTCATCAAAACTTGAGGAAAAATTAACATTTCTTTTGTATTATTATTAAACAATAGCACCCCACTCTTGGTGGAGCCCACTTGTGCTTGGCACTGGATATACAGACAGGAGGTGACAGTACCTATGTAATATATGGTATGAATGCTCCTTGGAGAGGAAAGGGTGGAAGGTGGGACTGGTGACAAGAATGAAAAATTTTTAGGCAACACTATTTAATTTTGTAATTTTCCTCCTTCATTATCTAATTTTAACATTCTTAGTGGGAATCCTTATGCGGTACTGTCCTAGTAGGAACATATGCTATGCTGGATCAGTTCCATGGTCCATCTAGTCCAATCTCCTCTCTGCCATATTGACCATTTCAATAGAACCCTGAGGAAGCTACAAGAAACAATATAAAGTAGAATTAGGGAATAATTGCCCCATAGGGCAACAGTCTTTCTAAGCCTCTGTCATTTAATCATTGGCTATGCCCCAAAGCATGAAGGTTTATATCCTTTATAATATTTCTTTCTTTCTTTAATATTTGCTGACGTAAATTTGAGTGATCTCATTATCTATGTAAGGGTCTAATCTTTTTATTGAATTTTTCTAAGTTCTTGTGTAAAGTGATGAGTCATCCCTGAACTAGAGCATGATTAAGCCACATGAGTGGATAAGTCATTCCTATGCTAAGCTCCAGCCATTTCACAAGCCAGTCTAGTGATTCTCAGGGCAAGTATTATATGCCTCAAAGGCGAAACAGCAGCTCAGGCTGCTCAATGTCACTTCATGGCTTGGAACGCTCCCTGACTGACAGCGGTAAGAGGCTCCACAAGCCTTAGCCTGCTTCAGTCTTGCTCCTAGTCCCACTCCAGCTTTGTTCCTAGTCCTGTTCTGGACTCCTGATTCTGACTCTGACTAGTGGCGTGGACTACTAGGCCTGACTGCTGTGGCTCCAACTACTAGGTTTGACCACCCCCTTCACAGTTAATGATGTCTTGAAATCACTGATGTCTTGTGGCAATGAGTGCCAAAGATAAATTATGCATTGTGTAAAAGTATGTGCTTTTTCAGCAGTTTACTGTTTGTTGCCTTTTAATTTCACCAAATGTCCTTTTGTTCATAATAAACTATGGACAGGAGCACCTGGTTTATCTCCTCTAAACCCTTAATTCTTCTGGATTTTCATCATGTCCCTTCTTATCCAGCTTTTATGTAAACAGTCCCATTCTTATCAGAATATCCTTATTCATAATTCTTTCCATGCCTCTAATCATTTTGATTGCCTGTCCTTGATTTCCCATTCGATATTCTAAGATACTGTGCTCAGAACTGAATACGGTATTCCAGGTGAGTGCTTACTAGTGATTTAAGCAGTAGCATTGCAATACTGTCAATGGTTTTATTCCAGTCTAACATTTTGTTTGCTTTCTTAGCTAATGCATCTTATTGACTAGATGTCTTCCTTGGGATGACCTGAATGGCACTTAGTATTTTCCCCTAATAATTAAAATTAATTTAGAATCCAGCAATACATATGAGTTGTTCAAACTAAACCTTCCAACATGCATTACCTTGCATTTCATCTTCCGTCACGCTAACCTAAATACAGTTGTGTTCATTCATAGCACTAGTAAAACTAGGTTTCAGGCAGGAAGGATAGTCTTTTGGCTAAAGGCATGGGTCTGGGACTCAGGAAATCCCAATTCCATTCCTGGATCCTCCTATGTAAGGTCAATAACCTTTTGTTTTTTTATCAGTAAAATGGGGATAGTAATGCTTCCTCTTCCACCCTTTGTGTTGTATTTTTAGGCCATAAGTTCTTCAAGGCAGGGACTGTCTCTTACTAGTTATTTCTAAAGTGCCTACCACAATGGAGCCTCCCGGTTCTGCCGTACTGCAAATGGGTAGTAACGATTACTCCTCCAGTGTGGCCCAGCATAGCATTAGAGTATAGGTCAGTGAAAATAAATGAACTAATTTTCTTTCTTTTATTGTTAAATGGGTTAAAGAAATACAGACAGAGAACTGCATTGAAATTGCACAATAATAAAATAAAATTAAAAAAGAAGCCTTGCACTGCAGAATGATCATTTCCATATGATAAGCTTCTGATTAATAAGATAAACAACAAGATCAGAAGTATAGTAAAGGATATTTTGATCCTTTCTTTTTCTACCAGCCAAATGGTATGATGAGCCTGTGAAAGTGAAGAGTTTTGCCAGACTTATGTGAAGTACTGAATCTAATCAAACCCTTGAAGGAAAATTTTTCCTGCAGTTTGTAACAAGGTTAGAATTATAAATGAATCTTATGATATATTTTTTTCTGGAGTTTATAAATTGCACAAGAGCATGAAAGATTTTTCTGTTAGACATCTTCAAAATCCCACAAACTCTTTTGTTTTTATACCATGGATAAGGTGGGATTTTCAGGGAACTAACAAATAAAATTTTTTATTCATTAAGCTGAAAAATAGTTGAACTCTTCTTTTTAAGAAGACTAAAGTACTACAAATTTTGAAGCATAGCTGACACTTAAACTTTTGTAGTGAGTCGAAGAAAATCCCGAAGTTTTTTAAAGCTTAGATTGTGACATGTACTGGATTTTTAAGATTAGAAGAATTTTCAGTAAAGATTTTGCTGTTCAAAGTTTTAGTCTTTCTTTCAGAAAGCTGTGCTTGGACTTTAAATATAAAAATGCAAAATCTGAATGGGTTAAATTCATCCCACTCACAGGTGAATGAAATTACACCATCAATACATATAGTCCAACATTTCTCAATTTTGCTAGAGAAGGACTGAAACTTAGTACATACATTTCAGATAGAAATATACTTGCTATTTACTAGACATGAAAAACTTTTTTTTAAGGTACAAATACTAGTGTGCAATTTCTTCACTCCCCCATCATATTTCCAAAGCTGTAAAGATATTGTACATATATATTTGTATATATATAGTGTACAGTGTGCCTGTGGATGTATAACCTAAATGCAGTAAAATTAACCAAAAAGTAAGAATGTGTAACAGGGTCAACCACCTCCTATATGGCCCCTTTGTATCCGGGGGGGCTCTGTGTTGTCCTGCCTCAATTTCCCTATGAACTCTGTCAGAGTAATTCAGTTATAGCCATGGTCTTTATCATAATATACCCCTTCTCCTGGGATCTAATTTATTCAATAACATAGTCCTGGCCTCCCTGTTCCATAGCTCACCCTTCCAGTCTAGAGTCTCACAGTTCTCTGTCCTAGGACTGTGGGTGGTTACCTTCTTTCTGCCAGCAGCTGGCTGCAGTATCTCTTCATTTGCCCTCTGTCCTCTCCCTTACATTCCTAGCTCTGACCTTAATCAGTCACATAACCTTCCTGTCATCCATTTTCCCACCTGGGGAGGCAAGTTAAGCTTATCACACATGAACAGGCCCATCAGGCTCTTAGAGCTCTGATATCCCTGAATGAATGATTAGTAAACAGACCAAAGGGAAGTAGAGTAGCTTCAACAGCACACTCTGTGCTTCACTTTTTAAACTCAGATAATCTTATCATTCATGTGTTTGTGTACTGGGTAGAATTTTCAAATTTGCTTGAAGTCAGGAACCTAAATCTCTAATTAGACTCAATTTTTAGAGGCTCTTCCAACTTCTATTTAAAGCATTGAGAGGCATAGATGCTCCTCTGTTCTAAAAATGGGGACACTTTTGTTTAGGAATCTAAATAGAGATTATGGTGCCTGATTTTAGGCAGCCAAATATATTGGCTACTGTATTATTCTGCACTCTTGCGAACTCTTTTGCTGCTTCCAACCCTTTGCACTATGTTTAAAAACAAATTCTGGCAACTTAAATCTGTTTTGCTTTGAAATATATACTATACATATATCTTATTGCTACCAAAAAGCTCAGTCATCGCATAGTCAGCAGTGAGTGAAATGTACTTCACACATGTGGAGCCCAACTTCTGGGGGCTCTCTGAAGATGAGGAAATCTCTTTCAACTCATCATCATGGTGCAGAGCAACCTCTCTGCAACAGCTGTTTTAGCCCATGGAAGAGTGGCTACCGTTTTTCAGAACCTCTTACAAAATGTGTTGGACCACCAGACCCACATAATTATGAAGCCTGTGGTTCATGCCCTACAAAAGCTAAGAGGCTGGTGGTCTAGAGAAAAATAAAACCTGAAGTTAAAAATAAAAAGGAATTGGGCAGAGCCGTAATTAGGCATTTTAGCGCCTGGGGCGAGCAAGCATATTTTCACTGCCCACCACTGTTTTTTCATCAGTTTTCCACCCAGAGGTGATGTGGGGGGAGCTCACACAGGGTCATGTACCATCTCAGATTTTTTAGTAGTGACCCCTCAGCCCAGACAGGCTGGGTGGCCCGCTGAGGTGAGTCAGGGGATGAATGTGACACTCCCACCCCAACCCCTGCCATTCAGGGCTTTCCGTGTCACTTTTGGTTCCGTCCCATTTTTCTGCCCCTGCAGCTTTGTGCCCTGGGTACCTGCCTGCTCACGTGACCCTGGTTACAGCCCTGGAATTGGGATTGTGTTGTATCACATTTCTCATTCCTTTTTCTATAAGTAGTCTGCTTTTAGTTTTAAGCTCTTTGGACCCATCCTACATGCGTGTGAAGCGCCCAGGCTAACTTTGGGTGGCATATGAATAACAAAGAATGGAAAACCACACATCTAAACTGGTTTGCTCTTTCTTTTCACCTAGTACAATATATTGATTTTTAAAAGGAAATCTAATTTTGTGAGCCCAGCTCTGCTCTCATTTACATCTGTGTTAACTTAGAGGAAGCGGGGTTACTCGAGATCAACACTGGTATTGTTGTGGAAAGAATCACGCAGATACTTAATTTAGGTTGGATCGAGCAGAACTTTAATCTTTACAGACACACAGAAGGCTATAGCTATAGGGAAGCCCAGGCAGCACGTCCCTGTGCTGATCTCTGGAACTTCTCTGGGTTCAAGTTATAGAGAGTTTATATAGGTTTGTTAAAGATTACATATTAAATACAGATTGTATAGTGGAGTTTCCAGTACTTAACAGGTCATTTGCCACATATTGGGCACTTATAACGTATAATGGGATTCTCCCGGTGCCAGCAAGTCCCGGTGATTCTCCTGGTGCCAGCAAGTCCTGAGTCACATACAGTCTTTGGTTATCACAGGAATTTCTGACAGGGTTTGGCTGGGTTAGTTCTTATACCACGCCTATTACTTTGGGTAACCAAGTACATTCCAGAGTTAGATTTTCTTTCATCCAACCTAGCACCATACTTAATTATCAGTGTTGGGGTTCCATTAATAAGGAAACAGTTGGAAAAACTTAATCAATTATCAGTTATAATTAATTATCAGCTCTCCCTAATGTAGCCCCTTTCCCTCTGTTAATGAGAAGACAACTACAGCAACATCAGGCCTTCTGAAGGGAAAAATTAATTTTTTTTATTCCTGTCAACAAGGTAGAGTTCTATAACTGTTGATTAAGTAATCCTAGCAGCCTGTTGTGAAAAAGGCCACTTCAGCCAGTTGTAAAGGTAATACAAACAGAGGTCAATTCCATGGTTCCATGCTTGCTTCCTCCCTATAACTAGAGCCACTACTGAAAAAATGGTCATGAAAACTAAACATTCCTCATTTTACCCATCCTTCTCCATTATGGAAGGTAAGCATCAGTAAACTGGGCTCTCAGAAAAGAAGACCAATATCTTTTTTTCTTTCACATAAGTAAATTCTTATATTCCTTAGTTAAAATGTCAGTTGTTGGACATGTTGCAGGACCATTAAAAATTGCTTTAGCTCCCCTTTCCACACCCACTATCTCTTCTATCACCCCCAAAATTCATTTTTTAAGTCCCATTTCGCTCATGTAAAACTGTTGTTAGTTGGAATGACCTTAAAAGCAAAATGTAAAATGAACCACAAGCACAAATTGTTTTCTCTTGACTGATTTTTGCATCTTATGTGGTTTATTTGCCTTATTAATAAGTTATACCTTACATGGAGTAATGTCCTTAAAAATTAATAATGATAATGGAAAAAGCACCAAGTCAGTCCATGTGTTTTAACTTAATGTTCATTAGTCTAGTTGTTTGCCCCACCAACTGTATGAAATATGACTTCCTGCATCAAAGTTTGCTCTGACGCTTACCCCTTGTGGAGTCCCTTGGAAACCAATGGAGATAAACAGGGTTGGTCAGAACAAAATTTGTTGTTCATATCCAGCTGGGAAAAATAAAGCCAGCTGACCTATTTCCATGGGGCTCCAGACTCATGCAATGTTTACTTACAGACTGTAACAGTTAACTTACATAAAGTCAGGCTCTAAATGCCCAGAGATCTGGGAAATACACCATCTAAGAAGTCCAAGGGCAGAGAAAACTGAAAAAATAGCTCCCCAATCCACTGGCAGGCTGACTGTCTTATGGTTCATTAGAGATGACGACAGAGATTAAAGCAACCCAGGTTAGAAATTTTCACAAGTCTGTTAAAGCTCCTATAGCAAAACTAGTAGTCTTCAAATCAGGAAATTAGGTGTATACTCCCAAGAAGAAATCAGAGCTTACAGGATTCATCCATTTCCCATGAAAACCTATCGGATTCTTCCCAATGACTGTTATGAGACTTAGATGAATCATTACATTGACTCAAGGCTCAACCCAGGCTATTTGATGACTACACAAGAATCTAGACTAAATGGAGCTGAAATGAAAGTCAAAGTCAGGAAGACATAACTGCTAACATGACAGAATGAATTCAACACAAAATGACTGAGCTCATTAATTTCCACGTCAATCAAAGTGCAAGTATGCTGCTTGACTATTGGCTGTGAGTTCTCTCTCTCTTTATGTCATTCTTGTATTGTTAGGTTGTGGGTACTTTTTCTTTTTCAGAAAAAAAGGCATTTCCCATCAGTAGATAGAAGTGTAGATGAGAAACTTTCAATCAGCTGCCCAGCTAAGCATATAACGATCTATACCAGGGGTGGCCAAACCATGGCTTGTGAGCCACATGTGGCTCTTCTATAATTAAAGTGTGGCTTGTAGAGCCCCTTATGCTCCCTCCCATTCTCCGCCTAACTGACTATGGTGGGGAGCTCAGAGCTTCTGCCCTGGGGCAGGCGGGTGGGGCTAGAGGATCCTGGCCAGTGGGGAGGGGAGTCTCAGGGGGTCAATAAGTTTGGCCACCCTTGGTCTAGACACATAGAGTTAGCAACCTGGTGTGAGCAGAATCAACACCTCCTGCCCCTGGAAGTGTGATTAGCTTTGCTGGTAAATCTAACACCAGCCACACTGTATACCTCAGCCAAAGCTTTCTCCCTTGCTCATAGGGTTGCCCAGGGGCAACCTCTTTGTCCTAGACTCTAGTTTGGGGCTGGGCCACACCCACACAACTGGGCAGCAAGGCTCCTACAGCCCCCAAAGGCCCTCTTTCATAGGCAAAAGACTCCTTCGCAAGGCAGAAGACCTTCCAGATCTGCACAAGGCAGCAGATCTGTCAGAGCCTTTGCTGCTGCTCCAACCTAGCAGTAAATCCTTGAGGAGCCCTTTCCACAAACCAGGCTGCCACCAAACCCCTTAGATATTTCCGCTTGCCAAACTGTGGTGTCCTGTCCTCCTCAGATCAGCCCATTTGCTGATTCTGATCTTCAAATCCAAAGCATGGTGCTGATAAGCTTCTTTGCCTCACTGTCTCCTATACAGAGTCTCTGGCCAGCTTCAGAGATGGGGGTGGAGCTCTGCAGTGAGGCTCTTTGCACACTTTGAATCAAATCTTTTTTTAACATCTGAAGACTGTTCCTGCATCCCCCTCTCCCATCCTATTCATTCCCCTGCCACCTAACACAGCCTGCAGTTGGAAAAAAAAGATATGTAGCAGAAAGGTTTGTATTTTGCTTTTGTTTGTATATTTTAGCCTCATTAGCAACTACTACTGTCATAATTTCTATTTTACGGGTGTGTAAATTGAGGCACAGAAGTGATTGACCCAAGATTATACAGACATGTAGAGACAGAGACAGAGAAAGAACCCAGGTCACTTTACTTCTAGTCCAGTGCCCTATTTACTAGACCATGTTTCCCTCCATCAGTCTTGCTAAAATTCACTGGCAAATAAGAATACAAAGTTCAGAATTCATGGATGATTAAAGTGCTTTACAAGCATTTTCCAATTAATACTGACATCTATAAAATAAAATCCCAGGATTGTCACTCTATTTGTCACTCTGAAGTCCATGATGTCTATAGAATCAGTGTGAAGCAATGGAAACAGCTACAGGCATGGTTGAGGATTCCTTTTGTTCAGAATAGCATCAGGTTGATCCATCACTGGGTTTTGCACTATGTTACCATCCAAAGCCATTTCGACTTTATAACCCATGTAATAAACTTATTATACACATGTAATACATACAGTAACACATGTATTTAAGCCACACCAAGAGTCCTAGACCATTGTGATATCAGATGTAACTCAATCAATCACCACCCTTACTCTACAGCTAATTTGCATGGAACAGTTTTATCTAAGGGGACTGTACAGAAGACAGATTACCTGTGCCCAAATGTAAATCTCCCAGCATAACCCATACAAATCCTATAACCCAGATGGGGAAATGGAAGCAAAGCTGTTAAGTCATTTGTCCAAAGCGTTGAAGGCAGAGACAGAATTAGAACATAGGACTTCCCAAATCCCAGATTAGTACTTAAACAACTCAACTAAGGTGTTCAGTAGTTTTTGTTACTTTTATTCTTACAAGGAAAATATGTGAGTAATCTTTTTTTTTTCCCCTGATTTCTCATCCACTTTTTTGTGAAGGTCAAAACTATAATGGTGTTAAAAATAACTAGATAATTTCAAGGTGGAAAGTCCAGAAAAGGCTATTAGACTGGATGGTCAGGGGCACAACACCATGCTCGTAGTGTCCCTAGTATCTGCCAGAAACTGGGAGTGGATGATAGGGGATGGATCACTTGACCATTGCCTGTTCTGTTCATTCCGTCTGAAGCACCTGGCATTAACCCCTGTCAGAAAACAAGATACTGGGTTATATGGATCATTGATCTGACCTAGTATGGCCATTATGTTCTACTTTATTTTTGTTTACTTTATTTTCAGATGTAGCAGTGTAAAATGTTTCTACATACTATCCTTCTTTTCTGCTGCTTTTCCTTCATGATAAACACTGGAGAACTATAGAACAGAAGAGAAGTAAAAAATGGAGAAAGATGAAAAAAAAACATACACTTATTTACCACAATGCTTTGAAAAATTATTTCGTAAGCAATAGATGTTGATTATAATTCATTTAAGATATAGAAAATGTATATAAATTAAAATCTGAAAATATATACTGAACTGCTCTTGTAATCTGGTACAAAGGAGAATTCTCCCACCCTTCAATCAAAGTATTTTGCATAATTGTTTTTGTTAGAAAGATTTACTTCAAGAATGTTGTGTAGCTGAAAACAGGCCAATTCAAGGAGGCACAAAACACATTACACTATGCAGAGACTTTCTCTGACTGAACCTTCTTGGAGCTGTTATATGAACATTCCCTCTCTCTTCCCCCCTCAGATAAGCAACACAATAGAAAAGGTTTTCTCACCTCCTGAAAAAACAACGAAAGTCCTGTAGCTCTTTAAAGACTAACAAATTTCTGCAGGCAAAGCTTATGCCTGCAGAAATTTGTCAGTCTTTAAAGTGTACAGGACTCTCATTGTTTTTGCTGTATACAGATTAACACAGCTACCCCTCTGGAACTTTTCACCAATTGAAATTGCTGAGATTTCACTGGATTGCAAATTGAAAAGGAGTGAACTGGTATATCATATATTTATTATATGACATTGACAAACTTTATGTATTTTTACATTTGGGATGAAAATGTGATGTCTAGAACTATATTTTTGTATAAATTAAAACCTTGTTTATCTTGCAACACAAGTTTTTAGCCAAATCTCTTCTAGAGCTTTTCTTTTGTTGGCTTTTAGATTAGTTTAAAGGAGTTAATCTCTATTTTTTCAGTATATGATAAATTACAAACCATATATTCATCTACTTTCAGCATATTCTCTTGCTTCTCCCATCACTACCCTATCAAATACTCTGTCATCCTCTCATGTTTCTTATAATGCATGTGCAATTCCTAGCTCATTTAAATCTTAAACTGCAGAACACTTGCACTTGCAAAGCCCTGTTAACTATGAAAACTCTTCAGAATTTGGTACCTGACCCATAAGCCAGCTGGTTGTCCAATACCTGAATGGGTAGGGTGCCTATTAAAAACACAGGTTCTTTCCCATGTTGTCTTGACTTTGAAAATAAAAATAAAATTGCCACCATCTATGGAATTTTGCTGGGCCTGTAGGACAATGTAGAATATTATACAGGAGTGAACATGCTACAGTCCTTCTGAAAAAGTCTTTCATCTTCTTTGGCAAGAGGTACTAAGGCAACAAGCCTAAACATGCTTTCGCAGGCACATAAACAATGACATTATACATGGTTTCTTGTCCCACTTTTATTTCCCAAAAGCCTCAGTATGAATGTAACTATATGCATTCTGATAGCTTACTCTGAATTTAAAATGCATTTTTTAAAGGGACAGGAAGTGACTTCTGTGTTCATAAAAATATATTTGTATATCAAGAATTTAAATTTTGTCTTTTCTGTTGTTATCTGAAAAACTATCCAGGAATCGTAAGTAGATGTGTAGATAGGGTAGCTGCACCCATCAAATTTTGTAGGACAGTTGACAACTGCTTGAATTTTGAGGGAAGTCTGGGGGAAGGTGGGCATTTGGATTTGATGAAAAATCTGTTTTGGTACTTCAAAATTACAGATTCTAAAAAGGTCAAAGATACTTTCACCCACTGCACTTATTTTCAGGGGCAGTGCCTGTTTTCAAAGAAAGTGTTTTTTCTATAAATGATCATTCAAACTGACATGAGAAATATCTACATTAACAGTATTTTTTTTAAAAATGGAAGAAACAGGTAAAAATAGGTAAAAGGAAGATAAAGAAAGTAAGGACAAGACATAAAAAGGAGAAAGAAGGAAGGACTAATAATAGGATTCTACTCTACTGAAATAAATAAACCTATGACATGCAAACACATTCAGATTCTGTATTTTTTAAGTATCACAGCTCTCAGATTTTTACAGAATCAATTCCCCCAAAAGCATTAGAATTACATTTTATTTAGAGCTTCCTTTCTGGGGATTTGAGGAGTGGAGCTTCAAGTTTCAGTTAGCACATTTCTGTTCTGTAACCCCTTACTCTTATTACTGATAATGAAAGCCAGTCCCAGCCTCCCATGTACAACAAGCTTTAAATTAGGGAAAGTAATTGATAAGTTGTCCCTCTCTTAACATAAGATAAATAAAAATAGAGGTTTAGCCAGGCAAGAATGGTTGTTCCTAATACTGTGTCAATAATAAAAAAATCAGGTGGTAGTTTGAAACGTTATCTAAATTATATACATCCTTAGCATTTCTGATCAAACCGCTCCTCCACCTTTTAGATTAAGAACTTCTGATCCTGTTTTATTCATGCTGTTAAAAGTATACATATCTGTTGCAACTCAAGGGAATACTTATTAGTTCACACAGCAGGATGCATTTGAGATTATAGTCTATTACACAGGACGCACAGAAGACAAAGAAGGTTTAGCTGTACCAATTTGTCATTAAAGAGATCACACATCAGGGTGCAGAAAATTTTTTTGTCTTTTGATAATGAGTAATACATCATGCTGAAGTTCCCTGTTACTAAGAAATCCAGAATGGCAAGTGATTTACTTAATATCTTTTTCATGCTCTTCATAAGATATGAGCAAAATGGAGAAAAATACCCATAAATAATTGAATTCACCTACTATACAAAGAAGTTAGGATGGGTATTTTGAACAGTCTCCCCCTTTGGCTCCTGAAAATCCTGCCTGGTAGGCCCTCTTTCTGAATTAAGCAGCACACACCGTCCATCAGGTGTCTTTATTATTGTTTATTCTCCACATGCATCATGACATAGCAAAAGTCATGTGGAGCTCCCTTTCTGCTCCCTGGCTTTATAGGGTTTGCTTTCTTCTCAGTGCTACCCTCTTGGTGAGCTAATTACCTCATTAGTTCATCAGGCTCATTAGAGATGCAAGTGATCCTTTCTACACTTTCCCTTCCAAACTACCTAAGTCCCTCCTACTCTAACTACACCCAGTGCCTTGGATGTTCTAGGTGACCAGGGTGCAGGCTTCCAAAGTGCTCAATTTATAGCTGCTAACAGCACCCAGTCACAGTATTCAATGTGGGTGAAATTCATCCCCATGACAGTGGCTTCCACAACACTCTATTTACCATTTAAATTCCACTTAAACACGTAAAAAGGAGAGTAAGTGGGGTCCATTCAAGGCCTTCTGCATAAGGGCTAATTTTACCCTATAAAAATTTAAACCCCCAAATGAGTATGGACTTAGTTGCATAAGAACCATATTCCAGTGGGAGGTCAGGGTGTTCAGAACCTCGCAAGTTGTGGGCCCACTATCATGATACAGAACTTTAAATGAGTAAAAGCTCTCATTATATCCTTCACCTATTACATTTCCACAGGAACAATCAGGGTACATATTGGGTTTAATGGCAGTTTGGTGGTGTACTTGACTGTACTTTGGAAGAGTTATAGCTTCAAAACTACTTTAAAAAAGAGGTTTTGATTCTCCTTTTTTAGGTTAAATGTGGCATTTGCCCAACACAAGACTATAGGGAGGATGAGGACCCTGCATGAATACATAGCTGAGCAGTCACTGGACAATGGAAGAGCAGGCATTAGAGGTCTGCTACATCCCTCTTTTGTGCAGATAGATGGACAGAGGTGGGGAGTGGGTGGAGTCTTAATTTTACCCCCAGTTTGCTAGTCACCTGAGCTGGTACTATTTGAAGTACTGGTGCGGGCAGATCTTGGCTTGACCAAAAATAAAAGCCAAAAGGCTGGGTGTCATGCCTCCAGCTCAGACGGTGTGTGTGGGGCAGCAGGGGAGGCGGGAGGGCTGAGGATGAGGAGTGGGGGGGAGAGGAGTGCACTCCCACAGGGCCAACTCAAGAAAAATGAGAGAAGCAGGAGATAAAGCTCCCCTGACCTCCTGGAACACATGACAGGGGACATGTCGGTTAGGCAGCCTCTATGCACTGGCTGAGTGGTGGGGGGATCCACTCAGTCCCTCTGTTAACAGTCCAGGAGCTCTCTGAGTTTGGTGATACCAGCCAAGACCAATATCTGGCCCAGCCCACCAAGGGGGACTCCATCCCGTGCACACTAAGATGTGAACTGGTTAGCAGGGGGTCTGTAAGGAAGTCCTTTGCCTCAGTGGCTGCTATGAAATGGTCACTGAAACTAGCTTCCAGGTCCTGAGTAAGTCCTGGTAAAAGACAGGCAGCTCAGAGAGGTCTTGGTGGGAGACCTATCAGATAGAGATAAAAGAACTGCCAGTTGTGTTGGAGCTTTTGGAGGTGGTGGAGGAAGGTATGCACCAGAACGCTTCATGCTGGACTACCTGCACTGTAAAGGAGGGTCTGCAAGGCCAGGAGGCAGAAGGTATGGACCTATCTGTGGATGCAGGCCAGGCCCTGTCACCTGAGCTGGTGTGGAGGCGGAAGTAGTCTGAGATTGCTCAAAGATATTAGATACAATATACAAGGGGAATCAAGGCAGGAACTGTAACAATCATAATTCATTCCTTGGTCTGATTCTGAGGCATCATAGCTACTAAAGGCCAATTACAAGGTTACAATCCAGAATTTAATTAATCAGAAGAGTAATAGTCTTATTACTTTTAATAGGTTTTTTGTTTTTATTAGGTTGGGAAAGTAATTCTAACCTATTCATCCCATCAATACAACATAGAAAAACACATTTTCCCCTAAGAGAAGACATGCACTCCCCTGGCTGGAAACACTCCAAGTTCCCCAAACCAGTTTAATCTCTCTGTATACCTAGAGCCTCCTTGAATTGTACTATAATAATAGTCCATGGTCGTATGCAAATGGAATAATGCAACCTTCCATGCTTAAAGTTTATGGCCTTGAATTTGTGTGCATGTTAAATGTGATGAAGACTCTGAGTATACATTGCTCTCTCTATTTGTTAGTTTTATGAGAATTTAAATAAGTAAATGTAAATCTGCAGTATCTTAAGCTATATAAAATGCCTTTAAAATTGCAGCCATCTTGAAGAAAATTTCAAATATAAAAACATATAAAGACATTAACTTTCCTGCATATAAACAAATTTACCTAATACATTAATTGCTAAGCAAAAGGCAAATAATGAATAAGAACCAGTTATATATAATGGCCAAGATTTAAAAATAAAAAAGGGTGCATAATGTGAGGCACCTAGACCCAATGAATTTAGCATCTCAGTGCATTTGGAAATTCCACTAGATACTTATTTGTACTTTCTGTGATTAAATTACTTTAAAATCTGGCCTTTACAACCAAGTTAAGTAGCCTGATTTTCAATGCACTTATTGAGTGAAATTCTGGCCCTATTGAAATCAGTGGGAGTTTTGCTTTTGATTTCAGTACAATCCATTTAGTTGCCTAACCATACATTTAGGATCTCAACTTTGAGCATTCTTTTTTAAATAGTCCATGTAAATAATACAATATATTATTTTCATACATTATTGAATGTACATAAATTTAGCTCAAGATGCATGGTAATTGTCAGACATAGCATGGAGATAAGAATTTTGCTTGTAGCTTTTCTGGTTACCAAATTGCTACATATTCCTTACCATAGAAATCAGATATTCTGATATTTGGATCAAAGTTACTATACAGAATAAGAAACACAAAGTGGGTGTGGTAATACTTCTATTGGTGACAGGGAAGTTGGTCCAATAAAAGGTATTATCTCACCCACCTCATCTCTCTAATATCCTGGGAGTGACACTGCTTCAACAATACTACATGTACAGTGTAAGTGCAGTATTATGAGGTCCTGGTCTATGATTAGGGTACCTATGGTAAAACAGATAAAAAAATAATATAATTTTAATTTGATTCACCCCTTTGATGGATTATGCTACTGTATGGTGTAATTCAGGTGCATAATCTGGGTTTCAAGATACAAGGCACAATCATGCAGTACTTATGCCTTGGGACTTTTTATTTTAATAGACGTTTTGCCTAGTTGAGGAATAGAGGATTGGTCCAAGCTTACCTGCTGTTTTTTGGAAGCAATGGATAGATACAGCTGTTTAACATGAAATAAATAAATAATATAAAGGTTTAGCCCTTTATGCTAACAGTCAGGCTTTCTTGATATGACACAGTAATGCACCTCACATTAGAGCTGACAAAAGGAGCTCCTGACCCCATGATAACAACTAGTTGACTCAGCCTCATGATTAGTGTATTAACAATAAGAGTGCAGAATGGCAGCGATCAGCCTTGTATTACAATTAGAAATGAATACTGAATAGATTTGAAGCTAAGCAATCATGTACAACAATTAGCTGCTTTTCCACTAATAGATTTTTGTTACATGATACATCAGGAGAGTGAAGCTTGTGTATATTCATTCCTATATCGCAAATATACATAATATTTTAGAATATGGATTCAGAAATCTAAAAATAATTTATAAAAATAG
Source organism: Mesoclemmys tuberculata (assembly GCA_007922155.1). Classification (NCBI taxonomy): domain Eukaryota; kingdom Metazoa; phylum Chordata; order Testudines; family Chelidae; genus Mesoclemmys; species Mesoclemmys tuberculata. Next base: position 58,612,738 of record ML675604.1, on the reverse strand, counting down.
AGACAACAGAACCTGCTGGGTTTCTTAGTATTTCTTTTTAATTAGAAAACAGATATTGTAAGCTTCCCTAAAAGCTTCAGTTTCTTTTTTATAGCCATGTGGTCTGAAGGAGTTTAAACTGACACTGATAACTTTCCTGAGACCTGTGTTATGCCAGTGTAACCCGTCCGTGCCCAGGGTAGCCCACTGATAATGCCAAGGTCAGGGCAGGCTGTAAAAGGAGAGCAAATTCTCCCAGCACTGGTGGGTGACACCACATTCAGACTTCCCAACCAACCACAAACAGTGCTTCTGATTCCCCCACACTGGTTATCAAGAAGCCACTGTGCAAATACACACAGCCCCCTTTACTGCATTTCAGTCTCTGGCTCCCAAACTGACACTAGGTCCAGTAAAGAGACCAGTCATTTTAACTCTATGCTCTTTACTAAAAGATTCCCTCTGATCCCAAAGGACCAGCCACAGTACCAGTTCACTATAAGTTTGGATCTTACCCAAAATACCACGCTGCCAGCCAATCCTTTAGTAACTAAAACTAAAGGTTTATTAATAAAAGAAAAACAAACAATAAGAGAAGTGTTAAAGGCTTAAAGCAATCAGATACATACAAATGATTTGAAAGTCCATATACATCAGGTTTCTAGAACAATTGTGGAGTTGTATAGTTCCTCTGGTATACATCCAGTACCTGGATGGGTCTAAGTCCTTCAGTTCAGTTGCAAAGTGTGTTGATCCGGAGGTGTGTCTGCAGCAAAGAACCGAACAAAGACAAAATGGTTTCTGTGGTTTGATCTTATATACCCTCTGTTACTGGCCATGTGGCTTGTGGAACTTTACAGGAACCAAAATGGAGTCCATAGTCACATGGGCCAATCCTGGTAACTCCTCAGGTATGCCTTTAGTTTCTTCCTAGGCCTTTGGCTTTTGTTAAGGTCTTGATGGGCCATTAAGCGGGCTATTGTCCTGTGGCCTCTCTGTCTGGAGTGTGTCTTATACAGCACAGGTATATCAAAGATCTCCATAACTTTCCTCACATATATTACACATGAACACAAATATTATCTTCTTGCTCAGCACATTATAACCTTTCTAACAGTACCTGACATGGCATGTCTTACATGAATCATTATGATTTTGACATATTAATGTCACATAACACAAATGCCCCCCCCTCCTAATGCAGTCCGCATGACAGCCAGTTTGTGACTACATCTAACTTTTACATTTTATGAAAAATAGAACTTAGATCAGAAGCAACCATCTTTAATAAGCAATAAAAAATAAATGTGAGTTGGCTACAGTGGAAATGGTTGGAATCTGAAGAAAGGCCAGCAATTTCAATTTAAAAGTAACCCTATATTCTATCCAGTCATTTGTTGGGGCTATTTATCAAAGACTTTTTTAGCACCTTTGTTGATGCATTTGACAAAAGAATGATAGCTAGTGCTATAACTTTTCAATGTCAAATTAGTATTCTTCTTCCTCCTCCTTGCCAATTCCCTTCATCATTGGCAACTTTTATAACTTTCTTCCAAAGCTCATGATTGTGTGCCTAGCTGTAATGTGAATTGGTCTCTCGAAGGTCTGCTGATATCTGGTCTATGTACCGGGTCTTTGCCCACCCACTTGGTTGTCTTCTGTACACAACTGTTGGAATGACTATCCTACCAATATAATGCTCAGGTCTCCACTGTACATGTCTGTACCAATGTAGTCTAGCCTCCTTCAATTCCATCTTCAATTGGGGTAACCTGCATTAGTTGAATCTCACATTAGTTGAATTAGAACCTCACATTCTCATTTTGTTTTTTTATAATGGAGTATACAACCATTTGATCGTCTCAACATCTTCCTTTCCGTGGTGGAGAGCATAATGATTTCCTTTCTTGTGACTGGCCAAGTATCTGTTCCATATATTAGGTCAGCTCCCACCATTTGCACCAAGCAGCTTTGTTAGGATGCTGAACATCACTCAGAGGGCATCACTGTCAGCAACCATTGATCCTAGGTATTTAAATTGCTCTTCTAAGCTCTCTGCCTGTGATATCCTTTATGGTGAGTCCTCCTCTCTCAGTTATCATAGCATCAGTCTTACCAATGTTCACTCTAAGTCCCACCTCTCAAAACTGTGTTGTCACTGTTCAAAGTTGGTTTGCAGGGTCTCCCAATCTTCTGCACATATCACTAAGTCATCAGCAAACAGCATATTCAAAGGCAGCTCCTTTTGTATATTCTCGCTTATCACAGCCAAAACAAACTGCAAACAGAAAACTAAAAGGGGTTCAGCATTGACAATTGACATTGGTGCGGGCCAATGTTTACTAGAAATTCTCTCTTGTTGTTCCATTTGGATCTGACTACTGTAGTCACTTCCATCATACGTATCCTGGGTAAGACTGACTTATCCTTCCGGCACATGTCTATGTTGTAAACTCCACTAAACTAATTCTCTTCATACATGATAATACTCCTTCTCCAGGTCCTCAAAGATCATGACCAGTTGTGGTCTCTTTTATCTGAACTTATCCTTAGAGATTCATAGAGCAAAAATGGCACCAATTGTACTCTTTCTGGGCATAAATTCATACTGACAGTTCCAAATTTCAACTGTTCCACACAGAAGCTTTTCAATAATCTTCTCACAGACTTTGATAGTATGTGTCATCAGCTTAATTGGGCAATAATTAGCACACAGTGTAATATCTCCTCATATTTAAAAATGGATACCACAAAGCTTTTATGCCATTCATCTGGCATTTTCTCTTTTTTAGTATCATTGAACATACTTGTAAAACACTTGACACTGTCTCTTCCCAATTACATCAGCACATCTACTGGTACATCATCTGGTCCAGGTACTTTCTCCTTTTTTATTCTCTTCAGTTCCTCTACCGCCTCTTTCTCCTATATGTAATCTCTCTCTCCCTATTTGGCTTACATGTTCTTAGTTCCTCCCTTGGGTACTTCTCATTCATCACTCTTTCAAAATTATCACTCTAGACCGTATTGATTGATTCACTGTTTGTTTGCAATATATCAAGTTCGTTTCTAATATAAGCAAACTCATTCAATTCTTCATTGTTTTCTCTTTTGCCATAGTGAGTTTGTAGATAGGAGGATATGAAGGAGAAAAGACAATTTGGTTACATAGCTCATCGTAAGTCAAATTTCTAGCTGTCTCCGCACTTTTGACCTCCTTATATGCCATCTTATCTTATCTTAGCTCAAGCTACTGGACTGCCTTTTTCAAAAGGTTACTTTTCTCTTCTCAACAGATTCTTTGACCTGAGGATTACAGCACTACATCTCCCTTTTTGCACTGGTTTCTTCATTCCTAGCACTTCACATCGTGTTTCCAGCAAAGCTGACTTTAGTTTGAACCCAATGTCCTTCACACACCCCTTTGGCAGTCTACACAGTACTCCTTATTTAAAAGTTTTGTCAGAATCCTCAGAGTTTGAATCTGGGTCTATGGGGCCTAAGACAACCTTTGCAGCCGAGCTGCCACCCAGCAGATTGCCAGTAAGTACTGGGCTGAGTGGCTAATAGAACTCTGTCACCACCAGTTGCCCCACCCACAAGTATCCTGACTGGAGGTGTACCCAGCCTCACGGATTGGTCTGGCTGTTCTATTTAAGTCCAAAGGAGGCACAGCAAGTTGTTCGTGCAACTGGATGAATTTCTGGTTTGGTACTATTGGTACAAGGTACTTGGTGCCTTGCTTTCTTGCCTGAGCCCTGTCTTCCTCACTTGTCCCTCAGTCTTGCTTCCTTGCCTTGCTCCTGGTTCCTGCTTTCCTGACCTTTTCCTACTTCTTGTCTTGTTCCTGATCCCTGTCTCTAGTCTCTGAATCTGGTTCCATCTCTCATCCTTGACTTTGACTCCTGACTCTCACCCTTAGGTCTGACTCTCCAAGCCCTAGTTTTGACAGATTTTTTTTCATTCCCATCTTTGTTTCCACCACTGAGGGCTTTCAAATGTTTCCAAGGTCTCTGTATTCTGAAGTCCATATAAAGAAGTCTGTGCTGGCTCTTGTACATGTGCCACATTTAATCTTCTTCTCTTTAAGACCCCACATAGCTCCAAGCTTCTTTCAGCCAGCGTTCCGACATTTCAAGTTGCATATCACAGCTTACTGCGCTTATCCACTCACTTCTTTAACTTGCCCAGTTGCAACAGTTGCTTGCGGGGAAAGCCCTCACCCTCTGAGGTAGACTTGACATGGACATCAGCTCACATTAGTATATATATATATATATATATATATATATATATATATATATATATATTGGAAAAGCTTTGCAGGTCAGCTGTCCAAGCCTGGCACTCTTGATTTAAAACTGGAGTTTCCGTTCTTCTACATGAGTTGCCTACCAAGACTATTGTATTGGCCAGCAAGACTTATTTTAAGTGGGTCTTTATTCACCTTGAAAACCTTGTCATGGGGCCTATGTGGCATTTTATAGAGGTAACCATGCCACTGGCTGCCCCACCATGCCCTGCTGAGAGAAGCCACCACCAGCTGAATCACAACTGCTTTCAGGATATTCACAGCTGTCCTACATCTGCAGGATGTTCCCCTATCCACCACCCTGGGGGGTAGCTGATGGGAGTTGATCACACTTTCACAGGTCAAATGAATAGGGAGACAAATTATTTAAACTAAAAAAATGGCGAAATGTTAACATTAATATATTATCTTTGTAGGATCCACGTACAGTACATGCGAAAGGTATGTATCCAGGCCCATTTTGCCTCTGTGGCTGCTGGCTTGTGGAAGTTTCAGAAACTTCTCAGGCAATATAGCAGGAGTGGCTGCTACCTCCTCTGAGGGAGCATTTCCCCTTGACATTCACCCTCAATGACCCTTTTCCAAGAAAGGCCCATAGCTCACTGGCTAGACAGCTGGTGTGCTGTGACTGCATCTTGTTATATCAATCATAAGTGTAATTTCTGCACCTCCCCTCTATTTTTTGTATCCACCAGTTGTCTCTCATATTCTACTTAGAATTTATGCTTTGTGAGGCAGGGGTTGTCTTTTTGTTATGTATGTACATAGTACATACACAATGCCCAGAACAGCTGGGCTTTGACTGTGACCCTAGATACTCATGCAATACAAACAAAAAGTCATATAACCATAGATGTGACAGTAATCATAGATGTGACTTTGGAAAAGGAATTGAGCATCATTATAACCAGGTAGTCAAGTGAAGGAGTCGCCTCAGGTGCCAACTTCCAGAGGTGCAGTGCTGCTTGGTGTGTGGCTGTTTTTTGTTAGTTTTGGCTCAGCTGCTCAGGGTGTGTATGTGTACCAAAAATGTTCTTCTCCCTGGCCAGCAAAACAGCTACAGCTACTTCTGCCTGTAACCCCAACATCTTAACACAAGGGCTATCAAGAGCTAGGAAATGTAAAGGGACTTCATTACAATGAGGCAATACACACAGCTGAAATCAAGCAGTGCAATCCCTAAAATGTGCAATGCTTTCCAGACTACTAACCTCATGCTAGAGACTGACAGATGCAGGACTTGTATGATCCCTCACCCTGGTTTCCACTCATGTGCTTCTAAGTGGCCAAATTCTTGCTAGCGGAGAGCATAAACAGTTCCCATCTCCTTTCAGAGACAAATTCTGAGCCAAAAATACTTCCCAAATGGGGAGAAGCCTGTTAAATTTGGCATGTAATTACATTCAAACAAAAGAGCATTCCAGCTGCAGGTCAGCAACAAACCATTATATTTCCACTGAGAGCACAGAGATTTATTAAGATGCTGCTGTCACCCCACATTTTTTAAGATATACTGTAAATGGAGAAATGGTCATTCTTTTCCAAACCAAACAAAATACCAATATGTAACAGAGCTGCTACTTTTGGACAGATGACTTTGTGTATATGTTCAAACAGCTGCATTGAGCTAGCCAGCAAAATAACTATTAATTTTTGTATGTATACCAATGGCTTTGAGTGATTTGGTGCTTTTTATGTATAATATTTGTATGGCAGTACTTTAAAAAAAAAGAAGACTTGTTACAAGATTATGTAGCAAGACTATTAGAAATAATAACCATTATCTTTGTGTCTCCATATGGGTTTGAATATATTTGATGCCACCAGAGGCCCACGGAAGAGAAAGGGAAAGAAATTTGACAGACACTTCCATTTTTCACTATAATATTTTTTAAAAGCTTCCTTTTAATAAAATCTAACTATTCACAAAAGGTCTAATCCAAATTCCATTGAAGTCAATAGCAAAACTGAAGACTACCTTTGTCTTCAATCAGCTTTTGATCAGACCCTAAGATTCTTAGGCTATATTAAAAAATATCAGCCAAAAAAAAATGACAGAATAATAAACATGAAAATAATGAATCTGCCTTCTGTTGATGATAAATGAGAATGCTTCCTGCTCAGGCTCAGCTTGTTTATGAATTATTATGCATATTCAGTGTAGGCAGATAAATACAAATGTAAGTCATAGAGTGGCCCAGACAAATTCCCTTCTATTTTATTGCTTTACTTTATGGAAAGCTTTTCCCAGTTTAAGTACAGCAGAGTTGGCGATGGAAAGCAGGTCGGTTATCCTAATCTCAGTTTGCATGCAAAAGCAATAAAACCAATCAGACTATTTGACTTAAATAGTGCTGAAACTTCTATTACAGTAGCAGCAGGTTAGCCCAATGACAGGAAGCAGGAATGAGAGGCAGCTGGAAAGCTGAACCAGAGCCCTGCATGGAGGACTGAAACTGGATCAGAGAGGAGACGTATCACAACCCAATAAGCTGTCCACGGACAAAATCTTTGTTAAGATAGTTAAGGTTGTTACTGGATTTCTGTATTTTTAAAACAATGCTATAACAATGAAGATAATAATAAATAATAATAATAATAATAATAATAATAAATTCAGGAAATCTAGAATTTCCCCAAACAACCTGAACTCTGATCCTACATCACCATATGCAATTCACCTAATGGAAACCCTTTGTCCAACTTTTTAAACTGTTAATGTCATTGACTACCATTGAAAATATACCCCTCAGATTGTCTACACTGCACAGCTCCATCAATACATGCAAATTACCTTACGCAAGTAACATATCTGATGTTGACGTACCTTGCATTGAGGAGCCACGCTGTCTTCATTATGATATCTCCCATTGACATGTTCCGGTGAAGTACCAGAGTAGATGGGAGAAGCACTTGGCAATTGACTGAGCATCACTGTATTGATGGCTGTGGCACTGATAGAGCCACTCAGTGTAGACAAGCTGTCTCTCTTCACAAGTGCCTCAATGATTTAATGTTGATTACCATCACTGGACGTGTTACATGACATCCGTCAGTCAGTGATGACTAAGAATAATTAGATCAACTTTACAAAAATACAGGGGACCATAGGTACCATAAAGCTAAAAAACATTTTCTGAGCTTGATTAAGTGGAAAACATGCTTGGAGGAATGATCAACAACCAGTGAAAAATTATGTGTGATATATAATGGAGAAACAAAGTGGCTAAGGGAATATTTTTTACTGAATGAACATCCGTTGGTGAAAGAGACAAGCTTTTGAGTACTATAGAGCTCTTCTTTAGATCTGGGGTGATACATATTTTACAGATTGCATTATAGTTTAATACACTGATTTTGTTTCCTTGTTACCCTCTGAGCATTTTTTGGTGAAATATGTCAGAACTCTCTTTGTTACAGAGAAAGACTATAAGGAAAATACTGACAATTCTTCTAACATTATAGATTATGCATGTTGACTTTGTCCCACTATTTCTTGATAGCACATTGCATAGATTAAGTTTTTATGGAAATATTTGGGCATCTTTTGGCGATTTATAATGGATTATATAGACAACTTTTTAATATGTTGTGCATTACAGAGTGACAGAATCGTCATCTTCAGGAACCCTTTTTTAATTTTCATTAACTGCATTTTATATACTATGGCTAAATTAGTACAATGGACTGTTTTCCTTAATCAGACATATTCTCTTGTTGTTTAACTATGCATATTCTGTCTGAGTTAAAATTCTAAATATTTAGGAAAGTTCTAAGGAATTTATTGTCAAGAAAAATGTTTCCATCTTTTAAGTTTCAGAGCCATTGGTTATTATCTTTGAAAGCTCGTAGCAATTGGGGGAAGTCCATGATGATTGGAAAAAAAACAAGTATAGTGCCCATCTTCAAGAAAGGGAAGAAAGAGGATCCAGGGAACTACAGACCGGTCAGCCTCACCTCAATCCCTGGAAAAATCATGGAGCAGGTCCTCAAGGAATCCATTTTAAGGCACGTGGAAGTGAGGAAGGTAATCAGGAACAGTCAACATGGATTCACCAAGGGCAAGTAATGCCTGACCAACCTGATTGCCTTCTATGAGGAGGTGACTGGCTCTGGGCTGTGGGGACATGATACACATGGACTTTAGCAAAGCTTTTGATACAGTCTCCACAGTATTCTTATCAGCAAATTAAGGAAGCATGGGTTGGATGAATGGACTATAAAATGGAGAGAGAACTGGCTAGATCATCAGGCTCAATGGGTAGTGATCAAAGACTCAATGACTAGCTGGCAGCCGGTAACAAGCAGAGTACCCCAGGGTTCGGTCCTTTTGTTTTGTTCAACATCTTCATTAATGATCTGGAGGATGGTGTAGATTGCACCCTCAGCAAATTTGCAGATCACAGTAAAATAGGGGGAATGGTAGATATCCTGGAAGGTAGGGATAGGCTACAGAGTGTCCTAAAGAAATTGGAGGATTGGGCCAAAAGAAATCTGATGAGGTTCAACAAGGTCAAGTGCAGAGTCCTCCACTTAGGACGGAAGAATCCCATGCACAGCTACAGAATGGGGACTGACAGGCTAGGCAGCAGTTCTGTAGAAATGGACCTGGGGGTTACAGTGGATAAGAAGCTGGATATGAGTCAGCGGTGTGCCCTGGTTGCCAAGAAGGCTAGCAGAATATTGGGCTACATTAGTGGGAGCATTACCAGCAGATCGAGGGAAGTGATTATTCCCTCTATTCGGCATTGGTGAGGCCACATTTGGAGTATTGTGTCCACTTTTGGTCCCCCCACTACAAAAAGGATGTGGACAAATTCAAGAGAGTCCAACGGAGAGCAACAAGAATGAACTAGGTTTGTTTAGTCCGCAAAAGAGAAGGGGGAGATTTGATAGCAACCTTTAACTACCTGAAAGGAGGTTCCAGGGAGGATGGAGCTAGGCTGTTCTCAACGGTAGTAGATGACAGAACAAGGAGCAATGGTCTCAAATTGCAGTGGGGGAGGTCTAGGCTGAATATTAGGACAAGGTTTTTCACTAGGAGGGTGGTAAAGCACTGGAATGGGTTACCTAGGGAGGTGGTGGAATCTCCATCTTCAGAGTTTTTTAAGCTGTGGCTTGACAAAGGTTAATCCTGAAGTTAGACCTGCTTTGAGCAGGGGGTTGGACTAGATGATCTCTTGAGGTCCCTTCCAACTCTAATCTTCTATGATTCTAAGTTTAAATATTGCCAGTTGGCCTTTTTGTACCTTTTCTCCCACCCTTTATTTGTATTGATTTAATTTTTAAACAGCTGCTTAAAATGAAGTGTCTTCTTCACCAGAGAGTTTTGAAATACAACTTTGATATTTAAAACCTGTAAGCACTTCACATTCCTAGAATCCTATTAAATAAAGAAAGAGTCACATTATAGTTTAAAAACAACAGATCAAACTGCAAAAAGTATATCTGCCTAGAAAGTAAAGTTAAATATCACTCTTGTAGCAATGTGAAAAGAAAGAAGATGGCCCCATGGTTATTGAACTAGACTGTGACCCAGGTTTAATTCCCTGATCTTTGGCAAGTCACTTAGTCTGTAAGAGCCTCTGTTCCCTATTTCACATGGGTGTTGCGAGAATAAATATGTTAAAGATTGTGAGGTGTTCAGCTACTACATTGATGGGGGCTATCTAAGATCTGAAATAGGGCCTTAAATAGATCAGGACTGAAAGAAAGGAAAACTAAAATAATGGAGAGACTCACTAGGAAAGAGAGAGGCAGGGCTTGCAAGTAGTTGAAAACAAAATGGCCACTGTATAATGGCAACTCTTTTCTATCTGTCTCTTCCACATTACAAAAGCCAGGTACCAGAGGATCATGGTGTCTGTAAAAGGGAAAATCCACACTAGAGTAGGGATGGGCAGTTAGAAAAACTATCAAATCAGAAAGAGGGAGATTTTATGCCTTTCATATGCCCCAGGGTTGTTTGGTGCAAGATACTTTAAAACTTTTTCTGTTGGAGTCACATGTCATTGAGACAATGGTGTCCTTTTCTTTTCATTGGCTGCTTCGTGTGCTCAATGATAGATACTGCAGCATCACATCCTATTTTAAAGTACATTTCAGGGTATTTTGCTTTAAAGGATCACAGTAATTCACCATCTCAATAATTTGCAGGTTGAATAGTTAGTAAAAGTTTGTGTAATCTTAAAGTTTTTTTATCTGAAATATTAATAAAGTTAAATGTAGGAGACTACATAAAGTTTTTTCATTGTTAACTAGTATTAGCCTTGGAGATTCTGCACTAGACATTAGGGTGATGCCTACCACAAGCATTTCAAGAGTGAATTTTGCAGTATCCCTTGTTATCACCAAGTTCCAGTACATTTTTCACTCCTTTTCATTGTAAGTTGATTGTGCTGTACTGCTGAAATAAAATGACTCTGCTATAATAAAATTGCCCTGTCAATCAATGACTTTTTATATCAGACTAGGACCTCATATGACCCCCTCTCCCTTTACCACAGTACCTGAGTCGTTCACAATCTTTAACATATTTATTCTCACAACACAGTGTGAGGTAGGGAAGTGTTACCCTCATTTTACAGATGGGGAACAGAGGCAATGAGGGCATGTCTACATTGCACCTGGGAGTGTGCTTCTCAGGCTCTGTAGACCAACTTGTGCTAGCTAGACTGAACTATCACACTAAAAATAGCAGATTGGATGTTGAAGAACCAAACTCAGACCTAAGGGGTAGGGTGGGTCCATGATCAGGTGACTAGCCCAAACCACCACATCTACACTGCTATTTTTAGCACACTAGCATGAGTTCATCTACTTGAGCTGGGAGCATTGCTCCCAATTGCAGTGTAGATGTACCCAGAAAAACAAAGCAACTTACCCAAGGTCACACAGGAAGATCTTGAAGAGAAAGGAATTGACCCTCAATCACTAAAGGCTCAGATTAGTACTCTAACCGCTGTGCCTTCCTGCCTGTCACGGACAGCTGGATACAAGTGTTGATAGGGACCATATTTATCCTCTTCAGCCTTTACTATGACTCCAATTTGCCAAACACAATTAATGCTGTTTCTGAGTCTTAACTAATGCAAAATAATTTAATTTTATTCCATATATGAAAGGACTTCAAAACCCAGTTCTAGGCTAGTCAACATTTAGACCATTATACTTCACTTGATAAATGTAGAACTTGTATTTTGGGCTTTACTCCACAGTGACAGAGTTTGTCCCTTAGCATTCTTGTTTTATGTGACCTTACCTTCCTGGTGTTTTGATATGCTGCCTGTATTCTTCATGGTACACATATTTTGACAACCCGGGTGATATTAATTGGTCTCCTAGGAGCTTTCTGTGATAAATCTGTCTCACTGGCAGTTGTAAGTACGTGTGACCTCTCTGCTTTCCTTATCTTCACTGTTCAGCGGAGACCATACAAGAGAGATGTGAGGAAACATGACAAAACTGGACTTGAAAACACTTTTTTCCTCTTTTGCATGTAACTATACTAGATGTAAGAAACAAACAATGAGGAGCTTATTTTATTTTAAATCCCTCTTTTTGACATTCTTTTTTGTTATAATTAATGTGGATGTTTCATAGCGCTGAATCCTTTCTTTTAAAAGCAGCAGCTTTTTTTTTTTTAATAAATCTATCCCCCAGTTTTCTATCTTGCTAAAAAAAAACCCAAACAAACTAAACAAAAAACCTCTCAGTAATAATATTCAGGCAGGTTTCCAGCACATAACTGTTAGCAAATGTCAAGGTATAAATATTGATGCAGCCAATATTTTCATAGAAGAGGAATTTTCTGCAATAAAATGCAGCTGACCAACTAAACCCATCATTTCATCTATACCTAAATCCAAGAACTCATGAGCAGGCATTGTCTTCTTTGAATGCATTGTGGTCTAACTGCAGACCTACTGTGGGTGTACTTAAAAAGTTCATTCTGGTTTGAGCAGAATTTCCAATTTGAACCACAGGGAATCTTTCTGAAACTTTAATATCGCTAAAATCAGGATAAATGTCTTTGTGTCTGCTGTATAATTCATATTAATATAAGATGAAATTTATGTATAAATCTTTTCATTCCAAGTATCTCAATACATTGTACAATAATGTCATAATAAAACTCATTTATAAAATTTTCTTGAAAATATAATAAAGTGACCATATTAAAAAAGGACTGACCACTGGGTTGAGTAGTAATCTTTAATGAATAATTTATCATTATATATGATCTCTTTTCCTGTTCATAAGTGCAAACTGATTTGTTATTAATGATTATTTGGAAATTTTATGGTGAAATGTATTTCTCTAAATGAATATTTCATGTACAATTTGTTATGAATGTTATTAGAATTCAGACTCAGAGATTTATGCTGTGCTAGCCATAGCCTGTGATACTGTCTGTTTCCCCAATGAAGATTTACAAATTAAACAACACAGCATAAGTGAAATCCTGGTTCCATTATATTCAATGGAGATGTTGCCACTGAATTAAGTGGTGGTAGGATTTTACCCCATGGAAATACAAATATTACAATCAAATGTGGAATATGAAATGCATTGTTGGTAAATAATTTGAACATTCAAGATTCAAGTTCACTTTCTGCAGAAATTTAGAACAGTAAACTACAATCACACCAATGTTCATAATAACTAACATGGAATATTTGCACACATGGTCAGCATTAGGTTTTGAATTTGGATGAATATTCCTGGAAAATACTTTCTGCAAATCTCTTAATTCCAACATTGGGTTTGCTTGGTAATAGCAGGTGTGTTTTCCCTTCACTTTAAAGTTACATGTACACTTGTATTTCCGGATTTGGTAATCTAATTACTGAGAGGGCTGACATATATTATCTTGCAGAACCATAGGCATAGATTCTCAAGACTATATGCTATAAGATGCTTAGAGATGGACAAAAAGTTTCCTATTCTTATGGAGTCTTCTCTTTTTACTCTTGGAAATATCAGGGTTGATAAATACTGCCTGGTCGTACTAGTAAGTGAGTTGACAGGATGTGGAACCCTAGTTTAATGCATAATAAATACGGTTTACAAATATTACTCTCTTTATCACTCTTTGGGTCACTGAACAAATGTACTGTGATTAAGGGCTATTAATGGCTCCATAACCTGTGATCTATCTGGTCAATACAAGGATTGTGTATGTGCAGAAGATCTGTGTAAACAATTCTAATGATATTTTCAATCTTCTTTATGAAATGACAGATGTGCTGTAATGCAACAGTTCTTTCTAAAAATGAAATTACTCAAGAGATTGTTTTTGAAACCTGAGAAAGAAGATGAGAATATCTACTTGCAAGATATACTGGTGACAAAACACAGACACAATATAAGAACATAAAACTGGAAGGGAATTCCTTGGTCCTCAAGTCCAGTTCTCTGTCAGCCCCCATCTTCGATATGTATTGCACTGCTGTCATACAGAGAATATGTATGGTATTTTGAAAATCATTCAGTACTGGCCTTATTCTACTCCCACTACCATCCATGGGTGACTTCAATGGGAATAAAGTATGGCCCATGCAGAGTGATTTTGAAACTCCCATCCTTATTCTCTCTGTGCCTCACTTCATCTGTAAATTGGAGCTAATAAAACTTCTCAACTTTACTGTAATGCTTTGAGGTTAAATTCATTAATGCCTGTGAACCTCTCAGATGCCACAATGATGGGTTCAGACAAATTTCTAGATAGAGTATCTTATAACAATACAGATCAAACAGTAAGATGTGAGAAAATATGGACACCTGACTTGGAAATATTGTAAATATAGTGGGTACTCTTGAAAACGCTTCCTGTTAACTTTTTACCATTCAGTCATATATTAGTGGTATGAGCAGGTATCCCACAGAAATCAGCCAGTTTATGATGCGTTGGTTGTGAATCGATCAGGTATAGCTAATTTAATTAAGAGAGAAAAACCTTCGAGTTGTGCCAACAGCTACCTGTGTAACCAACCAGTCTTATTTTCATTTTCCCCTTTTGTATATTTCATTTTTACTTGCTATATCTCATCTCAAATTAGATCTCTCTTACTATGTGTTTATACAGCACCTAACTCACTGGGATACTGACCATGATTGGACTACCTAGTTGCTACTGCAATATAAGTAATAACAATATTTTCTCTTTTTTATATGACACATCTGCATTGACTCAAAACACACCAACAGCCTGCTGCCCAGATTGAATATTTGTGTGAATATGTTAGGATAATTTTGTTACTCCTGTTTTGGAGTTTCTTTTTTCCCCTCCATCTAATTTTTTTTTTATCTTAAAACTCTATTGGATCATCTGGCTCCTAGTTATGGTTTCTGAATGTGACAGTGTATTCTTTTACTTTTCTATATTTGATTTTCAGAGACTGTAGATGTTTCTACAGAGTTGGCTAATAGTTCTGTTTATGTCTACTAGTACTTCTCCAAAATAATTCCTAAAGTATATATTTTAGAAAAAAAAATCTGATCTTGATTTAAAAATTTTCTCTGATTGAGGATCCATCACAACCCTTGGTAAATTGTTTCAATAGATAATTACCCTCATTGTTAAAAATATATGCCTTATTTCCAGTCTGAAATAACACAACACATGTATGTCATTTCACATAGGGGCTCAGATGGAAATTATTGTATGGCTAGAGCTATTCTAATTGACCCTAATACATTTTGCATTCACTCATTAATCAAAAAATCTGTATTTCTAGTGCCAAAAGATTTAATGACATATTTTGGAGTGCTGTGCAAAATCTCTGTCTTCTGTTTACTCAGGAGGCACATATCACCTCAGGCTGTGATTTCAATTTGCATTAGCTAATCAGTGCTGGCCTGGCCAGTCTGAAGGAGTTTGCTCTTTGATCTCTGAATAACACTTAATTCTACAAATATCTCCTGTCATCTTCCCCTCCAGAATGAGTGATCATGGTGGCTTCATTTGCCCCATTTTTAGTCAAAGATCTTGGGACCTATTCTACTCTGTGGTGGAGCTCAGGTGACACAAATCAGCTCTTACAGCAGCTTAGTCAGCTATTGAAGGATTCCTGTAGGTCCGTGGGATTTCTCAGGTAACATACAATTGCCGTACTGACACCTATACCAACCCCTTACTGGCTGGCATCTCACAGACATAACTAGAGTAAAGGGCAAGTAGCCAAAATATCCCTCATCCCAGTAATCCGAGCATCAGGAATGTCCTTAGAGGAACACTGGAATCTTGTATAAATTAGAGAGGCTTTCAGGGTTGTGTCATAGAATCATAAAAATGTAGGCTGGAAAGGACCTAGAGACATCATCAGGTCCAGCCCCACTGTGCTAAGGCAAAACCAAATAAACCTAGACCATCCCTGACAGCTGTTTAACTAGACTTAGTCTCTACTGAATCATTAGCTACTGTTACAGACAAGACTTGGGTGGAGCTCTTTAGGGAAAATCAGATGCTGCAGGAAGAGATGGTGGTGGTTCAGGAAATGGGAGCCTGCCCTCAGAATCTGTATTTAATGAACACAATAAAATACACATAAGAGGTAGCATGATGGTAAAAGTGTCACCATTTTGCACAAAATGCAAATCCAAAACCTTGACCTTGGAGTTGGAGCTATTAAAGATCCCATGACATGTTTTGTAAGAGGAGGGATGTCTTGTCAAAATTTGAGGAATATATTATAGGAGTTATATGAGTCTTAGGCCTGGTCTACACTTACCTTCTGGATTTGGTGGCAGTTGACGGGAGATACACAAGCTATGTAAAAAACTTGCATATCTCATGTTGACTTCTCTGCGTCTGTTCTGTGTGCCATCCACACTGTGCTGCGCCACTTATGGAGGTGGTTTTCCTATGTCAATTCTGGATCGACTGAGCAGGTTTACACAGACCACTCAGTCGATCCAGAGACATTGATGTGACAGTGGCGAATTTGCCGCCGTCAGTATAGATGTAGCCTTACTTTACATTTTTTAGGGAGCCACGTAAACTTTTACAGTGCTATAGACATGAGTTTTAGTAATAATACGTTCTATGTGCTTAAAATCCCTATTGCAGTTTCAACTGGATACAGTATTCGTCTACATAGTAAGAAATTATCTTTCCTGGATATGTTTTCACGTTTGTAAAGTGATTTGAGATCGTCAGATAAAAGACACAAAGAGTGAAATTCTGCCCCTGTGAAGTGAATAAGAGCTTTGTCATTGACTTCAATGGAGCTAAAATTTCACCACACATGAAGTATGTGCAAAGCATTAATGTTATTATTCATTTCTTTTATCCTATTGTATTTCTATGTACAGTTAAATGTCGAGTTCCATCATCAGTGTGGCTGTATTTCAGAGGCTGGTGAAAGATTTTATTTCTAGGTGCATCCATTCTAGAAAAATTAATACCTGTATTATAGCAACAGCCAGCAATGGTACATCTGCAAAGGTGGTAAGTCACTAATTTACACAGGGCTCAGGTGGTATTGCCACTGTGATGTGAAAACGCGCTTGTATTTGGCTGTCGTTTACCGTAAAAATTCCTAGCCGAGGGCCAGTGTTTTCCTTCTTAATTTAAAGTCAAATATGCTATGTTGAGTTGCACAAATGGAAACAAAATTAGAAATTAGCCCTGTCAAACACTCTTTTGTATTCCTGTATCTCAAAAAAAAATTTTTTTTAAATAAGTCTTTGTTGAGAAAATACAAAAGCCATTTTGTAAGAAAAAAGCAGCTATTGCATATGCATGGGGATATTATTCAGCAGAAATTCAGAAGGTCTTTCAAGACATGAATTTAGTGTGCATATGCTGCAATCTCTCTGACGCTATCAAGCTTCAAAGCTCCATTACCGTCTCCTAGTTTATAATCTGTGTACTAACAAGTTACATGATAGACAGAGTTGTTAAAGCCTATTGTGCCAGCATTATTCCTTCTGGGTGAAAATAATTAAACAAACTATATGAATTAGAAATATAGGTATTAACATCCAACAAACTTGTTTAAAAATATTACAAAGCAATTGGTATAATATTGTATACTAGCCAATTACTGTGTCATTCAAATGATGAAATCAAGCCAAAATAATTATTTAGATTCAATATTTTACAATCATTACTAAAACAGAATTCATACAATTTCATGCAATTTCAGCTAGCAAGAAGGCTTCACTTTTCAAAGGCACATTCCTTGAGAGTGTAGAAGTGGGGGTCAAACTTCATTTTATGGAATATTTTTGTAGAGTGAGAAAAACATGTACACATTAATTCCAGTCCCTTTTTAATCCACCTTAGCCACATCAGTAAAAGTGTAATGATGTAAAAAAATAAGCACTTTTAGCAATGGAGTTATTTTTGGATCAGATGCTGTACTTTTGATTGCCAAAGAATACATAATAATTCCCAACTCCTTATAACCCAATGCTACATTATTCACATGAATAATCCCATTGGCTTCAGAAAGAGTATTCATATGAGTAGGCTGAAGGATCAACAATTGTATCCTTGCTTTGTAGAAACTTGGAGCCAATTTCTGCTTCTCTTGCACAGAATAAGTAGTCCACTGAAGCCAATAGACCAAATTCTGATTTCAGTTACATCAGTGTAAACCTAGAATAACTCTATTGACTTCAGTGGAATTAATCAAATTTTAATTTATGTAAATGAAAGATTAAGAGAACTATATCATCTTAAGGATATCTACATGAAGAGAATATCTTGTCAATAAAGGATTTCTCTCCAACCTGTGTGGGAGAAAGGTTCAGCTACCTTCAGAGATGTGTATGCATCAGCATATTGTGTGGGGAGAAGGTGATAGAACTCAACTTGAGGCTAACTTCTGCATGACCTCCACACTAAAGAATATACTTCCCCTTTGATGATGATCTGGTATCAGTGGAAGGTGGGGCAGTCTCTGTTAGTAGGGGGTTAGGAGTCCTAAAGAGTACAGGACCTCCACATTGAATCTTGAAGATCCTAGACAACCTCAGAGTCTGGAGGCTACACATGCTGCCAGCTTCATTGGATACAAACTCTCCCATCAGTGCCAAGATTTGAGGAAAATTCTGCAAGGGAAGTTTTCATAATTTTCCCCTTTCTCTTGTCCCTACCCAGGGGGTTTTCCACAGAAGAGAATGACCTGACTTAGAATTTGGCTCTTTGGGTCTAACTTGCCTAAATAAGGAAATCAAGATTTAGTCAACAGTGGAACTTCACTGACATCATTAATCAGTCATACCTCATACAACTTGTACATACAAAAATAAAACAGTGGGGGCAGGTCTGTATCTGGTGAAAATCAATATACCCTGTGATGAAGTGGAAAAACTATCCATCATCATGGAAGGGATAAAAGAGGGGCACTAGCCCACCTCCCAACCTTAAGGGAAGGGTCAGTAACCTTCCAGCCAAGGCTACCAAGCCACCAGCGAACAAGCACTGTCTCTCTGGCTAGCAGAGACTAAGGAAGAGGTCTACAAGCACCCAGCCTAAAATAGAACTGGTTGACTGAAGCCTTCTGGGGGTTCCAACCTCACCAAACATACATCTGCCTCACCCAGAGAAATCAGGGATCAGAACAGGGCATCACCCAGGGTCCACAATGGAGCATGACTAGAGACAACTCAGCACTGCAACTTGGACTGTAGGGGTTATGCCACAAACTGACAGTACTACAGTAGGAAGCAGAACAGGGCAGCCGACATAGACTTCCCACTGGGAGGCCCTGTATTCAGAGGTTGACTTACAGAGGGCTCTGGGCTGGGACATGGAGTGGGAGGCACCAGGTCTCCCTAACTCCCCACAGCCTTAAAGACTGACACACCTCTACGAAGCAGGAAGCCAGAAAAAAGCACTCCAACCACTAGGCCGTCCAGCCCTCCAAGCCCCCCTGTTACATGCCTCCACTGACTTTAAGAGAGTGATACCAATTTATACTTGTGACAATCTGGCCTGATATTCAAATTAGCAAACTGACCCCCCAGTGTCCACCCACTCTCTATATTAGTGAGAGATTAAGATATTTACCAAAAGATGAAAGCCTTTTAATATTTCAATCCTTTAATAGTTTTCCTAAGCAAGCATTTGCCAACATGTTGGGATCAGCATGATTTTATACATTTCACATAGATGTTCATAAAATTAATGTGATCTTTAGAATTGCACTTATCATTTGGACAGTCACAGAATGATGTTGACTTTAATTACAAAACTCAGATGCATACCGATGAAGGGTCCATTGTTGCTGTGTGTGAGTACAATCTATAGCTTTTGGAATACTGTCAAATCCTGCAGTATGATAACATCCTTTTATTCTATGCAGATAACTTAGGGAAACAGGAAAAGTTACACATGAAGAAAAAAAAAATCTACATTAATGAAATAGCAGCTAGAGGCAGGCTAGAAGTACCTTGACTAAGTGGTCTAGCTTATTCCAACTACATCCCAAAAGATCTTTGTTAGATGCCAGCTGGAAGCTTGACATTAACAGGTCAAGCCTGGCATTGGCTCATAGATGACTTAAGGTATCTTTTAACAAATCAGAATATTACAGTTCTTGTCCTGTCTAAACGATAACTTATATTTCCATCTGAGGTCCTTTAAGGAAAGAGCACCCAATTTTAAAACATCCACAGGAAATAAGTCACCAAGCGTTACACAGACAGATCAGTTCCTTTAAAAAAGATAAGCTGTTGCAAAGGTTATTTATGAAGAATTCCTCATAACTCTAAAGGATTTACAGTTTGTATGTGTCTTTCAGGTTAAGTTCATTCACACTGCTTTGTTTCAGAGTTACAATGGGCGAGTGCCATGTGAAGGTTTGAATACTTCTGAACTTGAGAGTATGTTCTGACCCACTGGGAGCTTACTGTCACTCCCGGAAGCCCCATTTTTCAAAGACTGCAATTGTACCATTAACTTCAGGATGCTGTTTGCTGGTGGGCATGCGGGTATTTTGAGAATGCTCAGTGATAGTATGGAATTTTTGGAATACCTGCTTTTCTCTTATACTGATTCACTAGCAACACCAGTAATTTGCATTGACTGATTTACCTGGAAATTGTCCACATGACCGGTACATTATTACTCAGGACTGTTAAAAAGATTTAAATCTTTATGAAAGCGTGTATGGCTATTAAGCACAGCAAATAGGCAAAACATTGATTTTCCAGCATTTATATAGTGATCACATATATTGGGTTATTTTGACTGGTCCTATTAAAAATAATTCCTTCATATTTCCTCCACTGTCTGTACTTTTTATTGTGTCATTCACTGTGGGTCTCTTGCACACATTTACAAGATGTCTTACACATGACAAGATCTGTCATTATACTTACAAACCTTAGAAGACTGGAACTTTCCATTGATGTTCTGAGTATATAAAGACTCTCTTAGTCTCTCAACTGTAGTGAGGGGGAGGAATTTTTTAATATTTCATAGTAGAATCCAACTCTAACTGCCTATTTTCGTATCTTTGGCACATCTCTAATTCAAACACAACCATTATAAAAGGAATTTCTTTCTACTGCTATCATCAAAACCTAAATGTTTTATTTTACCGTTGTGTTAATGATGATGTCTCATGCCTCGTTTGTTCGCCGTAATAGACATTTACTCTTCACTGGTAAGGAATCCAGAAGCATTTAGTTCTTGTGCGTTAGTAAAATGAGTCCTCTAAATTCTTTCATTTGCTTGTTAATTTGAACTTGTATTTTGTTATTGCTTTTACTGTTATAACCAAACAAGCAATCAAACAGAAGAGATCAACTTTCATGAAGTGCCAGTACAGAAATAACTTACTGCATCAGATACTTGTATTGACCTATTACCCACTGGGTCAAACGTAATAACCAGTAGCACTGCAAGAGCAAAGAATATAGAACAAAGTCTTTTGATAGCATTATTGCCCTCACAAAAGAGTCAACTCTTAAGCAGGACTTACATGCTCCAACTTTGTTGCTAAATTTAAAAGGTAACAAAATATTTCTTTGCTTCATTGATTATTTTATTAGCCTTTATCTTAAAATGCTGTGCTTCAAAACAATTTACAGCTTGGAATAAATATTCAAACTGGATAATTCCATTCTGGAAATGACTCAAGGACCATGAGATTCAAATCATTCTCTTTTTACAGGGTGAAATGGCTAATAGGCAGATGTATGCATAACATGGATGGAAAGGCTTGCTGTGTGGTTCCAGTTGCGCCTTGCCATTATTTCATAAAGGAATAGTTGACTATATAGAGTCCTCAGTAACTATCTGGGTTTGATGCAGTTTGAAATAGTAGTATGGTATTTATACATTAAATTATCCCATAAATGCAGGTCTCAAATTAAATAGACCACTCTTATCTGGAACCTACAGAGGATAAGGCAGAAAAAGAGGACTAGAAAATTTCAGACAATGCAGAGGGGACATATATCAAGGGTAGAAGCATGGATTATACCAGAGGAGAAGCCTGGGTTTTGTATCAAAGTCTGAAAAGAATTCCAAGTCTTGGAGCTATGAAAGTTAGCCCTAGAATAGAGAGGAAGACATGAAGGAAATAGTAGTCCTGTGGAAGATGTACGTTTCTATGACCATGTATTTAGTATCACATAAGAGTAACAAAAAAGAGTCTGACAGCTTTGAGGAAGGTAAAGGTGCGTACCAAGAGGGAGAAAAATAGCAGAAGGAAAAAGAAGCCTGGGGGCCAGGAGAGGAAAAGACCCAAGAGTCAAAAAGAAAAAGGGATTCATGCACATTTAGAGGCAGGGGAGACTTTAAATAGAAGATTACATTTGTTTCTACTGTTTGATCATGGTTCCAGATGTGAAATAATCTATTTCATTTGATTTTGATTTAGGTTGTCTAAGAAATGAAGAAGTTTTTATAAAAGTAATTTTATTTCTTGCTGTATTAGCATCCTTGATCCACCTCTAACAGTAGATCCCAGAAAGCTCCTATTTCCTTTAGCAATTTACGTAGTACTGCAAATATAAATAATTGGTGCACTGCTTGTACTACAATAATTTATTTGTAAAGGAACAAACATTGCACATTATCCTGCATCACTGTACACTTATGAAATATCAACTTAATATACCATTACCAATGAAAGGGTGCATGGACTGATAGTGTCTGTTTTGTGCATTTACAACTTAAGTTTAACTTCATTTTAATGTAGTTTTTCCTCAGTTGTTTGTCTTGTGATATGGTGTACATAAAGGAACTCTAGGATTTGAGATTGTCTTTTGTTGTAGTAATGCATAAAACTAAAGATTATTGGAAGAGTCTTGAAGTACCAGAACCCAAATGGGACCTGTAAGCTTTTAAGATAAAACTTTTTAAATTTAGCTCAAAGCTCAGTGGGATTTCTGTAGGGGGTTTTGAGCTTTATATCATTGACTATAAAACCACCACATTAAATTGTCAAGCACTGCTTTTGTGTAATGGCATTAAGCTATTAATTTTAAAAACAGAAATTGTTAAATTTAAGTACCTTCACCCCAGCAACTGTATGACATTTTTTAGAATATTCTTGGTTCTGGATATTTAAACTTTTATCATGAAAATTTCAAGCAACATTAATTACTATTGCCCTTTATTTTATTTTAGTACACAAATACATTGGGCTTTTGTCTCAGTGCATGGAAGTCAACTTGTGATGCAATTGACCAAATATTAGAATGTGGCACTGCATCTTTACTTATTAATAATTTCCCTCCCATCACATCCAAGAAAAATGTAGGATTGGCAAATCAGAAAGCAGCTCTGCAAAATTACACTTGATGTATATTTATGTATATTTAACCTAATATTTATTAGGTTATATTAATTTCCCCTCTGGGAAAAGGAAGGGCCAATTAAAAAAGTAACCTGATATTTTCATCTTTGACTTCCTTTCTCCACCCTATCCCCTAACCTACTCTGTTTACCAAAGCTTTTTCAAGTGCTGTGGTTAGTTCCCCTAGACATGTCTCTATTTCTCTCATCCCCCAGTGATATCTCTTCCTTAGCTACTATCATCTCCTCTGGTTATATCTCATTCTCTTCCAGTTATCCTGCTTATGTTTTCAATGCCACTGTCCATTCCGAATCTCTCTTAGGGTATGTCTTCACTCTTGATGGCACATTTGGTGCCACAGGAGCGATTCCTTGGGATCGATTGAGCATAAGTGGAGACCCCCTCAATCGATCCAGAAGTTGACGCAATAAATCCACCCCCACAAAAAGATTAACGCTTCGTCAATGGGAGGGAATTTCCCATTGGTGCCACTTAGTGGGGACACTACACTAATTAGAATTTTGGATGTCGACAGTACTGCTGTCAAATTTCACTAGGAGTGTAGACCAGGTTTTAGAGTTTTATCCTGCCACCCATCACTGTAGCATATGAGTGCCTTCCATACAAAATTATTAGAATAGTGAAATTCTTCCTGGATGCTCTATGTTACATAGATTTGCTTCTCAGCGGCATTAGCCTCTGCCTATTTTCTCTTTCACTTTTGTTATTGTTTCTATGCTTCTTTTTTCATTCTTACTTTAGCTCAAGCTCTTTCCTTTCTTCTCTATTAATATTTATTTTAGCACCATTAGGCTTTTTTCCCATTTGATTCTTCTTTTTGGCTTTTTCACTGGGTCTTTTTGCTTTCTTGCCTGATTTTCTTCTCCCTACCCTGACTAAGAAGAAAATGAAAAGAAAAAACCTTGCATGTCATTTCCATTGTTAATTTCAGATATTACATTGGCTTTAGGAAAGCAGATGAAGACCAGTGTCTTTCAGCTAGATCATCAATACTATGTTTTATTTTAAGGTCCCAGTGAAGGAAGTGCACTGAATTCTATGAGAGAAATTTGGGACATTTTATTCAATAATTGTAGGAGTGAAAAATGAGAGAACAGTTAAATATGGTGTGAAGGATTGAGAGGGACAGGAAAACTCATTCAGGCTAATTAACTTGTCCTAATTAACCAAAAACCTCATCAAATGAAAATTTTTCACTTTCCGAGATTAGCATGAAATAGCTTTAATAATGCGTATAAATAGTTTCTACAAACTTGCACTTTTTTTTCTTGGGAAGTAGATGGGTATGTCTTTGGATTGGATAGGCTGGAGAAAAGCTGGGTGCATACTGAGAGATCCTGGGGAAAGTTTCTTAGATTCAAAATAGCAGGAAAAATCACGGGGATAATCAAAGTGTCCTGGATTTTACTGGATTAGAGGGAGAAAGAGGAAATGAAAAGACTATTGGACAATTCTAGGAAAGGTTCACTTATAATTCACAAACTTTCCTATATTGCATCAAAACTGAAATTTGGATCGCCTACTTTTAAGATTGTATTACTTTAGCAAATCTACTTGATATATTATTGTTTCAGTGATTTTAGCTGGGTTTCAAATTATATTTTTTATTGATAACTAAAGTTAAATTGGAGCAGATCTGCTATTATAAATCTGCATTTGATAGATCTTCCCTTCTTTTTACATTCCCTCTATAATTTGGGAAATCTCTCTGAACATAATTGTCCCCATTGCAATACTATGCATTGTAAATTCTCCATGCTGTGTATTACATGTGCTTATGGCTTATAATATGAATTGGTCCAGCAAACATTAATAGACCTGTTAAAACTCCTGTTACAGATTTCAACAATAGCACAAAAGGAAGAACATACTTCATCCAATTGCAAAAAAGGTTAGGTACAGTTTCGTTTCTGCTGCCTCTTCTTTTTTCCCTCCCTCGCTCATTCCTCTGTATTAGGAATTCTCTTATGAATTTCATGAGGTGGAAACTTTAATGTTCTTACACTTAAAATAATTAGATCTTATTAAAAATTAGTCATTAGTCATTTAAATATTCATTTTAAATGAGCAGTAAAATACCAGAGGTTATTTGTTAAAGTTCCTCAGCCAAAAAAAATGTTTTCCCCTACATTGCTCTGGGGTCACTCCCAGTCATTTTATCCCATCATTGTTCAGGTGAAAAAAATATGACCAGGAAATCTGTGGTGAAAGCAACAAAGTGTAATTACATTGGCTTGATTAATTTCAAGTCACCACCAATTATTTTTGCACAGTCCTCACTGCCACGGGGTAATGCAGTTCATGAAAGTCTGACTAGCACACTGAGCTGGCTCCAGAATAATTGCTTCACTTACCTGAAGATAACACTAAGTCGGTAGTTTGTTTGGATGACAGTAAGTCGGCTACACATAGGTCAATCATTTGGAGTGCAATAAACATCACATGCAGTTATACTGTCTACCAGTTACACTGCAGGCATTAGTAGCAGGAACCACAAAACAGCACTGATTATGCTAATAGTCCATGACTCATCACTTTTGGAAAAGGGTATCATCATTCCATTAAATGAACACGCTGCCACCATTTAAAATACAGAACTACGGTGCATCTACCAAAAGCTGAAAGCCTCTTGAGACTATCAAATCCTCTATGTTAACTCTCCCCTACTTGGTTGTGGGCTTTTGATATCTTTTACAAAACTCATTTGGCCCTGGTACCCATATGTTGGTCAGCCCAGCTGCAGAGGAACAAGTCAATACAAGATGCAAGTCCCTGTCTCACTTCTAATAATGTACAGAGGAGCACAGCAAATATTTTCACTTCCCACAACACTGAGGGAGGGGGAGGATTTCTTTCTCTCTGCAAAACACAAAGCATACCAGGCCTGAATCTCATTTACAGTAAAGCCAATTTAGTCTGCTTTGGTAGCATATAAAGGCCTTATAAGGCAGGGTATCCATGTAATGTACACTGCCTTAGTAGTATAAGGTACTCTTAATGTATCAGGTTATTTTTCGATGGGCAAGGGAAAAGGAGGAAATGAAAAGTAGTTTTCACAAGAGAAAAATTCATTTGCATGAGAATATTTCAACATTGAAAATTGGCATTTTCACACAACATTCAAATTCAGAGTTTAGCCTAGGTTTGTGTTTGTAGTAGGTTGTGTGTGTGTAACATTTTTCCATCACAATATTTTCTTGTGGCACTTCGAGAAATATCTATTTTTAAGTGAAAGCCTTATAAAGTTTTATACTTAATCACACAGCAGGTTACGTCTCAACTCACTTTGGCATGCCTTCATAAACAAACCCTCTTGCAAATAACTAGGCATAAAGAACACTGTAGATAAAGATTTTGCTTTCATGAGATCTTTTATAAAGCTTTGTGGAGATGACATTTCAATATAACTCCTTAGAGAAAATCCTGAGGACCATTTAAAGTGCACTGTTATTGGAATATTGTTAAAGGTTTCAATTTTAACATTTTAGACACATCTGGCTTTTCTAAAGCTACAAGTATCAAAAAGAGGAGATTCTATGGAACATTTGATATCCAGCTTGTCATGGAAGGCTTTACTGCCTTCACTGAGAAATCTCTCTTTCGGGTCAATTCCATCTTAGAATAGTAATATTACTTCCTGTTAGAATCTAACAATCCAGCGGATATCATTGAGGTATGCTAAAGTTACAGAACTGCATACTCTGACTGTTCTGCAGCTATGTAATATCATAAGCAAAGAACAAGCCACCATGAACAGTCACGTCCTCCTGATGTCATTTATGATATTAAAAAAAAATAATCTCACAAAAAGTCAGATACCAAGTAAAGAATTACAGAATCAAAACACAAAGAATTCTCATATAAAAACCTAGAGAAAAATCAAATAAAACCAAACCAAACCAAAACACAAACAGAAAATACTACCACAACAGAACATCTCTACTTCATATAGAGAAGTAGAGATGCCCTAGGGAGCAATAAAAATCATGCACTTTTAATGGTATATTTGTTATTTTGCTTTCTTCAGAAAAAGAATAACTAACTGTTTTTCTGTGTGGAAATTTTACAGCAAATCCCTCTCTTGGGCTGAGAAGTTATATTACAAGTTTCAAACCAGAGATTTTTTTTATCCTCGAGCTATAGAATCCTCTGATAACTATCTGGGCCAGAATCTCAGCTGGTGCAAAATTAGTATAGCTTCAGTCATTTTTTAAAAGGAAAAATATGTCCAGCCAGATTCATCTTTCAATAAAAAGGAGGGAAATATTAAAGATAAATTTTAAATTATGCCTCTTCATAATCATTCATATATAAATTACTTTGATTCCAACAACCATGTATGCAACATCCAATAGGGACTTAGACAGACAGGGAGCTTTAATAATTTGAGCCTAAGGGAATTAGTCACCCAATTTCCAATGAATTCCAGTTTGGCAGCCTTGAAAATCCTCAGCTATCTAGCACTATCTAGCTATCTAGCACTATCTAGCTATCTAGCACTGAACATAATTTGCCTCTATCAACACATTCTAATGAGTGGTACTCTTATCCTCTCTAACCCATTTCTTATTTATTATACCCAATCATTGCATCTTGTCTTAAAATAAGTTGTAAGCTATTTGGGATAAAGGATCTCTTAATCTATGTCTGTACAGCACATTGGGGCCCAATCTTGACTGGAGCCACCTGTATTATAAATAATAAAATAAATAAATAATAAACAAATTTTGTTTAGTTCAGCTGCCTGTAAAGTGGACAGAGCTAGCAACAGACTCTGAAATGCTCATCATAAAAAGATAATATTCAAACATACTTTACAAAGAGAAATTATTCTGATGTAATGAATGTTCTGGTGGCTGACCTGACCCTAACATGCCCCAGATAGTCAACTGTGGTAAACTGATGTAGCTCAGCTGAAGTCAATGGAATTATGTTAATTTACACTAACTGTGAATCTGACCCTCTGCAGTTTCTTTAAGTTTTTTTATTTTTTTTTATTTTTAAGGGAGATTGATTGTCCTTTATAAAGTTAAATAAAATAATTCCAAGCAGAAAATTCAGTGTCATTATATGAGCTAAAACAAAAGTAACATAGATATGCTTATTTTTTCCAATCCTGTAAATATCTGTTGACTTTTAGTATTAATCAAGATGCAGTGCTTAGAAAATAGGAAGGCGGGCGGGAGAGAGAAAAAGCTAGTATTCACTAGGTGAATTTTCCTAGCTCTTCCTGCTTTACTATTTACAAGATGCAACTTACTTTTCCATATCCTCTTTCATACAATAATAGAACAAATGTTTCACAAATGAATGTAGACTTTACATGCTACAGCTAAGCATGTGGTTTACACTATATGTAACAGGTGGCCTGCCTAGATATAGTAGAACATGTGTGATGTAAGTTAAAAAGCAGTGTTAGAGGGACAATAACTGAGTATTTAGCAACCAGGCACACAGGGAAAATAAAGTTTGAGATACTATTAGCTCTTTCATTCAAATTAACACGGACTTGGTGTTGTTGTTTCAGGTTTAACTATTTCTTAGCCAACCAGACCGGATATTTCAGAATAAAGATTGCATTGCAAAGTGGCAGTCAAATCTACTGTGGAAAAGGAATTGTTCTCCATTACCTATAGTTCGTCATTTTCACATTTACAGATTCCAAGGCCAGAAAGGGCCACTGCAATTATCTAGTTAGGCCTTCTGTTAAAAAAAAAACAACAACAACCCATTTTCAGGGTTAATAGATTTAGCAAATGAATTGTTACATTTGCGTTACTGGATTCCAACTTCCACGTCTACCATCCTGTCTATAACAACCAACACTTTTGTTGAGGTTTGATGGGCCCCAAAAAGCCAACATTCAGTTCATCTTGAAGCAGCAGCAGTTCTGCTTACCAGAAGCGGCCTACTAGGCACTCATGTTCCACTCCTGACTCCACACCAATGAGATTGGCTTCTTACCCCATTAAAGTGTGAGAATAGGTTCAGATCATTTTGATCTCAAGACATCTAATCGTTGTCTTTACCAGATAAAGCTGTGGATACGTGCATAAGATCTTCACTCTTACTGTGAGCACATTGTTACTGATTATACCATGAGTAAACACCCTGCTTCCTGTAATGCCAGAATTTCTCCTATGTTGCGTGTGACTGACAGCATTCCAGGAAAAGTGATGTGGTTCCTTATGAAGTCTATTGGGTA
>ML675604.1:58475951-58583447 GCA_007922155.1 Mesoclemmys tuberculata | reverse complement strand
TGCCAGCATACGCACCTATACACATTGGTACTATGACTTGAACCACAATCATACCATTTCACTCTCCTTGTTTGACTCCTTATCACCACTTATACTTTTTAACTGTTCACTGACATTTTTGGCAAAATCAGCAAAAGGACAGAATCAAAGCCATTGTTATTAATAATGTTAGTATGTTTTTTTTTTACTCCAGCGACACTTCATGAGAAATTTAAAATCGCCCTTAATTCCTCTGGGCAGTTATTGCCCTAACATTAATCATGTTAAACTCATTTGGTATAAAACTGAGTGAAACATGTATTTCCATTATAATTGGCATTAATTAATTAATTCTATTTTCTACACAGAAAGCAAACCATAGACACAGAGTGAGAAAGCTTCTTAAGGACTCTCTTTGATATCACTAGTTCAATCAAATCTAAAAACTATTCTAAATTTTGAATATAGCAGGCTTTTGCTGGTACTTTGGCACTCCTGACAGTCATTGAAATACGCAAGCATCTAAAACATAAAGGGGTGGGAGGGGAGCCAAATAATGGGACTTTCTTTGATAGATCTAGTTCAATTGAAACTTCAAAACATATTTAGATTATTGTAAACATGCCAGTTTTCTTGTCAGTTTCATGTTGGCTGCTTTTCAGTTCACTTTGAGTAAAGACAGACTTTTATCAGTAAAAGCAAGAAAGAGATATAGAGATGCACAAAAGATGTGCATCTCAAAAGTCCCTTTGATACGATTACTTCAATAATCAAGGAATCCTCATTTTAAGTAGATCAGTTAAGCTTAGAGGAAGTTAATAATAGTTGGAGACCCTGCACTCAACAAACAACCCGATATGTAGGTTTATAAATAATCAGATCACCAGTTAATGTACATTAGTGTAGCACCATTGAGGTAACTGGAGTTATGCTGCTTCATACCAGCTGGGGCTGTGGGCTAATCCGTTTCTCTTTTTCGTTTTGTATTTCATAGAAACCAAGACACAGAATCAGAAAAGACGCAAAAATGAGTTTCCATAGTTGGATGCAGCTTCCCTGTTTCTACATTTCTTTTTGATGGTGGAGACACATCTCTTCAGTGAAATTAACCTTTAGGTACCTTTAGCAAGTGAGCTCTCAATGAAAAAGATAGTAAGCATCCCGCAGCTAAATCTAATCATTTCTCTGGATGATGAATTAAGCTGCATTGGGAACCTTTCATGCCAACTGAAGACATAAGACTGGCATCCTCTATCTAGACCATGCCAAAGGGAGAGCATCAGCAGCACGTGCAGATTAAATAGACATGGGAGAAATGTTACAGGAAATTTGGAAGTCAACTTTAAGAATTATAGAATTTGAGATGAGAGGATGATATATGAAACACCAGGTGCGTCTTAATTTTTTTATGGGAAATTCACCACACTCAGCACAAAACCTGTCATTTGGCATCGGACAGGAAAATAAGCATGGGTGAGGAGAGACTATTCACCTTCCAAAGTGCAGGTATGCACTGAGGATTTTATGCAGCCATTGCAGTCTCTTTTCCAGCTTTTAGGCTGGTAGAGACAGAAGTACCCAGAAGGCATACCATGACCTTCATAGCCCACTCTAAAGTTCCCCCTCCTCCATACTATTTGTAATTTACCCAGGACCTGATCCAATGCCCACCAAATCAACAGAACATCTCCTATTAACTTCAGCATGCGTTGGATCAGACCTCCAGAGACATGTGTTGTGGTGTGCTGAGGAGCACATCCCTTAAACCCTCCCCTCCCTACAAATCACAAAGCCCTCCATTAGGGGACTAGTAGTAGAGAGGGCCTTGTTCAGAACCTCCACAAATGGCTGAACTTGATGAAAAGAGCCACCGTCTGATTGAAAGGCCTTATGAGAATGAAAAACAATGAAGAAAACATAACATCCCAGATGTATTTGATGTATTTTATTGAATTCCCAGAAGATAACTCCATCTGGCAAGCCCATTTTGTTTACTTATTAATAAGGTAGCAGCTAACTGTCTCGTTAGTGAATTTTCTCTTCTCTCTATTATTTCCATGTGTTATTTGAACAGATATTAAAAAAACCTCATCGCATCACATTATCACATCATCATCATAAAGATATAACAAACTTTTAAAGAACAACAGATTTTAAAAATCCCACAGGAATATTCAACTTTCAGGGAAGGAATTCTATGCATTTTAACAAGATTTTCCCCCTTGCTAGTTCACACTGACATTTTAAATATTTCCCCTGCTTCTGCATTCCTTAGACTAATTAACTGTCAATAAATCAAACTGTCTTTTTCTTCCTTATGGTAAGATTATCGTGCGACAGCTGAAACATCAAAAATAATGACACAAATCTGTGTTAAACTACTGGTAGAAAGAGGAAGATCAAATGGCACTTTTAAGTGATGGTTTTAACTTTTGTAATGTAACCATATATCTCACTTACTTGCTCTTGATTAAATGTTCTCATGAGGCCAGATGACTCTTGAGGAGCATGGACATAGGCATCATGGAATTGGTGGGTTATTCATTTTATGAAGAAAAGACTTGAAACTCTGAGGTTCAGAGTGGCTCTTGCTGAATACGCAGCATCTTCCACTCCCTGTAGGGTTAGGTTGTAAATTTATGATTTAGAGATTTATGGGCCAAATCTTAAGCCCAGTATAATTCACTTTGCACTACCAGAAAGGTGAAAAAGTGACCTTACGGGGCATCTAAGGATTACCCCACCACTGAAGGATTCCTGGTTCAAAGGGCATGTGTGACCCAGCAGGGGATGTTAGGGGACATTCCAGAGAATGAATTGAACACAATCAATCCATGGTACCTCTGGAGCAGTTCTACTGTCCATTCTAGCTGGTACAAGTTAGAGCAGCACTGTGGCCTTTACATTTCTCTAGCCCTTTATCTCAACTTGCTCCTATGATCTGGGGAGCACCTTAGAGCATCCTCAGCCTCTAGCCAGCAACCCTTAAAGACATCAGAAAAGAGATAGCTCATTTATTCAAAGGTACCACCATATCCTGGGCAAGATGTCCAAAGCACTTGCACTTGTCTGCACAGCACTTGTGATATAACAGTCAGATATGGCTTTTTCTATTCAGTTAGTTTCTTAGTTATTTTCCCATACACGCCTGCCTGTTAACACAGTTCTCGAAACACCAGACACTGCAGAGATCAGAAAATCCAGGGAAATTCTCATGTCACATAATTACCCATAATCCTCCACTGTGTTTTTAAAGGATAATGCCTTTACATCAGGTGACACTTGTTTGCCTCCTAACCACATTGAGAAAAAAAGATAATGGGGATGGGAGGCTTCCTTTATGTATCAAACTGGCATCTAGTTTGCAACTAAATATTTCTGTCCACTCTGTACAAAGATCTAGGATGGATATAAACATTGTGTCCAAATGGAATTCTCACTGAAGCAGGCACGTGTGCAGTAATGTAACGTAACTGTTATGTACAGCAAAGAGTGATAATGGTAAATCCGCTGTTTGTCTTATTCTTCCTCAGCACGTAATATATCTGGGATATATCATGTTCTTGCTAAGTTGGTTGATGCTGATGAAGAACATAAATCATGACACTAAGTAAATTTGGAAGGCTGCTGTTGAACTCAGGTCTTCTGAGCAGTAACACACTGTTATGAATGTTGTTGTTATTCCTGTCTATATATTTTTCATTTTTCCTATGTGTGTCACCATCAGGATGAAAAATTGCATGATTGCAAGGTATCACTTTTGTAAGTGGAGTCCATAATGATGCCAAAGCAGATGTATAGTTCATGAACTACACAAAGTAAAGGTAGCATTCAGAGAATTCATATTACTAGATCTAACACACAATTTAAAATTGTGGGTTCTAGATTTAGAAGAGAATTTTGTAGATTTGAGTTCTCTAGCTCTAGCACAACGTCTGTTCTGGATTGCAGCATGTTTCTAATATTATTCCCTGGGTGATTCTAAGTGCAAGGTAAAAAATTTCTTTCAAATAAGAATCTTTATTGTTTGCTTTCCAAGGGCCAGATGCTGATTCCCTCACTCATGCTGAGTAACACTTTTCTTCACTAGTTGTCCCACTGATTTCAACAGGGTGCTTGAGAAACAGGGAAAAGTTCAATATCAGTAAAGGTGGCAGAATCTGGCTGAAAGCATCCATTTAGTATGAATATGAGGATTTTTTGTTTCTTTTAAATGCATTTCAAAACAATAGTTTAAATCACAGTATATTTTATGATACTTGAAAGTTTCATTTAACCCCAAAATCTTTTTTTAAGGCATCAGAGTTTTGCATACAGCACTAAGTTCTATCTAGTGTAAAATACAGTATAATATGAATAACACTGATGCAATTATTACTCTTACTGTATGTCATAGATATTTGATAATATATTGCATAATTATATCTCTCTGTGTGACCTGCTGATATGTACATGGTCACCGAAGTGTGGCATCAATGTAGAAAATTGACATTTTTAGATTTGAATATTTCACAGAACTTCAACACTTTAAATGAACACAGCAGCAATGTTAACGTTTAATATTAAGAACTTTTCAACATTGCAATTGATCAAATATCTCTTTAAATTGGTATTAGATTTTAAATAAGGTCATAGATTTTTAAGGCCATAAGAGACCACTATGATCTAGTGTTACTTCCTGATTATCTTCCAGTCTGATATGTTACAGTATATGGAAAGCATACAATGGCTCTTTCATGAACAAGTTATACTTCTGGAGATGACATGTAGTCTTAGCTTGATGCCTTACTTAGGAGTTATGAGTCTACTAGTTCTTAGAGCACCCTGCTCCCAGAACCGTTCTAGACTTTTCACAGGATTGTTTGTAATTCTTCTTACAGTGGTTCTATTCTGTGATTTGATATAGACCGCCTTCCAATAATCTAATAAGGATAGGTTTGTTCCAGTTTTTTTAAAGGAAGAACAAATCCAAATGCATGTTTAACTTAATATCATGGTAAAATAATAAATAAAATGGGCCTATGAAAATATATTACTGCAAAGAAAGGGAGCAAAGAAGAAATTGATGTGGACATAGCGGCAAAATGAGGACAGACGCACAGATGGATTTTGAGCAGCAGACTGCAAATTGATTACACTTTAAGACAGAGGAGGGGTGCTATTCACCCATCACCCAAGCTATACCAGGCATTTTATTGGTTCCAGTGTGCAGATTACAGGGCTCCTTGCCATATAATCTGTAATTGGTGCAGGGTTTATAGGGCTCCTTAACCCATAACTCTGGGTAAGCTCTACTCAACCTACCTGCCAGGACTCAGCTGTCTCCTAGCACCCTCCGCCCCCGCCCCCCACTGCAAGGGGGACAAAGGGTTCAGAAGGGTGGGGACTTCAGCCCGCAAGGGCCATAAGATTTGACCTTGGATGGCAAAGGCCACAATATTTCACCCTGTCACATGAGTCCTAGGCCCATTACCAAAATCCCAGGTCTTTTACCTCTGAGACCTGTTCATTTTATTCTCTGAACGGCACTGGAAACCGAATGCAAGTTGCAAGTAAATGACTCAACCCAAGTACCTCAATTAGTCATTAAGCACATCCCTAACTAAACCACCACCATCTGAAGGTGCTACAAGGAAGGGAAAATAGTCACTGATCTTCTGTCAGAGAAAAAATGTCTTCCTGACCCTCAAATGGGTGACCAGGTTGGATTCCCACTTTTAATTCAGAGTGAGTACAGTGAGGCTGCTGGAACAGAAATGAAAGAAGCTCCATACAGCCTCTGCACCAGGTAAAATCCTGGGAGCAGGGGAATGCTGGCCAATCAGCTCCCATCTCACCCGGTTGGCTAATGTGTGCCAGAGACTCTCTTCAGGGAGTATCCCTTTTCACTGCCAGCCTCATCAAGTTCCACCACACACTGAGGTAGGTGGCATTTGTAAAGCTGATGGTTTATAATGATGGGTGAATTTCAAAAGATTGAGATAAACATCCTAAAATGTATCTACATTATCCAGACAGACTTGATTCCCTCCCCAAAGTCTTCCAGTCTCACCCTAGACACCTGCCACCATTATTATTGGCCACTTTGTTGGGGGATGCTTGTGGCTCTCTACCACATCTGATTGGTCTTCTCCCAGGTTACGAACATACATAAGAACATAGGAATGACCATATGGCTCAGATCAATAGTCCATCTAGTCTAGTATTTTGTCTTCTGACAATGGCCAATGCCACGTGCTTCAGAGAGAATGAATAGAACAGGTAATCATCGAGTGATCCATCCCATTGGCCATTCTCAGCCTCTGGCAAACAGAAGTCCCTGCCTATTCTGGCTAATAGCCATTGATAGACATATCCTCCATGAACTTATCTAGTTTGTTTTTTTTAATCCCGTTATAGTCTTGGCCTTCACAACATCCTCTGGCAAGGAGTTCCACAGGTTGACTGTGTGCTGTGTGAAGAAATACTTCCTTTTGTTCATTTTAAACCTGATGCCTATAATTTGTTCACTTCCTGGGGAGACCTAAAGGCTTCCTCCCATCCTCCAAGTGTCTGGGGGTAGGCGAGGAGGAAGACACTAAAAAAATCTCCTCTCCCTTCTGAGAGGTCCTCTTCTTGGACCTTCACAGTAACAATGATAGTAATAAAGTATAGCATCTCCAGAAGGCTTCATGCAGTAAACCATGCAGTTAGTTCGTTCAGATCAAATGCATTCTAATATTACATTTTTTGGCTGGGGGGGCCATATTGGAAGAGATGGTGGAAATGAGTAGGAGTTTTACTGAGACCTGCCCTATCTCTGTCTTGGAGATGGAGACTAATTTTTTCCTAAACAAAAAGTCTTGGTTCACTTCAGAGGATGACAAAAGATTCTGGTCATATTTTTTAGGTTTATCTCAACTGGTTTCCCAATTTCTCAGGATTGTTATGGAAAATTCACATGTACAAATTAAAATCTAAAACTTATTACTTCCTGAACTAAGGAGGCTTAGACAATATTGCAAAATAAAGAAGTAAAAGGGTCCTTAAACAAGTTTGACAAATGTAATAGAAAACAAATTTTTATCATAAGTGAATTTAATGTAGTGTGAATGACAGCACTGGTAAATGAAGCCAGGCATTTATTCACATCAGCAGGCACGGCACAAGCTGTACTCTTCAAGTATTTCTCACAAACACTTGTGGGGTCATTGTTGTAAAGAATGCCATATGGTTTGATCACTGCCTGAATCAACCTTTAACTGAAGCATTGCTATTATGATGCTATAATTTAGCATCTTAAATAACAGTGTCAGAAGATGCACGTGTCTCCTTGGTTTAGAATTAATGAAGGTACCTTTCTGTTGTCTGTGTTCATCAGTTGGGCGACACCATTTTGAGAGACCCTGACAGATTTTAACATTGATACTTAGTGGTTCTGTTACTATCCTCTTGCTAGTTACCCTTTTCATGTATTTGATTGGAAAAATTACTTGCATGTTTCGTAGTGATCTCTCTTTTTTTTTTTACCATTGAATATTCATAATTTAATACACCAATTTACTGGCCATTTCTATTATAATAAAAAAATCAGTGCAACATTAACATGGTATGACCATCCTGAGTACACCAAGCATATTTTTCCCTCATGCATACTTTCTGCTAGTGAAGAAGTCCTGATGCACTGTAATACTTTCAATGATCTGATCATTGCAATGAGGCAAGACACTTTATCCATGCAATCTTACATTGTAAAGTAAAGGTTTGATTTAACAACAAAGAAAAAAAATCATGTACAGAAACAGTTACCACCATTAAATTTAACCCAGTGATGAGGTTATTGACTTACAGTAAGTATTTTCAAGTCATTACAGAAGTTGGACACCTTTTTCAAGTACTGTATTGCCTGCAGCACATAATATAAAAATAAAGATGGAAAACCTGCAACTCTTCTTTAGTTCTGATCTTGTAGAAGACTCTGTTTAGCAGCTACAATTTGTTTTCTTAAGGCCTAGGCTAGAATTGCTATGCCTGGTATTGCTTTGGTATATGAACTGGGCTTTTTCCACAGTGAAGTACTGATAAATCTCACTTTAGCAACACAATGGATGACAGCCAGTACACCAAACCTAGGTGCTCTGCAAAATGATTCCAAATGAACAAGATTGCTGGACCTTAATATTAAAAAAGAAGTTATTTAAAACTTAGGAGATAAAGCATGTAAAGGCATTAATTCAGCTGTGCAATGTGTGATTTTGTGTGATGGGGGAACCACTTTTACATTGTGGCAAATCCCTTAATCTCTCTTTACTTCAATTCCCATAAATGCTTGAGAGATGCTCAGAAATAAGTACATAGATCTGTTTCATAAGTGTAGTCACATTGATTTGGTTATTTATTTACACAAGCTTATCTGTTGACCCTGGGAAGGGTAATGAGCAGAGTATTCAATATGGCTGCACACACTAGAAAATTTCAGGTCTCAGGGCTAGCCAAAAGATTTGGTGACCCAACTTCTACTCCTCCATATGCTTTAGATAAGGGGTCCTGGAACACCAAGACCCTTCTCTAGCTTTTGGCCATCACACATAATTGTTCACCAAGAATCTCAAACAAAAATATATGGATGGAAAGCCAATCTTCTGTTTTTTCTTCTATAGTCTTCTCTCCTTTTCTGTGAATAGAAGAAACAGTGTGGGGAGCTGTCTCATCTCAAAAATGCTGCTTCCAGATTCTGTAGCAGACTGAGGTCTCAGCCATTTGAAAGATGGAAGGTTCCCAATCTAAATTGTGCCAGAAAAAAAATCCCACATAATCAAAGAATAATGTTCAGTCTTTTCGGATGAATTCATCCCAAGGCAGAAGCCTTGCATAAGGCTCATGCATGATTTAAACTCTACATTAAGGGGTTAAATGGTGCAGTCTTAACCTTATACAAGCACTTTCAACTATAGTTCATAATTCTAATCAGCTGTCTGCCATCATTAGGAATGCTGAATGTCTTCTTATTTTTGAACTGTAAGAATGCTTATCTGAATGGAATCTTGTTTGAACCTTTTGAGGGTCACTCATTACTGTCAGCCCTTGTCAGACGTGTATAGGTTTTACAGAGTAGTACCTTCATAGTAAAAGTGTTTGATACTGGAATACCCATCTGAAATGGATTCAATGATAATCCAGGCAATCCAGAATTGAAAGAGCTACCTGGCTGTATTGCTAGAACTAAGGTAATTGAGATTCCCTTGTTTGATAATTATAATGCAGGTTGTAAAATGAACATTTGAACCATGTGTATAGAGGCACACAGTCCAGCAATTTCATTGGAAGTATGAGAATTTGTATTTGTTCAAAAGGCAAAGAAAAAACTCTATTAAGTGGAGATACTTTGTGGAGAGGGTGGGTCTAGAAAATGAGCTGATACTATGGAAGTGAAAACCTCTAGATTTCTAAAAATGGTACCTTGAGAAAAATTCTGTAAATTAAAGGGAAGAATGCATCCCATTCTCTGCAGCTGTTTGAAGGGGAAAGTTACCTAGAACTATTTAGGGATTAAAATATTAGGTTTCTATACCAACTTAATAGATTTCCACAGAAATTACCCTAAACACCTATAGAATTGAATGGAAAATAACATTCTTTTTAGAATGCCACTTGCCATGCTAGGGCATGGGAGAACCAGCTCACACAGATAGCTGCACATAAGCTGCAGAAATGGAAACTGCCTGTTTTAACCTGTGTCCGGGATCCCCACCAGCTGTGGCAGTTGGGGCAGAGAAAGAGTTACCAGGACAAAGCCCTGACTGACATCCCAGCGCAACTAACTGCAGACCCGAGACAGTCTGCACATGACTGAGGTTACCCAGACACATGAGTGAACATGGACAAACACAGTGTTTGGTAGAAGAAGACTGACTGCTACGTGTCTGCTTCCAGCAGCAGAAAAAAAAACTTAGTTGCTCATTGCTTAATAGGGGAAAGAACTCCATTTTGTCTCTTGTCCAGAGAGATTAGCCAATCAGAAGCACCCACCTTCACAGGGGACGGTCCCTCACAGATAACTGTGCCTGCAACAGATTGGCTATTGAAAGCTTCAGGCAGGAATAAAGAAGCCAGCACCACCAAAATCACCAGTCACTAGCTTGATAAATGTTCCAGGCAGTAAAATGTCTTAGTAAATATTGCAGTACTTAACTTAGTTAGACAAGAGCATGAGGGTGAGGTGTGTTTTGGAACCACATCACATACAAGCTAAAGTCAGATCCATGCCACCCGTTTTTTCTTGAGAGACTGGAATTTTAAAACACAATATGTGTACGTCATTCAAATAAATAAATAAATAAATAAATAGGAAGGCGTCTTGGAAGATTTATTCTTAAGTTTTCCTTAGGCTCTATATTTTCCTGTCTGGACGTTGATGAACATAGAAAAAGCAGGAGTTATGGAGATCCACGGAACCTTGAATAGACCATAGAAGATAGGTACATGAATCAGAAACCTGGGTGTCCCTTAATATATACAAATAAGGAGAGGAAAGTCCTGAGATTTTGATGGATTTTCAATGTATTTTGATGGATGAGGTTATGAAGGCAAAGAGATTTTCTGTAAAGTAGTAGTGCAATATTTTCATGTGATGTTGGACTCACCTTTCCTTTCTTGCTGCTGGATTAATGGGAAATGGAGAAGCATAAGATAAAAACACCATCTTCTTGGGAATTAAGAGATGTTTTGGAAGATTAACAGAGCAGTGTTCACAGAGATCTGAAATGTCAGGTAAGAATCAATGAGGTCGTTAGTTCATATGTACGGTATACGAACAAGGCCATTTTCAGTTGTGCAATTTCAGACCAAATGTTAAAATCAATACCTGATTTCACGTAGACTGATTATTTTTGGTATGTGAGAAAACTCAAGTATAAAACTTTATTTCAGGCCTTCTAAAAATTTGAAATACCCAAGGGGTCTTCAGGCATGTAACTTAGTCAATCCAAGGCAAAACAAGTATAGGATCTAGGTGTGACTTAAGAGATATTTATCTTTTTTAGGGTATGGTAACTTAAGTTTGAATTAAAAACTTTAGATCATATTGAACTGACAAGGCTTTGTGTATATACTATACTGTACAGAGGAACTCATGAGCTGGTTTACACTTCTTTCCTGCAAAATATTTCTAAAAGAAAAAACACATTTACAATTAAAATTAAAATTATGTACAAAATTTCTAAAGAATTCCAAGGCAAAAATTAAGACTGGGTATTAAATTAACTAAGAAATCCTTCTCACAAACAGTCTAATCACAGGATACAGTAGTAATGTTAAATTAATAGATTCATATATTCCAAGACTAGAAGGTACTGTTGTAATCATCTAGTCACATCTTCTTTATAACACAGGCCACAGAACTTCCTCAAAACAATTCCAAGGAATATGTTTTAGAAAAACATCTTATCTTGATTTTAAAATGGTCGGTGATGGCAAATTCACCACAACTCGTAGTAAGTTGTTCCAGTGGTTAATTACTCTCACTGTTAAAAATGTACTTCTTTTTTCCAGTCTGAATTTGCCTAACTTCAACTTACAGCCATTGGAAAGTGTTATACCTTTCTCTGGTAGACTGAGGAGCTCATTATTAAATATTTTTCCCCATGTAGATACTTATAGACTGTAATCAAGCCATTCTTTAATCTTCTCTTTGTTAAGCTAAAAAGATTGACCTCTTTGAGTCTATCACTATAAGGTATGTGTTCTAATCCTTAAATCATTCTTGTGACTCTTCTCTGAACCCTCTCCAATTTATCAACATATTTTATTGAAT
This sequence comes from Mesoclemmys tuberculata, assembly GCA_007922155.1. NCBI lineage: Eukaryota > Metazoa > Chordata > Testudines > Chelidae > Mesoclemmys > Mesoclemmys tuberculata. Next base: position 58,571,677 of record ML675604.1, on the reverse strand, counting down.
TGTGGGCACCACAGCTGGACTCAGTATTGCAGTGGATGCACCAGTGCCATATACAGAGATAAGCCAATCTCTTCTCTGCTCTTACTTGAGATTCCCTTGTTTATACATCCAACAATCACATTAGCTCATTTGACCACCATGTCACACTGGGCGCTCATACTCAGCTGATTATCCACCATGATCTCAAATCTTTTTCAGAATCACTGCTTTGCAGGATAGTGTTCCCATCCTGCAGGTATGGCCTGTATTCTTTCCCAGATGTATACATTTACATCTAGTCATATTAAAACAAACATATTAAAATAGTTAATTTCCAACGAGACCTGATTATATACTCAGCACAATTATTTGTTGAATACATTATTCCACAAGGAATAACAACATTTTCCCAAATTAATTTATTTGACTAATAATATCCAACCAGCTCTAATTTAAACTAAGAGATCAAAAGACTCCTACTGTTTCTCAATTAACTTTATCAAAAGGTTGGTTGTATGCAGCTGAAGTCTGAGGCCATCAAATAGAATTTTTCAGCTATTTTATTCTTCTGATAAGGAAGTTCCTACCCCTAAATACAAATTGTGACAAATATGGTGATTTTCCGTATATCCGGGAAGACTTTATTGAATTAAGTTCAAGATCTTTGGGGTGCAATATATTAAGTGAATAGTTGATGTGTTATTTTGGGCTGGGATTGTATGTAACCTCTCAAGAGGAGAGATGTGACAGATATGAGGACTGGGAGTTCAAAGAACTGTATTGAAAATGTGCCAGGCAAGACTGGACTTTTGGGACGATAAGTGTGAAGTGGATTTGCTCGGGAGAGGTTAATGCAAATCCCCCACCTCCAATTATTCAAAGACCCAGCCTTTTGAAGTTACACCTTGAGGTGTAATTAACTGTTCCCCGAGACAAGATCAAAGGCCTGAGCTGCTAGAGAAATAGCTGAACTGCCATGCCAGTATTTTGGTTCTGACTCTGAGACAGCCGTGAATTTGTAACCACCAGGAAAACCCAGTTGTGGGTTTTGAAGGACTGACCCTTCCAGAGCTTGAGATTGGAGTTGTGATGACCTGTGGTAAGCTTTTTAGCATGTCTGTAGGTTATTTTATTGTTTTTAATATGTTTTCTGTGTAATGCTTTCATATTAAGATTAATTGTGCTCGCTTATAAAGAATTGTGTTGTAATTTATAACTGTGGGCAATACAGTGGGTATAATCTTTGGAGAGAAAGCAAAGTGTATATGCTGACCATTTTGGCAGTATGGCTTGCTGGGAATATCACAATGTAAATTAGGGAACTGTGCAGCCATAACACTCAGATCAGGAGGAAGCAAGACGTGGCATCTCTGCCCAAGAGAGGTGATGGCTGAAGAGCTGGGAGCCTAGAGTGGGTATCCTTGGGGCCCCAGGGAGGAATACAGGTGCCATTGCCCTCAACTGTGACATGAATTACACCATATTAGAGCACTTACCTCCTTTTAGGGTGTTGAAGTATCACCCTTAAAGGGACTGAGCCACATTTATCTCATGAAAAGGTTTCCCAACAATCTCTGTACTTAAAACTACTCTGTCCTTTCACTATTGAAGGAGAGACTTTTAACTGTGTTCCTGCTAAACCCTCAGTAGGGTTTACAATATCTCCCCCCATTCAGTCACAAGACCTAATTTATTTTTTCCATGTATGTGATTTTGACCCTTTAGGTCTGATTTTCCTCTCTCCTCCATGAAATTACCCCTGATTTACACCAGCGTAAATGAGAGAAGCAGGCCTATAATTTGCAGCTTTCCTATCAGTATAGGTACTATGTAGATAGACGGTAAATGCATGCATTCTAACTTGGCTTGAGTCACTTCTATGACTTCATTTACGGTTTCTAAACTCAGAAAGTATGCACTATAAGGAATGCAAAAGTCTTTGTGCAATTCTGGGTAGTGGCATGGTAGGAGAAAAACACGCACCAAATATTAGATGAAGAGAGTGAACAGCCAAGTATCATCTAGGCACAAACACAATAAGCTACATCAGAGCACATCAACATTAGTGTTTCTGGGACAATTTCATCTCTGTTGGTGCAGAAAGTTTCAAATCAAATTCTGCATCAGCAAGGTTCATGACAGTGAGATAGTCACCTCTGGAGGAGAGAAGTAATGTTTCCACAGGGGAATGCCCTAAAGATTCCACCAAGAAAGGCAGCTTTAGGCTCAGGTGGGATAGCCCTCCCTTTGATGGCAGAACTGGAGATGCTGTCAATCATCCTCCTCTTTTACCTGCACACAGATTGCAGGTAACTTGGGGCACCACAATAATTTATCCTTAGAGGCTCAGAACATTTATCCTCAGAACATTCACTGGTACAAGCCAATACAAACCTGTAAGAGATTCTGGCCCTCAGATGAAGGGCCTATAAAATAGGATGGTTTGTGATGTTTGCGTGGTAGTGCCACGGATTTTCATCAATGTATTTTGTTTGTTATATATGTATATTTTAATAAAGACTATTTTGAGTCCTTTCCCATAATGGAGACCTTTTACTGACTGAAGATATTCACATGAGAAAGATAACAAGTTTATAATCCTGTTACATGTGAGCCTTGTGACTACAGAACTCCTTGCCACAAGAGATCAGACTAAGTCCAAGACTGACTGGACTTGAAACCAACCTTTTTAATAAAAACTTCCTCCAGAATCAATGTTCTTAGATGTAAACAAAGGAATAATCTCACAATCACAGTCCACTGCCTGGAAGAAAGGAGAGAATTTTGTGCTCTTGATTATGTATTGAAATAGTAAAGGAACTGGAAAGAAGGGGCTGTGAATAAGCCCACAGAAGGTTGGTGGCATGACCCATATATCCAGTTACTACATTGATCCACTATGTAAAACTCCTGGTAAGGTGAGCAAAGTGGGCTGTTGCTGTTATTACAATCCTTGGGCTATAGCATTTGGTCACAGAGTGTGTAGGTGTTCCCTGGATATAAGGAAGATTCCTTCTCCTCTGCTCCAGTGCAGTTCAGCTTGATAAAGATAGCAAAATCCTTATATGTTATTTGTTTGGAAGAAAAATAACCGAGCAACATTAATGAAGTCAAAAATAAAGAGACGGAAGAATTGTTTTCTGCAGTTGTATCAATTGCATCCCATTGTCTGATATTTTGGGCTAACTTCAGGACATATTTTGCTAAATGTTTGCATATCTAGATGGTTTATTACTCTTGATTAATTATGCTAAACCTAAATTAAGCTCACAAAAAAAAACCCTCAGGTGAATCTAACTATCTTTTTAAACTCTGACTAATATTCAAAATGAATTATTAGAACATGGAGGAGTTTTTTTAAATGTTCTCATTTACCAGGCTGCTAAAATAAGCTTGAGATGCACACAGATCCTGACATTTTTCAAACATTCTCTTTCAGTATCCCTGTAGAACATTTCCATTTTTAAAGTGTCACTGTTTGTAATACACTATTAAAAGCTTTAATGTAATCATTGTTTAACCCTTTTTGCTTGCTGATTTTCATCTAGCAAACAATATTTTTTTTCTTATATTCCTAAACAACCTCAATTCAATATGACTAGTTCTTGCAATGTTCACCAACATCCCTGAAGCTGTTAACTCTGCTACTGAAGTAATGGGCCCAATTTAAGTGGTCTTCTCTAGCTTTCTGAGTTTGCTTAGAGATGAAGCAACATGAGGAATAATATATTGCTGTGGAATACATGGCTTTCCTAAACAAAATAGGAACTCAGAGTGTCCATCATTGAGTGATGCTGAAACTTGAAAAGAAGGGCAGGTTTTAAACCCTGGAGATTTTGTTTTGACATTAATAGAGTTTTCACATGGGCAGGAGGAGTTGAGGAATGGAAGGGATTCCAGGGTAAAAAGCAGAACCTGATTAAAATAATGTTTTGTATGTGTTGCAAAATGGCAACAAAACTATCCAACACTAATCAGCAAAGCTGGCAGGGAAGCAGGTGGGCACTGTTGGGGTTCTTGCTGTCATAGGTGGCAAGAAACTGAGGGATGGCTGGGCACACTCCACCCTTTATGTCCTTAGAGGGATGGAAAGCGAGGACATCTAGGGTGCAGGCACAACCCCAATGGATACTGCTGGCCAAAAGAATCCAATCTTGCATGCTTGGGGGGCATGCGCACCATGAGTGGAATCTGTGTATACAACCATTCAAATAACTTTTGGGTTTACAGATGAGATTTTCCAAATCACTCAGCATTGACATAAAACTCTCATTGACTTAAATAGGAGTGGTTAGGCCAATGTTGAATATGTTTACAAGTTTCACCCTGCCTGCCTGTCTAACTCTGAAAGTCTTAGCCAGTATTTATCTGGATTTTTAAAAATCTATATGTAACAAGACAGAATAAAAATACAGGGAATATAAACTCTCATTCTAAATAGTAGATATTAGGAAAAAGCTTCCCTGTGGGCAGCTTCTTAAAAAATTGTGCTTCAGTGAGGTTTCTTGTACCTTCCCTAAATGCTTAGTGGTGGACTCTACTGAAGACAGGATATCAGACAAAATGGGCAACTGCTCTGAAGTGATATGACAATGTTGTTGTTCCTAATTTAAATAGTTTACAGATAGGGTTTTCAACCAATTTGCACCTGAATGGTCCAGCATATGAGGAGAACGTTTATCTTTATAGTGATGAGAGCTATGGAAAACTATAAGATATACAGAATGATAGAACTCATGTATTTCAAATTTCCTGATAGAACCTATAAGTGCCTTGAGCCTCAGGGGTTTTGCCTACATAGACTGCATAACGGCCCTGCCTGGGCAACAACATCTCAGTGATATAGTTTATAAAGTCTGCCTGATCCTGCTTCTCATTCATATTGTTTCAGTAGTATCTGCTCTTATCATAAAGTAGAGTGAACAATTTGTGCCTTATATTGGATATTGATAGCAAAGTTCAAAAACAATAATATGGCATATTGATGCTTTGGTATGTCTGGTAAGACATAAATATATGAAGAGGCACATGGGAGGATATTCTCTTGATGAATATGTTTAATTCCTATTAACAATGCTGTGCTAATATTTAGAGAAAATATACTCTCCATAGTATTGACACATTTTTGGCATTTACATCTAAATATAAAAAGTTAGTTTTATTATGTGGCTGTTGAGAAAAGCCACACACAAGGATCTTGCTTCTAAGCAGTTTGATTTAATCATTAGTAGAAAATGCTATAATTACATTGGCTCATTAAAGCCAATATTCTTAGCTTATTAGCTTCTGAGGGTTGGTTTTCTTGATGGTTGGTTTGCTTTGTTTTGGAAACTAGAGCAAAGAGAAGCATCACTTGTTTCCTCCTGTACAAGAAAACATTACTGGGCTTCAACAGAAATTCTGTTTGTTGTCATCTTAATTAAAATTCTTAAATGTCAAATGGGAAAGTATTATTAAACCAGTCTTCAGTATTACATGTCTGGTAGCTGTAATGAAACCCTTTGTTACATAGTCTATGACACTATTTAAATTCCAGTTTAATTACTTAAGATTCAATCCTACTTCCAAATACGTCTATTGTAAAATCTCTATTGACTTCAGTAGTGCACAATGAGATCCTGAATTGTGACCTGAGTTAAGTGTTTGCAACTCAATGGATTTTCATAGGAGTTGCAAGCATGTACATGGAATATCATGTGGCTTCATATTGTTTTTCAGTCATATAATAACTGCAAAAACATCTAGTCTACTAATAATCTTATTTGTTTAAAACCAAGTAGTCTTCATTTCAATGGCCTTATTTATGCTATTTATTTTTCAAGTTTGAAGTTGGTTAGGCACTATTATGCAGAACATAGTGGTCATCCAACTAGATTATTCTCATTGGTGTTCAAACATAGCAAAATTGTACAACATAGAGAAGACCACTGAGTGACTATGCACAAGATTCACCATATATTAGCATGAGAATAAGTTATTGAATATTTGCTCTCTCTTCTTGGCATCCCAAAGGCTGCCTTGGTAAGCAATAAAGTACCAGTCTCAGCTGAACCATTAACATTTGTTCTGGTGAGTTCCATCTGTCTTTAGATTAAGATTTAACTTTTCTCCCATCCAAAAATCTCTATGTGAAATTAATACTCAAAAAGGGTACTTTTATAGACACTAAAAAAAGTGAAATATTTTATTTATACACAAAACAGGGTTAGAACAAGCACAAGCTATCTTTCTGAGCATTTGATTTCCCTATACCAATATGTTTTCAAAGGTACAAAGGGATGGAACAATTAGAGTTTAGAGGATAGCAGCATTTTCTGTCTATGCCTTTCCCTCTTGTTCTCAGCAAAGTCATAGAACTAACTCCTTTTAAAATAGACCTGTATATCAAAGCTTTTCATGTTAGATCTTCAACAAAAAACATTGATTTTGTTTCTAACACTATACTAATATTTTCTAAATGTTGTTTTGTTTTAGTCTTTTCCTCAGTGTCTGTGTTAGGGTAAAAGTAGCTACCGTATATCTTAGAAATATTTTTGCTGAAGCAGCAGTCCACATTCCATGCTGTCCCACCAATGTGCCTCAAAGATAAATTAAAGGAAACTTAAAAAAAAAAAAGTATGACTCTGTGACCATTGATTATTGGCCTCTCTGTCGAGACTTCCAACAAGGTGCCAATTAATGTCATTTTGACTGGAGTCTGCAATTCACATGCCAATATAGTTTCCAGCAGGCTGATGACTACTTGTGAATTGTAGACCCCAGTTTTCCTGTTATATCCTATATGTGCTGCTTTTTCTAATATCTTTCAACACAGAAAGGGAGAAAATTTCTTTCAGAATCATTGTTGCTGAAAGACATTTCATTACATGCTAGATTAGAGCATTTCAGGTTATTTCTCACTGGTATCTCTATTTTATTTTTATTTGTCATATTTATTTCATTTCTTTGTGCAATTCAATTAGTGCTGCATCTTGTTTTTAAATATGCATACTTCCACCTTTTTTCAAAAAAATAAAAATAAAATAAAAATAAAAAAGACTCGGATACTGGCATAATTCCACTGATTCCAGTGGAGCTACTACTGATATATAGCCTTCCAAGAAATGGTCGAACTCCCATTGCAGTTGATAATGTTACCCATTATTAATACATTTATTACAGTAGTGACTAAGGGTCAATCAAGAATAGGGCCCCCATTGTGCTAGGCACTGAAGAGACAGAGTAGTAGATGGCCCCTGCCCTGAAGAGCTTACAGTATAAATTGATAACACAAATACAGGATGGGGCAAGAGGCACAACACACAAGCAGGGTGAATAATGTGATGGTAGCAAATCATGTTAGTTACACAGATTTTGAGGGGAGTGGATTTGCTATGGAGTGGATTTGTTAAATGATTAAATAAGGCAAGGGAGTGAGGGAAACAGGAGGGAAGAAGAGTGCAAGAAGGCAGGTGAGGAGTGAAGCTAAGATGAAGACACTGTGAGGGAGGGGGTTAAAACAAACGGCTAATCTGCAAAGGGCAGAAGAAATCCAGTCCGAAGTGTAGAATACCGAGCTCCTCTATGTCATTTTTCATGTGTAGGTCTCAGAGGGCTTTACAAACAGGCAATTATAATTAACACCATCTTACTTGTGGGGCAACTGGGACACAAAGGGGTGATGTGACCTACCCAAGGTCTCCTGAGTCTCAGCCCCGTGCCTCTATCTATGGGTCTTTTCACTGAAAGTTGGATCATGTCCTTAGTGACATCAGAATCAGGGCCCTCCGTTCTCTTTTCACTGGGTATTTTATAGCACAAACATGTCGAGAACATGAATTGAATTTGTGTGGCTTGAAGACTACAGACAATCTGTTTATAAGAGTGATAGTGTTTGTGATGTCCAAAGCAGCATGGATCTACCCATGGCTCCTGGAGCCCACAGAGTGGCTCAATATCTGTCAAAACTTAAGACTCAGCCTTATTTCTGATGAAGGTATTATGAATTTGATCAACCCACTGTCAAGCTGTGTTGTTTTGTATTACTGTGCCAACTAACAAGTCGGAGTCCATTTACACCTTTAAATCTCAGTGTAATGAATATCTTCAAAGTCTGCTTTAACCCTTGAAGAACCTAAGGAGGAGTACAATTATCCTCAGCAAAATATATTTAAGACAAATATTTGAGTTCTTGATACTTTAGGTTACTTAATTCCTTTAAACAAGTGTCCCACACCTCATCTTATCACAATTCCCTTATTCACACTCATCTTCTACCAACCTCCTCCCCACAGCTTTGTCCTATGTCTCAGTATGACCACTAAAGGCCCTTCTGACTTGAGTGTGAACACGGCCTAATTTCTCACAGTCCACCTATTTGTAGCAGCTGTCTTCTCTTCAGGATAGAAACAAAGTATAATTTCGCATACATGTATATGAGATTTTGCCCCGGCTGCTTTGCAGCAGAGAGGTAGATCTCAATATAGTGGGCCAGCTGGCAGAGAAGTGGTCATTCCTGGAAAGAAGGAAGTGAGAGTAGGTGGGTCATAAGCCACAAACCCTTCCTCTCTCACAGCACAGCCACCACTAGTGATTTTACCAAATCCCAGAAATTAGATTGCTCCCAGAATTTATCCTCTTAGGAAACAGAAAACTCCCTGGAGAATTTGAAGGTTAAAGGAAGCCACTGGATACAAAGTAAAAGAGCAGTCAGAAAGATATCTTGGTCAGAGCATTAATAACCAGTAGTTCACTAGTCACAATTCATTTTCCACGTGAATTCCTCCTTCTCCCCATTTTGTAGCCATTCAGATAAACAGTGACAGAAGGGCAAGCCTAAGCAGGAATCACAATTCCCAGCGAGCCATTGTTTGGTGCTAGCTAAAGTCTTCATGAATCTGTTCAGCTCATGCTGCAGACAGAGAATGCTTCTCATTTGTTTTATTAATTATCAATATATTTCTGTCACATAGTGTGACACTGTGCCAGTTCCTCAGACATAGGGGAAAACATGACAGAAGTTCACAATTCTTACCAAACAGCCAGCTGCAAAACAGCCATTTTAGGGCTGCAGCTCTTGCCTCTGTCAAGTTTAAAGGGCCAACCCTCAAAGACCATGCTGGGAAAAAAGTTCCTATAAGAGGTTTAGTGCAGAGGCAATACTCCCAAAGGAAGGGACTACTGCATTTTTTGTACATCAGTATGTAACACACATGCATATTACAAAAGGGATTAGAACTGAACTGCCTACATACACATTATTTTATTACTGTGGAGTTTTTTTTAATTCTAAAATGATGATGTCTTGCTGTATTTATTCATACCATTTCCTAAAGCAGAAATAATGAAGAATGTTTTTTTCAGGTGCTAGAAATTCTGTTCTCCTTAAAATGCCTTAAAAACACAACAACAAAATAAAAAAAGCTATCTAAAGATGGCTGTTTAATAGAGACTTTACCAGCTTTATACACTTATAGTTATAAGACGGGTTGGATAAATGGTGGTCTTCACTGTATTTGGACAACAGTTTGGATTTTGAACTTTATATCATATTACCCTACATTATTTGAAAGTATTTTTGGATTCCAATGGTGTAGCTTATTTCTGCTTAATTCTGGGAGTTCAATGACAAGCAGTGGGAATGATTAGACTGAGACACAGAAAGAATAGCGATTTTGAAAAATTGGGACTGTTTCTTTAGAGAGGAGAGAACATGATAATAATATGCAAAATAGTGAATGATATACAGAGAAAGTAGACAAGAAACTTCTATTCACACAAAAACAAAATGGTATTCTCTGACACTGAAAGGTAGCAATTTCAAATTTAATAACAGAAAATATTTTTCTATGTAATGCACTGATACTCTGTGGAACTCATTGCCACAAGATGTTCTTGAGGTCCAGACCTGAGCAGGGTTCAATAATGAGATAACTAGAATCTCCAGAATTATAATAATAAATATTAAATAAATAACCAAAGAAGAGTTTTGGAAGGGATATAAACTCTAAAACTTTAGGAGATAAATTAACCGGTTTTCCCATAACTTCCTTCTGCAGGTTACTTCCTCTGAAGCAGCTGGAACTGGCCCCTACCTGAGACAGGGTACTAGACAAGATGAAGCACTGGTTCTGATTCCTTGTGGTGATACCTATGTTCTATACAAATTCTGGGAGCACACAATGCATACTTTTAAAATTAAAATGAAATAGCCTTGCAAGCCCTGTAACACTTAGAATTTGAACTTTGATGTTTATAAAATAGTAAGCATTAAAATAAATCATTCATATCGCAGATTAAAATATTATAATCCTTTTACTTTGATCTGTATAGCTATAATACACTTCTTGGTTACAGACACATACAGTTTGCAATGTCTCTGAGGCTGTCTGCACTGCACACTAGGGCATTGGCATGTAGGGTATGTGTATCTACACACCACAGTGGAAAGCAACCCATGTATACAATGTAGTATATAGCTACATGTTTCGTGAAAGTTTCTCACAGGGGAAAAGCAGCAGAGAAAGACTTCAGCAGCTCCCCTCTGCTGGAACCATTCCTCACTGCCAGAGCCTTTTCCCCCTGCCAAAGACTTTTTTCTGCTGCCTCTCCCTAGCTGAGCCTTTCCCCACTACTGGAGACTTTTCCTGGTGGAGAAAGGCAGCAGGACATTACCTAGGTAAAAGTAGCAGTCTAGATGGAGGAGGCACTGATTGGGCGAGTAGAGAACTGTGTGGGTATATACTTGGATACATATACACAGGCTTCTGGCATTTCTTTACTCTCTAAGCCATGCCTCATCATCTACACTGCTATTTGTAGCCAGGTTAGAGACAGTACCCATATATGTATTCTACATGCTCCTGTAAGAAGTGTGCAGTGCAGACATACCTTGAGTTTTAAGAAAGGACAATCTCTAAGGTTCCTGAAGCCACATAGAGTACAACTGTCCCTACCTGTTAAAAAATTCCTACATTTTAAGATTTCCCTCAATTATTATAGTAGATAACACAGTCACAATCAGACCTTGTCTACACTGGAGAAATTTACTGCTCTAACAACTGACACACAAGAGACTCCACATGCTGCACATTCATGGCAGCCACCATTAGGATTAGACAGACTGCTTTCTATTTCTGCCTGCACTATTGAAGTAACTGCATTGACAGATGACCCTACAGTAAATAACACCATGGTTCTCATAGTCCTGCCACCAACACTGGATTATCCTTCAAGGTCTTTCATAACTAGCTTCTAGGAGCTATGCTGGTGTAGGGCTCGTAAGAATTTGTCACACGGAATAAGTATAGTTGGCAAGGCTAGGCCCTAAAAATCCAGTTTAGGTTGTGAGCAAGACTAGGCCTGTAATTGCTTGGGCAGCCCTCTGTATCTTCAAGAGTTAAGCTAATCTATGTCTGCTGTCTCGGCACAAAGTATGTTAGCTGTGCGGAGATTGTGGGAAATAAGCAGTAGCATCCTGTGGTTGTCGCTTGCAGCACTTGTTGCCTTCCACAGGACGGCAAAGCATCTAACCACAGGATGTTAAGCAGACATTGGCAAAGTGCAGCTGCCTTCTATTCTCCAGCCTAAGTTCGGCCTGTAATTATTAACCAATAGGCTAATGAAAAACAAGTTCAAGACCCAATCTCTAGTCGAGATTGAGAGCTACGTATTGTGGTGCCAGGAGAAAATTTCTGTTAAGGCAGAGGGGGACAGGGGTATAACAAGCACCCCCGGGAACCACTCGGTGAGACTCTCCGTGGATCCGTCAAGGCCTTATCGGATGCCCTGGGCAGGTCGGTTCTCTGGTTGCGACTCACCTACAGAGTGGTTGATGGGTCTCCCCACTCTATTGCTTTTGGTAGGTGCTTTCTTCCTATGCTTCGGGATAGCTGGAGAGGGTGGTTGCTAGGACTGCCCCTTTGGAATTGTGCCCAGTTTCTGGTGAGGTTACTGAAGGGGGTGATTCCTAGGACTACTGCTTTTGGAATTGTGCCCAGCTTCTGTTAATGCAATAAAACACTTTTACTTAGCCATTTTCCGCTGTCGGTCTGCCTCCTTCCACCACCGAGATAATAAATTAAGAACCCTCCGCCCCCGCGGAGTACAGCTGGCTATATATAATTATATAGGCTATATATAGTTATATAGGCTATATAATGGAAACAGTGTAGAACAGCTCTACTGAGGACATGAGGTATGGCTGCAATGGATCATAACATGGTTAGCGTACATATACTCAAATGCAAATGCTGACCAAAGAATTATTTGCTAGTGTTCTCTCAGATAAACATTTGTGATGATACTGTCTAGGAACCCAAACTCAGGGGTCCTTACTTACATGTCTGTTGCCCAGTGGATGGTCCAAATTAGCCAGACAGCGGGTTAGCAAAGTCAAAGTTTATTCTTTACGTAAAAAAGGTGGCCCAATGTTCAGGGTGACCCTAAGCATACATTTCTTAAAGCTCATATAGTCTTACACAAACAAGTCTTTTATGTCACAGTTTCCATGGCAATACTTACTAAAAACTCCTTATCTAAGGAATTCCTTAGTTTCCCAATTTCAACTGCCCCTATCTAAGTTTCAAAGTCTTCCTCCTCATTCTGTACTTACTGGCACCTTAGGCCTTAAAACTATCTTATTATTGCTACACATAATAAATTAAACATCTGCTAGAAAGGCACTTTCCATCTTATGCTTTGTCAGCCATTTAGTCAGACTGGTTCCCCTGGAAAAAAGAGAGAATCCATCTTCTTTTCCCTCAACATATGCATGGCCCTTTTTATTTGCTCTCCACAAACCTTCATGGCTGGTACCCCACTGACCACAAACTATTACTGGGTCTGTGTCAGGGATAGACTGAGCTGTGCTTAAGCACCTCCATTCCTTTCTTTTTGGGAGGCTTTTAGAGTAGCACTGGGTGATTTACTCCTCTGTCCTGTGGTTTGTATTGTAGCACACTCCACAAGCTTCTGTGATTTAGCTCCTCTTGTCCACTGTGGATGGGAGGTTGATGTGGGAATCAGGGAGGTTCTTTGGTGTTCAGTTCCATGGCTTTTCTGTCATTTGGCATTTCTGCTGCTTTAGCTATCTAAAGCAAAGTGTTTTGTTCTTTCTTTAAAAAAATGTGTATTGCACTGCCTACTTCTCTTCTTTCCCTCCCTTCCCATCTATTCCTCTTGATCCCTCCCACTCTTTCCCTATACTTGCTTCCCTACCATCATTGAAGGTTTTTAAGAGCAGGCTAGACAAAATCCTGTCAGGGATGGTCTAGTTAATACTTAGTCCTGCCTCGACTTCAGGGGTCTGAACTAGAAGACCTATGAAGGTCCCTTACAGTCCTACAATTCTATGATCTAGACCCTTTTTCTTCCATCCTTCTGTGGATGCTTTCCAGTTGTCTGGTCCTGCTCTTCTACATGTTTAACCCTGCTGCTTGATGCCTTATTTCCCTGGACGCTGTTGCTAATCATTAGGTCCTTCTCTCTCTCTCCTTTTCAGCTGCCCATCTACTACATTTGTTTCTCCCCCGAGCCTTCCTCTCCCATTGGTGATTCTGGCCCTGAGGGTAAAATCTGTTCCTTCTTTTTCCATTTATGTAGCAGTGGATCCTTGCTGAGGCAGCCAGCCTGTCTTTTCTTTCTTGTTTTTAGATGCTTTTTACCAGCCTCCAGGCTTTTTGCAATAAAAGATGTAGACACCTGTAGACGCAGCTGGAAACAAAGTTAGCCAATAGCATGTTACCTCTCCATGGACCACTTTTTTGGGAAACACTTGCATTCAGTGAACAGTTCTGAAAAACATCCAGATTTGTAAAACATTAAAGTCTAAGAGTCCTAACATCAGATAATTTGCAAACCATAAAAGAGCTAAAATCCCTGTGACATATTATTGTGAATATTTCACCAAGAACTGCCCAATGATCTTAAATGGTTCAGAAAATGAAAATTTTCACTAACCTAAAACATATCTGTCTGGTGACAGACATTATTCCAGATCCTTCACAGAAAATGTTATGCTGATAAAGATGCTATATGAATTTTAATTCTTTTTAGCGCATCCATAAAAGCTATAACACTCTTCAGTAGGCAAGGTGGGACAGGAATGCAAGTGCTTCATGGGTAGCCGAAGACATTTGAACTTTGGTCCTCTGCCTCATAATTCACTGAATGTATGTAGAATTGTAGATCTTTTGGAATAGCCATCTCACACACACACACCTCCCTTGGGATCTGTTATTGCTTTATTATAGCAATAGTAATATTTTGAATCACAGCACAGTATTTGTAGTTAGATGATGTCATCTTGATTTGGGTATTACCTCAGAGGATCTATTTCTACCTTCTAACCCTGCTTGGCTCACTCTGATTTTTGGTTCATAGGTTTCCTGAGAGAGTGCAGGGAAAGAACTACAACTCTGAAAGGACTGGGAAGTTTACAAAACGCCTTCTGGAGAAGTGCCTCAGGGAGCCTTTCAGAAGAAGTTAAAAAGAAATGCAACAAACATTTCGAAGTGCAAAGGTGACAGCCTGCAGTGGATACTGGCCTTTCAAGTTTGACCTAAATGTAAACCTGAAGATGTCAGATATAAACAGTCTATTTGTACAACAAGCTCATGCTAGATGCACTGGTCAAATTATATTATTCTTGTTTATTTTAGTATTTTAACTTGAAAAGAAAAACAATAGGTTGCATAGGGGTTTTATGGCCATTTTTATCTGGTTGCCATGTTTGATAATTGTGGAACACGACACAGATTATGCTGTATTATAAGAAAATTACAGAGTTCTTCTTTTAAGTAATTTATATATTGGTAAAGGTTTATGTTTTTCCCATTCCTAGAAATATGACTGTTAAGTTCAGAATAACATTATAGTCCTAAAACTAACTTCCTCCCAGGTCACATATATAATAATATATGGAAAAGGAAAGCAAAAAACAGTGTATAGAGAGGTCCTTCTGCACTCTTGGTTTCTCTTTATGGTCCTTGAGTGAACTATAGGCTTCTTTCCCATTCATTCTATGTCAAAGGGTGAGACTCATCACCCCAGCATCACCACAATGGAGGGGAGGACTGGAGAGGTAACAAGAGCTGTCTGCATTTTAGGTGCTCTCTTTTATCAAGACCTTGGCCAGATCTGTATTAGTGGGAACCCTCATGTGCAGTCCTCCTCATTAAGTGGAGGAATGATGGAGAAAAATCAAGGGAATTCAAAAACTGGTGGGAAAAGGAAATGGAAGCAGGAGTGAATTAAAGAAATTGGCGGGGGCAGGCTAAACACAAGTTACAAGGAATTGTAATCCCACTCCCAATATTTTCCTGTCTAATTTTTGTAGTGGTAGTGACAGGGGCCACAAGATTCATATGCTGCAGTGGCCATGGACATGCACTGTTCAGTTTTGGATGGTTGATGGTCTTCCTGTTCCTTGTCTTTGAGTGGGCTACAGTCAGTAAAAAGGAGGCCCAGTATTGCCAATCCTCAAAATTATGAGACAGACCATTCCAAAAACCATGAGATTAGCTTAAAAATTATGAGCTTTAAAACACATTCATACAGTCTGGGTAATGGTTATTTGCCTTCTGGTTTCTGAGCCTTTTGGATGTTCTCCCTTGTAGTTTCCACACTTTTCTCTACAAGCATGAGGGCTAGAAACACATTCTTTTAATGAAAACTGAGATTCTCATGCAATCTGTTGATTCCAGCATCTGGGGTTTCATGAAAAACATAAGTATTGTGAGACTCTTGATAAAATAATGAGGACTGGCTACACTGAGATTCAGTTGCATGTAGAGTCTCTCCTGACACCCCAGCAGAAGGCACTGTGTGGAGATGTCCTCTTGTCAGCCAATATGTGCTCTTTACAAGGGGATGTCCTGCTGCCCACCTGCCATCACAGTCCTGTGTGGAGCTCTTCCTGCTACCCCAGCAGTAGAGGCCCTTTGTTTATAGCAGAGGGAAAGGCACTTCTGCTACCACATCAGATGGCACTACATCACAAACACTAGGTATTCTGGTGGGGGAGATAGGCAGAAGAGATTCTCTATCCAAGGTCCTGTTCTGGGATGGCACACTAATGATGGGGGGGAACCCCACATGTGTAATGCCTCTGCTGGGTGGGTATGGCAGGGAGTGACCTCGACACAAGGTTATCTGCTACATGGGATGGAGTTAGTATCCCTCCAAAATAGGAGGATGGCAGTTCTTCACCGCCTACATAGGGCCTTGTGTAGAGAGGAGGGCTGCCTCCTCTGCAGAGCCTTTTCTGTAGGGTTGGAGTGAAAAATGTGGCAGTAGTGTATAGGAGGTACCCCGCTACCCTGGTTCCCTCCAGAAGTTGCCCTAGATATGACATCATCCGCTGTAGTAGTCTGGGTAATAAGTGTAGCCATAGCTGTGGCAGCCAGGAACTTTCTCCGTCCTTGCCATTTGAAGTTGAGGTCTGGCAGCAGCTGCAGAGGAGGAACATGTCCCATTACTCACTTGAAGAGAAACAGTAATGGCAGTGACAGCAGTCGGGATTCTGCCATCTCCAACTGCACAAAGAAAGCCAGAAGGAATAGTAGGTCTTTTCTCCTTCCCTGGCACCCTAAAGGTCAGCTGCAGCTCTAGGATTCCACCTGTTCCAATCCATGGCTGCCTGAACATAGTGTCAGCAGATGGCATGAGGTCCTCCCATTCCTGACCTCCTGAAGAGCAGCGATTGAGTGTTAGGTGCTCCTGGGTATCCCAAGAATGACATTACTTATTGTCGCGGTTCATCTGTCTCCCTCCTGAACTATGAAAGAATGAGAGCATAGGTTTCTGGATATCCTTCCCCTCTGCCGATACCTGGAGAACAGTGCTGCCTGAATTCCCCTGTCATTCCTATACCCTTTGGTGAGTAGCTGTATTGGTGGTCTGGAGTCCCTGATCTATGCTCTGTTTGGCCAGCAAGTATCCTCTACAACTTAATCCAGCTGGACTGCAATTGATTGCACATGAGTCTGAAGTTTTAGGGAAAATATTTATATATCTTTACTCATCTTTAGTACAATATATATATCTTGTCTATTTTGAAAACAAGTTACCCTGTTTACTCTTCATTTAATTTCCCATCACATCTTTTCTCTCTCTCTCAACTAGAAAGGGCACCATGTCACCAGTCAGCTCTCTGCAGTCCAACAGGAAGGTCTCCATGGACAACTGTTTGGGATTTGTTGTGCTAGATACTCAAGTATGTTATACCAGTTTGTTATTGCAAAATTGCTGAAATGAAGTAAGCTCATATTGAATTTTCCATTAATTTACACAGGGTTAAAGTTGTAGTGCTGGAGAAGAAAACCTGAGCCTTGAATAATAATTTCTGAAATAATATGTTAGTCTAAAATTGCATTTCTTTGATGCTTTCTTTGATGCCTCATAGGATTATAATGCATATGCTGAATTAACCCCTGGCTCTGAAAATCTTAATTATTCCATTCACTTGATGAAGATACCCTACAGATATTAGCTGATGCAGCAAAAGATGAAGACAAAATACTTACATGAGAAACAAAATTATTTTACCGAGGGTATTTCTTCAGTTTCACTGATTCTGAATAATAATGCTGAACTTAAATAAGGGTGAATAGCAGAACATGGGATGGTTAATTAATTTTTTAAAGAAGTATTTCATCTCCACAGTCAGCAATAAGTTATTTATGTCATTCCTTAATTTCTACACTTGAATTTACGTGTGAAACCCCTTAGGTTCAAATATCGTAAGTGTTTCTATGTCTCATTTTCTGGCCCAGATTCGGTTTCTGCTAGTTGCTTCTAGTGCACATGATGATGTGCTTTGCAGAATTGGGGCCTTAAAAAATCAGCTAAAAATTAGATTTTCATTGTGACCGGTGGAGCTCATCACAAATTTTTTCAACAGCAGGGTTTTCATTAGAAAATCCAGTTCACTGCAATCAAAACTTGTCGTGGGAGTGTACCAGTTTGAATTAAAATTTCATTGGGATGGTTTATCAGGTCTCAAATTGAACCTCTGATCAAAACCAGAGAGCATCCCACCCTAGAATAGCCAATCACCCAGTGATAGGCCATTCAAGTTGAAATATAGGAGAACCACACTCAAGTCCCTCATCTCAGTCAGGCTGTCTCAGTCACATATATCTGGCTAAATTCATGGTTTTTTAAGGTCAACATTTGAAGATGAGAAAAAGATTAATAAATAAATGAAATCCTAAGAATAATTAACTTAATCAAATATATAAATTTAAGCTCTTAAAATCAAACCTGCTTCTGGGGCATTCTGTGCCAATGTTAGATTTGTTTGTTAAGGGAATGAAACCTGTCCTTCCTTCACTTAATTGGCAATTCTTGTTCAATCCATAACTGGATACTGAGATAGATACCTTTGTATTATTGACATTCCTAGGAGATGCTTTTGAGTGGCATGATCTGTCCGGTGTACTGAAAACTCTAAAAATTACAAGAAATCACTTTAACTCACAAGGGTTTCCTGATCCTGCTTGCAGGCCAGAAGGCTTTGTAGAGAAGCATGTGATATGTGTTGTATGTCTGCCCTGCAATGTAAGCCTAGAGTAAGAAAAACTTAAGTTAGCAGTACCTGGGTTTGTTAACCGAGGGCTTGAGCAGCTAACTCATTTCTAACCGCAGGTTAGGAATTGTTAAACCATGTGTCCCAAGCTGAGGCTTCCTGGTCTACACTGCATTATTCAGGCTTGAGCCCAACCACTCATATCTCAGACTTCCTAGCATCCTCCCAAAATGCAGCTGCTCTAGCCCTTAGCTCCTGGTGAAATATGGGAAAACTTGACTGTCCATCAAAATTGACAGTTCAGAGACAAAAAATGTCTTCCCTTGGAATGTGGAATACTTTTGGTGGATTCTCAGAGCATAAATCCAGTGGGGCTCCATTCACACTGCAAAGCAATAGGGCTTGAACTCTACGTCCAGACTTGACTCAGTCTCAAAACCTCTGACCCTGTGGGGTCCTGGGACCTAGGGTCTAAGCGTTGGGCTAGCACAATTTGTGTGGGGATGCAAAGCAGGGGGTTAGGCTTGAGTTTGAACTCTGAGCTTATACTGCAGTATAGATGTGCCCTAAGACTTCTGCAGTCAGTCTTCAAAGAGCCAGCCCAGAGCAAGGTGACTTGAATTGTGCTTTCCTGCCTTAAGGAACAGCCTGCTTTCTCTCTCTCTGGTTTTAGTTCTTTTGTGTCACAGTTCTGGAGTTTCAGAAATAAAGCAGAGTTGTGATGCAACCTTCCAGAAAGAGTATTTTATTTTTATCTAACTTCTCTGTGTGTGTGCAATGAACATAACAGAGAAAACTGGTGCTCAAGGTGGGATAATAAAAAAGAGAGAGAGAGAGTAAAGATAAAATGGCTACATATAGCAACATGGACATTTTACTGTTGAATGAAAAAGAGGAAGGTTTTACAACATCTACTAAGAGAATTGAGTTTTGTGCCAATGTTAAAGAAGATACTGATTTAAAAAAGACTGTCTTCCTAACTTTGGTAGGGAAAAAACATTTGCAGTGCTTGAAGATTTATGTTCTCCACAAGAACCTGCTGAGTAGTAGTATAAGGACATAATAGAGAAACATTATTTACCTACTACAGTTTTTTAACAGAACAATGTGAGTTTTATCTATGAACATCATAGGAGAAAATATCTCTGAATTTTTGGCAAGCATGAAAAAACTGTCTGCTACTTGTCGCTTTGGTAATTTTCAGAAAGAGGGTTTCAGAGGTCAGTTTAGGTTTGGAGTAAAATACATTGAATTAAGAAAGGCTGTTGAATATTGTGCATAAGATGGAATGGCCGCTCTGTTTGAATCCACAAAGAAAAATGTACTAAAACTTGAAAATAAATTGGCCCCATTGTGCCATGCCTAGGAAGAAGGTCCTCAGCTGAGGGTGAAGAAGATGATGGTGACATAGGCCAGCACTTTTGACAGGATCCGGAACACACCAAAACCAGACAGAGAGAGACAAAGCAGGCAGTTCCCAAAAACAGAAAGGCACAGCTAAATCCACGTTACTCTAGGCTGGCTTTTTACAAACTGGCTGCTGAAGACACATACCACATGCTTCCCCACAAAGCCCCCTAGCCTGCAAGCAAGGAAACCCCTTATAAGGTAAAGTGCTAGTTTGTAATTTTAACACCGTTTTCGATACACAACACTTAGCTCTTCTTAGCTTCCTCAGGCTCTGAAATATAAATATTCCACCAAATGATATTACTGTTTTGTGCTAGCATATAGGTTCCATTTTGGGTAATATTTTATCTTCTCCACGTTCACGTACTGAGACTACGATATTCCCTCATCTAGCTGGCCCTGTGCATGGATTTAGAAACATTTCAAACAAAATTATCACAGAGCTCTTAGACTACCAGATATTCTAAAACAGGGGTTCTCAAATTTCTTTTTTTTCTGGGACCCCCTTTGAAAATATTTCAGATTATGATGACTCTCCCCAAAAAGTGATGAGCCCCCCCCTCCCCCCAAGCCATGCCACCCTTACTTCTGTGCTGCCTTCAGAGCACCTGGCCAGCAGCCGCTGCTCTCTGGCCACCCAAATCTGAAGGGCTCTGGTTGTCAGCTGACAGTCACGGCATGTGCAGGAGCTGAGTGCTCACAACCCCCTCAAAATAACCTCACAACTCCTTGAGGGGTTGCGACCCCCAGTTTGAGAACCTCTGCTCTAAAACAAAGTATTTTTTTAAATTTAGATTTGATGGGTGAAATCTTAGCCTGGTTGAAATTAATGGCAAAAATTCCATATTTTCTGCATTTTCTGTCTAATTAAGATTGATATCTCCTCATGATAGTAGCCTTCTGTTTGTATACTAAATGTGTGCAAAACTTCTCATACAATAATAATACAGTCAGGGGTTTAGTCAATAAAATGGTTGCACTCCAGAGCATTTAAACTAGAATTTACAAGGCTAAACTCTAGTGATTTTCTTTAATCCCCATGACTCTAATGCAGAGGTCAGAGGGTCTGCTATTATCTGCAACTACATTATACATAGAATACTTTAAAAGCTGACTGAATATGCCCACAGTTTAAAGAACACATAATTATACAAAAACAAATAGAATACTGTTATTACTAAAGAGCCTCAGCCCTTTGTATCAGCTATTATCTGTTTAAGACCTTAAACACACCTAGAAGGGTTGTTAAAGAAATCTCTGGGAATATGAATGTAAATTAGTCCAAGAATAAAAAGAAATATTCACATACTGAAAGGATTAAATAGAAGATCAAAGCAAATCAAGTCTGAGAAGAAAAAAAAAAAGAGAGAGTAGGTAATTCAAAAGTTGAAGGAGATCTAATCAGTAGTGGTCACTTTTATACTTTGCATTGTAATATTCTTCTCCAGTTCCCAATGAGGACCCAATTTGCACCATTATAGTAGTTTCCTCCACTTCAAGCATTGACCCACATGTAGCTACATGTAAAAGATTATATGTCCAGAGCAGCACGGGACGTGCTAATTCTTTGCCTTCCTGCTGTAGCCTCCACCAGAAGGGCTCCTTTGGACTGCCATGAGTGCAGATTAAGGCTGCACTTTTATCTCCAAGCAGAAACCCCAGGAGAATGGCCAAAGGAACACAACCAGCCTTCTCCAGGACTGAATCACCTGGGACCAAGCTGACTCAGGTGCCCATACCATTTGGTATGCCTACCAGAAGTATAGTTCAGTTGACATGTAAGTTACATGCTGATAAATTAGTGTCATTTGTATGATGAGATGGCAGAAGGGTGGGGTTAGAGCAGGAAGAGAAACCAATAGGTTACAATATACTGGAAATTCGTGACAGGGGATGGCTCACTTGATGATTACCTGTCTTGTTCATTCCCTCTAAAGCACCTGGCCACTGTCGGAAGACACGCTACTGGGCTTGACGGACCATTGGTCTGACCAAGTATGGCTGTTCTTATGTACTACAGCCTCATCTACTGCCCCTTCTCTATTTCAACTATGACAAAATTCTCTCACTAATTTGACTTGCTGGCATGTATCTTGCACGAACATTTACATACCTCTGAATTGAGCCTCCTGGCAATATCTACACTAGAGTTCAGACCTGTAATTTACAATAGGCTCAGTTCCATCAGGGGTACCACTCGTGTTGGCTGAGGTCATACAGGGTATATTTACACAACAGCTGGGTGCATGCTTCCCAATCTAGGTAATAATAACTCAAGTACAAACCCGCCAACCCCCTGTACTCAGGCAGATAGCCCAACCTACCATCCAGGCCACTGCTGCTTCTCATTTTTAGCATGCTACCTTGAGCACAACTAGCAAGTGTTTGTCTACCCAGCTGGTGTGTGGATATAACCAAAGTGGTAAAAAAGGGTGAGTCCATCTAAAGCTGTTTATGCTACTGCTACCACCACTGGGAATTGTAGATCTCAAAATTACTAGTGTAGACAAGATCTGACATAGTTGTGAGTATTCTAAGGAGGCATATATTATAAATGGATTAGAAAGAAATATTTTAAAAAGCTGTCATTTAGATCAATAGCCTTATTGTTTTGTGAGATTTGTTGTGTCTGTCCTCAGAACATGATACAAATTACAGGATCAACACATTATAAGTGTTTCTGTGGTTGTACTTAAATATTCAATATACCTTGGAAATCCTCCCCATTCTAAAGTTTGAAATAACCCCAAGTATGCAGAGCAAGTTAGGACAAAATTTAATTTGCAATATATTACATAATGAGAAATGCATAAGTGAAATCTCATTTGGTTCATAACTTTGTAATCAATATTGTTGGAGGAGGCAACCATAGTTTTTAAAACGCTTATCCATTTCTATCCAAAGACACCCCCAATTACTGTGGAAAAAACAATAGATGCCAGACAATTCAAATGTATCTGATTTTTTAGATGAATATATAGTATGAATATATACTACGATCTGGAAAATTAAAAGGAACTGGGATAAATAAAAAATGTCAATAATTAACTTGTGAAATGTATTCAGCAAAATATTTTAAAGTGAGCCTAAGATTTCAACCAAATGAACTGAAAAATGGGACACTTCGTCTTCACTCAAGGAATTACTAAATATTTTTTCATGTTCAAGAGCAATAATTTAAACAAGATATATAATAATGTTATTTTAATGTTTTAGTAATGGTTCCAATTTAAGCTCTAATCCTGCCATGAGCTGTGGGGTGGATGGACCTATATGGAGTCCACTGGAGACAATGGGGTTCAAGAAGAGTGGATCCACATGTATGCAATGCAGTGAAGAATGGGAATCTTATCCAGTGCACAGTAACACTTGGAACCCGTTGAGTCAGTTTTGTAGTCTGATTAATACTACAATGATTTATGAGTAATCACTGATTAATGCTTTCTTTCTTTCTTTCTTTCTTTCTTTCTTTCTTTTTGCAACTGTAAATTAGCAGTAGGGTTTTATTGGTAAGCCTTAGAATTAGAGTAGTGACATCTAAGCCACTTAAATTAAAAGACTATGGTTTCTGCATTATTAAGATTTATTTGTAGAAATTTATAACATAAACAGTATAATTTCACATACAGCTGAACTGGGCATACAAGAGTTTAGTCAAGGAATATTGGACAATTATACACATCTTGGGGAAAATATAGAAAAAAATTTGTCTTTTAATACATTACTTTTTTAAAATTATATTGTTGCTCAAAACCAGCTTGTTTTGGTTGTTGTTAGTTTCAAGGAATTAGTCTATAGTTTTTACTGGTTATTATTTCAACTCAGACAAATGTTTAAATCACTCTTTTAAACAAACTAAGGGCTAGATTGTGTTTAGCCTAAACATGGTCAAGTAGAGAAAGGTAAGAATATCCCCCATACAAATACATCTCCCTCCCCGTACCTTCTTTGTGGGCCTGTGTCAGGGCTTCCTAGGCCACAGATCTTGGTGCTTTGGAGATTGTAAGACCTTGGGGAGAAAAGGTCAGGGAAATAGACCTCTCTGCCTCCTGATGTGCCAGCCTGCATAGATGGTTGGATGCATGGTGAGGACTATACTGTACCCTTTAGAGGTATGTAGTTAATTTCTTTAACAGCTTCCCCTCCAAATCCTGACCAGGGACTCATAGAGGGATATCTCATTAATATCTGTGTGCTAGCCATGGCACAACAGACTTATGCACCAATACTACTCAGGCCTGTGACTAAGCCACAAGCTAGTTATAAATGTTTTGTTTGTTTCTTTGTTTGTTTTGTAACAGGTAATATAATCAAAAGGATTTTTAAATACATGAAATTCAAGCTTGAATGTGAATTTTCAATGTTTACTTAATAGTCCATGGCACGTTCCTGCAGAATCAAGGGTAAATCACCCATGAATTACAAAGTCCCTAAGCAGGATATGATACGATAAATTTTAATGTTTCGGAATGCAATCTGTCTTGTCTCACTCCATTTTTAAAAGTGTCTTAATACCATATATATGTATACATATATACATACACACATATATATATCCACTTAAAGTTGCTCAGTGTTATACATTTTCTGTAGGGATAAATCTTGAAGTGTTTAGTCAGATTTTATTCAGTTCCTATTCAGGTAAAACTCCTGGGATCAAATCTTCAGGAAAATCGGGCAAAACTCCATCCTAAATAGAACAATAGGGAAGAAACAGCATATGGGAACCTTCACACTGATTCACTCCCCAGAGCCTTCTCCTGCGGGCTTTTTCTGCAATGGGGAAAGAGTCGGGTCAATCTGTCTTTTCTCCTAACTGTACTTCTATGTAACTGTCATTGTTATTTGTTAGACTTGGTCAGAAATTTGCCATCTAAATCATTTTTTGACAGAAAATACAGTTTCCTCAAAATCAGAATTGTTCATGTTAAAACATTTTTTTCCAAAAATTGTTGATTTTCTGTCAGGAAAACAGAAACAAAGTATTTTGTTTAGGGTCAAATTGACATTAGTCTCTGTTTGCCAGAGCTGCTGCAGTGTCTTCTGGGAGATATAGTTCAGGTGGTTCATGCCCCCATTCTCTTCAATGGGCTGGTTGTCTGGCCTAATTACATCTCACATTATGCACTGTAGCTGCCCTTCTGACAAAGCTGCTATGATGCACCATGGGACTCCCATGACTATGAAGCATTATAGGAAATGTAGATTCTCTAGGGATCTCAGCCAATAGAGGAAAATGGGGGAATAACAAGCACAAAGTACAACTCTCACGAGGCACTGTGGCAACTAAGGTGGATGCAATTTAATGTTCAACCAAGCTAAAGTGAACTGCTTCAATTCAGTTCTGCCACCTAAGATAAAATATTTACACATTTACATTTATTTTATTAAAACTATTCATTCTGCCAACATTTTTGTTATTTTAAAGGCTTGTCCTGACTTGTAGTGAAAACAACTGCAAAAATACCCAAATTTCTCACAGGGTGGAAATTCTGATTTTCAGTCAGCTCTTCCATTTAGCAAAGCTATAAATTATTATGACTAGATTAAGTCCTGACATGTTTATTCGGCAATCTATCATGGATTCAACTGACTATATATATAGGATACTGAGATTTATTTTTGGATGTACATGACTGGGAATTTTAATACTACTGTGAGCAAAGTTGATTCAGGTTCCAGTTATATTAATTGAAGTGACAAAGATCTAGGGCTTACAAGGCAATCTGTTTAGAGCTGAGTCCAAAAATCTACGTAGGAGAGACTCAAGATCTCCAACTCTAATTTTTACTTTTCTTGTATTTATGGGGTTAAATCACATCATTAATGAGATTTTAACTATAGTCTTCCATGGATGAAATCAGCATAGTAGGACTCAGACATTTTAGCAAGTGGGAGTAGCACATGTTGGGAGTGCATGTTACTGTTGAGGTTGCATTAGAATGAATTCCTTTTGATCTGAAATGTGTTATGCTTCATGTTAACTTTAAAAGAATAATACTGCACTGTTGGAGAAAACTGGTTCAACCATTTTGAATTATGAGTGCATGAAATAAGCACACTCATCTTCATATATTCCAGTCAGAAATTTTGCACACAGAAAACTCAACAACTGATCCCAAAACCAGCGAACTTTTTTTATTGCTAGTTCTAAGGAAAAAGTCAAGTTCAAACAAAATTTGTTTGATAGTTTCATACTTTAAAATTCTTATTCAGACCACTGTTGCAATCAGTGAGAGTTTGGACTGAGATAAAAGTGAAAATGCACTTCAGAGTTTGGCTCATAATTATAAATGTTTATAGGAAGAAATTGTATTATATACAATAAAAAGTTGACATCTGTTTTTAGACAAGCTAAGATGCCAACTCAGCAGTACACCTGGATAACATTGCTCACATGACTAGTCCCATTGACAAGCATAATGGTTTGCAGGACTGGGCTCTACAATAGAGAAAAGAGATTTAGAACATTGGGGACCCCAAATCTCTTACTGTATACAGTGATTTAAAAGTTGAGAAGGTCCAAAATTGGAAAGTGAGGTGTTTCAGGGAAGACCTCAGGAAAAGCTCTGTGGTTTGTGACAGTTGCTGGATTTGATCAATTGAATTTGAGGCTTCTCAGAGACTAGAAAGACGTAAAAATGGATGACATCTTGCCTACAATGTTGGCTTTGTCAGTGCTGCAACTACGGATGCATTGGCAATCAACTGAGCAGGTCTGGTGAAGACCCCTTCAGTCAATTGCCGAGCACCCTCCCATCAACTTCGGTATTCCACTGGAACAAGAAGTGTAAACTCTGTTGATAGGAGAGGTATCTCCCATCGACATAGCATAGTGAAGACAGCATGGCTACTTGATGCAAGGTACATCAACATCAGTTATGTTACTTATGAAACTTATGTAACGTAATTTACATACCTTGCATCGATGAAACCGCATAGTGTAGACAAGCCCTGAGTCTAGGTATGAAACCAAAGGCAGATTTTGCCATTGTGTTTTCTGTGTACTGTACTTTTAAATGTAGAGGCATCTGTGCAGTGGCAGCTAGAGGCAGCTGACATTTTATGTTTCAGTTAGCTGAGGAATGTTGCAGAATGATTCAATGAGTTTTCTTTCATATTATGCATATTTGTTCTGTAATCTGAACTAAATTTTCTACAGTTAAAAATGTGTTTTGCTTTTTGTGTATGGGAAAACAGAGACATCTGGAAGAATGAGCTCAATGAAAGTGAAGCAGCAGTGTAAAGCTTTTTGTTAAAAACAAACAAAACTAAACAAAACCCACAGAAGTTGAATATGTATCACCTGTGGAAATGTGGAAGATTTCCAGCATAATGAAAAGGAGGAAGGCTTTAAAGCAGTATGAAGTGGCTTGAACAACACATGCATTTAAATATTACTGAAGACAAGAGAAGATTTATTTGTGAATGGTATTTGTGGCGACTGAAGATTTTCCACAGTAACCTGAGAAGATGGAGGACATGTCTACTGTACAAAATTAAGTTGATTAAACTTACTTTAGCATTCAGAAGCTGCAGTAATTACATCGCTTGGACATGTTCACACTACACTCCCTGTGTCCTCACGAGGAGTGCTTGTGCCAATGAAGAGTGCAGTGCACTGTGGATAGATATCCCACTGTGCGACTCACCCCTATCCAGGGCAGAGTGTTTTGGCAAGACTTCGCTATGACTCAGGGAGCCAAAGTGGCTCATGCAGAGTGACTGGGAGCATAAACTCAACTTCCCATAATGCAGTGTTTTTCATCCCATAATTGCATTCACCCCATAATATATTATGCCTCTTTTTAAAATCCCACAAATCTAAATGTTCTTCTGTGTGTCCACGATCTCTGACAGAGGCAGGGAGCCCGCACAGCTCTACACTACTGTGATGAGTGTTGCAAGCATGGGCCACCTGACCTTGCAAGCATTTGCACAGCTGTAAGAGGAGCCCTAGGGAACATGGCAATTCCTTGGAAGCCAGATTGCTGTGGGACATAGAAAGAAACAAATCAAAGTTGTTGGCGGAATTCACAGAGCAGCTTGAGAGAGTGGAGCACCGGTTCTGGGCCCAATAAACAAGCACTGAGAGGTGCTGTCATGACAGAGAACTAGACTTGACATAACCCACAGACATCTTGTGCACTTAGGAACCATAAGTTGGAAGTGAACATGTAGCTTACTTTGACTGCCAGCTCCTCAGAATCTCTTTTCTCTTCCCAGTAGATAGGAGTGGACAAGTTAATACAAGATACAAACCAAGCTGAACCGTCACCCCAAAGATTAATGAACCCTATAAAAGGGGCATTTGTTTAAGTTCAAATAACATTTTGCATGTGATTTTTAACTTTGTTATGCCCCTCTACACATTCTGGTTCTGGCTGCCATGGCCTGCTTAGTGTGATGTTTCTGACCTGACTGGAAGAAAGAAATACTCAATTATTTATTTTATATAATATAACCAATTAGAAAAAAAATGTTTTCACTGATGTAAGAAAAAGGAACAGACACTTGGAAATCTTATGAGGAAATAGGTTAGCTACATCTACTGAGTCCATCTCTCTGCATGAGCCCAACCTTGTAATGGTCTGAGCACTTTTAACTCCTAGGGGCCATGAAAGTCCATTTTATATGTAGTCAAGAGGACTGCTGCTATCCCACTAGAAATCTAAACAGATATCAGTTTGGCTGTAGGAAGTTTCCCTAAAGCAGTGTTAAAATAGTTAACTTTTACCAGAAATAGATGCAAGCGATTTAGCATCAGAAAAAGAAGTGACAGGCAATAAGTTAATAGCCGAGGCCAAAAAACATGTATAAAGATTGTAATAAGGTATGGCATGGCATAGGCTTTGCAAGATCATTTTTGGTTTTCTTTTAAATAGGGTTGAAAGAGTAGTCGATATATTTTTCAGATTTTGCCAGTGGACCGGTTTGAGATCTTCCTTCCCAACTCATAATAATAATGTCATTTCTGTTAAGTAGTATTATTTATGAGGCCCAAGGGCTGACAATGTTTATTCAATGATTTTTATATTCTTTGTTCTTTACCATCTGTTGTGTTTCCTTTGTTTTGTGTATCTTTTTAAAAAAGCAGTAACCGACACACCTTGTGTATCAGAGCTTATTCTGTAATTTACTGACGTGCTAACACCCAAGCTTCTGTAGTTCACAATACCCAATTATACTTGCAATCTATCCAGTGGTAGCCATGGTATCTGCAGGCTTTGCTGGTTATTCTCTCAGCAGTCTCAGGGCTTAAATAAACTCAGACACCAACTTCGATAGCTCAAAATTCTTACTGCTCTAGCTTTTTCAGAGAGATCACACATTCACTCATTAGGGACTATGGAGCAAGGCTACACAACCCAGATGACTTTGTGCTATGCTAGCCAAGATTCACAAGCACAGGAATGTATTTTCAGGCCCAAACATATTACAATTTTGGTTTATTCATACCTCTATAGTCCATGTAATCATATGGTGCATGTTGTGTCAGTGTAACATTTGTAAATTGGTTCGAAATTATGTATGTTAATAGGAATCAAAATATATTATCCTTGATTTTGAATCAAAGTCCTAATTTACCATAAGAAAGTAAAGGGACCCCTCTGCTATTAACTATTGCATTTACAGTAGCAAACACACTAAGTACAAGATTCCACTATAACTCCCTGGTTTTACTTGCTTGTAACTTGAAAAAAATCACCTTTAGGGTGAAACCCTCTATTCTTGGTCTCAGGGTAAAGTTATTTCTTCTTTTAAGTTTGAAGAAAGTGGCTGCTGGGGGTTTTGAGTTATGGGAAAGTGGAAAAAGACCACCACATCTTGACACTTTTTTGGAGCTTTGAGCACTAATATGAGTGGCTGGGAACAGAACCCATAGGTACCATGGTGGTGTGCCTGGAGGAAGTAGAGCACTGACTATGGCATATTAGCGCCAAAGCCTTAGGGCTAGAATACTATACAGCAGAAGATATGTTGGGGTAGAAGATGATACCAGGGTAGCACTGTACTCTGTGGCATACTGTAATCAGTGCCTAGGGGAAACCTGAGGAGAAGCTATTGCTCCCCCAACCAGAATGAACTCCTGTTCCATCCCTTCACCCTCCTTGCAGAGGAGTTTCGTGCAGGTGATGGGAATGACTGTGCTGTCATGAATGAAGGGTAGCACTATCAATGAGAAGGGGCTGGTTCTCTGTAGAGATGCAGGTTTCTGCTCCCCCACACCAATCCCCAAAACATCTAGGGTGTGGTAGCTACAACTCCTTTCTCTGTGCTTGATCTCAGAAGCTCTGCTCCCTCTGATGTGAGTATTCAATGCAGAGCTGATGAGAAAATGGTATCTTACTTGAAAAATTCATAAAATGAAAAAGGTAGATTTTTTGGGGAAAAAATTACCAGATTTTTAAAAAAAAATTTTCCCTCCAACAAAAAGTGTTTTTTATTATTCTCAAAAACTGTTTTCAAGAACCATTTTTGTCCAAAAATTGAAAACCTCAGAAGCCATATTTCATTGGGAAAAAATAAACATTCAAACAAAACATTTTAACCAGTTGTAATTTCAAGAAAGCTCCATGTAATTCATACTGTGCAGTATCCTCAGCCATCCTATTCCTTCCCAATGGGTTATATCGCAGGAGGGATGGGTATTGCACCAAAACAGCATTAAAGAGAAGTCAGGACTGGAGGCTTCATTGAACCATGGGCAAATAAGAGGCTGGCCATGCAGGGGGAAAGAAATGCCGTATGTGTCATGGGTCACCTCCCTTTTCAGGTGTGTCGGCCCATCACCTGAGCGCTGCCACCAGAAGTTCCCTAGAAGTGCGGGGGCTACCGGTGCTTGGACAGTGGTCACACCCCCACTCCACCCCAAGGCTCCACCCTCTCCTCCTCCTCTTCCCTCAAGGCCCTGCCATCTGCCACTCACTCCTCTCTACCCCCTCCCTCAAGGTCAGCTCTGCTTGTTGCTCACCCTTAAGGCAGGAAAGAGTTACGCACTGCTTCTGCACTGAACTAAAGACACTGTGTGAGCCTAATAGCTACAGCAATTGACAATTTTCTGTTTTTTATTTGAAATTGTGTATGTGCTCAATATCATGGATGCTGAAACAATTGGTTAGGTGGTACAATTCAATGTTTTATCTAGTTGTCAATATAATACCTAGGGTGAGCCTACGTGAAAGCAGAAGATCTCTGCTTGTCAGAAGTTGAAGTCCATGTATTTATTTTGTGACATTTAAATGTATTAGGGATCAGGCTCTGTCTTATATTTATTTTAAAGGAAAATAATCACATCTTTGCTTACTGATATTAGTCCAGCTAGTGTGCATTGTAATTGCTCTACTGTAGTATTTTATCTTCTGGCGTGTTACTCTAAAATAAATAAATAAATAAATAAATAAATAAATAAAATACATTTAAACTAATTCTCTGTGTCTATATAATTGTTTTGTTCTAAAGACTGGTATTGGATTCCTAAGAAGAAGAAAAAAGCAAATTAATCCTATTATAATTTCCACCTGTTAGCATTTAGAAAACTCAGATCTAGTTTCTCTCAGGGATATGAATTCATGCTCTGTGCAAATACATACAAATAAGTCAGATGAAGAATTCTGTAACCCAGAATTGGTAAGTAAATTGACTTACCTCTCCTCATTCAGTTGTGTTTGAAGTCTCCTAAATGAAAGGGATTCCAAGTGTTTCCACCTCCCAGGATTGTCTCACCAGCCCTGTAAAACTGGATGTTTTTCTTAGAGACCCAACTCCTGCATTCAGAGGGTTACATAAAAATCTCAGATTTCATTTCAAAAGAAAAAAAAACAAAGCGTCTGGTCTTTGTGGTTGCATAGAAAAGTGTGTAAATGTGAACCGTAATGTTTTAAAGACCAGAAAGTTTTATTCTCTTAATATCTTGTGATTTTGAGAGGTGTGACTTAAGATTTTGAACGCTTAGGGTGGGCATACTCTTCTCATCATTTCACTTAGGAGTTTATTCCACAGTCTACCGGCTCTTATTAGGAGAAAAGCCTTCCTGATATGTAACCTACATTTTCCTTTTCTTTATTTCCTTCTACTAATTTTTGTTGCCTAGTTAACCTCCATGGGAGTTGTTGATAGTCTGCTTCTTACTGGGCCATGCTTGTCAGATGGTGGACTCTCCTGGACCCAAGATAAAGTACTTTTATTCTGCTGTTCAAAGCATTTGAAATAACCAACAAATATCACTCTAGGCAACTCAGCCATCCTACTTTTTCCTGTTTTCAGGAAGCCTTTCCCCCATGTGGGCTTCACAGGCTTATGTATCTTGAACCAGACCCTTTACTCTTTCCTAACTGGTCCCTGATTCGTGCAGACAAGCACAGAAAACAGAGGGGCTCAAGAGTGACACTTTTCCAGGTAACATTACCCTCAGTGGACAGGGTCCTTTCTTGACTCAGATTGTAGTATGCTCCCCTACAGGTCCCCAAGCAGAATTTTTTGCAGAGGAAGCAGTCACAAAACACACACCAGGGAAAACAGTGTATCATACACAAATAAAAAATCCTGAGAAAAAAATTCTCAAATCCAAGGAATAAATGACTTTGTAATGATGTCTTTTTCTAGTTTGCAAAATTCCATTGAAGAGATAAACCTATGAGAGTAAGATCACTGCCTTGGGCAGATGCAGAAGACAATTCATTCCCCAAGGGCTTTACCGTATTGCAAACAACTGAGAAACTGAAGAAATATAGTGAAGCTGCAATTCTGTGAGGAATATATTCAGTCTCCTTTCATAGCTCATCTCCAGTGTATACACACTGTGGCAGATCCAGTCCCCTCTGGGTCTCACCGGCTGGCCACAGTCTCTTCTGGCCGGGAGTCTGAGGTGATTCCACCCCTGGTGCCTCTCTCACAGAGCGGTGGGGTACAGGCCTTACTTCAGGCCTGAGGGCCGCCCTTCAACCCCACAGGGGAGGGCAGGTAGTCCCAGTCCATGTATCTGCCCCCGGGCCCAGGGAGGTACCTCTCTGTGGGCCCCTCCAGGGGCTGCAGGGTACGTGGTGGAGCCTTGGAGGCTCAGAGGGCCCCCAGTCCTTCCTGCAGGCTGGGGTCAGAGTCTCTCCTGCTCTGCTTCTCCAGCTGTAGTGGAAACACTACTACCGGTCCCAGGTGAGCCTCCTCTAACTGCTACAACCTTCTAACTGCTCCATCCTCTCCTTCTCCTATATTCCCCCCCAGTCTTTAGGAAAGGCAGGGTTTAAATACACCTGGGTTAGGCTCTTAATTGGGTCCAGGTGCCTCCAATTGACCTGGAGTAACCTATCCCCTGTCTGCAGGAAAAAGGGCTTTTAGCATCCTAGGGCTCACATATCAGCCCTGGCATACCCTTTTGTAGCCATCTGGCCTGACTTTGCAACAACACATATATTTACTTACACAAACACATACACACACTTTGCACAGATTCTGCAATTAACTTATTAACATACACCATGTCCAACAAGAAAGTAGAATTCACAGACCAATGGTCAGATCCAGTATGGCAAATTCAATGTTCTTAACAGAATATCACGACATACTTACAAAAAAGAATAACCAACAACAGCATTTTTGGAGGGGAGAGGGGCCATGAGGGAAAAATTAGTAAACATCCATGTCACGTTATTTGGTGTCATTAAAATATCGATAGCCAATCCCTGTCATTGTTGATTATTCTACGATGAATGGGACAATGACGCCTGCTATTGCCTTCCACCCAACAATGCTACTTCAAAAAGTAGCTTCCTTCTGCTTCACTTGTCTCTCAGGAATCTGGGAAGAGATGTTCCATAACAAAGTTTGAGGGGCTTGGGAGGTTGCCCAGAAAACCTATGAGCTTAGGCCACTGGACAGCAACAGAGACAAATGGATTTTTACATATTGGTTCACAGAGAACATGTATAACAATCCCCTTCTCTGTGATAAAAGAGGTCAAAAAGTCATGTGCTTACCCTCTTGAGCACATGGACTAAGCTTAGTTAATTCAGATCTAGAGTGAATATCATGTAACTTCCTTGTCCAGCTCCTGCAATATGTCCCATCCTATCCTGAAAATGAAAGTTTAGACTGTTTGGTAAAAACCTGCTTTTACCTTTGCCCAAGCATGCAGTTACTAACCTTTCTACATCCCCAACACTAATCTTAATTTTTGGGTGACATGAAAATATTTTGCATGAAACATAGCCTGTTCACAGCAGTTGAGTCAACCTGAAAATGGAGACATATCACGTGTCTTTAATTTCATGTGAAATATTTTGCACAGCTTTAGTCATGACCAATTTGTGCCTTTATTGTTAACAAATCAAAAGGCTCTGAAATTATTGCATGCACAGTAATTACATGAGAGGGAAAAAAATACATGATGCCCTGTGTGTAATAAAAATATAGCTATGGAAATGCAATGACAATGTTCTAGCACTCCACAGAGGAAGCATTGAAAGATAAAAGAAAAGGAAAACACAGAGAGCTTAATTAATTACCTGCGACAAAAGAGGAGTTTAGAAAGATATGTTTGTAATCATACTGGGCTGGATTGTGCCATTTAGGCACAGGCCTGCACTGGGGGGAAGAGGATTACAAGGAAACATTCTGCCTCAGAGAAGCAGAATATCTTCTGGACATTCCCTGTGGACAGAATCACTCAAACTGTGACATCTTTTTAAGCATGCTTCCCCCTCCGAATAGCTGGAGGGCTCTCGTGGCAACATGAAGCAGATACATGTCTGCACCTACTCATTCCTTTTGGGCTTTTGCAGTGGTTTTCAACCTTTTTTCATTTGTGGACCCCTAAAAATTTCAGATGGAGTCTGGACCCCTTTAGAAATTCAACCTGTGGTACGCAGACCCCTACCATAGAGTCTTAGACTGAAAACTGACTGAACAAAATTCAATTATAAGTGTTGCACATTCTCAGTACAGCATGAGAAAAGATGCTGACCTGTGGGCTTCTTGGGTAATGGCAACACTTCTGGGTTTTGACCTATAGGTGGGGGCATTCACATGATTGATCAGAAAAACATAATGCCTTTTCTGGGATCTGAAACTTATTTTCATAGTCACCTTTCATTGACCCCCTTAGACATAGTTTGTGGACTGTAGCGGTCTGCAGACCACAGGTTGAAAACCAGTAGGGTATAGTATTCCCTGTGGGAAGCGTGTTAACATCAGGCCTGTGATCCCCTCACACCAGGGAAGCAATTCTTGCCATCACTTATGTGGCCACTCCCTTCCCCCACCGCAGGCTGCCCTTGTACAGGGCCAGTCAGGATCTAGCTAATGAAACCAGAGGTAGGAAAATTAAAAGAACATCAAAATTTCAAGCTGAGCGAGCATCAAAAATATTCCTGGTGAACTAGCTTACTGTCCTTAAAAATGTTATTCCAGGCATTTCTGGTCTCCTGGAACATAACAGAGATGTAGCAAATACTTAGTCACTTTGATTTTACTGACAAAAAAGGCAAAAATATTCCCCTCTTCCAGTGTCATGAGCTTCTAAGTATAATTATCTCTACTAAAAATGTGCATAACTTAATGAGGATAAAGCACGTAGGGCCCAATTCTGCCTCCTTTAGTCATTTTGATTAGCACTTTACTCCATGAGTCATCCCACTGGTGGCAATGAAACAATTTATATTCCAAATCCTAGTGG
Organism: Mesoclemmys tuberculata; assembly: GCA_007922155.1. Taxonomy (NCBI): domain Eukaryota; kingdom Metazoa; phylum Chordata; order Testudines; family Chelidae; genus Mesoclemmys; species Mesoclemmys tuberculata. The sequence goes on along the minus strand of ML675604.1, from coordinate 58,536,110 downwards.
CAGAATCAGGAGGTTAGTAAATCTTGGATTTTCCAAACTGATTCAGCAATAAGGTACCCTTTAGTTAATTCTTAGTCAAGATATAAGTTAAGGTGCTTAAATGCTGCTGCTGTAGGAAACAGTAACAGTCACAGTCACAACATTACCTTCCCCTAATGCTCCAGGATGCTTACCACATTACCAGCACCAGTCTATATTAGCATTTGTAACTGTGGCTCTTTTGCATACAAGTTTCCACATTTACCTTTAGATCTCCATATAGAATGGTCTTATCTCCTATAAGTAGAAAAATGACAAGCATAACTGAAAATGCTTTCAGAATTCTCTCTAGAAAGATATATGCTCTATGTCTTTAATACTTTGTAACTAGATTTTAAGCCACAGCCCGCTGTACAGAGCCACATAGCAAAAGAACACTGGAAAAATTGTGTCTCAGAACTTTACATTTACTTCAATTATTTAAACAAAAATTAATCTAGCATTACAGTATTTTAAATCCATCTTCTGATAAGCAATGACCATGCTGTCATGAATAAATGATAAGAATAGATACATGCCATGACAAATTCAGAACAACATATGTCCATCCATTTCAAACTGGAATGGACAGTAGACATGCAGAATCTTCTCTGGTGGTTTTCAAAGTGCTTCTCAGAAAACAGATTAAAAGACATACCTGTATGAGTCAATCAACAAATCATGCATGATCTCTAGTGACTAGAACCAGATAAATATAAATCGTAATAACCAGCTTCCTAGAAATTAACATAATGACTCTTTTCCCTTGGCCAAGTGTGCGTGGCTACCCTATGAACATGGATATGGCTGTTTAAGTTTCCATCAGGTTTTCCAGCATTTAAAAAGTCAAATTGCTTCCAGCTGGTTTTTGCATTAGGGGTAAAATCTTCTTGATTCGCATAATTGAAATTAATAGTGGAAGTGTACCACTGTACTTAGTAGGAGTTATCCACACATTTCTTTTTGCATGAGTTAATTTTAAAAAAAATCTTGAATGATTTGGAGGCCTTTACTGCATGTATATTAAATAGGCTGTGCCACAGAGTTGTACTATATTATTTTCCTTAGGACAATCATGTATCAGAAGACCCAGACATAGCACACGTGGGACTTGGCCGTGTCACTCTACTCTTGCAATATTGGCTCCATTATAATTTATAACAAAACGAGATGAATGCCCTTGTGAGATAAACCATGTTATTTATTCTTAAAGCCTCAATAACATGTTGCTTGCTATGCATCAGTCTCAGAGAGGCAAACTGACGTGCTTGTTCTTGTTCTTTAAATAAAGCAAATAGTCTTGTGAGTGTTGGGAAAAATAACATATTCCAAACATTAGAAGGGTTTTAATTTTTGCTTTTGATGTCAGGAGGTATTCTCTAACAGTTCTACTTTGAGATATAAATGGCCTAGACCTCAGTACCAGGATCTGTTCTGTCTTTGAATTCGATCCCTTGTTTAAGTAAATTGGTCTTGCTCCGCTGAAATTTATGCCAATATACTCCAACTGAGGATCTGCCACATTATAACTCTTCTCTTATGCCTGGTTGTACTGTTTACTTGCACACTATTTCACTTTTTTTTTTAACTCCTTTTAAATGAACATATACAAAATGAAATAGTTAATGTAAAAATCTGGGGAGGTATTTATGCTTACAGTCTGGTCATTACATCTATACTGTACATCTATACTGACATCTATACTACATCTATACTGACAGTGGCAAATTCGCCACCATCAGATCGATTTCTCTGGATCAAGTGAGCGGTCAGTAAAGACCCACTCAGTCGACCCAGAAATTGACCCAGGAAAACAACCTCCAAAAGTGGCTTAGTGCTGCGTCGAGGGGAACGCTGTTCCTGTCGGTGCAGCGCAGTGTGGATGGCGTGCAGAATGGAAGCAGCGAAGTCAATGTGAGTTATGCACGTTTTTTACGTCACTTGCGTATCTCCCGTCGACTGCCGCCAAATCTCGGAGGTAAGTATAGACCAGGCCTAAGTCTCCTTTCGGAATGCCTACATCTCTCTCTATGAACGTACAGGCAATTCTTCCAGAGCAGGCAGGAAATATATCCCCACTGAGTGTTATACCTAACCAGACAATGTTTCTATCATTACTCAACCCTGCATCTGCAGTGTATCTGTTTCCCTGATGACATAGCAGTTTGTGCTTAAAATCCCCATACAGTCCCATTACCTCCTGATTGCACTTTAAGTAGCTTGAAACTGTTGTTTTCACCCCATTTCACTGTATCTATTGTAAAATAAATAAATAAATGAATAAAATCAGATTCACAATAAGATAGTTATGCTGTAATCATATCCCAAGTATATTCTTCTGTACTACTGATATCAGGCTTATTTTTGCAACTCTTACTCACATAAGTAATGCTTAGTCAGGTGAGTGTAGTCCCACTGCAATCATTTGAATTAAACATCTATCTCTAGACTTTTTGTTCAGTTGATGTTTTCTCAAACTGAAAAAAAATAAAGTATTATGAAAGTGACAAACTTTGTTATTTGTCTGTCTGGTCGGTTAGGTTTTTATGTTAGCTCTTCATCACATGTTTGCAATGCATATTTAGATTCCACAAAGGAGCCCGGCTATCAGGTAAACTGCAACTAACATGTGATCTATAAAGGCACTTGTACCCCAGCCCTTGTAATTTTCATAACATGTTTCTGCAGCTCACATCAAAATGCACACAGTAAATTCCTAGTGGAGGAAAGTCTCTCCCAGCTGTAATAATGTTGGCAATGTTGATGTGATTAATTAAAAGCTTGCTGATTGCACGCTATTTTATGAAGATGTTGTTATCCATTGTGGTCTAATGAACATAAGCGCATGATTGAAAGTAGCTAAAAAAAAATCACATAATTACTACATTACTGCATGCTCTCTTAATTACCTAAAGTCTTGCAGGACTCTTGAAACTTCTCCCTCCTCCATACCCTTTAGCATTGTTAAGAGGATTTCTGGACAATGTATGAGAAAGACTCATTTGTGATATAATGGTCTCTTATAAAATAGGATATTTCTTCCAAAAGGAACAGTCATAGCAAATTGAGAAAGAAGTCTGAATAAAATAACTCACTCCCCCCTATTCCTGTCTAGCCTGCAAAAAATACTAGAAGTTGAAAACATCCTTGCTCATAGATCTTCATACTAGTAATGTGTTTGACGCAGAGATGAGAGGTGTTTATGTTTCAGAAGAGTCGTATAGGGACCCATACAATTAAAGAAGAGACAGAGGAGCTTTACTTAGACAGAAAACTCTGGGAAATCTGTACAGATGCTAAGGGTGGTTTGGTTTTGTTGGTATGTAGTATATATCATGATTATAGTGATCATGGATTTCAAAATTTCACCAATGGAAAAACAAGTTCTATTAGATGTTAGAGAGAACTGTACCCTTCAGTTCACTGAAGATTCAAACAATGGCAAATGCATAATTCACCTTCTGTCCTCACCCCGTTTTAATGATATCTGCAAAATTTTTTAGCTAATAGACAGGGTCAGGTTTGCTTGCAGCTTACAGCTTGTGCAGCATTCTGCATCCTGAATCTTTTATTTCTCTTTTACTTGATGCTGAGATAATGTTGAGAGCAGCCAATCTATGCAAATCTCCTGTTAACAGAATGGCAGGGAGAATAAATAGTAATTAAACCCAGTATTAAAATTTCTGTAGAAGGAACATGCCATTCATTTTCTTGGAAACCACCATTCTTAGTTCATTATGAAAATGGCAAGGATCCTCATTAATGGGATTAAGAATCATTAGACATTACACAGAATCAGGCAGTTTCTAAAGGACAAACCTTTTTTCTTTTTTAATGATAAGCTGCGAAAAACAGATTATTATCTCACAATGTACAGCTCCCAAAGTGGGGAAGTTTCTTTTATCAATAACGATGTAGTGTGAAAGATGTTATGTACAGAAGATGTTTGGCACATATTTGAATGATAGGCTATCCTTTTACATACAAGTGAAGTAAAGACTGGAGAAATGAAATATTGGAACAATTTCATACAGTATGCACAAAACACTTTTCTTTTACCTCAGTCTGTCCTTAAACTTGATTTGTTTTCCACAATGGTACTTCAGAAAGAGCTTAGAGATATTCACTTTTCTTTAAAGTATTAAAATTCATGAAACAGATAATAGTCAGCAAGACCTTGTGGACAGAAGCCTAGACAAGACATTTGCTTCTTTGACAAGTAGTTCTATGCTATTCAATACTGAATGATGCGTGAGAATACTGCTGTCACTTTTGCTAGAAGAATGCATCATTCTCCCTTATAATCAATATCTCCAATGGCTGATGGCTAGTAGGGGACCAGAAGTGAGAGAATATTTAGCTGCTTGTCTTGCCATATGCTGTCATTTAACTTCATCCTAAAAGCTGCCTTAAGATGTTACTGAACAGAAGAGGCTACAGACCAGTACCTTGAAATTAGTCTCTTTTTCATTTTGATGTTATTTTTATATTGATATAAGGCAACATATTGCCACTATAGTGATTACTAAGACCCTAGTGAGCTCCTTATGCCAGTAATCTTTCAGATCTCTATTCTGGCTTCAGCAAAACAGATTATGTATCTAATAGTTGCACAGGCAGCAGGACATAATTTCTATAATTTCTTTCCTTTTTTTATTTATAAACGTGCTAAATGGCATTGAGTAACTTCAACTATTCATCTTAGAAACTATGTATAAGAGAAACTTTCCCTACACATTTAATTGTGTTACTGTTTTCCCTGATGATGTTCCATTCACTCTTTGTGGGATAGATTTTTACTTTCATGAGAACTGTATCTCTGAATCCATATAAATCAGTATTCTGCAATTCCAGTATAGTTTAGAAGATCGTTTTACTTATGGATTTAAATTAAAACCACTGAAGTGCCAAACACTGAACTCTAATTCATAATAAGGTGTTCACAACCATAGACACTTAAAAGGGAGTGAAGATAAGCAATGCATTTCCTATTGTAGCACCTATTTCATTAAAAATTAAATCGAAACACTTGGGACCAGATTATGTCCTTCAATGGAAAAACCAATATGAGGTAGTTCCCCTCACAGATTTCATCTCCTATCAGACAATGAGAGAAGTTTCCCCTCTAAGTAATAAGACACAGGAGGTGTTGACAAATCTCCTGGATTCCCCAGAAATCTGTGGGAGACTAACTCCATCCATGCAGAGGGCTTGTGCTTTAGATCCAGTTGGCCTCCCACCAGTGTAGCTGAGGCCTGGTTTATACTACAAACTTAGGTCAAAGTTAGGTAAGTTGCTGTGCATCAACTAGTTGTGCATGTGTCTCCATTTAAAATTTGTAACCAGTGATATAAGCTTTCCATTATGCCAACATATAACACCACCTCCCTGAGCAGCATTGAGCCATGATCAATATATCGAGGTCACCACAGCACAAATGTAGACACTGCATTATCTATCTCAATCCTAACAGTCCTCCAGCAATTGTCTCAGTGCCCAACACTGACCACTCTGATCACACTTGTTAACTACATTCCCCAGGGGTCACATAAACCAGAAGCCTGATCCCTGTTATAACCCTGTGAAACTTTAAAATACTTTTTCCTGATTGTCCTTCTTGGCAAGCTCACTTAGCAGCTCTCCATTGCTGCATTCAACTGCCCATTGTCACAGAGTGTGCCATTCACCATCAGACTGGAGGATGAATACTGCAGATGGTATGGATAAGGAAAGAGGGCACAGGGGAAAGGCTCAGGCGTCAGAGAGGGAGATGCACCAGGACATAATGGGGCGTCTCTGGCAGGAAGCAAGGATGCTGCAGACTCTTGAGGACCTACAGGTTCAACAATCCCAGGCTCATCTCCCTTTGAAGTTCTGAGGAGCTCCAGTATAGCATGCCTCTATTTCCCAGCTCAACATTTCATGTGGCATCAAGGGCTGCCTCCCTACCCCTATCTCCCTACACCAGGAAGATTAAGGACAACCACAGCTTCACACACTGACCTTTGAGAGCTGTAGCTGAGGTATATGTAACAAAAATGGACATGAATGTTCCTTAACCTTCATTAAGCTTTGTTCCATATATTTATTAAGATTTTAATACATTTGCTTTTAACTTGCACAGATTTTTAAGTGTTTTTTCACTCAATAAAACAAGATTGATTAGAAAATAATTCATCTTTATTAGTTCCCATCATATGTTGTAACATGTCTTGTAGAAAAGCACATTCAACTGTCATTCTGCACCTGCCAAGCCAGTAGTTGAATCTTTCTTTGGTGCCTTCAAGGTGACTGTTGTCTACTTCATGAGTCAGGGGAATAAGTGGTAGGCTGGGTCCCCAATGATCACTACAGGCATTTCAACAACACCAGTGGTAATCCACTAGTCGCAGAAGGAAGTCGCTGCTTGTAGCTTTTTGAACAGTCTTGTGTTCTTAAAGATGTAAAAGTCATGCACCTTCCTTGACCAGCCAACATCAAAGTCAGTGAAGCATCCCTGGTGATTCTATGGCTATGCAAGCAATGGTGACAAGTACCCCTTTCTTTTTATTTACTCTGTGTCAAGATAGTCTGGCACCAAAATAAGGATATGAATACCATCTATTGTTCCACAGCAGTTTAGGAACCATACTGCTGCAAATCTATCCATTATGTTCTGCACATTGGCAAGAATCACAGTGATGCATAGCAAGAGATGAATAACAGCTCTGTACAATTGAATGATAATGGCCCCCACTGTGCATTTTCCAACTCCAAAATGATTTCCCATTGACCAGTATTGCAAGTTTCCACAGCACAATAGCCACTGACTTCTCCCCTAGCCTTGCAGCTCATTCTGGCCTCCCTGCATTAGAGCAAGCTTGGCACACAGATCCAGGAATGAGGCGTTGCATATTCAGAAGTTCTACAGCCTTAGCTCATCATCCTAAGCCTATACTACAATGAAATCCCACCAGTCAGTGCTCATTTCTCAGGCCCAGAAGTGGTCTTTTGCAACTGCTTTGTGAATACCACCAAAAGTCTTAAGAACATAAGAATGGCCATACTGTCTCAGACCAATGGTCCATGTTACTTGTCCATGTATCTTCTCATCCAACAGTGACCAAGGTGCTTCAGAGGTAATGAACAGAACAGGTAATCATCAAGTGATCCATCCCATTGCCCATTCTCAGCTTCTGGCAATCCATGGCTAGGAACACATCAGAGCATGGTTTTGCATTCCTGCCTATCCTGGCTAATAACCATTGATGGGACTATCCTCCATTGACTTAATTAGTTTTTTTTTAAACCCATTTTAGGGTTTGCCCTGCACAACATTCTCTGGGAAAGAGTTCTACAGGTTGACTCTGTGTTGTGTGAAGAAATACTTCCTTTTGTTCGTTTTAAACCTGCTGCATATTAATTTTATTTGGTGAGCCCTAGTTATTTTGTTATGAGAAGAAGTAAAGAACACATCCTTATTTATTTTCTCCAAATCATTCATGATTTTATAGATCTCTATTATATCCCCCCTTAGTCATCTCTTTCCCAAGCTGAAATGTCCCAGTTTTCTTAATCTATCCTCATATGGAAACTATTCCATCACTCAATCATTTTTGTTGTCTTTTTCTGTACCTTTTACAATTCTAATATGTATTTTTTAGAAATGGGGTGATCAGATTTGCACACAGTATTGAAGATGTGGGCATACAAAGGGTTTATAAAAAGGCAATATGATATTTTCTGTATTATTATCTATCCCTTTCCCAATGATTCTCAACATTCTGTTAGCTTTTTTGACACCACTGCACATTGAGCAGATGTTTTCAGAGAATTATCCAAAATGATGCCAAGATCTCTTTCTTGAGTAGTAACAGCTAATTTAGACCCCATAAATTTGAATGTATATTTGGGATTATGTTTTCCACTGTACATTACTTTGCAATTTTCAGCATTGAATTTCATCTTCCACTTTGTTGCCCAGTCACTGAATTTTTTGTGATGCCTTTGTATCTCTTCACATTCTGCTTTGGACGTAATGATTTTGAGTAATTTTGTATCCTCGTCAAATATGGCCATCTCACTGTTTACCACTTTTCTCAGATCATTTATGGAACAGTTCTGGTCCCAGAACAGACATCTGGGAGCTACCACTATTTACCAATTTCCATCCTGAATCTTGTAGTAGTTCTTGCTATGTTGCACAACAATATGACCTCCAGGAAATCATCATATTTCCTGCGACTGTTCTTATGGCTCCATGCACACCAGAGGATCATGTGTTGTGTGCTTGCAACTCTCATCTCAGAACTGTGCAGACTCTATGCTTCTTTTAGAGATAGTGAACAGTGACAAGTCCTTTGTGGGGTTCATTGGATTTTCAAAATAGCTGTGGAAATTACAAGATAGAGATGGCGTTATGGGGTGGAGAAAGCTGTATGATGGGAGCTTGACCCCTTGCTCCAAGTCACCCTTCATGGTTCATTTCTGCCCCACCATGTGTTGCCAAAACTTCCCAAAAGGCAGTGATGATGTGAGATGCCAGATGATGTGAGTTGCATCTTGGACTGCTTACCCTGGGTGAACCACAGTATACATTGAAACTTGTTCTCTGGGTGAGAACAAACATCACCGATACAAGGAGCCAAGTATGCATGCACACAAACAATATACCAGCTGTGGTAGATTAATGGTAATGTAACTTGTGTTGGCAGAAGTTTGTAGTATAGACATGCCCTTAGTCTTTGACAAACTCATTTGGAATCATCAAATCATTCAAATAGCTAACCAATAATAATTAGGGATGGTCAACATTTTTCATTTGAAATGTTGTAAAATGAAGAGTGGCATTTTTTCCAAAATTGGAAAGTGTTGGAGGCGCAGCGCAATTAGAGTTGCTTGAGCACTGTTTTGGGGCCCAGCATAGCTTAAGCTGCTTGCTTGACCATTCTGGCCTCAACTGCTTGAAATCTACTGATTGGCAGAGACAAATAGAAATACTGAGTAACCTTGCAGATGTCTCAGTTTCTGCATACTATGGCACATAATAAGACAAAATACGTAATATGTATGCTTACACAGAGACAACAGTGATGGGAACAACAAGTTATCCTTGAGTGTCCGGGGGAACATTTTTTCCACTGCCAAAGGGCATATTTTGTTTATCACCCCTCTTATTACCAGATGTTGTTTTGATGACCCCAATTATCATGGTCAGAATGGAATGTGGTTAAGAGTGAGAACCCAAAGTAGGTGATATCTATTAATTGTTATACATTCTATGTAATGAGGTGAAATCTGTGCATTGAAGGGTATAAAAAGTCACCACTTAGAGAAAGGAGTGCACTCCATCAACTCCTGACTCCACGGGAGGTGCTGCCAGTCAGACCAGAGGATCCACTGACTCCCTGGCGGGGCCCCTGAAGAAAACTGTTCCTGTATACAACCTTCTGAGTGACTGCTTAGCTCTCCAGATTTAGTGAGTATAATATATTGTAGTTAACTGTATATTTATAGAAAACCTTGAATATTAAACCTTACTGATCTGCAAATTGTTCGTACCGTGTCTCACTATTATCCACACTGATCACTAAGCATCCAGTAACAATAGAATGTACCTACATTTTCCACCAACTTTCTAGCTTTTTATCAAATTTCAATATTTTGGTATTTCTAAAGTTCATTTTTTATTTTGCTCCCCCCTTTCCTCTTCTTCCTCCCCCCGCATCCATTGAATAAAATAAAATGATCAGTGTCCAGATTTTGTTTTTTCCTCCTGACTGCCTCATTTTTCTCTCCTTCTCCTTTCCTTTTTTCCCTTTTGCCACTTTGTAACATTTCAAAAGATGAAGAGGATTTGAAAAGTTACAGAGATGTGACAGACTGACTGACCCAAACCCTGGACATCATTCTACTGCATTCAGAGGCAAATGGAAAAATGATAAAGGGGGAAGAAAAATATGTGGAAGAAAGGATGACCATAAAATGAAATACTGAAAATTTAGTTTTTTTCAGAAAGTGTTTCACAAAATATTTCAAACACAGTATTTCATTTCAGAAGAAAGGACTTAATTTTTTGGTATTTTAGTTTTTTTTAATCATTTCCAGTAATAAAAAATAATATTCTGAACATAAAACTGGAAAATATTTGCAGCATATTTGGGTCCTGATCCCGCAAACACTTACACATGTGCTTAACTTTACTACCTTCAGTAGTCCCACTGAATTCAATGGAACCACTTATAGTAGTAAAGTTAAACACATTTGGATGAGGGCCTTGGGAAGCAAACAACATTATCTGCCTAACACAGTGCATTCATTAGATAATTTCTAATGATTGGACCATGAAAAAAATTCATGATCCACTTCTTTAATCCAAATATTTACATAAACATTAAAGGATATAACTTCTGCTTGCCTTCCTGAAATTTCACCTATCTTGTTTATTCAGACCCTTCCCAAATATTTTTGTACAACTTAATTAAAAATATTATCAGTCATGGAGTAGTTTAGTTTATAATTTAGTTATAATTTAATTCTGTTTAGAGAACCAAAACCTTTAAATCAGTGAAGGCTGCATACATTATTGATTTCTTGATTCTATTACATACCTCCAAAATCTAAAAATGCATTTATATACAATTTGTCCTGTAACCTATTTGCTTTTCAACAATCTAGGAACAATCATTATATTCTTTTTACAAGATAATGCATATACAACCTCTAATACATTAATTGGACAGTAAAAGTTAAGATCTACCATCTCCTTTTTAAAACAGAAAAACAAGGCAGCTTTCCACATTCAGAAACAGGTACTTACTTTTATGTAAGTAAATAAGATGAGATAATATTTTCCCACCTTTCATATAACAGGCTTTCAGATATAGAAAATCTAAACCTGGACACACGTCAGTGGATATGAGTAATGACTAAGGCCCTGATTCAATAGCAGTCCTTAAGCAAATGCCTAACTTTAAGCACTTGAGTAGTCCAATGGACTTCAAGTTATTTAATGTTAGGCATGTGCAAAAGTACCCTGCTGAAATAGGGCCTCATACAATAATTCTTTCAGGACAAATGGCATTCAACACTCCAGTGACTCAGCGATACGGAAATCTGTGTATAGTCCACTAAAATAGGAAAACATGAGAAATAGATAACCAATCTTGAGGAAAGTTTCTGTGCCTCATTATACTCGTCACTGCTTACACTTATTACCTCACAGGGACCAAGGGCTTTAGAATTGTCACTTATAATCAAAGCCCAGGTACTTCAGAGCACAATGGGCCCAAAATCTGTGGCAAACACACCTAAATTCTGCAGTAAAGCTTTTTTGTATCTCCATAAAATACCCTTAATTCTCATCCATCTCATACCCAAAACAAGCACAATTTATTCATAGTTAAAAATAATACATTCTGCAGTAAAAATGACAAATTCTGGTATTGTGTCAAAATGTGATAGTCCATGCTATGTAATCACAGCATCCATGGGGCCCCAAGTCAGATAACTGGAGCATGTTTACATCTTTAAGAGCTGCTGTTTTATGCTTTTGAAATCTTAGTTGGGTACCTCTTTACACTCAGTTCACATTTTCTTAGGGCTTTTCTCTACGGAGAGTTACTATGCGGCAAGCTGCAGTGTAAACCTGCAGTGAACTAGCTATGAAAGCTATGTTCAGCAGCAGATCTAAAGCACTCTTTGGACCTTCTAGTGCATGGTAGCAGGGGCCATGTGGACAGTTAGTGACAGGCTGGAGATATGTTGATTTTCACCCTAGATTCCTGTGCACTGACTCTCTCTACAGACAAACTTTAAACTCTCCATACAGAAAGACTAGAAACTTAATTATTTTTAAATGAAAAGCTGGGATTCCAGAACATAATCCTGTGGCAAAGGGACAAATGGTACGTATGGGACCTGGTATTATTAATACTAGCAATGTAGGAATCTTGCCAGTACCTCGGTTGAAAACTGAAATATTTTGATTAAGATATGCCACCACAATGCCCCATGGATGTGATTTGAATTCCTCATGTTCCCCATTCATCTCCATAGACCAGGGTCCCAAGATAGACTTCCTCTTCCATTATGCACTGTGGTCATTGGACTCCAATGATGCTTATTCTCACCACCCAGGGAGACTGTGATCCATCATGGGAGATGTCATCTGACCAAAGATCCCAGCTGACAGAGAAGACTGGAAAATGAGATGTCCAAACATCTCCTCCCATAAAGTACCATGGTAGCATTTTCAAATCAAACTATTACAGATTCTGCCAAAATACTTTTGGTTTCATTTCTTTTAAATGACAAAAAAAAAAGGTTCTGTGGAAAATGTCATTGAAAATGCTTTTTTTTTTAATTTTATTTTTGTCTATGTTTTCTAAAGAAAAGGAAAATATTTTATAATCAGCTCTAGTTCAGGCTTTCAGGGCAATATCTTCAGTTAGTTTAAATTGGTGTAGTACTATTGAAGTCTCTTTCAATAGGAGCTATGCCTATTTACAGCTGATTAGCTGGCCTTAATGTCAATGCATAAATTCCAAGTAGATCAGCCTTGTATTTCATTTATACTGCAAAAGGAGACTTAAGTATGGTAACTGGGAGGATCTAAAGGACTAGACATTTTATATTATAGGGATTCAGTCTACTTAACCATACTGTCCTTTAAGAGTCAGAATGAAATCTTTTAGTTTGTTTTCTTGTAGTGCTTACTCACAACCTGGGATGTTTACATTTGGCACCACTTCTGAAACACATGGATCTAACCCCACCTAGTTCACCATCTTAAACCTAGGCAGGTATCTCTAAGTTTGATTACAATGGAAATTAAATATATTTTCACTCTTCTGGCCCTGTCTTGATGGGCAAAAAGGATGTGTTTTTCATCTGTGCTCCTCCTATAGGCTACAACACAAACAGCTAACCCATCTTCAAATGTGTTAGCCTGTGTCTTAACACAGTGAGGGCTTTTTCAGTAACGGAAAGCTAACTTGATTGAATTAGCATGATTGAAACACATCCTTTTAGCCCATCAAAATGGAATTTATGATGCCCACTGTAGAGCACACAGTGAATAAAGAATGCTAGACTCCTTGCCTTTCTCAGTATTTTTTCACAGGGAACCTTTGATAATGATCACAGATGATGTGTCTCTAGTCAAGAGTGAAGGAATAAATATTTATATTTTAAGTCAGTAATTGAATACTGATTACCTTCTACCTGCACGCTGTGGTGGAAGTCATGGAGTATTCATAGAATCATAGAAATGGAGGTCTGGAAGGGACCTAAAAATCATCTAATCCATCCCACAGCATTAGGACAGGACCAAGTACAGCTAGACCAACCCTGAAAGGTTTTTGTCTAACTTGTTCTTAAAAATCTCTAGTGACAGGGTTTCCACAGCCTCCCTTGGAAGCCTTTTCCAGCACTTAACTATCCTTATTGTTAGAAAGTTTTTCCTAATAACTAACTTAAATCTCCCTTGTTTCAGATTAAGTCCATTTTTTCTTGTCCTACTTCCAGTGGACATTCAGAACATTTTATCACCATCCTCTTTATAAAAGCCTTTAACATATTTAAAGGCTGTTACCAGATAACCTGTCAGTCTTTTCCTCAAAACTAAGAATACATTTTTTGTTTGTTTGTTTTTTAACCTTTCTGCCTAGATCAGGTTTTCTAAGCATTTTGTCATTTTGGTTGCTCTTTTCAGGACTCTCTCCCATTTGTCCATATGATTCTTAAAGAGTGTCACTCTTAGCTGGACACAATGCTCCAGCTGAGGCCTCATCAATGCTGAGTAGAGTGGGACAATTACCTCCCATGTCTTAGATACAACACTTCTGTTAATAAACCCCAGAATGACATTAGCCTTTTTTGCAGCTGAATCACATCATTTTCTCATGTTTAATTTGTAATCCGCTATAATTTCCAGATCTTTTTCAGCAGTACATCTTCCTAGCCAATTATTCCCATTTTGCATTTCTGGATTTGTTTTTTTCCTTTCTAAGTGACTTTATTGAATTTTATCTTGTGGATTTCAGACTAATTGTGCAATTTTTCAAGGTCCTTTGAATTCCAATCCCGTCAACCAAAGTGCTTGCAATCCCTCTCATTTTGGTGTCATCCACAAATGCTATAAGTATACTATCCATTCCATTACCTAAATCATTAATGAAAATGCTGAGTAGTACTGGAGCTATGACAGACCCCTGCTAGATCCCACTAGATACGTCCTCCATATTTAACAGCAAACCAATGATAAATACTCTTTGACTACAGTGTTTCAACCAGTTACGCACCCACCTTATAGCAGTTTCATCTAGACCACATTTCCATAGTTGTACATGAGACTATCCTGTGGTGCTGTGTCAAAAGCATTACTAAATGTCAAGATATATCACATCTACAGCTCCCTCCCCACTCCCAGAAACTTGTAGGCTAGTAACCCTGTAAAAGAAGAAAATTAGGTTGATATGGCATGATTTGTTCTTGATAAATCCACGTTAGATATTTTTTATTTCTTTGCCTTTTCTGGCTTGTGTTCCTTCATCCTTGTTATTAATATTCATGTGCTAATTACCTGGTCACACTTAACTTTTTCAGTGAAGATTGAATCAAAATAATCTATTATGCTAAAACTAAGCCAAAATAGTATGTCATCCATTATTAGCTCTCCTGATATCAGTAGTGCCGAAATGGAGGATTTAGGCACTTAAACAGGCAAACAAGTGTCTAAAGATCCTTGTAGAGCTGCCCCCCGATGTTCAGAATATTAAAATAATACAGAGAACTTTCAGTGCTGTCCTGCTTTAAGATGTGAGAAGGACCTTTTTGGAGCTAGGAACTGAGACATTTTGTTCTTTTGATTGCTGGACTCAGGTTTGACCATCCTTGTCAATGATTTTGAGATATTATCCAATTATTTAACTGCCTCAAGGTAATCTTGTCCAAGGAGAACAGTGAAATGGGGCAGACAGGGGTACGTGGCTAAGAGACATTGCAGTGAAAGAAGCAGGAGAGAGATTGTGATGTGCCGTGGGAAGGTGAAAGGAGACAAAGAAAGGTAATCTGGGAAGGGAGAACAGAAGAGTCAGAAGAAGAGAAAGGGGGAAAAAAGAAAAAAATCAGATTGTCTAAAAATTAAAGTGGAAGATGGAAAGAAAAGAAGAAAACAAGTAGGTGAGAGAGAAAAAGCAAATTAAGGTAATATAAGGATAAAATCATTTATTTATTTAATACTTTTCATCATTGTATTGCTTTGGCAAAAAATGTGGTGGAGAAAACAGTGTAGTCTAACTTTTAGAGAGAAAAGGTGCGGGGAGGTTTTCTGTTATTGGGCTAAATTTTGCTGGTGAAAAAGAAACATTCAAGCTTACATAGAATCTTCTGCAGATCTAGTAATGATACTGCCTCACCCTCCTTGTATCTCTGATTTCTGGGACCAGAACAGCTACAACAACACTGCAAACAACATATTCTGTTTTATGCTCTTTATACAACAAAAGTGATATGAATGAACTACACAGGCACAGCAGGGTCCAAATAACCACATTACTAACTCTTCATAATGTACAAAACCTAGCTACATACATACACTGCTGCTATGGTAGGATTCTGGAACACAGCAGACAATACAGGCAGCTAGAGGGTTCACAAAATATTTAAAGTGATACTACCCGGTTCCTATACCCTACAGAGTGGGAGTCAATCTGAAGCCTTGTCAATATTACGGTATATTGTTCTCATGCAAGGAGAGCACTGTGTGTCTGACTATGAGACTTGAGGGCGGAGTCAGGTAAAAGTGGGTCTTTAGCTTATTTTTGATCACGGTCCAAGGATGGGCCCCCTAAATTCAAGTACATGCACTGAGCTATCATTTCTATTCCTATCCTGCCTGATTACTTCAGTGATGTATTTTGTCGTTCCTTTTTTGCTATTTTTACGCCTGAAATAACTGGTACCAAATAGGAAACCATGGATACAGATTTTTTTTTTCAAAAAATGTGTTACAATTCTAGTCTTGCTTTGCACTAGATACAGAAAGGTTGTGAAGTCAGCATTGTAAGTTCTCTTATTGGCCAGATCTGTAAAGGTATTTAGGCATCTATCTACCTCTTTAGGTGTCTAAGTTCCCCATTTAGATGTTACTGACATTCTCAAAACCACTGTTCAGCTGCCACTCAATCACATAGGTGCTTAAGTCCTCTAGGCATTTAAATTTCCATCTGTCAGCTGCAATTTCTGTCAGTATTTGCAAAGCTGCTGCTGTCCCACAGTCAATGAGCTGCTCAGAGCCCTAGTTCAACACAGGGCTAGAGGCCCTGAAGTGAGATTCTCAGACTAAGTTGAGGAATACCTACCTCACCAGAGGAGTTGGACCTCATAGGCATCCTCAGATCATGTCTCAGACATGTCAAAAAGGCAGCTGAGTGTGAGCAGGTTAGAAATTTGTGTAGGAGTGCGTGACTAGTTACAACATTTACCTAGGATGTGGGTGAGCCAAGTACAAATCCCTGCTCTGCCTAATTTGGAACAGGAAGCTGAACACAGGTCTCCCATGTGCCAGGAGAGTGCCCTGACTATCAGCTATTCTCTGCCTCAACTCAAGGAGTGAGTTCACAGCTCAGGATCCCAAATGGCTTGAGGGGTGCCTATCAATAGGAATTAGGTGCCTAAATACCTGTGAGGATCTATGCCTAACTCATCCCCCCTTCCTTTGCATTTGACTCCTGGATAGCTTCTATGGCTGCCTACTTAGCTTCTGAGGATCCCTTCCTTAGGCAACTATCTCTCCTGTACAATGCATTGGAACCTGGGCCCTTAACTCAGGGATGAGGATTCCATTAGTTGGCAGCAGGGGCAAACGCGAATTTTCCTAAGGAGGGAGCCCAGGGAAAGAACCCCTCTCCTGTTCCTCAGGGACAATATGGTGGGGCACAGGCTGCCATTTGGGCATGGTTTGGCACACAGCTTGTGGAGGGCAGAGACAGCTGCAGACAGATTTGCAGGTCTGGTGCCAGCGAAGGAAGTACTGTGACGTGTCAACCCCGGGCCTCCAATGCCAGGGTAGGGCTCAGCCTGGAGTGGGCAGGGGGAGTACTGGGCAGTCCCCATGGGCCCCCAGCTTCCCCATGGGAAGTTTAAGCATCTAGACTGCAGTACTCCTTCCTGTTGCTGCTCCAACCAGGGAAGGAGGCTCAGGGAGGCTTCAGAGCCCCTTTCAGCTACAGTGCTAGGACTTTAGCAGGGGCTTCTCTGCTGTGTGGGGATGCAGGCCCCAGCCCATTTCCTCCTGCTCAGATGACAGGCTCTGGCCATGGGGCTGTCCTGTACTGCAGTCTTAGCATGGCTGGGAGGGAAGGCCTTGCCCAAACAGGATCTGTTTCCACAAATGATCTCACCCGGCAGTGGCATGTAGATCAGTTGTTGTCAGGTCATACATGTGCCAAGGACACATCTCCAATTGAACTGCCTGACCTCACCATTACAGGTGAGATATCATCGAGTCCAGAGTCTACCATTCCTGACTCCCCTTCTCCATCCACCTCTGCAGCAGATACAATCCCCTCTCCTGTTTGAGCAGATACAACATCACCACCTGTTCGAGCTATGAGTCCTGAGTCCATTGTTAGACCCGCACCAATAACACCTTTCGGTGCAAGAACACCAGAATTCTGCCGTAATCCAGCTAGATAGAGAAGGCCTCCTTAACGTCTGGATCTTTAGCTAGGGCAAATCCAAGTTACGGGGCAGAATAATCCTCAAGGTTTAGCTGGGAAATGAGGCAGTCTACCCTCATTCCCTAGTTTAGTGATGGTTCTGTTAAATGGGCGGTTTCATTAAGGGGGGAGGAATATGTTGTGTATTTTGTGTCTTGCCTAATTTCCTAGGTTTCCATAACAACAGAGCTTAGCTTGTTGTCATAGCAATAGAGTTAGACTATTAGGGGATAGCTCAGCCACTCCTGGCTGGTTTTAGTGTTAGTTCAATAAAGATTTTTCATGGGTTTACATCTCTCTGTGTTCCATGCTAATTTCTCTCTGAATGCAAGTACTTTCCAAGGATTTAACATAACAATCTTTTTTTTTTTTTTTTTAGAAAAACAAATGGTAAGATCATTACCTCCCCCCCATACACACACACACACACACACACACACATTCAGCCCCTTTACATCAAATGAAAAGGCAGAAACATTGAAAAGGGGCCCTGAATCTGGTAATGGGAAATTTCCCCAGATCATGCACTGCAGTAGACAGTCCTACGACTCCCTCGAAGGATTCGCACACAAGCACAGGTGTAGGGGGTGAACCTGGGGAAGGAGGAGTATGGCGGGATTAGGACCACCACATGCAACACAGCAGAGATTCCATGCTTAGTTGTAGGCCACAGGGAAGCCTGGGCAGGCTCCTGTAAAAGAAGAAAGGCTCCCAAAGCTAAATTATTCTGAAGATCTCTACAGTCCCTGCAGCAACCCAGGATCAGGAAGATATAGGAGTGGTTGAAAGCCCCCATGCTCCCCTATCCCTTCCAAAGCACCTTACAGAATGTTACCCCAAATCAGTATAAAATACACTTTCAATAAAACATAAATGATGTATATCTAAGAGCAGACAATTTCAGCTTAATACGTTAATGGGGGAATTCTTGTATATAAACTATATTCTTGTTGTTTTATCTATTTTCCCAAGGCTACAAATTATCTAGTTACAGTGTTTACTAAGTGACACAGTTATGCAAAATTACATAGTGATCCTTTCAAACTAACTAATTGACTAACTCGTCTAAACAATAAGACGTTTCTACTGTAGCAGGGTCCGCTCTTTCCTGGAGTGATAACAAAAAGCACTGTCTGGAACAGACCAGGGAGCCCCTCTCTTTCAATCTACCTCTTTCTGAGTTATTGTAACACTTGAACCCGGCATGAGCGTATCTCCCTGTAAGTGGAGCATTTGCAAACTTCCCAATCCCCTTTTTGCATAGCGCAAACTAGCTTAGGTTCCTTACAGAGTGGAAAAATTCACTTGATGCAGGACCAGCACAAGCTGAGTTGCTTCTGACCAGATAGCAATTTTAAAGAAAAGCATAAAATGCACGGTTGAAGTTATATGATTCCTCTGTTAAAAATGGGAAAAGTTCCAAAAGACAATTTTCTAAAGTTGTGGCCTAATTAAACCATACCCAGTGTTTCCTGTCCTTCCAGGATAGCTGGACAATGGTATCTGAGTCACCGCAGGCAGTGCTGGTCTTCCATTTTCTTATCAGCAGGAGGCCACATTCTATATTTGTCAAATTCATCTGATAGAACAAAATGCTTTTGAATGTCTTCACATACAGATGTGCCACTATGAGGGTATTTTCAACCTTTTTTGTTTACCAATTAATCGTTACATATTTCATTTTTATTATATAGGGATATTCAAAAGTCATGATTTAATAGGACATGCTACCACTCTGTAATTTATTTACCTTAGGAATTCAGCTTAATTTTAAACAGATGAAAATAAAAGAAATAAGAAAAGGTGACTCAGGTTCATGTTTAGCTCCTTTTCCTTGCTAAAGGTTCTCAACTTATGGGTAATGGCCTCCCCCCATTAGTAACTCTGAACTCCACAGGGAATGCCTGTAGGTGCTGAAAGAGGGGAGCATTCTTGAAACACTGATCCTTCCCTACCAGATATAAAAGATCATGCCATTCTATTAAATTGCATGGGAACTGATCTCTACTTCCAAGTGTTTTGGACACTGACAAGAATGATTTCAGGGAGCAGCTAGGAGTACTGCAGCATGTCAAGCCTCAAAGGCTGTAGCAGGGAAGGGTCTGTAGAGGTAATTTTAATAGGAGAATGTTTGAGATCATCAAGTTTTAACCTCTAACCTGTTCCAAAGCTTTAGAATGACAGCAAGTATCAAAAGACCAGAAGCCACTGGGAATAAAACAAACCCTGCATCAGTTACACACCAATAGGAATCCAGGCTATAATACTAATTTAAAATTATACACACACAAACAGTGAATAAATATAGCAGAATAATGTATGTATCTGCATATTGATTTTACTGATGCCATTAGGTCATTAACTTCTGTGAAAGTTTCTTCCTGATAAACTGCAGCTTGATGGAAAAATAGTAAAAATATGTATTTTTAATCAAGTGATTCACGTGAGTTCAAATAGGCCAGGAAAATATATATGGAGAAAAAATTGTAGGTACAGAACTCTTGTTTAAACACAGTGAAACCAACCTGATGGGCTTCACAACCCCTTTCCCATGGATCAGAGAGAGACTGACAGTCAAAAATGAAAGCAATAAAGAGGAGCTAACTTGACTGATATTCTGAGTTAAACAGCCTGGCCAATTGCATGTGTTCTAGCTATGTTTCAAATATTTAACACTGTACCTTAAATAAGTATTTGCTCAATACATGTTACAAATCACAGAACACTTATATGGAAAATCTCCTGGGTTTTCTTTCTCCCCATGGAGAGGAAGCTTACCAAGTGAGAGAGAGTGATGAGCGAGAACAAACACGAACAACACTGATTCACCTTCTGATGCACCAAGTTAAAGTGAAAAGAAATAAATGGGTGATTTCATCAACTGATCTGGAGAGAATGAAACTGGATGAAACTGAGAAGTTCAGTGAAAGCTTCTCAGGAGCTGGTAAAGTTAAACAGTGTAATGCCATGAAAAGGAATAAAAAGATTGAGCAGGAGTGTTGTCAATGTCTATATTTAACACTTTTGAAATAAGATGAATCTGGAAATGTAGTCAGCGGTGCCAAAAAAATATTAAAGTAAACCATCAGACTAAGAATTCTTTGGTGATCATAAAAATAAATTAGGAAAGCAATTGTCTATTAAATATTATACTAATATTGTCAGCTAATTAAAGTTGCAGCATCCCCAGCTGTAGACTGTTGAAAGCTTATAGTACAGCCTCTATGTTTGTTCCTCTTGTGGCAGCGGGGAGGGCTCAGCTCTGGAAGTATTGAGCATGTATTTTCCAAATGACCAGCCTTCTTTTCAGTACATGTGCAGCACACTTTCCAAGTCAGTCAATTTAGGCAGGCAGGCAAAGATTTGGCGTGTTCATTTATAAACACTCTTTAAATGAAGTCAATTTCCAATGCTATATTTGGATGGTTCAGTAATTAAAAACGCCCCTGTTCCAGCAACCTGAAACTCAGCCTCTTGGCTGTTCTAAAGCCACTTATTACATAAGGGTATAATACACAGGTACAGACAGTCTCAATAAAAGGAAACTTAAAATATTAGACAATTTGCCACCACCGTGCTGCAGGTCCTCAGGCAAATCTGCATGCTGCGCTTAGTATATGTTTTTCTTCTCATCCAGAATTAAACTGGACTTGATGGCTTAACTCTCTGTGTCATATCAGAGGTCAGTATCCAGAGATTCCAGTGTCTACTGTTTCAGGCTCTATTAGTGTGAACAAATTTCCATCATTTTTCAGTGTGGGTATATGTGGAGGAGAATTTTAAAGACCCTTTCTAGCTGCTTGTAAAGGACTGAGGCCTACCTTATAGCACTCTCTTTTGGCTGGACACAGGCTTGTTCCTGCAGAACCAACTCCCTCCCTGGGAAAATCCTGCCTGGGACCTTATCACAGAATCCAAACTGTATATTTCCAGTCATATTAATTACTGCAGGTTTTCTTTCAAGCCTTCTTAAAAAAAAAAATGATAGATCACCACTTCATAGCCTCTCCCCCCAAAGTCTGCATAGATTTCACTCCTATCCTGTAAATCTGACCTTCATCCCATGAGCTCATCAACCCTAAAGTTCCTAGATTTTATCTCAGAGCTTTTTTTGTGGTAACAAGAATTTCCCCAGCCTCCCTTCTGTCCATCTGTTTCCTGGAGCTGCTCCTCCCAGCAGTTATTCCAGCTTCTAGCAAATATTTTCAGCCCTCTTTTCCGTTTCCTGCTTCTCCCTTTATAAGGATCAGCCAGTTAAACTGGCTGGCTTTTCCCAAGAGCAGCAGCTGGGGCTAATTAGCCAGCTAGCCACCTGTACCTTGGGCTTATCCCTTACCTCTTCACAGTGTCCCAGACCTACTCCCATTCAACTCAGTGCAGCTTGAACCACAAGCAACACACATGGAAGGTGAATTCTTATTATTGAGGCTTGCATTTAAACAGCTACGAGATCCTGCAGTAAGCCTCACCCTACTAGTCTGTTGTGCTCCCTATAATTCAGAGTCTGAGCTTCCAAAGCGGAGGATGACCTTTGGTCTGTGAAACAACACCCTGCATCCTCACATAAAAAGGACAGCTACTCCACTCAAATGGGGCTTCTATGGCGGTAGAATGGAGGATCATACTGCAGCTGTGGAAGGCTCCCATTCTGTGGCCATAGGCTTCGCTCTGCAAGTGAAGGGACATGGAGCCATTGACGCTGAGGCTACTAAGCTACCTTGCAATTCCCAGTGCACTAATGCACTTGCCTCATATATCTGAAACATTAGTTTTACCTTGTGGATTAGGAAAAGGTGAATTTAGTTTGGTGGTTTCGTTAGAGTCCTTGGTGCAACAATGTCTGGCTCACAAACCCACCATACAATTCAACACAAGCATGACAGCCTCTGCTCAGGGAATGCATAGCTAGCCAATATGAAAAGAGCAGAGGTGCTGTAAGTCATGACTGAAGTGCCTTTGCAGCGATATATAGAGATGTTAATGCACAGCTCCTATCAGCACGGGGCCTCGCACCAGCCAATGCTATAAATCTCTCATTTCCATGAGCACTAAAATCTACCAAACTCACAAAGAAAAACAAATGCAATAAAAAGTGTTTTCCCAGTGCCTGAATACAGTTTATTTTTTATGAATATACATGTGCTTTTTTGCAACCTACCTTAAATCTAGTGTGCTGTCAAGAGCTGTGTAAATGGGAGCTAGAATATATGCAAGGTCCCTTTGGAAAAAAGCAACTTAAATACAGACATAAACTATTTTCTAAGGCCCCTGAAATACAGTGTGTTGCTTCTGAAAATCTCTGATGTTTCCTTGATGCTCCCCAGCATGAAATAATTTCTTGTATGGAGTATTAACTAATCATAAAAAGATAGTATATTTCAGGGCAAGGCATTTTCTGGTTTACTATACACTCCATAGAAACAGCCATAGCAAGTACAATGGAATTTCAGCGCTGGACAGATTAATAAATCAGACAGTTGTATTTCTCCCAGTTTGTGAAGGAGGGATATATAAAAATATAAAGTTATTTTCTTTATTATTATAATTAGTACCATTTTACCATGGTAGAATTATTGTTAAATTTGTAGTTTGAACTTTCTGGACCCATAGAAGAAATGGACCTCTCTTTCTGTTATGTATATTGAGCAATTTGTAAAACCACAAAATATCTATTAATGCAGAGCAATAACACTGAAAACATGCTAACAGCTTCCTGGTGCATCCACTGTTGATGTTCATCCTATTAACACTGATTTTATTTATAATTTTTCTAAATCATGTTTCAGATGTTCTAAAAATAAACATTTCTTTTGTTGCATGATTCCTGGCATGGCTTATGCTTTGATAGAATACATACATAAATTTTAGCGAAATCAATAAAAAAACACTGTATAAGAAATATCAATATGGCACTGGCCTGCTATCTGCTTCCAATTCCAGTGCACTAAAACACATTAGTATTCTAGTCCTGCACATAGCTTACAACATCTTGAAATGCATATAATTATTTTGCTCATATCCGCACTCTTGAAATGGGCTTGATAGATAAGGCTAAGTAAGACAAAAGAATAGATTTGTTTGTGTAAAGATTATTTTAAGCTTGCTAGAAGCAACAGTGAAATCTCAGGAGAGGAAATAAAAAGCAGGCAAGCAATCTGTGTGCCTCTCATCTTTCTGCAATTCCTAGAGGTTACATATAAGAAGCTTAGGAAACAACACACAGACACAACTGAAAAGCTTCCTAATGAAAACAAATTTGCCATGTTTGATGGTTTATATTTATCATCATTCTTTGACAGCAGCATAATGCGGAAAGACAAATTAATGCAATACAATGATTTCACTTTATAAACAAATTGTTTGGGATAGTTCTCTTACAAACAAAGAAAGAATTCAAATGACACTGGAATAACACAAGCCCAAAACTCTGAAAGGAAGGAAGGAAGATGATGAAAGTAACTCTAGCCTTTCACTTGCTGTTTCATTTTCTATGGGGGCAATTTCAGAAAGTGAAGTTGTTCTGATGCTTTGGCCAATAAAATATGATAACTGTGAGGCCAGTCCTGAAGTCCTTATTCAGGCAAAACTTTGATTAACAACATAGGCATCTGACTATGGGCCCTAATGAATCCATCAATCTCCTAGTGCAGTAGAGTTTCTTTCCAGTAATGGAACCCCCATTATAATATATTCCTTGGGAGGATGGGAAACCACTACATAGATAAACTGACTTTATTATTAGAAAAGTTTTCATATTAAGTTCAAACTTCCTCTGCTCATCTTCATGCAGTCTTTGATTACATAATCACACACTGCTGTATTACTATTATTTTCATTTGTATTCAGTTCACAGAAGGAATGGTGCTTAGGGAAAAAGATCAAAATAGTTTCTTTTGATATAATGAAAAGTATTAGGCAGCCTAAATACAGGGTCCACTAGCAGTCCTGGTATAATATATACAATTCCAGTCTTTCTGGGCATTACTGCTTTCCATGTGCTACCCTTGCATTGAACAGTAAGTCTATGTTTTGGGTAAGTGTTCTCCAAATGGGTTTTTGTTCAGATAGAAATGACATTTAAAAATCAGTTCTCTTACATTTTTAATTTTTGTAGGTCAATATTTATTTACTCAGTATTTTCCTGTGTGCTTACAATATGTCCCGGTTTAATATGGGTCGTGAGTTTAATTAATGATCTTCCATTCTTTTTTAGTTCATGAATGAAGAAGTTAAAATCAGACCCAACATCCTACTTGCTCACACCTACGGAAAGTAATGAAAAATTATGAGTTTCTCTGGAGTAACTCAGTGAACTAATTCCTACAGTAATTGTTATCATGTTTGCAATAGCTCATAATTAACTGAAATACCAATTGTTCTGAAACATAATGGAGAACTCCTATAGTAATATTAATCTAATGATTAAGATACATTTCAAACTAGCTCTTATTCCCAAAGCAACTGACTGAACAAAACCCACCAAAAACCCTTTAATCAATGACATTTTCACCTTCGTGTTGATTGTCAGTGACTTCAAGAAAACATAAATATGCACTAGTTACATAGTAATTCCTAGACCTTTGCATTTGTAAATGTTTGTCAACTGCTTTTATTACACTATATTTAGGCTTATAAAATTAACACTTGATCTGTGTTTTATTCTGTTTATCAGTCTCTCAATAGATCTGGACTACCTTGTACACTGGAGCAATAGTAATCGGATGAAATATAATAGTGAAAAGTGCAAGGTCATGCACTTAGGGATTAATAATAAGAATTTTACATATACGTTGGGGATGCATCAGTTGGAAACGACGGAGGAGGAGAAGGACCTTGGGGTATTGGTTGATAACAGGATGACTATGAGCCGCCAATGTGATATGGCTGTTAAAAAAGCAAATGCGGTTTTAGGATGCATCAGGCGAGGTATTTCCAGCAAGGAGAAGGAGGTGTTAGTGCCGCTATATAAGGCGCTGGTGAGGCCCCACCTGGAATATTGTGTGCAGTTCTGGTGTCCCATGTTTAAGAAGGATGAATTCAAACTGGAACAGGTTCAGAGACGGGCTACTAGGATGATCCGAGGAATGGAAAATCTGCCTTATGAAAGGAGACTCAAAGAGCTTGGCTTGTTTAGCCTGGCCAAAAGAAGGCTCCGGGGGGATATGCTTGCTCTATATAAATATATCAGGGGGATTAACGTTAGGGAGGGAGAGGAATTGTTTAAGTTTAGTACTAATATAGGCACGAGGACGAATGGGTACAAATTGGATATTAGAAAATTTAGACTAGAAATTAGACGAAGGTTTCTAACCATTAGGGGAGTGAAGTTCTGGAATAGCCTTCCGAGGGAAGTAGTGGGGGCAAATGACTTATCTGGCTTTAAGACTAAGCTTGATAAGTATATGGAGGGGATGTTATGATGGGATAGTTTAAGCAATTGATTTTGGATTATCGGCAGATAAGTCTGCTCAATGGTCTGTGGGAATGCTGGATGGGATGGGAACTGAGTTACTGCAGAGAAATCTTTTTTGGTTGCTGGCTGGTGAGTCTTGCCCACATGCTCAGGGTTTAGCTGATCGCCATATTTGGGGTCGGGAAGGAATTTTCCTCCGGGGCGGATTGGCAGGGGCCACGGAGGTTTTTCGCCTTCCTCTGCAGCATGGGGCATGAGTCGCTTGCTGGTGGATTCCCTGCAGCTTGAGGTCTTCAAATCTCACTTTTGAGGATTTCAATAACTCAGTCATGGGTTCAGGGTTGTTATAAATGTGTATGGGTAGGGTTTTGTGGCCTGCCTTGTGCGGGAGGTCAGACTAGATGATCATATTGGTCCCTTCTGACCTATGAGTCTATGAGTCTATGAGTCTATATCCCTGGACAAAGTCATGCACAGAGGCTTTAACAATAAAAAAGTGACAATCTGTGGAGAGTATGTTGTTTTCCCCTTTTCATGTTTAAGATACACAATATGAATGTCTATTTATTTATAGAATTTTCATTGTAGAGTGAGTCTATTTCTTTTTCATTAGTAGTTTCATATTCTTTTTTCACTAAGCCTTGTACCCTGGAAGTACGACAGAAAATAAAATACAGTGGAAACCTATGCAGCCTTACAGTGGATTAATGTGTGATATTACCTACTATTCAGAATGGATATATACTTGCATACCTATGTAGACTGGAATTTTCAAATGAGCCTAAGGGAATTAGATACTAATTCCTCTTGAATGAATTTGGATGCCTAACTCCCTTAGGCACCTTTGAAAATCCTAGTGGTAAAGTATAAAAACTAACCAAGCAGGGTGACTGTGGGCACATTAAATATTTCCAGGAGGTATTGCTGATGAGCTGTAACTCCTGAATATTGGAGCAAACAGGAACCATAAGCAACTTAGTAAAGGTCATCAATAACAAGTAGAAATAATGAATCCACAATCTACATTCAATAGTCTGTATATGCAATAGCATATTTTTGTTTTTATGGTTTTATTTTCCCTGAGATTTTACTTTTGATAATTAGTACTGAATGTCTGTGTTGTCACAGAGGTGTAATTCATAAAGTTATATTTGTAAAAGAGCTGAAAATGGGGAACTCTTGTTTCCATGTTCTGGGTTGCAGTGAGCAATGTTGCTTCTTTCTACACATTCCCCAACATTTGTGTGCAGAACTGCCCCCTAGTTGGAGGCACAACCAACTTTGTTGCTGTGTGCAGAACTGCCCCCTAGTTGGAGGCACAACTTCTTTGTTACCCCACATAGCCATGATCCCCACCTTCTCAGACAACTGCCACATTTCAACTGCTTCAGAACCTTTCGACTCCAACACTACATCGATTTCTCACAGGGCCCAGTGAGGACTGAACCTGATTATATACTAATAAGAAAGAGTTCTCAGCCATGCTTCTTGCTGTTTCCAACACTTAACACTGACTCAACATACATTCTAGGCTTCAGAGTGACACACAGACAGAGTGACAATGCTGGGAGATTTGTGTGCATTTGTGCTGGTGGTGAAGGAGGAGTGCATGGTGCCATGAGGGCCTATGTGTGTTTGGCGTTATTCTGTGTGCTGGTTCTGTTATTGTACAGGTTGTTCTGAAGAACTATGGCAGATGGGCCAAGTAATCCACCATCTGCATAGTCTCCCTCATACAACCAATGCAACTACTGCATTCAAATTAGCTGCAGAGCAAGTGTGATGATTGATTGAGTTGCCTCTGATATCACAGTGGTCAAGGTACACATACATTGACATATTGTCGCTGAAAGCCCATGTGTTATCACGAGTGTAATTCATCACATAAAAATGGCTGAGAACTTAAAAACTGGACAGTAACAGGCTATGAATTCCAGCGATACTTAATTTGGTGATATTCTTAACAAAAAGACCATTTAACCATGTTTGTAGCTGCTTCCTTCACTTCATACTGACCCAACAGACATTTTAGGCTTCAGAATTACATTCCTAGAATCTTATTATATAGATTATTTCATCCATAAACAGAGTGTGCCTGAATCTGCTATTTTTACTCAGGCAAAATATACACTGACATCAACAAGCGTTTTCCCTGAGTAAAAACAGCAGATTTGGGCCTGATAGGTCTTAGGTCTTCTAAAGTTGATTTTTTTATGCAAAGGTGAGTGTTTTCCAATTGCTGAATTATTTTCACCCATCTTCGTGTGCCACTTTAAATATTTTAGCTGTTTTCTATTTTCAAAAATCTTTACTTTCTTATCACCGTTTTTAATAATTTTCTTACATTACAACAAGAAGTATATAAATCAACAAGGGCAATGGGAAGAAAGCTGGCAAAATAAAGTTAATGGAAAAATGGTGAAAATTTTACATGAAAATGTTTTCAGACTTTCACATGAAAGAATCTCAAAATTTAATAATTATTTTTGTAAATGTATTAGTCATAAATAATTGTATATTTTATTTTATAAAATGTTTGTATAATTTCCTAGTGGCTAAGGATCGGATGAGCATTTCTGAAGAATGATCTAGAGGCACTATAATTTTTCATATTTTTCTTTAAAAACTGATATAGGGAGTTTATAAGGAGGTGGATTTTTTTCAAGACAAGGCTCTTTGCCATTCTAGCATTGTAACTGACATATTGGATCAGTCTCAATGTCCATCTACTCCATACTGTCTTTCATAGTGGCCAGCATTAGATGCAGCACCAAAACAATGCTAACAAAAGACATACAAGTTCATAAATATCATGACATAAATTAACTATAAACCACCCACAAAAGCAAGAAATTACTTTTTGTCAAATGGCCTAATTTAGAACCAGATTCTGTAACTGGCAGTGTGGAGGCAAAGGCACCTATAAGTTGCAGGATCTAGTCTTGTCCTCTCCTGCCTGTCTCCTCTTTTATTATTATTTTAAGCAATTCCCTTAAATTAAAAGGACAACCAGCAAAAGAAAAACAGACTCTCCCCCTGTACACTGTCCAAATATGCAGGCTTGTCTGAAGACTGAGTTGGACCTTGAGAGGCAAGTCTGTGGGCACTGGCTGGGAGGTGTGGGGCATCCAATAAGATTATTTTTTAATAACTACAAGCTGGCCATCTTCCATTTCACACCACAGGTATTTCCTTCACATTGGGTATTTTGCGCTTGCCAATCAGCTCCTTCCACAGTCATGGAAGTAAATTGGGTTAAGCCCAATTTATTATTATGGGTAAATCAAGAAATGGAGAATTTAATGAGTGGTGGACAGTTCTTGAATAAGTACAATAGAGTTTGGATTCCACAGTCGGACCTAAATGCTAATTTGAATGTATTATGTGGTCATTACATCTGGGGTTTCCACCAGGGCAAAAAGTGATAATTGGAACTGGGAGCAGATAGTAAGAAACATAATCCTATGGGAGTTTTTTTCCAGCCCATTGACGACCTGTGGGAACACGGTCAGGAAGGAAAGAGGTGATCCTGAGGTAAAAAGCAGTCAATGGTCTATGTTAGCAACTACCAGTACTTCAAGTCACTCTGTGTGATGTGGACAGAATTGGAGACATGGTGCTGGGAGCCAATTACAGGCCCCGTCAGGTGTAGCTAGGCCTCTGAAATCTTGGTTATTGATCATTTTTGTTTTAATGCAAAGTATCTATCATTGTGAACATGCAGGTGTATGTTAGGGGTCTTGAAGAATTCACCTGAACTGGCTGAAAAATTTCTGACAGAACTGAAGGTATGTCTGGATATCCCTTCAGGCTTCCCAGCTCCTGGCTGCCCAGCTGTTGGACTATTGGGATCCCTGGCTTCCTACCTGGAAGGTTGTTGTGGAGAAGGGCTTCCTAAGTTGGGCCTCCCTGGGTTTGCAGGCTCTCTGGCTCTCCAGGCAGCCCATTTCCTGCCCTCCATCCAGTAACATATATTACAAAGAAAAGATGACTTGCACTAGATGAGTCATTGACAATTCCCAATTGTATTACTTAATAAAAAGTTGCAGCCTCACTAAACCACATTCCTTCTGTCTTGTCTGTTTTCCTGGGGAGTCATGGACAATGCCCAAAGCTTTACTGGTTTCTTTTTCTTTTTTAAATGCATTTTGAAAATATGGGCTCCACCTTTCCAAATGCCCCACTTGCCCATCCTGAAACAATATCTTGTTTTGCATGATCCGGACCTAGACTGAGAAGAATAAAAGCCATTATTTTCCAAAACAGAGGCGTAAAGTTAAGCTCATATGTCCCTAAATGAATGGCCTAATTTTCAAAAGGATGGAGCATGCAGTATTTCCCTCTGAAGTCACAAAGCACCTTTTATAAAGATGCTATAGGTCTTCATAAGAAAGTCTCTTTGATCTATTTTTTTTTATCTAGAAATGTATACACAGAATAACTACCAGCACTAACTCACACCATCTAGGACTTTCATCCTAATGTCAATGGAGCTGCTGGGAGCTCAACACTTTTAAAAATCAGGCTATTTATTTAGACGTCCAACATGAGTTAAAGGGGTGAAATCCTGGCCCTGCTGAAGCCCATGGCAAATCTCCCATTATTTTCACTGAGGCCAGAATTTCACTCAAGGAGGGTAAGTCAGGCAACTGTGTCTGAAAATTTTAGCCCATCTCTTGAATTGTAGCTTCTTGTGTAAAGTATAACTGTAACCCCAGCCCCGGTTTAAGCCTTCTCCCTGTTGCCTGATGCTTAGAGAGGTTTCTCCCCTCTCATCACAAGGGATATGGGCCCTGGGTCTTTTTCTTGGCTTCTGGTGCATACAACCAAGTGGGAGTCCTTCTAATGCCTAGAGCACAAGGGGTACTGTCTCTCGAGAAAATGTTTTCTACCAAATAATATATTAGGACTGCTGTCCAATACACAAGAAATAAAATATTTATCACAAATCTCAAAGTAACAATACAATAATGAGGGAATTTTTTTAGGTGCAGGGAACAAAGGATAAAATGTTAGGAAATAATAGGAGTAACTAGATTAATAAAATACAACAATGCCTTAACCGCCTTCTGCACCCTAACATTCACAATAGCCCAAATCACCACACTCCCTCTTAGCCTGTGCCTAGTCACATAGTGAGTTGAGAATCTATTCTTGTAGGGGTGGTGCAGCATTGCAATCATTGGCTGGCTTAAAACTCAAAACAAAATAAATAGACATGGGATTTCTTACAAGGTCTTTACTTCTAAAAGAATCATATCATCCTGAGGCTCCCTGATCTGCAGTCGAATGAAGAGTTAGGCTGGCTCTTGGTAGCCTGACCTGGAATTGTACCTCAGCTTCCTGGTTTGGTGGTTTCTGCTGGGCGGACACTTTTCAGTAAATCAGTGACCACCAGCCAGGTTCCAAGTTTTCCTTTGGGTAGGAATGGGAAGTTTAATGGGGACCTCCCCAGCTGTGATGTTTCTCTCTCTGCTCCACACAACAAGGGGCAAAACCAAAAGTAAAATCAAACTCTTTCTCTCTGAGTTCTGACTTTGTGATTGATTCTTCCAGTAGATTCCAGCTTGTTCCATCTCTGCACTGGACTCTAAGCTACCTGGAAATAGAATCCTGAGCTTCTGCCACCATTAATCCTGCAGTCCAGGAGTGAGTCTCCTAGAGTGTCAGTGTGGTAATTTAGGTTTGCCATCTTTGTAATTGCTGTTGACCGGACCCCTGAAGCCATGCCCTCTGACCCACCTCTTCTCCCCAAGGCCCCACTCCTGCTCTGTCTTTCCCCAGGTCCTACTCCTGTCAATTGCTACTCTCCTCCCTATCCCCATTGCTCACTGGATCATCTCAAGGAGACTGACTGCAGTCTGCCAAACCCAGGGAGGCAGGCTGCAGGAGGCAGCTCTGGCTGATCAAGGACTGAAGCAGGGTAATGTTCAATGCCTCTCCACACCCAAAGGTACCTGGATTTTTGGTTCGGGTGCCATTTAATGTTGCTGGGTGCCCAAAAACCAGGCTCATGGCAACCCTAAATGGCACCAGGACACAGAAGCCAAAAAACAGGACTCTCCAGGTAAAAACTGAATGGGTGGCAAACTTATTTCAGGAGCATCCCCTCCGAAAAGGGATTATCTCAAATCTCATAAATCTTTATCTCATAAATTATCTCAAATCTACATCTTTATATGGAATGGTACGTCCTTGTAGACAGGGATCATTTCATAATAGAAAATAAATGCATAGTTCACTGAGATTTTGTAGATGTTCCTTTAATTAAGACTATATTGTTCATGTCCAAGGTTCCCACCCCCCTGAGATATGTTTACTTGCTAAGTTCCCTGAACTTGCAAAGCCTTACACATGTGCTTCAATTTAGACACTACTATTCCAATTTGCTTCACTGTGTAAGATTAATTGTAGCAGGATTGGGATCTAAACTATCATGTAAATTCATTTGATTCTTATATAAAAAAGCAATATAATGTCATTATATTAGAGTAAAGTAAAAGCCACTGTGAGCTAGTGCAGGTAGTTTTGCAGCACATGCATTTCTAGGTCAAAAATAATCTGAAGAGACTTTCATGAAAGGGCCTATAGCATATTTCATACACAGTATCACAAAAGGCTTTAACACATCAGGGAATTGCTTACAGGTATGCCAGTTAAGCGTAACACATTTTCTTTTTCTTTTTATACCATCTGTTTCAAATGTATTGTCGAGCTTTCACATTGTTTAAGTCAATATCAAATGTAACATGCACTTTTAATTGGAGGTCTTTCTGATTTCCAGGTTTGGTAGTCAGAGCTACTGTACTGTGAGTTGAAATGTTTTCCAAGGGAGCTGGATGTCTCTATAACTACAGCAGTTGCCACTGACAGTCTATTGCTACGTTAATGTCAGGCTGTGGCACATTACAGTACCTTTGTGTTTTGTTCTTTGCAAGAGCTTCTTTAATACACAATGTAATAATTTGGTATATTCCCTGTAGTGGAGAAGAAAAAGACATAATATTTGTAAACAGCTGCACTTTCCCCTCAAAACCCAATTTAAAGATTGTCCAATATCTTCCAGCCTTTCAAAGCCACAATGAGAAGCAAGACCTAACATGAAAGAATGTATACTTTTGGGGTAGGATGCGAATTGTACATCCCTCCCCCCGCCCCCGCAATCCAAAACTGGGATGTGTTTCCAGAAATATTATTAAAACACTAATTCGAAGGATTTCTATTCTATATAGATACTTCTACCATGCTCATCATGTAGTATCTGTCCTTATAGATACCTATCTATACAAGGATGGTCCAGGTACACTCTAATCCTGCTTCAGCAGATGAGTGAGGGGGGTGGATAAGATGACCTCTTGAGGTCTCTTCCAGCCCTACATTTCTATGATTCTAAGTTGCAGTAACACTCAAAAAGGCCAGTCAGATTTATCTTTGGTGGAGCAAGACCACATTTTGGCTCTGTGCATTCTGCTGGTTGTATTGTCTTCCTATGTATCTGTACACTCCTGTCAGTGCAACATGCCAAGCAATCCTTGAACAAGAACTACACAGCTGGAAATGGGACGGTTCCCCAAAAAAATGAAAAAGTAAGTTTGGTGACACATTTTGCTCATCTTATAAATGCAGATAAATAAGGTCATTTAGCCCCTCACCAATTAATGATGTGTATTAATGGTACAGATCATAATCACAGGTACTAGTGGCTTTGAGTTTGACTTCACAGTATTTCACCTGTGAGGCAGCATTTAGCACCATTTTGGAGAAAGACTTTGACAATTCAGCCTCTTTGTTCCTTTTCGATAATGCTTTCAAGTATTAACACTGAGATTTAAGTTTAGAGTAGTGCTACTTATTTGATTTTCACCAATTCAGTCTCATTCCATGCCCCTCTCTCTCTCTCTGTCTTTTTTTAAATTTATTTAAGTTTCTTCACTTAAGTGCAGAGTAACTTTTGAATGCAGGAAAGGATAGAAAGTTTTCTTCCTTGTGGTTCTTCCCTTTGTACACACAGTCAGACTTTCTTCTGTGCTTCTTTGCTTGTGAGAAGGCCAAAGTTGGAAACAGTCTACAGGACAATGCAGCAAACATAAGTTGCAGCAACAGGCCAATTCCAAATGTTGAACTGGAATCTCTAGTGAGATCTACTTATGCTCAAATACCAAGTCAAGTTGATGATGCTATGATCCAAAGCCTTATCTACAGTGAATCTTGCAATTAAGGTATACAATGGAGCCACAAGAGACCTGCTTTAATTCCCAGGTCTTCCCAATTCACAGACTTCCCATATGATCTTGGGCAAGTCATTTAATCTCTCACTGCCAGAGTTTCCCAGCTGTAAAATGGGGTTAATGATACTTCTCATGTCTATTTAGACTTTAAGCATTTCAGAGAATATATACGTATATATATTATACACACAACACTTAGCTCAACATGCTCTTGATCTTGGTTGTGCCACTAGATGCTACATTAATGCAAATAAGTAATAATAAATAATAATAATGAGGGGTTATTAGAGTGGGACGCATGCACTGCATTTTACAATTCAAATATGCTTATTGTTCAAGAGATTTTTCCCTGTACTATACATAGATCACCTTGGAAGTGTATTTTGGATTATATCTTTGACTGTGGCTCAAGTGTTTACAGCATAGCTTGGGAATGTACATGCAAAAGTGGGGTAAAACACATCCTGTGCTCTTCTACTGCATGCTTACAATAAATTTGCCCTTTTTCTCATATCTAAAAAACACATTTACACCAAGTTTACGTCAAAACTTCTCCTCTGTAGAGAAGCCAAACACAAAATTTCAGCTATCTATTCAGCTTTCTTTTAGAGGAAGAGTCATAGAATTTAAGGCCAGAAGGGCTCACCAGGGCACCACTGCTCTTGCAGTTAGAGCTGGCCAAAACTTTAGATTTCCAGTTCATAAGAATTTTGACTTGACATTTGTTCTTGCTCTGAATCAGAACAAAAATAAACATTTTCAGCAATTCTTCTGACCCGAAAATCCCCATCCTACCCTGAAATTATTTCAGAAACACCAACACATGGAGTTTCCAGTTACATGCATGGGTGCTGTTGCAGCAGTGACATTGACAAGAGTGTCATTTTCACTCAGCAACTGATGGGGCTTCCAGGATATTCAGCTCTGGGACAGTCATCCTATGCAGTCTGCCCCATGGCTGGGGAACCCAGGGCTTCCAGACTCCTTGGGCAGCTGGCGTCTGGGGTGTTGGGGTAGGGCTTACTATTGAGCAGGAAGCCTGGGGAGCTAGCTGACCTGGGAGTCTGGAAGCCCTACATTCCCTGGTTCCTGGGCCATGCAAATGACAGGGTTTCCCACCAGCCTGCCAGATTGGTTGGCAGGCAGTCAGACAGCTTTATGTGGTAAACTGGCTTGTAATTCAGAAACCGTTTGTTGAACCCAACTCCTTTTGAAACAAATGTTCGGGTGACATTTTGCAATGAAACTGATTTTTCTGGAAAATTTCCAATTGGCTCTACTTACAATACATATTGTTTGGAACTATTAGTCTCTGTCTTTCACCTCATCCCTGAATTACATCTGCAACATCAGTAACACATGGTGCAAAATCTGATGGATTCCACCTGAATTCAAGTCTCTTGTAATGTTTCAAATTATCACCCAACTTCTATAATACAAAGGGATTGAACTCCAGTCATTTGGCATACATATATAGTCTTAGATACTCGTTGGAAATACAAAAAATAATTATTCCTTTAAGAAAAAGTGGTCTCAGGGTAGGCAGGATAGACAGAAGAACCATGTGGAACATGGTTTTTAAATGCTTTATACCCCTAAATGTCCTGAGAACAAAGTAAGAGAAATTTCACTGTGTATTGTATATTGCTTTTCTTTTTTTGTTTGTTTTAAGTGTCAAGTTGGAAGAACAGATGAGAAACTTCTAAGGAGATGCATGAAGCTCTGTATCCACAAGTTACAGACCTGAGATTTTAAGGGAATAAAAATAAGGCTACACTTATTTTGTTAAAAGAACCTTTTTTAG
Organism: Mesoclemmys tuberculata; assembly: GCA_007922155.1. NCBI lineage: Eukaryota > Metazoa > Chordata > Testudines > Chelidae > Mesoclemmys > Mesoclemmys tuberculata. The sequence continues at coordinate 58,499,945 of ML675604.1, read as the reverse complement.
TTCTTTCCACAGTTCCTATCTTAAGGAACTCTCAAGCTCAAGATAAAATGCAAGGCAGTTAGTTTTGAATTTTTCCACTGCTTTTTTTTTTAATTAAAATTTAAAAGTGGATTATGAATCTGCTGGTGCTCTGATTTACATCAGTGTAAAACCTGATGTAGGCCCATTGACGTCAATGGCCTTACTCATGATTTTTATGGGTGAAAGTGAAAGCAGAAGCAGGGCCTCTATCTGTCTTCCATATTTGTACAGAACACGCACTATTAAAAGAAAAGCAAAACTAGTACAGTGAGGATATAAAAAAGTGGAAATTGGAAGCAAAAGAGGCACTGATCTAGTATTCACATACTGCCTAAAGGCAGCATGCTTTTTTGGGGGGAAAAACATCAATAATATCTCACAGTTCTCCAGCTACACGTCTTTAGCCATTGGAGAATGCTAAGGCAGTTTAAAGTAAGAAAATGCCTCAAAGATGCACACTGCCTGGAGGTGCACTTGCAGTTTTGCTTATTAAGAGCCAGATTGTGCAGACTTGACATTCCATCAGGACAGAAGCATCAGGACCTAAGAAAACAAGCTCAAAAAAGGAGCATAGTGGACTGAGCTATCTCTCTGTATTTACCCTTTGACAAAAGTCATGGGGCCAATATCTTCCTTTTTCTCTGTGTAAGTGGAATTTTTTTATCTACTGTACATGTGAAAAGAGCATCATAAATTAGATTACAGATTACTTTAAGATCTGTATTGTTATATATGTTAGAATTACTGTTTCAACATCTGTGGGCACCCCTCTATTGTAATAATTGAGCCAGCAAAATCACCATAATTGGAAGTTCAACTGTGAAAAATGAGTTGAAGCTCACAAAATGACTCAATAATCTTCAACAATAAATGTTGATGGGAAAAGATGTGAAAAGGAGACTCAATGATTGAATTTGTTTAAAAAAGAAGGCCCACTGATATAACTCAGTGACTCTGTTAAGATTACTCATGGTAAACAAAAGAAGTGTGGGAATGGAAAACAACGTACTAAACTTGGTGTACTAAAAATGAGGCCTGATTGGTAAACAAAATAATGAGGGGATGAGCTATTCCACCCACCACTCCCAAAGGGGAATGAACACTGGTTGACTGAAAGATGACAGCCATGGTGTTGAAGCTCACTTCTTCCCCTCCTGTCAACCCCACCATATCCTGGGACACGCAGAATTCACAGTGTCATCATTGGACCTTTGTCATCCTGATCCTGAGCGATGTCCTGGCCAGACTGTGCCAGAGGCGTGGACCCAGATGACACCATCACCTCCACCTGCTCCCGCTAATGCCCAACAACTACTTGATTTCTTTTCTTTCCTATCACTCCCTTTGGCGTTCTGATTAATAAAGTACGGCTTAATGGGTCAGAATGATGGTCCATTTAGCCCAGTATCTTGTCTTCCAACTGTGTCCTCTACCAGATGCTACAGGGGAAATTAATTGAATAGGGCAATTTATTGCATGATCCATCCCTTGTCATCCAATCCCAGCTTCTGGTCATCAGAGGTTTGTGGATGCAAAGAACATGAGGTGTGTCCCTGTCCATCTTGGCTAATAGCCATTGATGGACCTCCATGAACTTATCTAATTCTTTTTTTAACCCAATTATAATTTTGGCTTTCACTACAACCCCTGGCAACAAGTTCCATAGATTGACTATGTGTCATGTGAAGAGATACTTCCTTATGTTTGTTTTAAACTTGCTGCCTATTAATTTAAATAGGTGATCTCTGGATCTAGGGTTATGTGAAGGGGTAAATAATTTCTTATTCCCTTTCTCCACACCATCCATGACGTTATAGACGCTGTCCTTTTCATTTCTTTTCTAAACTGAATTGTCCCAAACTTTTTAATTTCTCCTCATGTGGCAGTTGTTCCATATCCCAATCTCTTTGTTGCCCTTCTCTATACCCTTTTCCATTCTAATATACAATTCTCATTTTTGAGATGAGGTGGGATGATCAGAAGTGCATGCAGTATTCAAAGTGTGCACATCATGAGTTTATATAGTGGCATAATGATATTTTCTGTCTTATTATCTATCTCTTTCCTAATGGTTCCTAATATTCTGTTAGCTTTTTTTGACTGCTGATGCACACTGAGCAGATGTTTTCAGAGAACTATTCACAATGACTCCAAAATATCTTTCTTAAGTGGTACCAGCTAACTTAGATCCCATCATTTTGTATGTATATTTGAGATTATGTTTTCCCATGTGCATTACTTTGCAGTTACCAACATTGAATTTTATCTGCCACATTGTTGCCCAGTCACCCAGTTTTGTCAATTTGTACCTTGCTGCAGTCAGCTTTGGACGTAACTATGTTGAATAATGTATCATCTGCAAACTTTGCTACCTCACTGTTAAACTTCTTTCCCAGATCATTTCGAGCATAGGTCCCAATACAAATCCTTGTGGGACCCCATTATTTACCTCTTCCCACTGTGAAAACTGATCATTTATTCCTTCCCATTCCTATTTTCTACCTTTGAACCAGTTACTGATCCAGGAGAGCAGCTTCTAACTCATCCCAGAACTGCCCTCTTTGGTTAAGGCTCTGCCCTCTTCTCAAAGGCTTTCTGAAAGTTCAATACACTACATCACCCTTGTTCACCTGTTTGTTGACCCCCTCAAAGAATTCTAATAGATTGGGGCAGCAAAGAACATTGTAAGATGAAGGTTTCTAGGTCTGTATCTGGGACTGGGGGGTGTTGACTGGTGTCATACCATTACATGATCCCATGAGTGGCAAGCTAGATGCGCTCACTCATTGAGTTAGAATCATCTTGCCTGCTGTAGGCTGTGCATGGACTGACCCAGGCGTGGAGGTTCACACAACAGAGCTAATGTAAGATGGACTTCAAGAGTAAGGGATTGGGGTGACACAGCAATACACCAGTCCAGATTGCAGAAGGGAATGTCACAGCCTATGTGTGCCAGAATCACCAACTCTTCCCCAAAACTGCATATAAATCCACCTAGATGTTTTGAGTATTCCTCAATCTTTGCCCTCAGCAGTCAATTCACTAAGCAATTCTTGCATTCATCACAAGCCCAACTAATTATATTTCTAATGTACTTAATACTATACTTAACATTTTGCATTTCAAATGCTTTAACTGTTTTTTCTTCTTTTTTCTGTATCTTTCATAACAGGTTAAAAGGATTTTTAATAGTGTGTGTGCCATGACACCAAGCAGGCTGAAGTCTCTATATACCTTGCCCTGACCCAGTTTAATCCAGTTTAATGTTGGACAGTTTCAGGGTCATGTTAACAGTTTTGACTCTTTGTGCTCTTTAATTCATATAAGTTAATACAACATCCTCGGCTTCACTGCAGAGTGGGAATCAGGACTACAGTAACTGCACAAATGAGGGTTTGGACTGTGGTGGTGTCAAGCAAAGGTGAAAGACATCTAGCTAGTCTTATCCCTGCCACTGAATAGCAATCATCAATCCCTGTGCATCATACTCTCATTAAAATGGAAGTACACACCAATAGAGGAAATGCTAACAGTCCCTGAAAAAATCTTTACCCAGACAAAACTGTACCCAGACAACAGCTGAAGGAGAAAAATCAGATGTGATGCACTACAGCCAACTCTCTGGTTATTGCTAGTGACTTTTGCTGGTTAAAATTTCCCATCTAAACTATTTTGATCCACAATTGAATAACTTTGCACTTAACATTTTTCACTAAAAGTGTCTTCTTTCAACAGAGAATTCTGATATTTAGTCCAAAAAAGCAAAAACACAAAAGCCAAAAATTTTAGTTTTCAGCCAAAGCATTTTAGTTTTTGATATTTGAATGGAAACTTTCCATGGAAAATTTAAATGAAAAAAAGTTTTTGTTCAAATTTTCCATAGAAGCAAAATCCTATTTTTGATAGACCTACTAACAACTGGCTCCCACTGCATCTGTAAGACACATTGCCATGGATTTTAAGACCTGTAAAATGGAAGAAAACTCAAGTCACAGTAACAGAAAGTGGGGTCCCTCACACAAAAATTTCTTTCAAGCTCATGGCACTGTTCTGAAGGAGGCAATGAAATCTAATTTCTCCTCTGCAACAGATGCAGCAATGCCAACCACTTTTCTAGACTCCCATCCTTTCTCCAAAATCATTGGGGGACGTTAACCAGTGCCCTTTCTCCTTTGGCTGACAGTTCATTATTTCAGCGTCTCACCCTCTGCTTTTCTCCTCTGGTTGACAGAGCAGCGCTATTGTTCTAATCAAACTCTCCCTCTTCTGCTTTTCCCCATCATAGCCACCATGTTTTATGTTGCTCCATGCAGGATGTTTTATAAAGATTACTGAATAATCAGATTTAATTAAGTGAAAATTTGCATCTAACCATAAACTTCAGTTTTACAAAAATAGTATGGATTTAGTGCTGGGAAGGCACTTGATAATCTTGGTGAACCATACCCACTGTTTATCTAGTAGGTGACTGGAGAGCCAACTTCCCACACATGTTGCCCTGACAGCAAGGCCCAGCCTTTGCATTGTGAGGGGGGGTACTTTTTATAAGGGTTACTTGATACTCTATCTCCATTCTCCTATCACCGTGCCTCAGTGGGTCACAGCTGAGATTACCGGGACAACATGATGAGAAATAGGGCAAACTAACCCCAAACTGAAGGTTATTTTATCATTAGCTATACCAAGCCAGGAACAAAATTAAAAGTTTAGTCTCTGGAATAGCAGAGAGAAAAGAAGAAGAGAGTTACAATGGTTAAGGAAATCATATACATACAAGTGATTGCAAAGTTCTTATATCTGGATTGAAGCAATGATGGAATAAATTGCTAGTTTTCAAAAGTCTCTCTGGAAACTACCCAAGCAACTTGAGGGTCATCAGTCCTTGTTTAGAGCTTCCTTGTTAGCAATCAAATCCAGAGAAATGAAGCAGGAAATGAAGACAAAAGGGAGATCTTTTATACCCTCTGCTACATGCATGGAATTTACTGTCCCAAAGAAAACCCACAGCAAGTTTCTGGAAAAGCACAAGCACAATATGACTTGCTGACTCACAGGGGCAAGCCATCAGCCAATTAGAAGGTAAGACATCTGTAGGATGGGCCATCTGGGTGAAATGAATTTCTTCTGTGGCCCATTGTGAAAGTCAACTGTCTTTCAACACAAGCCATCAACACAAAGCTATCTGGTTTCAATGTAGATTTTACCTGGTGGATGTGATCCCAGGAACAGACACATTTGAAATGCAGGTACATAGTCAATATTCATAATTTTATATACAAAGATGATAAATGTATATAAATAGGATAATCCTATTTAATAGAGTCTAACTTTTTTATTGATACTTTATATGACATACTTTGTATAAAATTTGTTGCAACTGTACAACGGGGTAACAACAATGATATAAATGGTCATATTTCAAACATACAGCATCACAGCTTCAAACAGTTATTGACCTATCTTCTAAATCTGCCAGTTACTGCAAAGCAGGGTGGTGAGTTTGTGATATGGGAGGTGCAACTTTGACTCACCTAATATTGAAGCTATTAGATAGGAACAACATCTATTCCTTATTGAACTGGGCTGGATTCACATTGGTCTTTATGGGTCAAAGGCTTATTAGCAATATCCTGACATGATGTCCCACACTGTCACTATTACACTTTTGAGAATGCTTTTTGGAAAGATAAGTGTATTCAAACCAGTTCTTACCTTTTTGGAAAAGGGAAGCACTTCAAACATCTTGCCTCCTCTATAACCTTCTGAACTATCAGTCTTAAGAGCATTAAGTTGGTGCACAGCCTTTGGATAATTTTGGAATTCTTCATGTTATTAGACACCAACATGGCCATGTCCAAAGCATGAGGTGAGCAGCCATTCTCACAGGATTTGGCTGCATCCAAAGAGACAAGAATATAAAAGAATTTTGAATTTTCCTTGGAATGAATGGGGTCGGGGTGACTTCAGATTTTAGAATTGTACCCTGACCTGTAAATAACATCTGATGAAGTGGGTTACAGCCCACGAAAGCTTATGCCTGCAGAAATTAAATTTGTTAGTCTTTAAAATGCTACAGGACTCTGTTTTTTGGGGGGGAGTTTTTTGTTTTGTTTTTCGTTTTTTGTTTTGCTGTATACAGACTAACAAGGCTACCTCTCTGGATTTAATTTTATTGATTCCTTAAGAATTCCTAGTTATCACTTTGAGGGTTGTCAGGGTCTTGGTCCCAAGATTAGGCCCAGTATTATTCAAATGATTGTATAGTTGGGAAGCCAGATGTGTACAATTGCAACACAAGCTATAGGAACTCCTCTATATTTACCAATTGTTTATTAATATATTTAGCACAGAATGTACATCTGCACATTCATATACTCACACCATCCCTTGCAGAACAACCTGAAATGTTCACCCTCATCTTCCTCCTCACCATCACTTTTCCTCATCACCTGTGGTGATCATTCTGGTACCTCCCAAGGACTATATCTTGCTCTCCTATTGCCCTTAGCCTGGGATACAACTTTTATATTATGATATGCTGATGCTATGTTGATGTATATTCATTAGGGGTTTTCCCCCTTGTCCTTATCTGTATTTCCTCACCTTACCAATGTTGGAATGTCCTTCTCCTATAGGTTAGTATATCAGTGATCTCAACTTATTATCATAGAAGTCAGTTCATTACTATGGCCATCTTATGATTTATCTGCAGTTATAGCTCATTTACCTGTTATGTATATCAATTCATTGCCATGGCACTCTGGTGGTTAGGTCATGTTCCTGTGGTCAGTAATTCCCCTTAAACACCCTATTTTCAGCTGTCCAATACTTGGGTTTCAATTGGGCCATATTTCAGTTCAAAGTTAATAGGTGTCAAGCCTTATGCTAACTTCCAAAAGCTAGTGTTTTACAGGATACAGACCTGCAGGTTCCTTGCATTACTGCTGAATATAATAAAAAGCAGAGCATAATACAAAGCAATGAATATAATAAAGGCAAACTAGCCCAACGGGCTACAATATTTCAGCCTGAATCCCTATATCCTTTAAATTCAAAGGAGGCTAGAATACAGGTTTCCAGTTTGGACCTTCCCTAATTTTTACCCATAGTTTGGCATGTGGAGGATTCTTTATAGCTGAGATTTTGTTTCTACTGCTTCAATTGTGTTTTCAGATATAGACAGAGACATAGCAGTGAAGCTGCAAATGCATGACTCAAGGACTCAAAGGTCCTGATTGGCCTTGTAGCGACTTCACTAATATTGATACCCAAACTAGCTAGATTAAAGTTAGTTCTGGTATGTTGATATGTGCTGCAATTACACCTCCAACTGCAGGGTAAACATACCTTGAGAATAAATAGCATTATTAGAAGAATGTTTAATGTTCTGCTAAAATTATAGTAATCTAGCAGCTAATTAAAAACAAAAAATCCTACCCACGCACCCAGTTTTTTAAGCAGACCAAACCCAGGTACATCTTGACCACATTTCTCTGCTGAATAATGGTGTTTAGTGGCAGGGACACTGGAGTTTCTGTAGAACATTAGCTAATCTGCTGGTAATACAAAATTAAGGCTATGTCTACACTGACAACAGCAAAGTTGCCACCATCAGTTTGACTTATCTGGATCGACTGAGCGGTCAGTGAAGACCCACTCAGTCAATCTAGACTCACTCAGTCAATCTAGAAGTCGATGCTGTTAATCCATCCCCCACAAGTGGCGGAGTGCTGTGTCGATGGGAACGCGGTTCCCGTCGGCGCAGTGCAGGCAAGACGGCACGCAGAAGAGAAGCACAGCAGTCGATGGGAATTACACAAGTTTTCTGCGGCATTTGCGTAACTCCTGTCAACGGCCGCCAAATCACCGGGGTAAGTGTAGACCAAGCCTAAGGTGATGTTCAATGCTGTGTAAGTAAATATGTTTTCTGTAATGTGATGTTTGATGGACAACACATACCGTTTTAAAGAGAGAAATATAAGAAGCTAAATATTTTTTATAAACTAAAGGGAAACCTAGTCACAGAAAAATGGAAATTGGAGGTGGAGAAAACCTATTCAGTTTTCTTATTAATCATCCTGATAATAAATGATTGATTGATACATTATAAAGCATTCGAGAGTATTTTTCCTGTATAATTTTAAGTAATGCAGAATCCACCATTTTGTAGGGAGATTATTTCACATTGAAGTGGCTTAAGCACTAAGGCCCAGTCATGCAATGAGTTCCAGGTAGACAAACCCCAATTCTGGAGGTGGACACTGTGGTAGGATCAGGGCCTAACCTGCCAATTGGATCTGTGACGCCAATTCTGTAACTGAGGTCCAAGAAATGGTAAAAGTAAGAAAGCAACAGAATAAGAAGGCGCCAGACAAAATGGGGGAAGCCTATTTATTGTGCTTCCTCTGACAGCCCATCTATCCTCTTATAGTTAGAGTTGCATTAGTTCTGCCAGTCACTAATAGTCAAAGACCTCTAAGTTACACTACTTTACCACTTACGCCTATTTTATGACAAACCTGGTCTTGATATGTGCCACTGGTTATACCACTGCTGAATTCAGCCCTCAGTTGCTGATTATTATTCACCAGGTTTGTCTGGCAGCTTCTCCTTCCCCCTTTATAAATCCATATTATTTTATTGCTGATGGTTCAGTTATTCTCTGGGTCTGCTTAAGGCACCTTGGGCAACAAATGCATATTCAAGCCCTAAATTCTTACAGATTGTTTTACTCACTACAGTGGCTACAGGGGATAGAAACAGGAGGAGCTCTTGATACATCAGCCATGCAGTATAGGAAACCATGGGAGTGCCAGGAGAGGAAGAACAGCATCCCTCCAGGCCTCCACTCCTCCTTACTTCAACTCATATCTTAGTATCCATTCTATTTTTAATTTAGTATTATTACCAGGGGATGCATTGAGGCTTACCTGCCAGTAAGACTCAAGAGATCTCTATCCTTTTTTGAAGATCAATGTCACATTTGCTTTATTTTCAATCCTCTGCCAATAGTTAAAGGGATGCGACTTAAAATGTTTTGAGGCTGACTCCTTCAGTGATCTGACAGCGTACATTTTAATTGTATGGCTTTTTTTTTTTTTAATTTAAATGCTGTAAAAATATAAGGGTTTTTTTGCTCTCCTTGTGATGATTGGAAGGGTCTTTGGAGTAGTCCCAAGAACATTAAGAAATAATGCACTCAAGTGCAGGATCAAGGCCTAAGCTTGCTTTATCCTGCTTTCATCTCGCTCTCTGAGTGGTCAGGCAGGTACCTTTTTTTGTCTCTTCTTTGCTCCTGCTTTTTCTGTTGATCACCTTCTTATATAACCAAGGAAAGACTGTGCACAGCCTCCCCTAGCCTGGGAAGAACGAAAACCAGAAAGACCAGAAGTGCAATTGGTCACGCTCAAAGTTCTGTCACATAGACAAAGTAAACAAATTGACAAGCAAAAAATATTTTCGTCCCAATCGCCTTCAGTTATATGGGTTAATTGAAACAATAGGTACAAAATGTCATATGGAAATATGATTTTCCACTCCCCCCTTGACTGGAATGTAAACACTCCCAACAGCTGTTTGGGCCAATATTGTTTTTCCAGGAAATGCAGTATGTACAAGATTTGTTCATTTAAAAAATAAAATAAAATTGGGCTTATTGGTTTTCCCATAACTGTTTGACTAAACTACATTTAACAGTTACAGAAACAAATGACTTAATGTCAAATAGATTCTGATCATCCCAGGAATGGGGTTCTGATCCAGCCTTCTAATAGGAGTATTGGGGACAGCCAGTCATTTTAAGTTTATTGAAGGGATTATGTAATGGTGTTGTTTGAGATATCAGGGGACTGGACTTGACTCAGCATGTCCCTTTCAGTTCTGCATCCCTAATGCTTTCTTTAAAAATTATTTATAATCAAATATTCCCTGTGTGTATAAGTTAAACCAGCAAACAAAGTAATATCACAAATAATTCTATGTAACTTTGGAATCTTAAGTTATAACTAAGTAGACTGTATTAAATACATTCACAGCTTGTTTGGGAAGAAAAAGGAATGGGTGAAAACTCTGAAGACTAAATATTTAATAGCTTTCAGATGCAAGTCCCAAATATAGAATTCTGCAGGCCAGAACTAAGTGAGGAAAACATGCCTGTCAATACTAGTTTCACTAGTTTAGTTTATACAGATTCATAATTTAACTCATCTGTGCATTTGTGGGGGTTGGGGCTAGTGTGAGCATCTGGCACCATCTGTGGGGTGCAGAGAGTGGCTCGCACCACCTGTATAAGAGAGAACAGCTGGATCCATATGTAAAGGGAGAGTTAATGTGAGCAGCTAATACCATCTGTGAAGGAAACTGAGAGTGCAAGCTGCTAGCACCTGCCTTAGGGACCATGTTGGAAGTGTTTTTCTGTTAAGTGTTATTTTGCCTAGCTGTAGTCACTTGGATGCTTTCCTCATTTTGCTAAAATTGAACATTAAACAAAAAATACACTTATTATGTGGTTTTACTAATTCTAATGACCAGAGCTCATTAATAAAAATGTTATTGCTAATCTGAATGTGTCTAAAATCAGCTTCCAGACAGTATATATAGGTTTATATTTTCTAGATTAAGGAGCCCTCTACCATTAGAAATCTTCATCTAGTTACTTACAGAATGTGATCAAGTAACCTCTTCAGCATATCTTAGATAAACTAAATAGACTGGGGATCTTTAGTCGCTCACTTCAAGGCAGGTTTTTCCCAGATCTTGAATCATTCTCATAGCTCTTTCTGAACCCTTTCTGATTTGTCAAGATCCTTATTAAAGTGTGGACATGACAACAGCACACAGCATCTGACTCCAGTAATTCATACCACTTGTGAGTAGTAAACAAGTAAACAATGAGCCAACTTTACGGTAGCATAACTCCTTTGAATTGAGAATCAGTGGAGTAGTGTCAGGGATGAATCTGGTTCTACTTGTAGAATTGAAGATTTGCATGTTTTGGGTAGCTCATAAAGTAAATGCTGTGGCTCTATTTAGAAATTTGCTCACTTACCTTCTGGCAGACCAGGGATCAGCTCATGCCAGAACTGCAGGCCAATTCACTTGTATATTACTATAAATCAAAGTGATTGTTAAATGTATAAGTATGTATTTGGTGTTTAAACTTCAAGAATACTAATGGGATGTTACGTGCATTGTTTTCATTCATCTGTACCCCGTTATAATGTAATAGCAAACATTTACACTGCATATGCCCCTGTAACTAAATAACCCATCAAATGAGAAAGAAGCCATGTGGAATGCAAATGAAGCACTTTAATAAAAAGAGCTAATTTCAAAATAAGTGGTCATTGTGTGTGATGACGGAAGAGGCCCCATGGTAGTGACCCAGTCAGCTTGTTTTCTGTAAGAAGTTATAAATACAGATTCAGGGAAAGATCCTTCAGCCTTAGACTGTTCTGACTTCTACAGGGAAGTGTACCAGATGCAAAACAGAGATCCCCAGTGACAATCTGGGTACCCTGAAAAGACTTTTTGGAATCTGGCATCTTATCACATCACTGCTACCATTTGGAATTATAAACTGCGACTCACCTGTACATATATTTTACCTGATTTACCTTCTCAATTGCTCTCATTTTCTTTTTGTTAGCTAATAATCCTTTAGTTAGCTTACTATAGAAGTGACTGTCAACATTGTCTTTGGTGTAAGATCTAAGGTACCAATTCATTTGGGGTAAGTGACTGGTCTCTTTGGCTGCTAGCAACCTAAATGTGATGTGATTTTTGGTATAAGTGACCATTATCATTAAGCCCACTTTTTCTGGGCTGTGAGATAGACTACAGAGTCTAAGAGAATTGTCTGTGACTCCATGGTAAGTGCTATAGTGATCCAGGAGATTACATTTGTTACCGGTTTGTTGAAATTTAATTATAGAATACACAACCATTTGGGGGTGTCTGCCCTGTTTCCTGACAGTCTGCCCTGAGGTAGACACTTACAGTCATGAGCCAATCCAGACAGAGTGACATGTTCTGTAAACATAATCTGAAGTATTTGTAGTAGAGGTATAAATGAATCTGTCTATCCTATTACCTTTTTTAGGGTCTCTGCCCATGAGGAATCCCATTGACTTCAAGGGCTTCAAGGTCCATTTGTACATAACACACTGCAGGATCAAAGGGTTAGTTGGATAATATTTTTAAAGGGATAATTAATTCACTGATGAAATTTTAAAAATGGGAGTTAAATTAGAGATAGCTGTGGGAGTATTAGATCTGAAACAAACATCCACATATTGGATCATTTTTTTCTTCATGCAAATGCTAATTTCTTGGTAGCTCGAATAATATTTAAAGGGAAGCTATTAAACTTGACAGTTTGAAAATTATATCTTAAAAAAGTCAAACTCAATGACAACAACATGCAGATTAGATAAATGATCCATTGAAATCACTACAAAAATCATGAAACAGTGCATTTATGTGTTCTGTACATTATGATTTGTGTGTGCTTTCAAATTATAAGTTGAAACTGAAACTGATCATTTGAAATTGATTGAACGTACCAGAACACACTGGTTTATTTCTTATAAATTATGATTTACAGTAAGCGCATGGAGTACTGTACGTCATGGATTATATCCTGCTGCATGGAAATCAATGGGAGTTTTGTCATTGACTTCAGTGGGTCCAGGACTTTACCAGTTATACCTGAGGGTATGAATTAGCCATCACACTCCTACTTCTCCCAGGAGATAGAACTGTTGTAAATAGTATTTTAAGAAGGTGGTACTTCTAAAAAGTATTTGTTGTGGCAATGGAATTTTCCAAGTATTACTGATACATGAAGTGAGGCTTGTAACCCCAATACTCTAGTTTAAAAGTATGATATACTGGTGTTGGGTAGAAAATGTGCTTGTTTAGAAAGGGCTGTTTGGTAGCTTATAACTGCTGGTAATTACAGATGTTCATGGTCTCTGAGGAGAAAACGCAAGGCAGGTCCTGGTCTTGTAGTGTGCAGATAAAGTGTGGCTTGCTGGGGATCTCACAGTGAAGGCAGGGGGCATAAAGGTGTAGTTGCCCTGAGTTGTGACATATTCCTAGCAAAATGGGTCCCTGGATTCTTGGTACTACTGCTGAATAATGAATACAATTCTTAGTAATACTACTTGGGTTTAGGAAGCGGTGGTGTAGAATTCTGCACTTGAAGAGTGAGAGGAAAAGACAATCACTATTATAATGTAAATTGGCTTAGCGTATCAGGAATAACGGGGGGAGGGTCATCAATTTGCTAGATGCATGTAAGAGATTAGCACATTTGCATTTTAATAACATGCACTTTTTAATTGGGTATAGACATTCATCCTATATGGCCAAGGGGGAGGAGGAATAAAACAAGGGTCAGGAAAAAAAGAATGAAAAATCTTTTTATTTTAAGATATACATAGGTCACTTTAATTATTTCTTCTGACTTCCCATTTCAGTGCTCATGTCCCAGGGGTATTTTAAGGATTTGCCACCTTCACAGCCCTTGCAACCTTTTCTCATTGAAAGGACAACTTCTTTGCCAAGTAGGTTTCCCTAAGTTTTCCCAGTTGTAATTCTAATGTTATACATCACCATCACATTTCAAATATGGTTCAGTAGCTTCAATTTATTATAGCATCACAGTTGTAACACTATAGTTATGGTTGAGAAAATACTTCTATTATAAACCCCTGTTTTCAGACACTTATAACTTTATGGAAAAAAATGACCCTTTGAGCTGAAATTTCTTATACGTGTTTCTAATCTGAAGGTTAATTTATATTCCGGAAGTTTAGTAAACGTCTATTTGTTCATTTTTAAATAAGTCACCCATTTAACACATAAATGAGCCCCCACCTTTTTACAACTCTATTCAGATACTTTGCATTTGCTTGAGAACAACAGAACCATTTTGTCTTGAAAATTCCCCAAATTAATACTTTGGTTGTCCACTTCACTGAGGATGCCTTCTTTGCTAAATATGAAGTAAAAAGGATCAATACAAAGTTTTTAACTAATGAAAATCGCAAACCACCTTCACTGTTTAAACTTGGAAACATGCTTTGATGAACCTACAAGCTTTGTGTTTTTGGACTTACTTCTCTGTGTCTTCTGCACAAAGACTTAATGTAGATTATGGTATTGAAATGGCTCAACAGTATGAAACCAGCCAAAAAGTTTGCATATTTGTTAATGTTAGAACATTAATATACAGTTTTATCACAGATGGGACAAACCCAAAATTTCATGGCCAAAAGTTTCAAAAGTGGCCATTGATTTTGGCTGCACATCTGGTGATACTTTGGGACCTGATTTTCAGAACTGGAAACATCCACAATTCCCAGAGAAGTGAGTGGAATCTGCAAATACTCAGAAACACAGACTGAGGGACCACCAGAAGCTACTTTTGAAAATTTGTCTCGATACCTGGTTCAAGATTAATCCTTGTAGGTTTGGGTCTCATACAGAAACAGAAACCACAGGTTAACCTGTTTCTGCACAGTGTCACTGGCTTTTAGCAATTTTTTTTTTAAAGAATTTGATATTTAAAAAAAAAGGATACTGAAAAATTGGAGGGTGCAGCAAAGACCCACAAAAGTGATTAGACAGCTGAAGAAAATTCTTTACAGTGAGAAAGTTAAAGACTCTGTTTAGCATGTTAAGATTGAGGCTACGTCTATACTGACAGTGGCAAATTCGCCACCATCAGTATAGACCTGCTTAGTCAATCCAGAAATAGACCTAGGAAAACAATGTCCAAAAGTGCGTTGAGGGGAATGCTGTTCCTGTTGGCGCAGTGCAGTGTGGACGGCGCACAGAACGCAAGCAGAGAAGTCAATGTGATTTAAGCATGTTTTTTACGTTGTTTGCGTATCTCCCATCGACTGCCGCCAAATCTCGGAGGTAATTATAGACCAGGCCTGAGAAGTGACTTGATTACAATGTATAAGTACTTACACAAGGAGAAAATACTGTGTACCAAAATGTTCTTAGGTCCTTTAGAAAGGTATAGCAAGAACCAATGACAGCAAGTTAGACAAATTCAAATTAGAAAACAAGTAAATGTTTAACAGTGAGGATGATTAACCATTGGAACATACTACGAAGAGAAGTAGAGGATTCTTTATTTCTTGATATCTTCAGATGAAGACCAGATGCGTTTCTGGAAGATCTGCTTAGTCAAACAAAAGTTATTGGACTTAATGCTGCGCTTACAAGATGAAATTCCATGTCATGTAATACAAAGAAGGTCAGACTAAATGATTTAATAGTCCCTTCTGGTCTTTAAAAAAATCCTATGAATTTGACTCTATTAGGAGATCTAGAGTCCATCCCCCAGCAGAATGGTTATTTATAGAATATTTCCTAATGATTTTTTCTAATATAAATTTATACATACCAGATTATGAGGATTCCACTGCTTTCTCTGGGAGTTGCTCATATGCCATGGACAATTTGGAAACTTAGACACACAGAGGGAATACTTTCCTCACTACTGAAATGTGTCCATCCACCTTTAAGGTGAAATACGGCACACTGAAATACCATCCAATGATAAACAGAAGAAAGTGAATTTAACTGAAATTACAGGGGAATTTGGCGAAGCTGTTTACATTCTTGTGAGACCACAGCCCAGAAACTTTGAAAACTGTCATGAAATCTCTAATGACCAAAAGTGTTCAGGTCCTCAGAATTTCACATGGAGCATTCATTAAGGAGAAGACTGCTGTTCACTACAAGTATTAAAGTTACGAGCACGTTGCTAACCACAGTGAATACCACCTTTCCCAAGATAATGGTCAAAATTCTGTGATTGCATCCACTGTGTCCCAGCATGTCCAAATATAGTACAGACACTCAAATTACATTAATCTTGGAAATGTATCCAGTTACAACCTTTGGAGCAGCATGTAGTCACTTTCTTTGCAGATCTCTCTGGCAACAGAGATGATTAAAAAGCCTGTTATGCAATTGATTAATCTACACCTCTTCATTACTATTTACCACTGTCTGTTTCTGGATGTTCTGCATGAAAACACAATTTCATTTTTGATTTTGAAACAGTTATCAAAAGACTAATTTAGCAATGTCTTGTGAATGCTTTTTATTTCTGGTTTGGGGCTATTTCAATATCACTAATCTGCTAAATTAATGGATGTGAAGAGCACTAATTTTACATATATTTTTTGTAATTTTTTGACCTCCAACAATTTATCATAGTAAATGTAGTCTGAGAGACATATTAATTAGGTATAGAATAAATTAATTCAGTGGATTTTGGCATGTAAGAATCTGGGACATTCAGAAGCAGCATGGCAGACCTGCCACGAACTCAGGTCAACATTTCTTTTAACTAATGGGTTCAGTAAGATGGTGGAGCTACACATTCTTTGGAGAGTATACAAACAAAACCAAAAAACACCCCCTTTCTTCCAAATTTAGTTTTATTAAAAAAAGGTAATTCCAGAATGACACTACATGAACCTTATCTTAAGCCTTCTTCCCAGGATTGGCTGTTCCTACATTCCTTCATTAGAAGCTCTGTACAACAAACTGTAGCTCCCAGAAGGCATCTCCCATCCCTTATACTCTTTATGGCAAAGTACTTCCAGGTATGATATCATAACTTTCTGGTGCCCACCAGTTCAGATTAACCGTGTACACAGAAGTTCCAGAGAGGTAGCCATGTTTGTTTGTATACAGCAAAACCAATGTGTCAGCAATGCTCCTTTGCAATGTACATTGGCCAAACTGGACTGTCACTATGCCAAAGAATAAATAGACACAAATCAGACATAAAAATGGTAACATCCATAAACCAGTAAGAAAGCACTCAATGTCCCAGGACACTCTGTAGCTGACTTGAAAGTTGCCATACTTCAAAAATAAACTTCAAAAACAGACTTCAGCGAGAAACTGCAGAGCTGGAACTCATATGCAAACTTAACACAATCAGAGTGGGTCTGAATAGGGACTTGGAATGGTTTTCTCATTACAAGAAGTAATTGTCACTGTTCACACATTCTCACCTTCAGATCAACGGTTATGAATAGGCCTCATCTATCCTAACTGAACTGACTTCATTAGCACTTGCCCTCCCCATTGTTATGTTTCTTACCCTTGGATGTATATATATATACACACCTTCTTTCTGTGATTTCTATTTCATGTATCTGATGAAGTGGGTTGCAGCCCACAAAAGCTTATACCCATAGAAATTTGTTAGTCTTTAAGGTGTTACAGGACTCTCATTGTTTTTTTCATATGCACAGATGCACTGACTATTTTAGGGGATTATTTTCACATATTCTATGTTTATCACACAGGGTATTTTAAAGAAATAATAACTTAACTAGTTAGATTTAACATGGGGCCAAGTGAGATGAAACTCTATAACCCATTTTAATTTGCATTTTTGCAGTTTGCATTCAAAACTTGCATTTTTTCAAAAAAAATTGAATCTTAGGGTTTGTCTAGACAGTGTGTGTCAAGCTGGGTTGTAAATTCAGCACTCTACCTTACTGTGCACTAACGGTCTGTGTGCACCCTGCTACAGTGTACTAAAAGTTCCCTAGTGCACTTTAATCTACTCTGTTTTGAAATGGGAGTAGATCAGAGCACATTAAGGAACTTTTAGTGCACACTGGGAAGGCCCACATGGACAGTTAGAGCATGGCATGCTAGTGGGCTGTAGATTTACTGCCCTGCTTGCTGTGTACTAACTGTTCGTCTAGACAAGCCCTTATGTGATGGTTTCTGACCATATTTTTCACTTCTTTAGCTTCTTCAGTATTATTCCTCTGTCCTTGCTGGTATCTGTTCATTTTGTTAACCTGTTTTCCCCTTTTCCAGATTACTTATATTTAACTAAATATAAAAAATATTTGAGAAAACTAAAACTAGTATAACTCCCTGTTTTCATTTGTCTTGGTTTAGAATCCTTCAGCCAATTTTCAGTTCAAGTTGTCCTGCTTATATCCAAGCCAGTCCAAAAAAGAGTTTTTGAAACTTTTCATGAGAGTCTGTATCAAATGTTTTACTTAAAAAAAAAATTATTTCTACTGCATTTATTCACCATAATAGCAATTAGATCCACACTGGCAAACTCACAGACACGCATGGAGCCACATTAACCTCAATAGGAAATTACTATGGGCAAAAGACTCTCCTGATAGAGTTCAGTTTAAGGATAATTTTGTAATGTTGTCCCTCCAAAAAATTAAATAAATAATTTTTTAAATGGCTTACCTCGCAAGCTTTGTTCTTTATAAATGTATACTGGTTATTGATTATATTTCTCTACCATCTGTTGTGTGTATGTGTGGTGTTTCCCACTCAGTCAGTATTCTTCCTGTATTTTATTAGGGATTGAAATCAGACTCTGATTCCTTTTTTGTCTACTCTATACAATAATTCCATCTGAAAAAAAAACAACCCTACAACTTTAACCCTTTTTTAATGTAAAGTCAAGCATTGCAAAGTTAGGAAATGCCTGAATTAAGGTTGCACATTTACTGCCAGATATGTTATGCTCATTTCATTATAACATGCATCATTCAGTAGCACCTTTCTCTCTTCTTTTGCTTTGTTTCGCAAAACTCCTTTATTTGTGTACAGACACTCTGGTACATCCACACTCTTATTATTATTTTCCTTTTTTTCTTTCAGAAGAACTCTGTGCTCTGTTTTATTTTGCCACATTCTTTGAATATTAAGATACATCTCTCCGTTTCCTTACTTCCTCAATAGTTTGAAGCCAGTCTAACAAGCCCTGACAGTTTGAACGCAGGTTGGTCTGCCATCTACTTAAGCAGAGGCTAATTCAAACAATTCCCTTCTACAATAAGCAATTCCAATGAGCCATGAATTCAAAGCTCTTTTCTCTGCAACGTTGTTGCATCCATTGCCAGAAGGAGCTCTATGTTCTCTAGTCCCAATGATTCTCCAGTGATGTAATTTGCTCCCATATGTTATACAGGCAATTAGAATTCCCAATATTCTTAAGGATTCTAGACATGTTGATGAGTGCATTCATTATGACGGCACCCATGAGATTGAATACCATCCTGTTTTCTTTATCTGGACCTCATTCTTATTATTGAGTCATCAGTTAAAGTTAGTCATCGATTCTCTTATTTTGGTGTCTCCCTTTCTGTGCTTTTACTCTTGGCATGGATTCTGCAAGTCATAAGAAAGCATCAGTGAAAAAGAAAAGAAATACATGGCTCTAGATCAGACATTTGTTAATTCATTTTGCTCAATTTGACCTCACTTTTACATAGTAGGTTCATGATTTTGAACTCAGTATCAAAACACTATGGGCTTGCATTCTGCACAGTAAAGAAACTCCAAAGTTATACACTATGTAACCCCTCACCCTTGTTTAAACCCTTTCCAAGAGGAGAGTGTTCATTTTGCTTTGTATACAGAATAACTTGTAGATAACTAGAAATACAATTAAATACTGGGAAGATACAGTAGCTCAGTTAATAATTTTATGTTGCCTTTGATCAGTATGTAAAACTCCTTTTTGTGTCAGAGAGTTGCATATATATGCTGCACATTCCAGTGATTCCCAACTTTTTGGGAAACTGTAACACTTCACCAGATTAAGACTGAAGCTGTGTAAACTAGCATCTCCTGTCTTACATTCAATTGTGCATGTTCTACTACACAATGAAGTTCAGTCTACTACAAAAACCAGTTTCACACTGAGATTATGGTTTCGAGCAGCCTAAAACAGGAAGTGACTGTTGCTCTATTTTCAGACATACTTCCCGCCCCCCTTTCTATACCTCTTTGCTGAACCATTTTAGTGCAAATTAAATATCTGATGACTATTGAGAACACTTTTGCACTGCTCAGACAACTTCATTTGTCTGAGGAGAAACAAAAAAGAAAGTGCTGGAAGGGATTGGATGTCTTGTGGGACTCTGAACTGAATATTTGCTGCCTACAGAAATCATGATTAGAAAAGCCTCTACAGTAAACCTCCATGCTTTTTCTTGAAAGAAAAAGCATTTTGCTAAAATGACATGATTCACTAAGAATTCTCTAAGTAGAGACCTGCATCTCTGGTGTGAACTCCTGCTTTCATAGTAGATGAGTCCAAGAAATCTGGTGAGAAGGGAAATTACAGTTAGAATCAGAAAGTGGTGGGACAAACCCAGTGCCTTGGGTGTAGAGGCAAGGACAGTCCTGGAGCTATCCTTTCCCCACACATGATTCATGGCTTCAGGACAGATCCAAATCATATGATGCTGCCAAATAAGAAGTGTCTCAGCACTTGTGGCCCAACCACTTGAGATCAGTGTGACAATCTTTCAAAATTGGGATTCTTCATCTTGACCCATCAGCCAGAAATTGAGTACTGTGGGACTCTGTGTAACTCTTAATCATGATGTTTCATATAAGACAGCTTTTGATTTTAAAGTAATTCCTTACATAGGGAGACCAGAAATGTCTATATTTCAGCAACCGGGCTGATCACGGACATTTCTGCCCTGAACAAAAGCAAGAAATATTTGTAAGAGTATCTGCAGCAGTGAGATTTAATTCTTGTTTGTAGAACCAAGGGGTTCATACAGCGTAGCTAATATTCAGAAAAGTATTTTATCTTTGGGGGTGCTTCCCTGCATCCAATCTTTGTTCCCAAAAAGCAATTTCTGCATAGGGAAATTGAGGATTGTTTAGAGTAAGCAGAAAATGAAGGGTGAGACCAAAGTAGCAGAGTCCTCTCCACACTTCTACTCCGATCAGCTCTGTCTCAGGAGAAACTCCTGTAGAAAAAAGGAAGACCCTACTGGTCTAGAGCCTTACTGTAATTAGGTAGGGTGACTGCCACTTTCTCTTTTAAGGCTTTGGGATGTGTACACCTGGGTACAAGGTCTTACTATGTAATAATGCAAATCTGGTGAGAGTGTGAAACCAAATCTCTGGACTGTGTTTATGCAGCGTAGTCTCTCTTTCTTTCCCAACCCGATATGTGAACTTTGCAAAAACAGGGCTGGTGTTGCAAAAACATAAAAACTCCTAGGCACTAAGGTATTCACGTAAACACATTCCAGAAGGGTAGTACCAGAACACCCCAGTACAAAGTTAGGGTATAAACACATTCCCTGAAGATGATTCAGGGACACGCTGACCCCTCTTAAAAAGAAGGTCAAGATGACAGGGTGATGGATAGAGATATTTACATCAAACCAACAGATACAAGATATCTAACCATGTCAAAGGGGCAGCACGTATCAGTTTTGTATGTGTTTGTATCAGTGTATAAAAGAGGGGTCAAAGGGGGAATGTCTTTGTCAGGCTTAGGGTGAAAGGGAAAGTCCCGCTGTTCACTGAGCTGTTATTGTCATGGGCATACATGTATTATTATAGCATGTATAGGGCATTAATACCATGCTTTGTATGCCATAAACCTGGCCAAGCACCTTCACTACTGAATGGAGTTTGTGGTCTTATTGGGCAGTTCAACTGAGGTCTGCTGTGTCAACTATCTACACAGAGCTGAGATGGCACAAAGCGAGAGCACGTATGCAGCTAACAACTAATGACACTGCTGACCCGACCACTGATTTGTTGAGTGAGCTGTCCACTGTAGGAATCATGATCTAACATGGCAGAAAGCTACAAACTAAGGAACTCCTTATCTCCTCGCTGCAAATCCCCACAGAGTTTGATGAGATATGGACACCTGCTGGACTGCCCGAAAAGAAGGTCCGTAAGAATTTTAAAAAGAAAGTGTGAAACCATGTTCTAGAAAATTGGTTGAATTGCTGGTTATGTTGCAAAATATTAAAGCTAACCAAACAATTTCCTTTGTCTCTTAAATACAAAAAAGTGTTATAAATGTTTAATACCCTCAAAATGTGTGCATAGACATGCATTTAAAATTCAGTTTAGCTCAACCTTTATACTCTTTTCTTTTATGTTATGATTAAAGGGAAGTAGTGGTTGTTAAAGTTTGTGCTTCTAAACAGTTAACAGAAGTGGAATTGGTATTGCAAGGAAATTAATTCTAAAAAACTTGAGGAAAATATTCTGTTACTAACTCTTTTGCTAAAACAGAGTGCTCAACAAGTCATAGCAGTACTTCTTCTCCCAGAAGATAGTGAGGATCTATTTTAGCAGTTAAGCACAATAATTAGTATATAAAAAATAAGTTAGGCACATGAAGTTAATCTTTATATTAAATTTGGGTTACTGAAAACAAGAGAAATATAAAAACAAACAAACAACAACTTTATTCTGTTAATCAACTTAAGCTGTTTAAGGTTGCATCCCACAGACCAAAAACACCAGTAGATATCAGTACACAGTAAAGAAACCTCCTGGATATCAAGAAAAGAAAAATGAAGTGATTTGTAAAGAACAGACTGGCCTAATATACCTTGTATGGACAATTAAGTTAGCAGTCAGCTAGAAACCACTAGCTGGACCAGGTTAAACGGTTATTTAATATGAATATGGCTGTTGTGTAAGATCAATTGTAATATGGCTGTATTGCTTTATACTATTTACAATGTGAAGAACTTTGATAAACGGTTTAATCAACAGACAGGTAAAAATAAACTAATATCAGCAAACAATAAGGTAAGGGAACAACAAATCAGAAAACAAGTTATTTGTACTGCTTATGGCAGCTACATAGTAACTACCATAATCAACTCATTAAGAAACATTTAAAAGAAAAAAGAAAAATCACCTAACCTTATTAGTAATAAACACCGAACTGGCATTGCCCTTGGTGTATAACAAAAACAGTGGTAAATTGGCAATATGTCAAATTATATAGATAAATTCTCTGTTAGGATGCAGCGTCACTGACCCCAAATTATGACTGGTACTAAGTGAGGCACATGTTACTCAGAACAGTCCTGTTCAGTGTCTGGGTACCAGTATTAAATCCAGAGACAGAAATATTTGATAAATTTGTTACTGTCCATTCAGTAGGCTATCTGGAAGATGGCAGCTACGAGAAACAACTGGATCTACATAAACTACTGGCATCTCACAGAGCAATGAAACCAATGGAACAGAGAAGCTTGCCACCACTGTTTCTTGCCCAGCAAAGCTTACCAAATGATGACAACCAGCACTGGGGGTAACCTGTAACATGGATAGTACCATGCAGTAACTAGACACAAGAAATGTATATAGAGAGGCCTCATTTGTAATGTCACTACTCCACATTTTTGTTTTATTTCTTATATTCATAGCACGGTGGGATACACAATTATAATGGCTATCTCAGTATTTCAAAACGTTCAACCTACTACTAATAATAATACAGGTGGTAACTGTAGTTTACCTAGTAAAAGTCTTGCTATCTGTGGCATCAAAGTAAAACAGCCAAACTACAACACTAGATTGGAAAAGATTATTAACAGAGCTGTGATAATGGACAACATTTAAATGTGAATTACTGTAGGATGTGTTTTTAAATATTAGGTTTGGATATGAGGTGGTGTCATATGTATACATATATACATACATATATATATACATATATATACACACACACCATATATATATACACACACAATATATATATACACAACATATATATATATACATATTGTGGCAAGTTGGGGGCGGGGGGGGAGATGCTCCGCCCTCGTGGGTCTCGTGCTCTCCCGGCCCGGCCGGAGGTGCAGCCGGGGAAAGGCTCCGGGGAGGGGATGGGGCCGGTTCTGCCCTGGGGCACGGCTACTTGCCCTGGGGTAGTCCGTGGTCCACTTCCTGCTCCCCCAGCTGGGCGCTCTGCCCCGGTGCTGTGCTTCAGCAGGGAAAGCCCCAAGCCGCTGTAGATCACCAGCTGCCGGCTGCAGCCTGCCAGCTCCAAGCTGCAAACTATCACTAATCACTTATCACTTATCACTTATCACTTATCACTTATCACTATCACTATCACTATCACTATCACTATCACTATCACTATCA
>ML675604.1:58041436-58475941 GCA_007922155.1 Mesoclemmys tuberculata | reverse complement strand
TATCACTATCACTATCACTATCACTATCACTATCACTATCACTATCACTCCGTCCTCCGTCCTCCACTCCTCCTCACTCCAAGCTCCACAACTGCCTGCCTGAGCTGGAGGCTTTTTGAGTGCTGGGGCAGTCTCCTTGATTGGCCCCAGGTGGCCTAATTGCCTAAGCAGCCCCAGCTGAATCACCCCGGGAATAAGGCTTTGCTGAGCCTGGGGCTAATATACCTGCCTTCTAGCACCCCTGCGTAGCCGTCTGGCCTGACCCTGTCACAATATATATACAAACCATATATATATACATATATATACATATATATACACACCATATCCATATTATCCATGTATATTAATTATTTGGGAGTGCCCCCAAGGCTCAGTCATTAAACTTCATTCCTCAATCAAAGTCCTGGACTTAACATTCACAGGCCCACCATAAGGGACTACAAATAAATGGAAAATAAAATCTGACCACCATTCGTATGAGGGAATGTTCTGAGAAAGTGACAGATGGGACATGGATGCGTGGCTGATAAAGTATAACAGTGTTTAACCTATTGGTTCATCTTCAGTCCATGTATTATGCTTTTCCAGGATGATGGGTAAAACATCCTCCCCATAAAAAGACAAAAAATGGGGGAATATAGTGGAAAGAGAGAGCCTGAGACATGAGGCTTGTTATAAGGGCCCTGGTAGGAGATCTAAGGCCTGAACTAAAGTTAGGCTCTGCTGAGAGGAAGCAAAGTTAGCAAGCGATAAACTATGAACAAAAGTCAGGCCCTGCTACAAAGCAGATGCTTGCTTGCAGATTCACTATCTGATACATGAACTTGACAAGAACAGGGTTGGCGTTTCAAAAACACAAGCAGTCCTAGGCACTAGGTTTCCATGTAAACACATTCCAGAAAGGTGCATATAAACACATTTCCCAAAGAAGAGTCGGGCACACTGACCCCTCTTAAAGATAAAATCAAGCTGACAGGGTAATGGATAGAGATGCTTTAATTGAACCAACAGGTACAAGGTAAAGGGTGGTAGCTAACTATATCTGTGGGGCCGTCCACTTTTTGTTTCCATGTATAAAAGAGGCGTCACAGAGGGAGTGTCTTTGTCTGGCCGAGGGGGAAACAGAAAGTTCTGTCATTCACTGAGCTGGTCCATTGTCATGGGCATACGTGTTTTAAGTGTACACGTAGCATATACAGGAACTAATATTGCACTTTGTTGGCAATAAACCTGGCCAAGCGTCTTTGCTACTGAATGGAGTCTGTCGTTTTATTGGGCAGTTCGATCGAGGTCTGCTGTGTCAGCTATCTACACAGAGCTGTGACTGTGAACACTGAGAACACACACAGCTTTCAACTGACAATGGTATGATACTACAAATTGCTTCAGGAGGAAATGAGGATGCTTTACTAAATAAAGCGACTCACAGGAAGTGTCCTGCATCTTTTAGGATTTGTCCTGCAGTCTTACCTGCATTGGGAATGTGACCATACAGAAAATTCGAGAGCCTTATCGTCACCCATGAGGGTGATCCAGTCCTGCTCATAAAGTGACATGGATGCTGCTCAGTTTTAATGTGCACTGAGCACCTCTGGGCTATGTGGGTATGTTTTCACTGCAATTAAACTGCAACTGGTCCGTGTCAGCTGACTCTGGCTCGCAAGACTTGGGCTGCTAGGCTGCTTAACTGCAGTGTAAACTTCTAGGCTCCGACTGCAGCTGTCTATTTGTACTATAAGCACACCCTGTCAGGCAACCTGGCTTTAAAGTCAGTCTACATTAGATTTTAACAAAACTCTTAAAGGTTTTATACTTTCTATTATGGTCCTCACCATTTCTGTAGTCAGATATTGTTTCATCCACGTGTTAGAGCTTTTGAATTTTCATGTTTTTATACCTTTGGAAAATGATCTGTTTTATTGATATTTACTACCCTCCTTTCTGAAAAGTTAGTTTTCTGAGATTAAGGCACAAGCAGGATAAGAAAGATTCCATTAATGAAGAGATCATTAAGCAAGAAATACACCCCCCTCAAAACAAATCACATAGGAAGTTAAAGAGAGAGCAAGAGAGACTTCCAATTCATTTGCTTGTGCTTAATTAACATTAGAATCACATATATTGCTCTTAAATAACAACTGATCTTGTAATTTTATTTTTGAGCACAACTTTTGTTATTTGAACACAAACCCAGTGATTACTCTGACTTCAGAAATAAATGTTTAGCCACTGAAGTCAGAACTACAGCATGACAGCTTTATACAAAGGCTCTCTTCTGTTAAAATTCCAAAATGTAGCATACATCAATGTCCATTTTTTGAGAGCAATGTCATTGTGCTCGACAAAAAAATCACCAGCTAATCAATCTTTGTAATAAGTAAATTAGGCAAAAAGTCATTTTGTGTCACTTTGACTTTTAACTATCTTCACAGTACAATGTTATGGATTCTACTTGTGCTGCAGGGAATGTTTTATTTTTTTCTTTTCCATCTAAGGCTTTTTCCAATTTAGATTAGGCAAAAGAAAAGTCAGAGATAGAAAAGTATAATTGACTTAATTTGGTTTAATTAACTGCAGGAGAATCAAGACAATTAGTTAATGCATCTTAATGAATTGAATTATGAAATGCGTTGCTCCCAATGGGAGCAAATGATCCCTGTAATGGGAGAAATGGGGATGAAAATACACTGAAGTGGTTTGTTTTGTCTCTCTGTCTCGGTCTCTATCACTGTCTATGAGGGTGGCCAATTCAAAGCAGTTGGAGTGTTATAGATATTTTGTATGCACTGCACGGGTAGGCCAAAAGCTTAGAGATGAAATATACTTGGTGAGTTCAGAGTGAATTCTATCACCTAAAATTCCCCAATGAGCCCCATCTCCTGATTTTTGGAAATGATTGACAATGTTAATCCAGCTCCCAGTTTGTATTTGTCAGTGGTTGTACAGAGATGGGATTCATAGATTAACTGAAATAGAAAAATAGAATATTAATAAAAATACAAACCCTTTTACAGGACTAATAAATATATTGTGTAACTGAGCTTATTTAGCTGTCAGAACAGATGAAGATTGAATATAAACCACATTTAAACTAGAATTCTTACCATTACCAACTAAAATTCAGATTCTTGCCAAAAAATATGAATACTACAAAATCCTATAATTCTGAACTTCCACATTTTCTAGAGGCAGTCAGAGAAATCTAATTATAGTATGCACAAGGTAAATAGAATTCTGTACAACAAACTTCCTTCAAAAACTCCTATGTTGTACAGTGTCAATAATTTATCAGAAAGAAGAGATTGGTTCAATTTTGGAATATAAATGAACAACCTTAATTTTTCTGAATTGTCCTTTGTTCACATAATCATAGTCTATTAAAAAAAACCTGTTTAAGTTGATATCACATTTTCCATTTACTTTCCACTACCATTTAATGTATTTTATTCACTGAATCCAGCAGCAAATGAGATGTTCAGAGCATTCCCTTACTAACTTGGTAGCAAATACATTACTGGAAAATTACAAACCCTGCATTAACTCAGTTGTAAATATTAAACCTAATTGTTACTGCTAACTAATAAAAATTCATTCTGCCATAGTCATCACTTTTGTCTAAAATAGGGTTTTATGATTTGAAAGTTTGCACCATATTGAAACTTTAGGGTCTTTATCCACAAGTAATTTGCGTCCTTTAATGCTCAATTTGTATGTCATTTCCATGTGAAAATTGTATTATACCCCTGATACTATGTAAATGAAATGAAGCTGGTATTCATTTACTCAGGTTTCACAGTTCTTGATGGTAGTGGGTGTTCTAAATGAAAACAAGATTAAAAGACTTAATAAAAAGCACAAACACAGAATTGCTAATACAGAGGTGAGGGAACTGCTACATAGTCTCTAAGAAGCAGGGTCACTTAAACCAATATGTGAAAGACACATCTATATATGTGACCTATATATATTTATATAGGTCAAACATTTGCATAGTGATTTTGACAAGACAAAAGAGGAAGGTAGTATATTGCAGAACATAGCTGTCCTGTCCACACGACTCCTTGAAAAGCTACTATGGCTATAGCTAACATCTCCATCTTTAGAGGTTTTTAAGCTGCGGCTTGACAAGACCCTCGCCGGGATGATTTAGCTGAGGATAGTCCTGCTTTGAGCAGGGGGTTGGACTAGCTGACCTCCTGAGGTCCCTTCCAACTCTAATATTCTATGATTCTAACATTAGTCAACTGAGGAGAACTTAAAAAATAGGTTCATCAGAACAATAAGGTTAGTGAACCTCTCATTAAAATGACTAGAGAAGGTTAAAAAGTGCTTTTAATTATGGGCCTATAAGAAGACACATTTTTAATGTACTTTTTTCCTGTAGGTCAGACAGTTGAAGCAATAGGAAAGGAGTTACAGAAAACAATTTTTTCTGCTAGCTTTCACGTTTCCCAGTTCCAAGGATTTTTCCTGAAATATTTTCAGTTTCTGAAATCTAGAACTGTATCAATGAAAGTGAAGCAGCACGTCAATTTTGTTTTAACAGAAAGTTCAGATGCAGCTCTGATTGGTAATGCTGAAGAGAACATCAGTGGCAGTCTTCATGGCTAGCACTGACAAAAATAGCATCCGCTGCCCATCGAGAAATACACATATATAGTAACAGAACTTAGTCTGTGTAAGCTTTGTCTTTTCACACATCCCATTGTTTGATACTAATACACGTCCTGTCACATCTCAGGTTAGATTGCAAACTCTTTGGACAAAGGATCATGTCTTTGCATTTGTATTGTAAAGTGCCTTTCTAGTGGAAGTGCTAGTAATTATAAATATTGGCCAGATATTACCAGACATTTAGCTAAATGGAGCGAAAGCATACTTATGTGTTACTTAGTTTAACATAAGCAAAGTCCATGTCAGTGGTTAGAAGAATTGGTTAAAAGAAACCATTTTGCTCAATTGTTCTCTTTCTGTGTCCTACCAAAAAACAAAATATTTAATGATAGGGAAAACCCATACATCTTGTGGACTTCACTGACTAGCTTTTCAAAGTCTGTGTCTCTTGAGAATTGCTGGGGAGATATTCAAAGATACAGATGAGAGTTAAGTACCTAACTGCCATTTATGCCTTTGAAATCTCCCCCATGTGTCACAATCAGTTAAGTGTATCAGACCATTTTCAGTATGTCTTGTAAAGATCTAGTTTAGATCTGCAGTGCATATTCACATCATCATACACATTTTATTTGTGTCCCTCTAACTGTTGAAGACTAGTATACCTCACAGGATTTGGGCACTTTAGTGCCAAAAAGTAGGAACAGTAGATCCAAAAATATTATGTTACATGATGTTCATCCCACAAATTAATGAAGAAATAATGATTTCTTCTGTTAGTGCACAGGGTAATTATATGTACATAATTAGAAATAGCCCTCCCAACTAGGAGTTAGGATTTGATTCCGTAGCACAAAAATCTTATGAGCTGTTTTGGTAAGATTTTATCACTAACAGTTTCTTCTGACATCTTGCATAAAGGAAAGGTGATTCCTGGTGAATAAGCTTTAGTTCAGTCCTCTCTTTTCCTATCCTACTTGGCAACAGCCTGGGCTGTTAATGGTACCTCTCCACCAGTCACAAATCAAGACCCCAGTACCATCAATCAACTGCAGCACTCAAGACTCTTTCCCTCAGTTACTTAGACTTCCACAGAAGGAAAGAGTAGAATCAGTCAAAAGAATAATAGATGATGTAATGCAAGTAGAATTGGTTGGGAATTTTCTGTCATAGTTTTTTTCAAACAGAAAAAGCAGTATCTAGAAGATTGAAATTATCTGTGGAAAATTATTCAGGCAACCCAGGTCACAGAGAAGACTTAAGGCCCTGAGCCTCCAGAATACATCTCCCATGAATTACTGCAGGATGCAAGACACTGCCGAACCAAAAACAAAGCCGAACAATCTCAAAACAAACTAATACATTTTGATTTGTCTCAACAAATCAAAATTAAACATTTTTGCATTTCCTTCTGAATTAAAATTTTTCAAAACTTTCTGTATTTACACTTTTCATTCCTGATCCCGGATGATTAAAAAAACCCAGAATATGGGTATTTCCCAGAAATTCCTTTTTTCAACCATCTATAACTCCAAGCAACAGTCCCTGTGGAGATGGAACAAACCAGATTGTTTGTAGTAGTTTTGTGATTTTTTCCTCTAGCATAAAAAAATCCATCTTTGTTTTCCAAGAAAAAAAGAACAAACTAAAAAAACCCAAACAAACCTTTTTAAAATGAATGAAACATAACACATACAACATGTTTCATTCTGTAATCACATTTACCCTTCAAATGTAAAAAGGCACACTTTATCCAAAATGAAAAGTAAAACTAAAACACAATTGAGTCCCCAGTTCATTAACTAGTTTAGGTCTCATCATTTTTTAAAAGCCTCTTTTCAATAACAATCATCTCTTACCAGTGCTCTTGCTTTTCCAATGTCTACTCTGTTATGAAGTTTTGTCCAAATCAATCTGAATGTGCTAGCGGTAAACTTAATTGATTCTGCACTGGCTGGACAGGAGTAGAGGTCTTTTAAAAAATAGCAATATTCTAAATTTAGACACTCTGTCTTTCAATTTCTACATTTTTGGTGTAATAACCTACAACAGAACAGCTTTTAGGTGCGGGGAAAAAAGGGTAAATATTTGGACCTTCAATTTTAGATGCCGAAAGAGAAAGAAGTAATTTAGGATTATCTCCATCAACAACATTTCAGCCTTTTCTTTCTGTTATGAGCCCAACCTATGACCTTTGCATTGAAGTCAGCCATGTTGGTTGAGTAATGGAAAAGTTCTCTAGCTTCTATAATCCCTCTGTCAGATAGTTAATGGCAAGAAAAAGAGTCAGATTCAATATATCTAAGATCCCTCTTAAAATTAAGAAACACCAGCAACTCAAGCCCCCACTGAGAATTTCTGGGTTAATTAAATGCCTTTCTTGAACACCTGTAATAGGCAACACTTCCTCAGTTTCAAGTACTGGGTCCATTTACGAAACAAGGAAAGGTTTATTAGGTGGAAAGGAAACTCATTAACAACTTGGGAAAACAGAAACAATCTATGTATGTGAATGATAAATAAGGCACCTGTACCCCAGGATAACTTTGACAGGAGTCTGTTAGCTTGGTTCCCCACCCACTGGTAGGTATATCCAATTAGTAAATGTCCCTTTACCATGTTACTTCCTTCTCCCACATCTGCTAAACTCAACTCAAGGTTTGGTGTCACTTGGTGGCGAAATCCCAGTGTCCTGAGCAGCACTTGGGCAGGCCCCTTGAGAAGTGCTGCATAGTCCCAAGGCTGTACCAGAGTGTTTCTAAACCTATTTACCACTTTGGGCCACATATGTAGCTCTCTGTGTGCAATGTGGGCTGCATCCACACAATATATTCACTACCTGGATGGCCTGAGTATTTCAAATGGGCCTCAGGTTTGTGCTGATTGAGCTGCAAGCGACCCAAAGGCCACAGGTTGAAAACCACTGCTCCACCATCTAACTCAGCTGTAATGATTTCAGCTCTATTTAGCAGCAGAGTCAGAAGGGTCTCACTCAGTCCTGTCATCAAAGAGTCCCTCAATAGTGTAAGACCCAGTAACATATAGGTAGGGCCTTACCAAATCCATGGCCTTTTAAAATGCATCATGGACCATGAAATCTGGTCTCCCCCCCATGAAATTTGCCAGAGAGGGGCATGGTTGGTGGCGCTCGATCCTGGGCTCCTACCATTTGTTGGGCTCCTGCTGCTAGTCCTGGCAGGGCTGAGGTAGGATAGGACTTCCCCTGACTTATGACTTTTGTCAAACACCAACAATTAAGATGTTTGTATACCAGTGCAAGAAGCCTGGGCAACAAAATGGAGGAACTAGAGCTATTGGTAGAGGAAGTGAAACCAGATGATATAGGAGTAACAGAAACATGGTGGAATAGTAGTCATGACTGGTTTACAAGTATTGAAGGATATGTGCTGTTTAGGAAAGACAGATATAAAAGGCAAAGGTGGTAGAGTAGTATTGTATATCAATGATGAGGTAGACTGTAAAGAAATTAGAAATGATGGAATTAATAAGACAGTCTATCTGGGTAAAAGTCACACTGCAGAAGAAAACTACTAGAGTTTCCCCTGGATAGTGCTTGAGGTGTGCTACAGACCACCAGGATCTGATTTGGACATAGATAGAGACCTCTTTAAGGCTTTTAACTAAGTAAATACTACTGGGGACTGTGTGATTTTGGGAGATTTTAACTTCCAGATATAGACTGGAGGACATGGGCTAGTAGTAGTAACAGGGCCCAGATTTTCCTGCATATGATAGCTGATGGATTCCTTCACCAAATAGTTACTGAACACACAAGAGGGGATGCCATTTTAGATTTGGTATTGGAAAGTAGTGAGGCCCTCATAGAATAACTGCTTGCAGGGGACAACTTTGGTTCGAGCGAGCATGAGTTAATTCAGTTCAAACTAAATGGAAGGATAAACAAAAATACATCTGTGACTAGGATCTTTGATTTCAAAAGGGATAACTTTAAAAAAATTAAAGGAATGAATTAGGGAAGTGGATTGGACTGGAGAACTCATGGATCTAAAAGTGGAGGAGGCTTGAAATTACTTCAAGTCAAAGTTGCAGAAACTATCTAAAGCCTGCATCCCAAGAAAGGGGGAAAAATCATAGGCAAGAGTTGCAGACCAAGCTGGATGAGTAAGCATCTCAGACAGGTGATTAAGAGAAAGCAACAGGCCTACAAGGAGTGGAAGATGGGAGGGATCATCAAGGAAAGCTGCCTCTTGCAGGTCAGAACTTGTAGGGATAAAGTGAGAAAGGCCAAAAGCCAAGTATAGTTGGATCTTGCAAAGGGAATTAAAATCAATAGTAAAAGGTTCTATAGGCATATAAATAGGAAGAAAAAGAAAGAAAAAGTTGGACTCATAACCACTGAGGATGGGGTGAATGTTAAAGATAATCCAGACATAGCTGAATATCTAAACAAATGCTTTGCCTCCATTTTTAATGAGCCTAATGATGATATTGGGGTTGGTGGTAGGGTGGCTACTGGGAATGAGGATATGGAAGTAGAAATTACCACATTCGAGGTAGAAGCCAAACTTCTTAATGCTTAATGGGATTAAACTGGGTGGAGTGAATAATCTTCATCCAAGAATATTAAAGATTATGAAATTGAAAGCCCATTAGCAAGGATTTTTAATGAATCTGTAAACTCAGGAGCTGTACCATATGACTGGACAATTGCTAACACAGTTCCTATTTTTAACAAAGGGAAGAAAAGTGATCTGGGTAACTACAGGCCTCTTAGTTTGACCTCAGTAGTATTTATGGTCTTGGAAAAAATTTTGAAAGAGAAAGTAATTAAGGACATCGAGTTTAATGGTAATTGGGTTAAAGTACAACATGGCTTTAGAAATGGTAGATCATGCCAAACCAACCTAATCTCCTTTTTCGAGAAGATAACAGATTTTTTAGACAAATGCAGTAGATCTAATTTACATAGATTTAAATAAGGGATTTGATATGGCTCCACATGGAGAATTATTAGTTAAATTGGAGAAAATGGGCAAGAATATGAAAATTGAAAGGTGGATAAAGAACTGGTTAAACGGGAGTTTACATGGGTCATACTGAAAGTTAAGCTGTCAAGCAGGAGACAGGTTAGTAGTGGAGTTCCTCAGGGATACAATGTGGACACGTGAACTAATGGATATAAACTGGCCATCAGGAAGTTTAGATTTGAAATTAGATGCAGGTTTCTAACCATCAGAGAAGTGAAGTTCTGGAATAGCCTTCCAAGGGGAGCAGTGGGGGGAAAAAACCTAGCTGACTTCAATATTGAGCTTTATAAGTTTATGGAGGGGATGGTATGATGGGACAGCCTATTTTGACTGATCTTTGACTACTGGTGGTAGCTATGCCAATGGCCTGTGAAGGTATGTTAGATGGAGTAGGTTCTGAATTATTACAGAGAATTCTTTCTTGGGTGTCTGGCTGGTCAGTCTTGCCCACATGCTCAGGGTTTAACTGATTGCCATATTTGGGGTAGGGAAGGAATTTTCCCCCAGGGCACATTGGCAAAGGCTGTGGGGATTTTTTGCATTCCTCTGTTGCATAGAGTATGACTCACTTGCTGGTGGATTCTCTCTATCTTAAAGTCTTTAAATCATGATGTGAGGACTTTAATAACTCAGTCATAGGTTAGCGGTCTATTACAGGGGTGGATGGGTGAGGTTCTGTGGTCTGCATTGTGCAGAAAGTCAGACTAAATGATCATATTGGTCCCTTCTGACCTTAGAGGCTATGAGTCTCTTGCAGAGGCCACTCCTGGTGCCAGATCAGACCCACACCACTGGCAGCCTCTGCACCCACATGCCACTTCCTCCTTCCATAGCTTTCAGCCATGGGAGAAGGTGTCACTGTCCAGGGAGCAGCCACAGAGTGTCTAACAGCTGGGGGAGGTTCTTGGAGGTGAGACTTACCCAGCTCCAGAAGTGGCTCCTTCAGGAGAAGAGGGAGGGAGTCCTGTCCCCCCCCAGTCCAGCCAGGAATACCAGCTGGAGCCTGGTGCACAATAGAACCCCCTGGCTGAGCTGCCGACAGCTAAAGGTGCCAGAACCACCGGGTGGGGGTGGGGGTTTAAAGGCCATACCTTCCCACTTTTTAACATGGGTGTAGTTTGGTGGGGCAGGAAGAAGCATTGCCCTCACCAAACTGCAAGCCTTGGGCAGGCACAGGGCAGCTCTGGCAGAGGCTGCACTTCCTGGTGAGGGAACTGATCACAGTTATCAGCTCCCCCACCACAAAGCATTACCTCTGCTGGTGACACGCCAGACAGGGACAAGACTTGAGGTTTGGAGCAGCAATGCAACCCCCCACCCTCCAAATTATACTCATGTTAAAAAGAGAGGGGCATGGTCACTGGCTCCCCAGATCTGGCATCAGTGCCCCCCCACTTCTACAATGGTTACAACACCCTTGCCCCCATCCCCTTCCCTCCTCAGCTGCAGGCCCAGCACTTGGAGGTTAAAGGTGCCTTTGACTGGCTGTGTATGGGGGGGTACCACAGCACTCCACTGACCATAGGCTCTGGTTGGTCACCCACTCATCAGACTGACCCTGCCCTTCCCAAAACCGATGACAATCCCCATCATACCATGAGAGTCATGTGACAGTCTGTGCTGCCCATAGCTCTCCAACTGCTCAGTTATGAAGACACACCTCTATCAGCAGCAGTGCAGAAGTAAGAGTTGCAATACTGCAACACCCCCTTATGATCCCTCCAGAACCCTCTTTTGGGTAAGGACCCCCTGGGTTATAACAAAACAAATTTCAGATGTGAATATCTGAACCCCTGAAACTGATGATTCTTAAAAGCCTGTGTCTGTGAAATTGACCAAAACAAACCATGAATTCAGTAGGATCCTACTTGTAGCACCCTTGAGTAGACTCCTCGCCATGGAGTCTCCAGGATAGGAGCCTCTTTTCCCCCCTCGCTGTTTGATTCCACTACTCAACCAATTCTGAGTTGTGGACAGTTATGGTGACTTCCAAAATGCCACTGGAGGAATTCTGGGAAAAAAATTTATACAAACAAAACTCTCCTTATAGCTATACTTCCTCCTATTAACCAATAGATGGCATTTTCCCCTCTGGAATTTCTAGGTAAATAGGTTATGCAGATGAAGAAGCTCTTTGGCCATTCTTCTCCTCTCTTTAACAGATGGGACTAGAAAGCTTTGTACTCTCTAGGGTTTCAAGCCACAGGGCTTACACTTCTATAAATAGAATTTTTTAAAGTATTTTGTTCCTGTTCTGTTCCAGTTCCTTGTTGTTGTTTAGATCAAACAAGATTTCCACTGGGATGGCAGTAATTGTGTCATTGCCTGTAATCAGTCAAGTCCCTCCGAAACCACCAATTGCTTTTGTAAATTTAGTGCCTCTGAAGAGTCCCTTGTTTTGTAAAATACTTGCCATGTTTATATCAAAGTCCATGCTGTGCCTAGCACAACACTCACACACCTATGTTAGTTGGTTAGAAATGAACGGGCACAGAGCTCAATCTTCTCATCTAGCTAAGCTGCATTCATTGCAGAATTTGAGGTACAACTTGAACAGGGGTGGGATTATGCTCTTTTTACAATCCCCTTAATCTAGGGCCAGCTCAGTCCCTAGCACAAATTAGATCATCCCAGAAGCTGCTTTAGGTAGTTCTGGTTGATGACAGAGTTCTATTATGTCATCCCAAGTTTGCTAGACCTTCTTCCTTTCACCATGTCCCCTATGCTTGGGGCTGTATGCTACCCAAGGATACTTCCACACCAGGGGAATCTTCAGATGGCTGAGAAAGCAAAGTTTAAAGTCCCTTTGTGCATCTGGTGTGACTCAGAAGGGCCATAGACAGGGATAGGATCTTGTCCATGATCTCCCTGAGAGTTCTACTAAATATTTTTGAACAGCTGGAGCACCAATCCTACCTTTTCAATCAACAAGCCAAGACGCTGATGGTTTTGAAAAGATGTAATCTCCAGAATGTGAGATAGGATTGTGTTAGTTAATTCTGCTTTCTCAATCTAAAGAGTCTGCCAAATGCCATTAAATATAGAATGATTGCACCTGAGATGTCTTCCCACATTTTTCATTTTATTAATTGGCTGAGAAACTGGCAAAGACGTCCTTTTCATACTTTCTCCATGTTCTTGGATAGTAACTTCAGCAAATTGGACATAGTAGTCTGTGTTACTTTTCAGCTGCAGTATCACTAGGGTTAAGGAGGAATGTATTTTCCCTGTATGGATTCTTGTAGCTATTATCAGGACATTTTTTCATGTTTGACCAACCATGCGCATTGAAGTCACTGTTGAAGAGCTAATAAGAATAAGAATAAAAATATCTCCAGCCACACTACAGCTGAAGATTGCCAACTATCAAATACTGTGGATAATACAACTACTTCAAAGGGGACAAGCTATTATCGTGTTTAGGTTAGCTCCCAGAGAACCAGGAAAAAAAGTACATCAGCTCACCTCCATATTCACAGGCAATGTGCTTCCTCATCTCAAAAAGGTCACTTACCTTCCTAGAGCTACTTTTTTCTTCTGCCTCAGAGTATAGCAGTTGTCATATTTAACAAGTGTACCCATTTGGTGGGACAGTCTTGTAAGATGACTACTTCCATGTTTTGACTTATCTGGCTCATTAAATATGCCTCATGCAGGATAATGTGCTAGATCCACAAATATATTTAGGTGCCTAACTGTCACTTTTGGTGCCTTAAATCCAAAATTTAAATCCTCAACATCTCTACTGTTGGCTAACTCTATTAGGTGCCTTTTCCTATGGTAAAGTTCCTTAGCTACCTACATTTCTGCTGGTGAACAGAAACAAAGACACTTAGGTCCTGGTGCTGCTGAGCTGCTCTGCACCTAGCTCACACCCAGCACCTGCAGGATTCTCAGATTAGGTGTTTCCTGCCTAGCTCCCTTTCAGGCCTGATCACGGTCTGAGCATGACTAACACAAAAAAATGGTGTGATTGTAATGGTACCCCTACCCAGTCTCTCTTATTCCCTGTAGGCCATCTACTCATCTAGAATGTGGGAAACCCAGGGTCAAGCCTCCAAGTTGTCTGATTGTCCAGTTTGAAACTTGGTCTCCCATATTCACTAGGTTATAAGAGGATAGTCTGAGGTGGGAATCTGTCCTGTTGAAGCTGTTCTACTTTGTATAAATACTTAAGTATTCATTGGCCAGAGAGAGGGTTTGAGAATGACTCCATAGCCTGTTGGTTAGGGCACATCTCTGCAAGATGGCTACTGAGGTTCCAGTCTCCCAATTAATATTTCATTATTTATACAAAGTGAAACAGCTTCAGTGGGAGAGGTATAGCGAGACCATCCCCAGAATAAGGTATAACCTGGTAGCAAGGATGCTCACTTGAGAGATCTGGGTTCAATTTCCTGATCCAGGTTTGAAACCTGGGTTTTCTATGTCCTAGTTAAGTGGGCTATTGAGTTAAAAAGGGAAAAAAGGTGGGGGTATTGCCTCCTCCAGTAGTTTTATGGATGATGCCTAAGTTCCCTAGGAAATCTAGCCTGAACAACTGAAACTGTTCATTTCAATATGTCCATTTTTTCCCTTCCATTAGTTTCAACTGAAAGAACACACTGAACTCAACACATTCATGAACTGTTTTGGCCAACCCAAACCTGACTATTTCACTGGAAAAACGTTTAGGACAAAAATATTTATCCAGATCTAATTCCCTAAGATCCAAGCCTAAGAGACATATATGGCTTTTCCAGCAAACCTCCCTTTCTTCATGCACCTGAGTGACATCATTAGCCAGACTATGCTTGAAGGCTCTGCAGGGCTGTCTATGGCAGGAAGCAAACTATCTGCATCTTGACAGCATGGAAACTTGGGTTACAATGCCTCAGGACATTCAAGACTCAGTGTTGAGGAAACAAAGAAGATATATGTCTGTCAGGGAGTTCTTTTCTGCACCAGCCTCTACTTTTGCAGAAACAATTTTCAAAGTGGGCTGAAATGCTTATTTAGATCACCACTGATGGATTATGGACTCTGCAGGAGATGATGCTCCAGTTTCTTGTGCCAGGTTATAGCTTGATCTTTATATCTCAGAACAGAACTCTCGCAGTCACTTGTAATTAATACTCCTTAGAATCAACTCATGAAAAGATTTTTTTTAAATTCTCCCAAAAGTAAGATTCATATGGACAAACCTGAAAAGGATTAAAAAATAAAAAGTCAACTTACAATTATATCTCTTGTTCTCTAAGATGATTCTTCATGTGGCCTATGACCATGAAAACTGCATCACTTCATCAGAGCTTCTTATACAGAGACTCCAGAATTAGTAGCTTGAACTAAGGGCTGTAAAGGAAATGACTGTTGTTTATACCCTCAGACTCCTGGGTGATATGTGAGGGGCAAGTGGCCCCAAAAAACAACATTTTTTAGAAGATTTCAGTTAATACCAGTAATGTTTTTCTTTCTAAAGTATGTACCCATTCAGCAAACATCTCTGGGAACCACATTCACTATGGTAAGTAACCATTTATACATATAAAGATATTACACATACTATGCTGAATGAGAGGAACAGACAAAACAAAGCAAAGAAAGACCACAATTCATTCCTGAATACACATGTACACAAAATTTCCCTTTTAGGTACTTTGTGAATAGATTAGGAAGTACCATTATTCAGTCAAACTTAATACAGTGAGACGTATAAAATATAAGTATAGATCATCGAACTCATCTACTCTCACTTTAGCAGATCTCTTCCTAAGGTGTGGTAGGTTTTACAGAACCCACACTGAACCAGAGCAAGGCATGGAGCAATACTGGTTGAGGAAGGCCCCATCCCTCAACAGCAGCAAGGCATGTTCCAGAAGAATGGACAGTTTAAAAGGGCACTGGTTGCCCAGTGACAAGGGGAGGGCGGAAGAAGTTACAGAATGTATCGGGAAGTGATGCTGACACCTGGGGAGTGTGGCAGCTTTGGTAAGGGCGCTCTGGGAACACTGATCCATACTCTCCCACTCTTTGGGAGCTAGAAATCCACAAGAGGCCCCAGTGAACAGGATGATGTCCCCTGGTAGTTGAAGCTGATGCTAATAAGATTGTGACCATGCCCCAAGGGGAGGAGCCACAGCTCAGTAGTGATAGGAGAGACTTTTGAGTTGCTCTGTTTCCCAAACACAGCACTGAAAACATTGCTTTGCCACTATTAACTGATAATAGGGGAAGAACTAAAATAAAAGTAACTAAACTGGCAGAAAATAGGGTGGCAACAGCAGAGCATAACATTAAGATTCATGAACTAGGATATATACTGTAAGGATTTGGAAATTGTTCAGTTTAATTGTTTGGTATGTGTGAAATGTTGGCACATAGCCAACAAAAGTGAGTTAGCTAGTGAGTTGGCAGGCAGACAAACAATCTAGGGTCAAATATAGGTTACTCCAACACTACAAGGAGGGGTCAATAAAGCATACCCAGTCCAACTCTAAGCGAGGATCATCAGTCCATAATAGTAAATAGTAAACAGACCTATCTATGACCCAGCAAGGCCCACTCTAGAACAAACAGATTAAGAGCTATGACGCCACTGCCAGCTGGCTATTAGACTGACCGACTACACTAGAATATTCAGGTCTGATGGAATTTAACATCCATGTTTACAGTTTGTTCTCTGCCAAAAATCAGAAATGACTCAGACACATCTATTTTTCTGATTTTTTAAAAAAAAATTAGACAATATTTCAGATCTCAGATAAACCATTAAAAAGAAATCAACAATTCAATTACCATTACCTCAAAAACTACCTGCCAGAAAAAATCTACTTTAAAACAAAGTGTATTTGGATTTCTTTGATCCCAAAGCTCTTTCTTTCCACACAGTTCCCTTCTAAGTTATCTCTTAAGCATCTTCCATTTCCAAAATATTACTTAGAAGCCATAAAATCTCCACCATCTGCTGAGGACAATCTGAGACAAAATGTCTGCTCCACATGCACCGTACTGAGTCCCTTCCTCTGATCTAGAGTTTAGGGGCTGTTGAAGTTACAGAATTAACTGCACCTGTGTCCCCTTTTTCTAGACTTTCTGATTGTACCCCTGAGGTATTAGGCCTTGTGCCCTTGCCTGTCTAGGGGTGCAATCTCATGATTCTTCCACTCCTAGATCAAAAGCTGGATACACTTCTCCATCTGCATTCACAAAATTTTTATCATACTGCCAGTCCAGCTGGGTTTCGAACCCTGCTTGATTTTCCCTGTGGGAGCCTGTGACCAGAAATCTTGACCAACAGCCTTCTTGAAATATTTTCATTTAGTAGTTGGAGCAAAGCATTAGAGGAAACTGATTTTAAAGCAACCAACAACCTGTATGCATTCCTGTCCTGTCCAAGGTACTATCATTCCCATAGTGCTGACATATGCAGCCTAAGCATCTTCAGACACCCTGGCCAGTTCTTGTGTCTGTGTCTAACACCCACTCTGGTTCTCTGACCCTTCTAGAGGGAGTCTACAACCTTTTATCAATCACATGACCTGCCTTTTGTCTTCCTAGTTTATTTACTACATTTATCGTAGGTTTATGAAAGAGATATGCCATGACTGCTTGTGATAACAGGGCAGTGAGCTCAGTGATCCAGGAGATCCCTTCTAGTCCTGTGTTCTCATGCTGGTCTTACTCTACTTTCCTCCCAGGCAAACCAGTCTGTGTGCTGACTAAGAGAGCAGGCTTGAGCCATTATGGTTAATGGGAACTGGCTCTTAATGACCCCTAGGTGGAAGCTGTTATGTCACTAATAGGCTACATCTATATTTAAAATGAAACAGCTGCAGCTGAGCCATTATAGCACTGGAGGGGTTCTCCCACCATTAATCCAGCTCCCTGAAAGGCAGAATTCTTCCATTGACCTAGCACAGTCTACACTGGGGGTTAGGTTGGCTTAACTATGTTGCTCAGGGGTTTGGGTTTTTCACACCCCTGTGAGACATAGCTTTGCCAATGGAACACTTCAGTGTAGACCAGCCCTTAGAAAGTGCTTCCTCCTCCTTAAGTGGGTAGGATCTGATACGCAAACAAATTCCTAGGTGAAATATACATCCGCATATATTGGACAGACATGCTATGCTAGTAGCAAATCCAGAAACAACATGAATTATTATTAAAAAACTCCTCTATATTTGTCAAAGGTATCCATAAATATCAGGGAGCCCAAGATTCATCTGTAAAAAATGAAAACATTACAATATTAACAGTAACAGAGTGCTCTACCATTCATCATTATGTTTTTCTGTTTTTGTTTTAATTACCGTTTTTGTTCATCTTTTTGTCTACTCCCTCATTGTAATGAATAACCTGTTATAGTTGATGCTGGATGTTTTCTGTATGTTCTCTATTACATAAAAGATAGGTCTCTATTCTGCAAGATCTTCAGAAGAATGGACTATTAAATTGTAAAGTCCTGGGGCAAGGGTTC
Organism: Mesoclemmys tuberculata; assembly: GCA_007922155.1. Lineage (NCBI taxonomy): Eukaryota > Metazoa > Chordata > Testudines > Chelidae > Mesoclemmys > Mesoclemmys tuberculata. Next base: position 58,457,857 of record ML675604.1, on the reverse strand, counting down.
ATCACCGTGATCTACAAATCATCACACATTTATAGTGCTATCTGAATAAGAATATATATAGCAGATATATCTGTAAGTATGCAGAGAAAGCTTTCTTTAATGTTTTTGTTCCCTGGCTACTTAAATAGTTTTGAGGACCTATGGGATACAATAGTTAGGAAGACAACCCATAGATCCAATATGCTTTCCTTATAAAAAAACCACTGACAACATCCTACACTTTTGTTTGAATACTAGAGCTATCTTGGACTTCTCTGACAACTCTATAGGCTGCTGAAAAGTAGGGAGAGTCATGTACTTCCGAAAATACTTTGTTTTAGTTATGAAGTCTCCTCAAAAGTTTACAGTGGATATACAATAACTCAAATAATTCAATTATCAGTGTCTTACATGCCTCATACAACCCATGGATATTGCGCTAAAAATTATATCAGCATTCACAGTGTACCAAGGACACATCATCAAAAAAAAAAAAAAAGGCGCCAGACTATATGGTACAGCCTGTTTCCAAATATCTTAGGAATCATGGCTCTATACCTGGACCTATTGTATCAGCTGTAGACAATGAAGAGATCTGTTAAAACAGAAACTATTTCTATAATATAAAGATGTAAATGCCAAAATATTATAACATATGGAGTTGCAGATTAACTGGGTTCTAATCATAAACCTTTTAGTACCTCAAGTTAGAAGTGAAATTTTGATTTTGCAAAAAGGGCATTTTCCATAAAAAAAAGCATTCAGATAGAAAATTTCCATCCAGCTCTATTAAAATTGTGTCTTCATAGCAACCTGTGATGTAGACAGAACAATAAGTAAGGTTTTTCTTTTTAGTGTTATTTAAAGTATAAGTCCTATAGGACAAAGAACAGTTTGTTTGAACAATGTTTAGCACAATGCGCCTTGATCTTGATTGGAGTTAAATGTTGCCAACCCCAAGAGTTCAGAAATCACAAGATTGTTCCCCTGCCAAATAATAAGGTAAAAATGTGGATCTTTTTTTAATTTAGAGTTTGACTCTTTCAGTTACATTTGGGTCATATTTTCAAGCTTTTCTCTAAAAGCACAAGGGCTAGAAACTTAATTTTGAAACTTTGATCCTCTGAAGACTAGCAATAGACAATAGGCCAGAAACAACTCAGTCTGAGACACAGCTGATAGAAAGGGAGAAGAATATGATGAAGCTTCCACATTTGGGGCTTCCTTGTTCCATTTCCACTTAATGTCAAGTTTGATGATAATCCTTTTTATTAATCTGCATCTTTCACTCTTCTATGGACATCATAGTAAAGCTATGGAAAATGATTTCCTAACATCAATATTGATCAGAACATCTAAGAAAAGTGTTCAGTGCTTTAAAAATATATCTGAAGCAAAAATTCAAGATACATAAGTAGAACTAGCTCCTGTAAAAGGTTCTGAAGAAAGGGGAGATAAAAATCTAATGCACATCTTTTTATTTTGTTGTCACAACTCTTCTTATTTGAATGATTTCATTCATGGAAAATGACATTCAGAGCATAGGTGTTTGGTAAGTGGAGTCAGGTCTTTAATTTCCTACCTTGTTGCAGACAGCACAGAAATAAGATTGAAGTCAAGCATCCTTGATTTAGTTACCTTCATTCTAGTGAGTTTTCCTGGAATGTTTGTTTAGAAATCAAGATAGTGTATGAATTTAACTCTAAATTTTTCTTAGTTTTCCTTTATGGAGGGTGGGGAGGGGAGGAGACAGGGATAGATTCCTCCTTATGGAGACTGAACGGTTAGAAACATGGGTCTCTCAAGCATTGAGTTGTCCCAGTGGTATCACCAGCAGAGGATATTGAGGAAAACGATCTATGTTCATCATGAACATTAGAATATTAAAGCAGCAACAGAAGCACATGGTAATACAACTGGAGTGGATAGTCCTTTTCTAAGAAAGTGAACATTTATAGTAGCCCAACAGAAATTGCTTGCATGCATCCTAAGCAATATTTTCATCAGCATGAGTCCAGAGGTCATTTCAGACTCTTTGCTTATTAGCTTCACTTTCCAAAAATCTGTAATCAAAACTCTGCATGAAAAGTTAAATATTTTAGTTCAAAAACAGCTTGCTTTGTTTTTCTCAATGACTAAAGTTCAAGCCTTTACCTGAATTCCTAATCAGTGATACCTAATTCTGCCTCTAGTGACATTATAAGAAAAATCACACACGCACCCTCCACAAATAATTTAACACAGTAGTAGTTAATTTGTAGTTAGGAAGGTCAGAGAGGATGGAAGACATATTTCATAAGAACTCTATAGGGACTGATCCTTTCAGAGTAAGGCAACAGTCACAAGTGAGTTGATGGAAGACTCCATCAGATTCATACTTGCTTTTGAACATGGTTCTATTATTAAACCCTTAGAGTCAATTTCCATTCTTGGTTGCACAAGGGGATATGCCACAAAATTCAGTATGATTCCCCTTTGTGTAACCTGGAGTAGATTTTAATCTTTACTTTTTATAAATCAATTTAACTTCCATCCCTCTCTTTTGTAAACCAAACCAAAAACAACTCCTATCACACCCTGTAAAAATCTTCTTCTGATTCCCATCTAACACCTTAGCAATGATGATGGAACCAAATAAAATAATTTTCCATTCTTCATTTGCTTTTTTTTCATGGTCTGATATTCATCAAGTGTTCAACAATGGCTTTTTGCTATGCACTAGGAGAGCCAGACTTACCTTTTACTAGCGGTTGCTGACACTAGCTACCCTGATTAAAATCCAGGGGTGCGGCACTGTGGGTCTCATGCAACTAGTGGGAGCCACTAATGAGAATTGTGACAGTTGCCAGGACCAGCTGAAAGCAAACCACCCCTTACAAGGCTGTCTACTATGCAGAAGGGTATTAATTGCTGAACTCATACCATGCGTCCAATTAAAATGATTAGTTATGGAATAAAAATGAAGTATATAATGCTATCAGTCAAACAGAGGGAAAGAGGTATATTTCAGCACTGACAATTATCTGAAAAAGGACATTATCTTAGATTTGCAATATTATTTTTAAAATGCAATACTCATATATGAGCTTTATGTCCTGGTAACCTGCAGTTCGTTGACTATGGTTTTATATTTAATTAATAAGTGTCTGATGTTTATGTCAGATTATGCTGACTGGCTTCATCAAATTTATTTTAGTCTTTAGGTGTGCCTCATTTTAAAGCAGCTCAATGCTTGACTTCTTGAATAAGGAGACTAATCAACTATCCAGGAGAAATGAGATGTTAACTGATTCAATTCTTCCAGCTTTGAAAAGAGTAAATATCCGCCCATAATGATCTATTCTGATGGCAAATTAAACTAGCAATTTCCCTTGAGACAGCTGACAGGTGCCAATCAGATCCGCAAAATGTTGTTTTTGTTTAGCCGTTCAGCATTGTATTTCATGGGAATTCAAAAGAACAGCAAAGAACATTAACTTTGACACATCAAATGACCAATGTTCCTCTACCTTACAACAATTAAATTAAAAAGGTACAGCAAATGAAGTTTCAAGCAATTAAACATTTTCCAATGAGTTGTCAGGATGAGGCTACTTTCTCTGCACCATATGTGACATTTTTAGTGCATAGATATATTAGGTGGAGACAGAATTAATAACATTGCAGACATGTATTTTTATATTTTGTAAAAACACATGGCATTTTAAGCATATTTGTCTTAATAGCTGGAATAACACATTTTAATTTCCATTGTCTGTCTGTTCTGACAAAAATAAAATAAAGTCATTGGGGGAAGGAGGACAGAGGCTGGAAAGAATTAAAACCATTTTGTAAATATGCTTTCTGAGAACAGGAAAAATTCATGCTGCAAATTCAGGCAGGGTTCTGCGTTTTGCAATACTACTCTATCAAAAAGAAATATTTATTATAGCACCACAGAATAATGGTGAGTAATCTGACTGATATTCACAATTTTTACACTGTTAATTACAGAAGCCTGATTCTGCCAGATTACATAGTAATCTGTATTCAGTCCCATTTTCTTAAATTGAATTGTACCTGGAATAAAACAATACTCAATGTGAGTAACGGTGACATAATCTGACCCTGAAATAGTATTCTTATTAATTATCTGATAAGCTCCCTCATGCTCCTCCTTCAAACTTGACCTTTTTTAGTAATCTTTCCTTTATTTTTATCATTAATATTCTATCCCCCTCCTTCTCCTGAATTGCTGACCTTTGTTTTCTCTTGTATTTGTCTTTTTTTATTTCAACTATTCAGGAATGGGAATGTCTCTTCTATGTATATATAACACTATTTAGAAATGATGATGTTATATAAAAGGAATGATTTACAAAAGTTTAAACTCACTTCAGTGGCAATTGGATACCTAAATGCCTGTGAAAAATAATCTCCCCCAAAATGTATCATAATAGCAATAGCTAAACCTCTTTAGATTAACAATACACTCCATGAGTGCTGGTCTCTGGAACTTTTGCAATCTCATTTATAACATCTGTGCCCCATGTTATAAGACAATAGTCTTATAAACTTAATATCTCTTTTAACAATACTAACACATAGATGAGCCAGACTGGTTTCCAGGTATGTCTTGGACAGTGTTTAGCTGAGGTTTAAGGACCTTGACATGAGCTGGCACCTGGGCTGCTACCCCACAAGCACCACATATAAATCCAAATGCGGGAAAAAGAAATTATTCTTTACTACCCCATAAGAGGAATTAAGGCACAGGAAATAAGTGGGCTAGTTCCTGTCTCCCCAGGTGACGATTTTAAATATGTTGTCCATATATTTTCCCAGCCCTTGGTTGGGCTGCCTTAGTAGTACCATATATTCTAAAGGCTATGTTGTCCCATGGTGTGAAAGAATGACATAAGATGCTGGAATAAAAAAATAAAGCAGGAAGCTCATTGAGATATTCCCTCTGCCACTGCACCTCTGCTACCATCCTCCAGCTGTGCTACAACTGTTCATTCAATAAATAAATCATCATCATCATGGCAAATATCAAAGGGATGTGGTCTCCTGGCAAATCAAGTGACACTCAGGTGTAATTGTTTATTATTTTATGTCCATCACCAGCAATCTTGTTGCACCAGTGAAGCTCTTGGCACCCATGTGATTGCTGGCTATGTAGCAGCATTCCTTGGTGCACACACTTTAGAATTTATCAGTCTTCCATTTTAATAATATGTCTATACCAAGACAGCCACCAAAACCAAACCTGTGTTTATGGATGAGTTTGCTGGTTTGAGCTTTGAATAGCCTCATTTCTGATCAAATCTTGCCACTTGATATGCAGCAGCTGATAAAGACAATGAACATAAAAAATGTCATCCTAGTGTTCTTCCACCTTCCTCGGCACCAATATATCACTTCCATCCAACAGTTAGTATAATTGTTGTTCTATAGATCCACAGCTTCATAGAAAGCTTTGTCATGACATCCTGTGCAGAAGGGGCCAAAATATGGCAGCAATTGCTGCTATCTGCGTGTCCATATCTTTTCAGTGTCCTCTAGCACTGTCCATTGGTACATCTACACTACAAAACAAAAAACCATGGCTGTGTGTCTCAGAACCTGAGTCAACTTGAACTATATGCCTAAAAATAGCTGCGTAGACATTCCTGCTTTGGCTGGAGCCTGGACTCTAAGAAACTCGCTCCTCACAGGGTCTCAGAGCCCAGGCTCCAGCCCCAGCAGGAATGTCTACACTACCATTTTTAGCCCTATAGTGCAAGTTTCACAAACCCAAGTCAGTTGACTTGTGGGGCATTTTGGTGTTTGTTTCTTTGTTTGTTTTTTGCAGTGTAGTGGTCCTCTGAGACATTATCCAAATATTTGAAATTGCCACCCGCTCGATGTCCCATTCTGACAATTTACTAGTGAGCTGCTAATAATTTAGAGTTGGAAGCTGTTTGATGGTAATGACCCAGAGACTTAGTTTTCTCTAGATCAATAACCAGACCAATGTGTGCTGCTTCTTTACATACCAGACAGGCCATCAGCTGCATCAAACTGAGCCAATGTGATGTTATTGGTGTATTCAAGATCACAAAGCAGAGTGATGTTCATCTGAATGCCACCAATAGTACCTCAAGCTTATCCATCAACCAAATGATCAATGAGAATATCGAACAATGATGATGACAGAATTCAGCCTTGCTGAACTCCTGTGAAAACAGGAAACCATTTCATGTATCTGCCACTGACTTCATTAAAGACATAAAACTTTTTACCATCACACAGTAACTGACCTTTGCCCTGTCTCTATTGGCCCATTATAAATCCCTTTGAGGCTTGGATAGCCCAGAAGAATATGAATATTTTCTTCTGAATTGTCACAGAGAAAATTATGACACATCATGATATCATTTTTTCATTTAGGAGAAGACCAAATTCTAGGTGTCAAGAGATGAAAAACCAAACTGAACATAACACCACAAGAATGAAAAAAAAGTCCCAAAGGAAGAAGTGTGTGTAGATCCTCCTTTGATTCTAACTTCCATTATAGAAATAACAAAGAAAATCCATTAGCCAGGTGGAAGACATTAACCTTTCCCTGTTACCTTGACAGCTGAAAATACACTTATCAAGAAACTCTCTTCCAATCATTCATTCCTGATGATCTTATGTGAAGTATACAGTCCTTCATTAAACTCCACATCTTTTTAGCCATATAGCTCATTCCGGAAGTTCAGCAAATTCTGGGCATAAATCATTGAAAGCACAACATAATTTACATTTACACTGAAGTCTTGGCAGAAGCTACTTAACAAGGGGACTTTGACTTTCTTTGCAAGCATTCTTTTAAAAAGCCTTATAAAAATACCTACTGACTTTAACAATGAGAGAAGGGAACAAGTAAAATGCCGTCTGACTGTTGGTAGCAGAACTAAAATTCCTCTCTATTTTAGAAAAGAATATAGCATTTAAATGCTTAATACAATTAATTCTACATAAGATACAAAAGAAATCTCTCTGCAATAAGCTTACATAGCTGTAGATTTCCAACTGGAAATCAAGTTGGGTCGACTAGTGAGCTACTGAGATATTCAACACAGCATCATCTTCAAAAGGCAGATCAGTGCCTGAATTAGAGTTCTTTCCTTGAGAATTGCAACATAGTTATAGACATGGTACTGGTAGCAATATGGCCGGCAGAACAAAGAAAGCCTTGCATTGTTGGATGTGTAAACTTTGGGAAACAAAACTTTTACAACTGAAAGTCTGAAGAACACTAGCAATTGCAAGCAGACTGGGGTCAAGTAGTGCTGATTTGAAGAGTGCGTAGGGGTGTGATCGACACAGTTTGTGAGTAGGCAGGTCTCATCTGTGTTTTTTACACTCTTTAACATCTTTGTTTAATATTCTGCAGGAATTATAAATACTAAGGAACAAATTTAGAGTTAATGTAAATTTACACATTGAGAGGCAGGGTTATAGCAGAAAAAGCAACCAAGGGCAGAGTAAGAAGGAGGAGTATAAAGCAGATCCTAACAACAATTTAAAGGTAAAATGATTTGGCAATGTACTTTACAACAGAATATACACCACCCTCTCTGTTTGTCCTTTATATTGTGAGCGGTTTGAGGGAAAGTCCCTTTGTTTTGTACTATACCAAGCACAAGCACGGTGGTTGGTAAAATGATATTACTTATAAGTAAAATAACATAGAATAATTTATTAATCCTGTGTTCATTCATTTCTCTCTCAAAAGAGAAATAATCCACTCAATGAGTCCATAGCTTACTTAATGTATAGAGGTTGAACTGTATCAATGATTACATGGTACACAGTGATATCACTATAGAAAGTAAACCCAAATGGATGAGGGCTGTTTGAAGTACCATTGTATATATAATATAACAACATGCAAAGGCACAACTTGTTTAGGAGAGCAGGAGAAACAATAGACAAGGATATACTTTGCTATGGTAATTTTCTAGATGAAAACATGGATTTTTTTTCTGACTAGAATATCAAATGCTACAGGTCTGTGTGAGTCATAGGTCCTACCACATGATATGTTAAACAGATATGTTAAAAAGGATTTAAAATTAGCTTTGGGGAGTAAAGGATGACAGCATCAGAGATATTAAGGCAGGTGTCTGAATCTTAAAAAGAACAACAATGATCAACACACACTAAATTAAGAGAGAGTTACATTTGCTAGCTAGAGATAGTAAACTGTAAATAGATCTGCTATTGGACATTCACATTAGCTGTAATATGTGTGAATATTCACATTCGCATTAGCTGTAATATGTAAATTTCCATTAAGATATGCTAGGCTGTTGTATTATCTTTGTTTTATATCTTATTGTTCCCTCATTACCAAAATTCCTAAGTCTCCTGTACGGTGACCAGATGTCAAGTGTGAACAGAAGGTGCAGAGTAAAGGCACATAAATAAAAAAAAGCTCCAAATATTGGGACTCTCCCTATAAAATTGGGACATTTCGTCACCCTAGACTCTTTTGTAAGGTAGGGAAGTATTATCCCCATTTTATGCATGGGGAATGGGGGCACAGAGAGATAAAATGATTTGACTAAGGTAACACAGAAACTCTGGCAGAGCAGGGACTTAAAGCCAGGTCTCCTAAGTCCTATATGAGTGTCCTAGCTACATCCTTCCTGTCTAGAAGAGCCAGATTGTGGATATTAAAACTTTATCAGCTCTAGCAGATGAAAGACACCACACAAGCAGCAGTTCCTGAAAGCATTCGGTTTACAGAGGAGAGGCAGAGTGATTCTGGGCGTGCTGGGAGGTAAGTATTGAGCACTGACCACTGCTCAATCCTCCAACACGATGAGTCTGGGATTCCATATTATGTGCGGTGTGCAAAAAGGGCCAAGCCCTTTCCTCTGCCCTGACCCCTTTGAGATACATAATGCTCCTGCAGGTACTAACCCACCCTCCTGTGCGATAAGGGAGCACAGACGACAGGCTTTGGTTGGCCCCTGTATGAGGAGTGCAAGAGAGAAAAGCTTTCATGTGTTCTTTTCCTCCAGCAGCTTGAATGTCCTAAAAATGGTGAAACAGGCATTTATATGACAGGCCATATACTGGCTTCCAAAGAAAACAAAATAAGAAGGGATGTATTTCTGCTTTAACTGAGAGAACTTAAATTAGGGATCAATGGTAGGATTAAGAACAGCCATGATTTCCAGTCTTGAAAAGATGACATTGATTTAGGGTGAAAGGTACATCCGGTTCTCAGTATGACAGTGAGTGGTCTAGGAAGATGTTCCTTCCTAAAAGCCCAGTAGGCCTTTTCCCTGGGTTGTGGTGACTGTTTTAATACACTTATCATTCTTGCCAGTGTCCATAACATATAGCACACACAATTCCAAAAATCTGAAACATGCTGTCATTCAGCTGGGACATGAAGCACTGGTGCCTGATGCTAGGATTCTTTGGAGAAATTGGACACATGTTCTGAAAATGTGATGTTCATGGCAATTTCTCTTCTTTGATCCCAACAAATCCAGTAAAGGTTTTGTTGTTAATCCTACAAGTGAAAGTGGATAACTGGGTTTTGTAAAGTGGAATTTTGCAAGCAAAGCAGTTCACGTGTCTGCAGATTCCCCCCCATATTTATTTCAGCCACCAAGACCAAATTTCCTTAAAAGAGACATATTTTTGCACTGTGTAGTGATTGCAAGACTACGTGTATTTGTGCAATTAACATGAGTTTGGCTGCAACACAATTGAATTCACTGTCCAATCATGTGAATTGCACACAAGTGTAGGCATGGAATTGTGTTAATTAAAAATATTATTTGGAATTTATTAGAAAAAAATTATGAAACTTCATTTAGTTTTTTAAAAGTCTTGCAAACTGATCAAATAAATGATTGGAATGGGCAAATTTAATTATGATTTTTCATGCCATATGTAGGGGGAACAAAATTGCTCACAGATAGGCTACTGCAATGCACGTCTAGCTATATATCTCACATTTTTAAAATTGTACGCATTTGAAGCTTCTCCTGAAATTACTATGGCATGTGTCTTTCACAATACTAACTTGTGAAGAAAAGACCAGGAGACAGAACAACACACATGATTGTCAAATATTCACACAACAGGTCATTTGCGAGTAGAAGTAGCCAGGATACACACACAAAACCATAGAATCATAGAAGATTAGAGTTGGAAGGGACCTCAGGAGGTCATCTTGTCCAATCCCTGCTCCAAGCAGGACCAACCCCAATTAAATCATCCCAACCAGAGCTTTGTGAAGCTGCACCTTAAAAATCTCTAAGGATGGAGATTCCACCACCTGCCTAGGTAACCCATTCCAATGGTTCACCACACTCATTGTGAAAAATATTTTCCTAATATCCAACCTAGACCTCCCCCACTGCAACTTGAGACCATTGCTCCTAGTTCTGTCATTTGCTACCTCTGAGAACAGCTTAGCTCCATCCTCCCTGGAACCCCTTTTCAGGTACTTAAAGGCTGCTATCAAATCACCCCACATTCTTTTCTTCTGCAACCTAAACACTTGTTCCCTTAATCTCTCCTCATAAATCATGTGCTCCAGCCCCCTAATAATTTTCATTGCCCTTCCTTGGACTCTCTCCAATTTGTCCACATCCTTCCTGGAGTGGATGGCCCAAAACTGGACACAATACTCCAAATGTGGACTCACCAGTATTGAATAGAGAGGAAGAATCACTTCCCTCAATTCATTAGCAGTACTCTTACTGATGCAGCCCAATATGCTGTTATCCTTCTTGGCAATAAGGGTACACATGCTTCTAGTATAGACTATCCCTTAAGAAAAACCCTGAAGGGGTTTCGAATGGATATCAGTCCTCAAATTTCAGGGCTCATAATAACCTTTAATTAATAGGATCAGGAAGAAACTTTCCTTGTGAGTACATTCTTTCATAACCATTGGTTATACAGGATTTGCTTTTTTACTTTTTTTTTTTAAACTCAGTCAGCTGGTGCTGGCCACTGTCTCAGACAGAATATTGGATTAGCTGGACAATTGGTCTTAGGATGGCAGTTCCTAGGATTCAATGAGCCATTCACTGGACACATTTACCTGTGAAAAACGTTGGTATCCTATATTAGAAAGAATGTAATTCCAGTGCATTGAATGTGTCTGTTGTTAATTTCCATATAAAATCACCTGTTGTTCCATCAGGTGTCATCAAATGAGTGACATTCACAACAAGGTTGCTGCAAAATACAGTAAAGTAAAGAGAATTTCTATGAGAAAGTATCTTCCCACATTTCAAATAAATTCTCAAATAACAAAACTTATCTGTGTGAAATTTATTTATACATCTTATTGCAAAAGTACTATATTTACTTTTGCTATATTACAATTTCCTTGGTTTATCTTGCACTCACCCGCAGGCAATTCATTCCCATCACCACTATATACAGATTACTGGGCTAGCATCTGTGTTTCAGCTCACTACCTGTAGCAGAGGTGAGTACCTGACTCGCAAGATGTGGTGGGCAAAGAGGAAAAGGGAGTAAATGGGGAGACGAAGGAGAGAGAAGGAATACAATAGAGAGACAATAAATAAATGTGAAGAATGCACATAAGGATGAGTAGGAAAGGAAGAGGGAATGAGCACTAGACTGAACCATAGGGAAGAGAATGGAAGGGGGGAATAGGAGAGGGTGAGGAAACAGGTGTGATGGAAGGAAATCAAAAGACACTTCAGTGCATACATACATTCTTGACCCTGGCCTACATTCTTCTCCCTCTTATTAAATGTAAAATATCCCTGATGTTAAATGGAAAAACTGATCACCCTAGGTATGGCAGTCTTGATTTGAGTCTTCATTCAATCAATAAACAGAATACAAACATAAAGTAGTAGAAATTCTGATCTCAGATTCACTACTGTAAATTCACAATAAGGCTACGTCTATACTGACGGCGTCAAATTCGCCACTGTCAGATCGATGTCTCTGGATCAACTGAGCAGTCTGTGTAGACCCGCTCAGTCGATCCAGAAATCAACAGAGGAAAACCATCTCCATAAGTGGCACAGTGCAGTGTGGACAGTGCGCGAGTGGACACAGCGAAGTCTACTTGCATATTTCCCGTCTACTGCCGGGATCGGGAATCCGGAAGGTAAGTAAGGGTAGACCAGGCCTAACTCTACTGAAAGACTAACTCCACTGATATATTTTAGGTCAACAGAGTCAGTTTGATTATAAACAGAGATATACTTGCTCTGTGAGTATAGTTACCGGGTAGGAGAGACTGCTAACTAAATAGGTCCACTCTCATGTCTGGCCACCATTTGTCAAAGAGTTGCTTGAGATGATCAAAGACAGTTTCCTTCAATCCTAATAAGGCTGAAAGTGAGGAGGGGGAGAGGGAAGTAAACTTTGCTTAGTTTCTATTCTCTCACATCGAGAATTTCAGTTAATAGAATATAATTGCTTCTTTTTTGCTGCAGTTGCTTCAGGTATCTTCAACTAAAAATAAATGGAATAAGCTTGCACATCTAAATCCTTTATATAATAAAATCATATTTGTGTTTTATGAAATAATGTTATCTGAATTGGCATCTCTAATATTGAAACTTCCACATTTCAGTAAGCTGCTGTTACAATGATTACTTATGGTACATAATGGAATACATCAGTTTGATTATACTTTCTTTCTCACTTTACCACCATCCTCTCCATGGTATTGCTGTAAGCAGGCAAATCGTATCAACTAAATAAGGACCAAGATGTTTCTCTCCATATCAATAGATAAGTTAATGTTGAATTTTTAGAATTTTCCAGTGAAAAAGAGATGTCCCTACTGAAATAAGATGTTTGACTAAACAGTTAGATAAGATTTCTTTTTTTAAAAAGATATCTAAAGTATGTTGGGATTCCCTTTGAGACCTCTTTCTACGCAGCTCCCCAAGAATGCAGTTTGACTCCATATTTAATCACTCGGCTATCTAAATTTGGCATACAGCAACACTACACTGAGTTGATTGGATTCAAGCGCAGATGGTTGGATGCAGGGTATATCACATCTCCAAAGTTGCACAGGAACGTCCTCTCTTTTCATATATATATCAGGGGTGGCCAGACCTTGGCTCATGAGTTGCATGCGGTCTCTCTTACAGTTGAAGTGCAGCTCTTGGGGCCCCCATTCTGCTCTTACTAAAGTGGGGTGGGGAGGTCAGAGTTTCTCTCTTGCAAAAGGGTGTTGGGGCTAGAGGAATCTGTCCCATGGGGGTCTCAGAGGATCTGTAAGTTTGGCCACCACTGATATATATTTACGTATCTCATTGCATTTACTATATGTTGTATTATACATTTTAGTAATGGCTTATTACTTAGCAGGAACCAATCCCTGTACTATATGCTCAGTCCACAAGCTATTCATGTTCTGACTTCTTTAACTCATCTCTACATTCCTAACTTATTTTGTCCCTTTTTATCTGGTTCATAATAAATAGTTCCCTGAGTATTATCTTTCTTATCTTAGATGGCTCAGTCATTAGCCTGCTGACCGATTTACTTATTTTATTTAGCACAATTCTCCTGTTTTCAGACTAATAATTCGTTTACCTCTTAATCCTGTCTTCCAAAGCATAAGGCCTCCCTCCATGTGCTAATTACTCACATCAGACCAAGCCTCAGCTACAGAGTTAGGGTCTTAAATGTCTATGTATTTACTTAAATAAGTAGTCTGTTTTTCTAAAAGTGCTGAGCACTCAATAGGTCCCACTGAAATCAGCAAGAGCTGCTGAATGATCAGCACTTGTAGAATATCAGACCACTTATTTAGGTATATAAATAAGTATTTAAGAGCCAAACTTCAGGCACAAACTTGATAAATGGGCAGAGAAGGAAGGGAAATTGCATATGTTATATAACACAATATAGAGGTAACTAGATGAATTTCTATGGCCTGAGTTGTACAGAAGGTCAAACTGGATGATCTATTGGTCCTTCTTCTGGTCTTAAAAATCAATGACTATATGAACTTCTAACTTTGTCGATACACTGATTCTACCTATGATTCAGCAACAATAATTCACATTTAATTTGATGATATTACAGTATTGCAAATATGAAAGCATTGCAAAAGATACAAACACTCCAAGGTTTGAAGGACTATGAGTCTTGCTACTTTGTCATCCATAGCAATCACATGGAGTACAGTCAGTACTCAGAAAACAGGAGAAATACCAAAGCTTGGTTTCTGGAGAAAAACAAAACCAGCTTCTTACCATGAGCATACCAGTGACCTAGACCAGACCCGTTTAGCATGTGTAATCTAATAGGATTGAATTGCAGCCAAATAAAGTGTTGGCTGTGGAAAATTTGTACATGCATAAAGCTATATTTTAAATATCTGAAAGTTTAGAAACCCTTTATTGAACATAGAATGGATTCAATTGTAATTAAACATCCAACTTTTTTTATCTTGTGTCTTCTTGTACTAAGTGCAAAGAGAACATATTCTATGCTTAATAGTCAGGAAGATTTAAGCAGCTAAGTTACCTTTTATGAATCTATGGTGTATATCCAGGCCACTCACTGCTATGAAGTGCTGGAGGTCCATAAATCCACCTAGCATTCAGAAAGAAATGTATTGCTTTACAAGGAATGAATGTTATTCAATGGAATTAAATATGTAGGCCCAGAAATATCTTTTAGGAGTCTTTGAATTATAAGGATCTGGAACTGTTCAGTTTTGAATATGTAAATGGTGCTTTAAAGCTGATAAAATACACACAAACTTTTCAGTGAAATAGTTTTCCATCAGAAAATGCAATTTTGTCAAAATTGAAACATTTCATGAAAATCTGTTGATATTGACAATTTTCAGCAGGAAAAAGTTTAAATATTTCCTTTTTGAAAAGGTGAACATGTTTCATTTTGACTGTATAATTTCTAGTTATATATCAACATTCATATTTTAATATAATGTATTTTACATGATAGTTAATATTTTATATGCTATTACAATGTTTTGACATTATCAGAATAAAAACAATTTTACAGTATCAGCAAAAAAAAGATGGTTCTGAATAGAAATTTTTAATAGATTTCATTTTTGTATGAAATTTTAAAATTTTGGCTTTTTGTTCTAATGAAAACAAATTTAGAAATGCAATGCTTGGTACAAGGGCCTTGTTTTCCTGTGTGTTTGTACCAAAGCCATGTAAGGACCAGGGCATGGTAGGTCAGGCCTACTAATCAGAAATGGGTGCCAGGAATTGGAGCTGAGGGTCAGAGCTGGAGACACAGTCAGGAGTGAAGCCAAGGTTTGAAGCTGAAGTCAGGGATGAGTCAGGGGTAAAAACAGAGACGGGGTGAAGCACAGGGTCGAAGCCAGAGTCTGGACTCAAACCAAAGGTCAAGCCAGACTCAGAGTTGCGGTAGGGCAGAGGAGAAGGGACCTGGATCAAGGTAGGAAAGAAGGAACTAGGTGTGAGCAGGATCTGGAACAAGGAGGGCAGGACATCTGAACAGGCTGGGAGGCCAGGCTCAGGAGTCCAAGAGAATAGACTGGGTCCAAAATGGCAACCAGCCAGGAATCCATCTTGGACAACTTTCTGTGTCTCCTTCTGGCTTAAGTAGTGCATCTGAACCTATTGGTGGGGCCGAATAATTCCCCCAATCAGAAGCTTCCTGAGTGGAACTTTTAGTGAGCTAGAGCTCTGCTAGCCCCCTTCATCAGCGGTTCCAGTGAACTGCCAGGTGGCAGCTGCTGTCTGACCACTGCCCGGGGAGCTGTGGGGATGAGACCTGTGATCTCTCACAGGCTAGCACCATGCAATAGAATTATTATGTAAATACAATGCTTGGAACACCAAGAACAGATTTTTGCCTTATGTCCCTCCTAGTGCTGCCTAGTTTTCTGCTGTGAGTGAGAATGTAGTGAGAGGATAGCTGTTCAAGGAAGAATACAAGAATGAAAATGTTTATCGCAAATATCTTCCTCTTTCAGGTTTTCCTATAACACCAGTCACCAGAGTATCTACATGCCTGCATACACATATAGAAGTTAAACTTTCAGTTTTGGAAAAGCTTTTCTTGGGCAGCTCAGAATTTTAGCTACATACTGCATCTGAGTTTCTGGCACAGCAAGGAGCACTGCAAAGCAGACAATGTCTGGAGTGACTCTGTGCATGGGGCAGTGATTTTTATATTTTGTTTATTGTTTATAACCTGCCATGATTATTCCACGTCAGTACATATCCTTAAAATAAAATAGTTAAAAGGGTAACGAAAGGTAGGCACACCAGGCGCACATTTCATTTCTATTGCATTAAACAGCACAAGCTACACTGATGGCAAAAATCCCTCTCTTACACAAAGCACAAAAAAGAGAGGAAATACTATTTGCTATCACTTTTAGTCTGTCTCTGCTCTAGCAGATAAGCCATCATTTGTGAGTCTTGTCATTATTCTGATACATCGTTTACATATCACTATTACATGTTAAGCATTCTAAGAAACTTGTTTTCAGTTAAAGTACAAAAACTTGTTCTGTCACTACTATGGTTTGGAAAAGTTATTTCTTACTGGCATAGTATAAATATACAGATAGAAAAATGAAAGAGGAGACAGTGCATTATCGATTTGAATTATTTATTATTACTATTATTTATTATTGTATTAGTTAGGTTTGACTGTGATTGACAATTACAGTTAATAGCTATAAAGACCTCTAAAAATGCCACCGGCCTTACTTTTGTAGTCTCACTGGTTGCAATACACACATGAGTAAAGCAATCAAGATATGATTCAAGGTATGTAGCAGTCTAAAAGAAGGTATGTATAACGTCCAAATATTGTACATGGCACCTAAACTATTTCTCAGATTTTTGTATCATAGTATTAGAAAATGGAGAGCATCTGGTGTATGATGATATGTCCACACTGCAATGTATGCCAGTGCTTGAACCCAGGCTCAAGCTTTACCTACCTTGTGTCTTCATTGCAATTGTGCTAACCCAGAGCTCAGACATAGGGTCCAGGACACTGCAGGGCTGAAGGGGCTGAGCTTGAGTTAAGCCAGAACCCAGGGTCTAAGCCTATTGCTTTGCAGTGTAGGTGCAGTCCCACTTGACTTGGATCCCGGGAGACAGTCAGAAGTCTACCACAATTCTGTGGAACAGCTGCCTTACTACTCTGTGTACCAACAATCTGCAATCTACTCTATTGAAAATGGAAGCCACACTCTCTTTGCAAACAGCAGCAGCTCTGGTCAGCATTAATCCATTCTCTTCTGATCACCAGTCTACAAGCACATGATCAGAGAGCCTCCTGGGTTTGTCATAGAAAGTGAGCAAGTCAAACCTTTCGCAAAGCAAGCTACCACATAGCTTGTGCTGATAGCGTGCAAGGCAAGGAGTAAAGTTTTCCTGTAGCGCACCCTGGCCACATTCAGGGTGCGTGGGGGTGCTAAGGACTCTGGGATATGGTTACTTTGACCTGAGTCTAAGCACTGCAGTGTGGACACCAGAGCATGGGTTAGAAAAATCTTAACATAGGTTTAAAATAAAATGTAGATGCTCAAACTCAGGGTTCCCTAATATAGGTCAGCTGACTCAAGTCAAAGTAACTCTGGACTTAGATTGCTGTGTAGATATACCCTGAGAGGAAGCGGGTTTCAGGCAGGAAAGAGAAGAAGCAAGTTGCGAGAAATTGCAGTGAAAGTCTTTAAATCAAAACAAAAGACCTTGTTCTCTTTTCACATAAACCAATGTAAACCAGGGTTACTCTACTGAAGATAGTGGAGTACCACTGATCTCAGTCAGAACCAAATGATAACCACAGAGTGGGTTATTGTTTTGTTTTTTAAATGGATGTAAATCCCTAACTCACAGAAATGCTTCAGTTTTCAGTTTGAAACAAAATTGCATCCCTGTCCAAGCCCTCGGCCTCTCATTTCCTCTTCTGCCAACACTCTAAAGTCACAGTTTTCAGTTTCAAACAGGCATCATTAGTGTCAGGGCACCTGTAAGGACAGGATTTCATTTCTCACTAGAATGTTTCTGTAACTCATTTTGAAAATGTACATTCATTTGTATTTTTTTCACTCTAGCTTCAGATACCGCTTTTTCAGATGCTCAGGATACCAATCTAGTTACCAATCTACTAAGGAGAAGTTTGGTAGGAAAAGCATATTTGTACACATATCTAAGTAGGGGTAGAGATACAGAGATTCACGCACACTGTTGCTGAAATAGAAAAGATAAATATGCTTTACTAGTCCAAGCCTGCAACCATTCTACTCACAGAACTCCCCTTGACTTCAGTGAGAGTTCTGTACACAAATGATTTAATGGGATTAAACTCCATATAGTATAATAGAACATACCTTCCTTTTCCACTTCGTCATTTAAACTCACTCAGGAAAGGTGAGTTTAATAGCATAAACTCTCACATGTTATTGAGATGGTATAAACCTGTAAGTCAGAGAATTATACCATGATACCTAATTCATAATAGCAGGGTGCATTTCTACTGAGTAGCGTTTCCATCAGAAAGTCTCTGTATCCATACAAATATCAGTTTAGTATCACATCACTCTGAAATGAAGAAATGCCATTTTTCAAAATGAGGAAATTGAGGCACAACAAGATTAAAGTGACTTTTCCATGGTTATACATGAAGTCTGTGGAAGAGCAAGGCCCAAAACCCAAGTCTCCTTCCTCCCAGTCTTGGGCTTTAACCACAAAGTTATTAATAGACTGGTGGAGAGGGGAGATAAAATCCTCATTCGACTGTTATTAGTAATAAAACTCCTATTGATTTCAAGGGGGCCAGGATTTCACCCTGTGACTGGAGGGTGGAAGGGTTGAGGGTGTTCCATAGATACAGAGAGTGAGGCAAATGAGATTATAGTAAAGATTATCAGTACGATTGATATATCTTGTATATTTACATCTATATAAAAATGAGCACAGAGATAGTATGTGTGGCCACACATTCTTACGGCTATTTTACTCATTCTTCCTTTTTGCCTCAGCCTATTTGTGATACCCACCTGATGTGGCTTGCCTTAAGCTAAATCAACATGCTAACCAGGAGGGCAGAACCCTAAGTCTATGGTGCAACTCCCTGAATACAATAGGACACTGCACAGGAGCAGGAGGCTAACCATCTAGATGTTATTACAACACCAAGACCTTTGATGGAAAGTTCTTAAGGGCTCAAGCTTTAACTATGAGTTTGTAAAGAGCTCCATGCAATGGGGCCCTAATCCTTTTGGGCACTACTGTAATACAGAGAGACACTCAAACATACACCCACATAGACATATACGCATATGTTTGTGTTTAAATACAGTTCAATGTAATAAAATTGGTAGAACAAATGTACTTATTTGAAAACTGCATTGTAGCTTTCACTCTGATATATTTATGAAAATGGAACAATAATTACTGCAGTACAAACACAAAAAGACAACTCTTTTGAAAGCACTTTGGCTTCACATTTAATTCACAGACTCCTGTGTCGAAGGTTATATCTCAGTCAGCTGTGATGCAACAATTTTATTTTGTTTAATTCAAGAAATGTATTTTAAAAAATCAAAATTAAAATGGAAAGTTTTGTCATTCTTTTTTCCAGCCAGAAAAGTTACAATCCATAAAAAGTACTCACCGTGGAAAGCTGGTAATTACAGCATCGAGCGTAGAAACACTCATTAAAGCTGAGACAAGCTGTTCAAAGGCAAGTTTAATTCTGCTACAGAGCCCTCAAGGCTCTTTGGAAAAAAGTAACAAACTCATTACTATTAACTGGTGAGACTTGGGATAAAAAACCGGCCCAAAAGCTGCCAATATATTTTGTTTGAATCAGGTGTTTTTCTCTAAATCTAAGACCAGTGGGGGAAAAGGGGGGGAAATCTTTTTAAATTAAGAAGGAAAATGTACTATTAAATCTCATTCCTCATTTGTCTAGGAGAGTTCTTTGATTATCAGACTCCCACATGAGTCATAATTTTGCGAAGCTTTCTCATTTACAATCAAGGTATTTAAAAAAAAAAGTCTATTTACATTTTGTTTTCACAATATGCTTATACTTCTTATACTTAGAGATTCTAGAGCAGAGTGAATTTGCAAGGGATAATTGCAGTGGAAGGTTATTTTTTTAAGTCAAGAGGAATACAATACCTGTATTGTATATATTATATAAATAATAAAAAGAGAAAACTCTGGAGTTACAAGTATCTTAGAAAACTTTTAAATAGAGGAATTAGCTTTTGGTAGAGATAGCGTTCATTTTGTTCTTCAGTAGGAACACTTTTTGCTTTCCTTGAATACTGGTTAGATTTAAGGTAAAGTGCTCAGTGTTATCTCAGTAGTGGAAGTTTTACCGCCAACATCAACAGAAAAAGAGTCAGCCCAGTGCTTTTGAAATCCCATTCCCTGAATCCAACTTCAGAAGTATCCCATTAGATTTCTTCTTATCCCCTTGGTCTTTTAATTGGGAAAAATGAAAAATGTACACTTTCCTATATCTTTTTCCCATGCAGATTTAGGATATGACCTTGAAACCATCATCCATGCAACTAAGTAAACAACAGGAGTCAGAATGCAAGCTGTGCATGCTTTCAATATGTTTGCTTTTTTTACTCCTTTCAATTTTTATTTTCTCAGTATATGCTATTCACATGAATAATTGCTCAGAATGCATTTTATATTGTGTACCTATAATTCTGCTGTTCCCCTTTCTTGAATCAACCCCTACAGAGTTTTATAAAAAAGAAGAGCTTCATTAGAACTTACTGTTCAAGCTCAAATGATTATTATTCTTTGTTTCATTGATTGGTTTTCACTCCATTTACTGTCGGTTAGTAGTTCTGTTTCTGCTGAGAGTTGGGTACTTCAAGACTAACAGACAACTCAAAGATTTTTCTTTGTCTGCCAAATGCTTTTCATCTTTCATCCAAAAATGGAGTGAAATGCAAATAAAAAGTTTTTCCTCCTACAAATTCAACTTGAACTTTTAAGTCTGAAGATATTAAAAAGGATTCTATAACACAAAACAAAATACACACCACACATTTTACGTATGGGAAAAATTTTCAAAAGTGTCTAAGTCGCAATTTCAAAATGGCACTTCAGAATGAACCTAAGTCCTATTGACTTTCACTATCTTTCCTGTTACTCTTCGACATCAAATTACTTTAAACTAAAACTTACAGGAGAGAAACAAACAAACAGAACAGGTGGAGAGTCTTCAGAAGCTGTTCTTGAGATTATAGATATTCTTGGAAATCTAGAGGCTCCCAATATGTACTGAGATGTTGTGGAAGCCTCAACCCCCATGGTGGGAAGTAATAGCTTTATTATTTTATTAATATTATTATATTCATGTTTACAATATTAGTGCCCAAGGGCCATCCAAGAATGGGACTCCATTGTGCTAGGCACTGTACAGAGTAGCAGATGGTCCCTGCCCCAAAGAGCTCACTATCTAAACAGAGAAGATAGACACAGGGAGAGGAACGGAATAAGCAGAGTGAATAATGTGATAATGGGAAATGCCATGTTAGTGACATTATTATTATATTATTTTGGGGTAGGTTTACTTAGGAGAAGATCAGCTAAAATGGAAATAAAAGGAAAGAGAAATGGGTGATGGGGTCAGGGCAGGGGCTCTGCCTATCACTGACTATCACATGTGGTGCCTCATACAGTTCACTAAATAAAATTAAATTTATAAAAATTATGATGATGAAACCAGGTAATCATAACTTTATCCAATGAACTCACACAGGAAAATGATAAAAGACAAAAACACCCTACCACCTGTGGGGGAACAGTTTTCACAAAGTGATCACTCTAAATTCTAGCTGATTGCCTATCAGTCCTCATCCACAAAAGAAATCTGCACCCATTTTACATTCATAACTTTTCTTGACACTAAAAATTATGGTTTTAATAAAGACACCGGATTTATGGCTTTTTGCAGCAATCTGCAACCCACTAACCCCCCCTTTTTGTCCTATGACAACAGTTATTAACGGCCACGTCACCTTCAAAGGTTCCTTAGAATATGTGCTAACTACTTATGCTAAACTATCTGTAAGATCTTGTATGTAGCTCTGACACAATGAGTACCTTTCCCAAACTTGAGGAAAAGCTCTAGGCTTGTCTCACTCACAAAGAGAAGTTGATCTAATAAAAGATATTACCTCACCCACCTTTTCTTTCTAATAACTTGGGATTGACAGAGTTATAACAACACTACATACGATATACCTAATAGACATACTACCCTTCCAAATGTAAGGTTATACCTGCAGAACTTTCTTTGTTTTCCCAATCTAATTTTTTTTCAAGTCTAGAGATCTGATTTCCATTCCTACCCATGCCACAGATTTGGTCAGTGCCCCTGTCCACTTTGTATCCTCTTTGTGCCACAGTTCATGAATGGGACAATAATACTTTCCTACTTCACAGAGATGTTATAGGACTCCATTCATTTTATCAGGTGCTTTGAGATCCTTAGATGGAAGACACAATTACAGTTATTTTATTTTTTGGAAGCCACAGACATGCATTTGAGGGTTCAATTTGGCATTTTCACCTTTTTATACCAACATTTTTTCCCCAAGGAATTATTCCAAATAGTATATTTCACACTGTTCTTTCAAGAATGTTTAGTAAAGTATATTAGATCAAAGTCAGAGGTGACAATGCCAGTACTGTTGATGCTGATTTGGTTAATTTTGCTTATTATACTTATAAGCATGCAATATTATACCATAGGATCAGGTCTGATTTCTTCCCAGAAAAACCAAGTCTCATTAAGGGAGGGAGGCAGTCTGGCCTATTGCATAGAGCAGAAGATTGGCATCGAGAGACTTGGGCTTGGTTCCTGGCTTGGCCATTGACCTACTTTATGACCTTGAGCAAGTCACTTCTCTGCCCTGTGCCTCACTTTCCTCATCTGTAAAATGGGGATATTGATATTTACTGCCTTTGTAAAGTGCTTTGAGATCTACTAATGAAAAAATCTAGCAATTTTTATGTAGCTGACACACAAGGATGTACAATTACTCACGTATGTTAAATACTTTTCAAAAGCAGAATACCAAAACTTATCTGCAGGACTGATTCACTACTGTCTTTGGGGTTTACCACTTTAAATAGTATAAGTAATAAACAAGTAGTAATTCTTATGCCCACAAAAATGTAATTGCTTTAACTTCTCAAGTTTATTTTCAAATTAAAAACATCAAGAGCATTTTTATCTAGGGTTTTATGTATAAATAAAATTAGATATAAATATACTGCTGAAATGTTTAATCACTGACATTTCAGTATAAAAATAACTTCAGGGTCCTTCCTCTTAATTTGGTAATAACAGCTAATTAACTCTTTGGCCTCAACATTTATTTAGCTCAGGATATCAGTATTACTTCATAAAGTTGGAAACCTTCTAATCATCAATTATAAATAGCTCTCACATTGGCTACCGACTAAGTGTTCTGCAGAGGTTTACCCTGATTTCATTATTTCCTCTCAAATTAACTATTTATTTCCATGCACTGGATCACATTTTTTGTCTGTTAGATCAAGAACTTAGTCTGAGTATTTACATTATCATTAATTGTGTCTGTTCTTAAACAGTGATCACAATAGCATCATCAATACTATGAAAATAAAAATAAGAAGCTGGGATTAGTTACTGCTATCTGATGCACCTCTAGAAACTTATTACCACTTTAATATTTAATACTGCAATTACTTTAAGAAAACCAATAAAATTCTATGGCACCAGTGACTTACTTCAAGCCTGGAGCAATTCCATTTATAGTTACTTTTAGTTACTCATTGTTTCCAACATTAGCCATTTTCAAAGCAATATAAAATGTTTCCCACCTAACGTATACCAAGAATCATGTATCTCAGAGGTTAAAACTTTGGATGCTGTATTTTGCCAAATGTTTTGTGAGAATCTAAGTTTATGAGGTGTGTTTTCTGCTTTTTCCATATTGATATTACTATCCTTAAGGAATTTCAACAAATTAGCGAGGTGTGACCTTTCATTTCTGAAAGGCTGTTAGCTGTATTTCATCAAGATGTGGTTTTCTAAATGTTCACTCATTTGCTATCTTGAAATAATTTCTATTAATTCCTCAGTAACTGAAGTTAAACTAGCCAGACTGTAATTTTAGCCTGTCCTTAGGCTTTTTCTTAAATTATGGTATTATGCTGGCCATCTTCCAGTCTTTTGGGATGTCTCTTGAATTCAATGAGCATGCATAAATGCCTTTACAAGTCCACTCAAATTTTCTCCTACTTATTCAGTGTTCTCAGATACACTGTACGTTTGGTCCTCACATCTTAAATCCTCTATTTAAAAAAAACAAAAATAAAAAACCCAGATAAAGTATATATTTAATTTATACATGTTAACACTTCCTTTTCTGGCCCCAAAGTCTGATTTTGGATTTGTACATAAGATTTATCCAATATCAACAGCAAATAAGTGTGATGGATTAGTTTAAATTGAGGGATATTTTACACTGCAAGGGCTAACAACTGTTCAGTGAAGACTCAGTTTAGTTTAATAGAAAACCTATCATCAGTCCCCAAACTTCCATCCCAGGCTCCTCGAGGATTTTATATATTTCTGCAAGAGATACCATATAGAATCCATTGTCTATAAAGCATTAAATCAAGCTGCAATTTAAATCTAACCCTAAGCCAGCAAGAGCTCATTGATGGTCCTGAAAATGCAGAATACAGACTGGCACCAACCTAAGATGTGGCTGGTGTCTACATGAGCTTGGAACTGAGTAGCCACCAACTTTTCAATTACTTTCTCCAAAAAAATCAGAAATTAGAGGCTGGGTGACAAACAGCAAGCACTCCAGTGTCCATGAAAAGATTTATTGAGGAGGGGCAGGATTCTTCTTGGTTAAGAATTATCAATATTCTCTTACCAGAAAGTGACACATCAATAATGTTTGCCAGGAATGGTAGTCATAGAATCATAGAAATTAGGATTGGAAGGCACCTCAGGAGATCATCTAATCCAATCCCCTGCTCAAAACAGGACCAACACCAAGTAAATCACTCCAGCCAGGGCTCTGTCAAGCCAGGCCTCAATAACCTCTAAAGATGGAGATTCTACCATATCCCTTGGTAACCTGTTCCAATGTCTCACCACTCTCCTAGTGAAAAAGTTTCTCCTAACATCCAACCTAGACTTCTCCCACTGGAACTTGAGACCATTGTTCCTTGTTATATCATCTGCCACCACTGAGAACAGCCTATCTCCATTCTCCCTTGGAATTCTCCCCCCTTCAGGTAGTTGAAGGCCTCTATCAAATTCCTCCCTCACTCTTTTCTCTTCTGCAGACTAAACAAACTTGGTTCCCTCAGCCTCTCCTCATAAGTCATGTGATCCAGCCCCTTAATCAATTTCATTGCCCTCCTCTGAACTGTCTCCAATTTTTCTACATCCTTACTGTAGTGGGGAGCCCAAAACTGGACACAATACTCCAAAAGAGGCCTCACCAGTGCTGAATAGAGGGGAATAATCACTTCCCTTGATCTGCTGGCAATGCTCCTACTAATGCAGCCCTAGATGCTGTTAGCGTTCTTGGCAGTAAGGGCACACTGCTGACTCATATCCAGCTTCCTGTTTACTGTAACCCCCAGGTCCTTTTCTGCAGAACTGCTGCCTAGCCTGTCGGTTCCCAGTCTGTAGCAGTGTAGCATGGATTCTTCTGTCTGAAGTACAGGACTCTGTACTTGTCCTTGTTGAACTTCATCAGATTTCATTTGGCCCAATCCTTCAATATGTCACTAGGTCACTCAGTCACATCATTTGTTTTAAGCAATCAAAATGGTCAGAATCACAGGTGATGAGCACCAAGGAATTCATAAGTTCATGGAAATATTCAACAGAAAACAAATCAAACTCAGAAGGAGGTATCCATTCATTGCATTTTAAAATTGCAGATCACTGTTCTAAGTTTCAGCAGTTTGGAGCCTGACTTACCAATCAGGAATGTGACACAAACAGCCTATTATACATCAAATATTTAAACTGCAGAGTCAGGGTACTCACTCACTGCCGATAGACCTGCTAACTGACTGGGTTTTTGGATACATGCACTTTCTGAGCCCACGTTAGTGCAATGGGTATATTGGTCATTTGCATAAGGGTGGCCTAATCAGACCCAATATGGTGATTCCAGTGACCTCAGAAGATAAGCACCCCATAATGATTCACCAAGAAACTCCTGAGAATTCCAAGGGAGAAGAACCAACCAGGCCACCAACTTCAAAAACTGAATGAAAGAATGAACCTTATGGCAGGTGGCTGTCTTGCTTGTTTCTGACATCTATGCCTGCCATGGATGCCGTTGCAGTCATTGGTTGCAAGCCTATGGCTTTGCAATGTAACCATGCCTGACAAAGAGGTCTCTGCTTCCTCTGTTCTCCCAAGTGGCCACTGAAGGATAGGATTCCAGAAACACAGAACATGTTTTCTAGATCATTTTTGTTGCTCTTCTCTGGAATTTCTCCAATTTGATTGACCACGTCTTTCCTGAAATGTGGTGCCAAGAACTGGACACAATACTCGAGTTGAGGCAGAGTCATCATGGAGTAGAGTGGAAGAATGACTTCTTGTGTGTTGCTTACAGCACTCCTTCTACTACATCCCAGCATGATGTTTGCTTTTTCTGCAGCAGTGTTACACCATTGACTCATATTTAGTTTGTGATCCTCTTTCACTCCCAGATCCCTTTCTACAGTACTCTTTCCTAGGTAGTCATTTCCCTTTTTATATGTGCACAACTGTTTGTTCCTTCCTAAGTGGAGTATGTTGCATATATCCTAAGTAAATTTAATTTATTTACTTCAGACCATTTCTCCAGTTTATCCAGATCATTTTGAATTTTAATCCTATCCTCCAAAGCACTTGCAACCTCTCCCTTCTTGGTATCATCCACAAACTTTATAAATATACTCTCTACGCCATTATCTAAATCATTGATGATATATTGAACAGAATTGGACCCAGAACTGATCCCTGCTGGACCCCACGCTATATGCCCTTCTAACTAGACTGTGAACCACTGAAAACTACTCTCTAGGAATGGTTTTCCAACCAGTTATGCACCCACTTTATAGTAGCTCCTTTTAGGTTGTATTTCCCTAGTTTGTTTCTGAGAAGGGCATGCAAGACAGTATTAAATGCTTTATTAATGTCAAGATATATAACAACTACTGCTTTCTCCCTGTCCATAAGGTTGTTACCCTGTCAAAGAAAGCTATCAGATTGGTTTGACATGTTTCATTTTTGACAAATCCATGCTGACTGTTACTTATCACCTTATTATCTTCTAGATATTTTCAAATTGATTGCTTAATTATTTGCTCCAGTATCTTTCCGAGTACTGAAGTTAAGCTGAGTACCAACCTTTCTGGTTTTGTTTTCTTTTTCTTTTTTGGTAATAGATGAATCCCTCTATATTCTTGCGCTTGATTTTAGCTCCAGCATATGGCTGGTAGTGAGAGACAGAGAGTGAGAGTGTGTGTGTATGTATGTCTAGTTAGAATCCACAGAATATATTTGAGAATGGCACCAACAAAATTGTTCCTCAAACTTCTAAAACAATGGTGGGTTAAACAACTTTGAGGTCTTAAATATTACATATATACATATATTTAATAGGTTAGAAATCTTCCTCTTTGTATGGCTGTTGTAATGTAGAGCTAATGACTATAATTTTACATTTAGGTGGTAGCCAGATAATTGCATGACGAACAGCAGAGAGTATCATTGTGATAACTCCTTAATATTTTGGAATTGCATGTTTAATCCTGAGGAAATCATGGCATTTTTGCCTAAAATTGTCATTTAAATATAAAAAAGGACAAATTGTGTCACCTTGAATTATATGTTTTCTGTGTTGGGGGATGGGGAGAGAGGAAATGGTTATTATCTAGCCACCAGTAAGGACAAATTGCCTTAACTGGTTTCAGAGCTGTAGTCTCAAAATTAGCTTCAACCTCGGAGTGATCTGATCCTCCCTGCATCAGCTATTTGTCTGGAACCTAAATATATTGATTGACAGTGACACTGATAAAGCCCTATTACTTTAGGGACTGATAGTTTAACAAGACTGCTGCTTTACCAGATTATTACTTAGAGTTTATAAGGAATTTTTGGCTTACTTGATACACTTTAGTCCACTGAGTAATTAGATTAACATGATAATAACACACTTTTTAAAAAAATATTATTTATTTATATGTATTTTATGCTTAGTTATTTAGTTAATTCATAAAACATCTGTCTGGATGTTTCCTCCCTGGATGTCAGGGCTCCAAACCTGAGAAGACCCTGCAATAAATAAGAGGCAAGACAAACCTGTGATCCATCTATTGGTGGTCCATTGAACAGCTCCTACAATCTGCACATAATTAGAGTCTGAACAGGAAGACTGTTGAGTTTTGAAGTTGTATTAAGTATTGTCTATTTCTTTTGATCAGCAACATAGTTTCCAGAGTCTGTGTAGGCTTGTGGTGGTGGATATATGCTGATTAGCCGAAAAGCTAGCCAGTTTCCCATCATAATTTTTACACGCCTCACATTTGTTCTCCAGGAGAAAGTTCATGGATCAGCACTCTTCTGGAAGGTCAATCCTGTCTCTAAATTTCATGGGGTGTTTGTGCTGACCTTTTTGGTTCAGGCAAGTGCCATAGCACCTGAGACACCTCTTCAGTGGCATTCTGCTGGTATTTTTTTATCTAAACTGTAAAAAATCCCAGTGTTTTTTGCCATTCTGAGATATCCTTCATTCCCACAGGATTAGCAATCCTTCTGAAAAATGGAAGAAGGTATTCAATACCACAGTGCACTCAACGTCTACAACAATGCTAAATTTAAAAGCAATAATTAGAGAATAGTTGGATTTGAGGATCAATTACTCAACATTCTCAGAAGTTGAGATCATTTTATTTGATATGTTAATTTTCTACATCAATTTTCTATCATTAGTTAGACTCCTTTCAAGCACATTTCCTTGGCATATCATGGAAAACAGCATTTTGCAGAGTGCACAGTACGTTTGTAAAGCTTGTTAGAGAGGATGGTTTTCTGTTAATTTATTGCAAGGCCTGTAGTTTGCAAGAGTTAAGATGCTTAAATTAATTTGTAGCCTGTCCTAAAACATCTAGATTGCAATATAAAATGTGATATTTATAATATAAATGTGACATTATTATTTATTCAGAAAAATGCAGGTGAACATTGCAGTAATTTACACTTAATGATGAGATGCATTTGCACATATCATACAGAGAGCTCTATTCAGACAAGAATTTATATAAGTTTTTAGCTCTAAAGTTAAGACATCTAAGAAGGAAAGGAGGTAATGAAGATCTAAAAAAGCAACTGCTGTAGCCTTTTAGAATTTCTGGGATGCCCATTAAGCTAGATGTACAATTGAAAAATGTGTATTTCACAGTCAGATCATTATGTAATCTCGTCATTGTCTGAATCCTGCACAGATAACTGCCAGCTATCATCTGGCATATGGGATTACTATGGCAATCCATATGCTTTTTAACAGTTGGTGTTCAAATTAAAATTTGCAAAGTCAAATAAGAACGTGGCCCAGGCAACACAGCCTAATTACTAGTTCCTATAATAAGCTGCAGGTTCTCATTCAAAATATTTTCTTGTCATTTTTAACTGAATTTTAATAACCTGTTTTATAGCTTCAAAAGTGAGCTAACAGAATAACCCTCTGTATGATATGTTTAAGAGCCAGGAACTCTTATGTTGGTATGATAGAAATGAGTTCCTGAGCCATGTGAATGATAATATAGACTTATCAGTTTGCTGTAAAGACAGTGAAATGTAAAAATTCATGGCAATTCTGAGACACCTGAGGCCCAGTTTTCAAAATTCCTAAACACTCACAATTCGCACTAAAGTCAAAAGGAACTAAAAGATGCTCAGTGTTACAGTTTGGCTGGGTACTTCTCCGTTTGGTCACTAGTCAGTTACTAGTGGACCCAACTGATGTTTCCCACAAGCTTTCAAGTCAAATGTGTTTAGGGAAAGTCTAGTCACTGTTTCCAGCTCTAGAATTACAGGGCACCATCTCAGGTTCAATTCTCTTGTCTGACCCCTTCTTTGGGATGTGAGGCACCGCCAAACAGTTGCCCTAGACATGGAAGTCAGTGTCTAAGCCTCCTGAGCACTCTAAGAGCACTACCTCATGTGGAGGCACTCTGGGCTTCTAGTTTGGAGACATTACAGCAGGCAAACAAAGATCATGGGCTAGGCAAAGGAATTTTTTAACCACAGAAACTTTAGCACTCAAGAGTAGATCTGAACAAGGGTACAGTTTTCCCATCATGTGAATATTTGAGTTTGTCAGTGTTGAGCCTAGACAGAATGTGCTTTTACCCTCCTGCAAGTTCTTCTTACGTATAGCAATAGGTGTCTCCCCACAACACCCCCTTATAAGAAGAGGCTTGCTTTACAAAGGAACTAAGGCATTGCAATGCCAAATTCCAAGGTACACTGATACCTTATGGAATCTTCAGCCCCAATTTAGGCATCCAGGTTCCCCATTTAATGTATGGGGATAGCTAGGTGAAAGAAAGGGATTCGAAGGAGCCTGTGAGCTGATTGTGGAGCCATCTAAACTAGCCAGGATAGAAAACAAAAGAGAGATACTTCTGTGCCTAACTCCAGCTGATCTTGACCTTAGCAGCCTGACTGATGGGCTGGAGAAAGGCTTCTCTGTCTGCTCAGCTTTCTCTGCCATGAACCCCCTCCTGGAGTTTAGTATCTAAGCCAGGTTAACCAGAGGAAGAGATCCCCTCCCTGCATTACAGCCAATAGCCCAGTGATTAGGGCATTCACACAGATTCAAATCATGCTCTGTTTCATTTGTAGCAAGGACTTGAACACCATCAGCTCCCCTAGCTCCTGGTCACTCTATCTCTTTTTCTGGCCTGGTGAATATTTATTTATACAAAGTGGAACAGTTCTGCAAGAAAAAATGAGACAACCCTTGATCCTAAAATACTCCATAGCCTGGTGGTTAGGGTACTCCCATGAAATGTGGGAGACCTGAGTGCAACTCTCTACTGAAAATCAGGCAAAGTAGACATCAGAACCTAGGTCTCCCACCTCCCAGGTGAGGTGACTCTAGCGAGTATTCTAGCAACATACCCACTCCAGCACAAAAGGTTCCTGACACACTTGTCCCAGCTGTCTTTTGTCAGAGGCCTCATCAAGTAGGTGAAATCTGAGAATGCCTACAAGATTGGGCCCCACAGGGGAAGTAGATGGGGAAGGCCTCATTCGAAAAACCCTCCAGGGATTAGGTATGAGCAAAGGGTCTGAGCAGCTGGTTAACTGGGGGGGGGGTGTCAGGTCAAAGTCAGTTTTGTGAATACCCACTGGGGGAAACTTAGGAATCTAGGAATTTTAGGCAGTAGCTCCTTGATGCTTTGGAGGACATCAACGGTGCCTAACTGTTTGAGTTAGACAATTAAGGAAGTAGTCAAGTCTATCCACCAAGTGCTGTACCTGGCATGCTCTCAGCCCCCATCTGTCACACTTATACACCACACCCTGCACTCCTGTAGGCCCTTGGGTAGAAAAAACAAATGCTCCATGGTGGTAGGCCAGTAGTTGAGAAGAGATCAAAGTTGGTGACTTCAGCCAGTCTTTCGCCAAGGGGTTCAAGCACGTTTCTGAGGCAGGGCAGCTGTGTAGAATACTTCATAATAGGCTGCCCTGAAGCAAGTTTAGATGTGTTCAGCTTATAATACAAAAGGGAGTTCATAACTTGATTCAGATATATTCTACTCAGTTCACCTATATAGCATGCTTTTCTAATGCACAGAGATGGAACAATCTTATGCTTATTTCAGTAAATGGACATTTTGCAGTTGATTCCCTTGATATCAGAACCAGGCAACTAATTCTTAAAGTAACA
The DNA here is from genome assembly GCA_007922155.1 of Mesoclemmys tuberculata. Lineage (NCBI taxonomy): Eukaryota > Metazoa > Chordata > Testudines > Chelidae > Mesoclemmys > Mesoclemmys tuberculata. The sequence goes on along the minus strand of ML675604.1, from coordinate 58,425,897 downwards.
GAACTCTGGCTAGAAAAAAGAAATCCTATATTCAACCTTCTCCAAAAAAACACCTTGTTTGATTTGGACTGTATCAATAATATGTCAGAACAAAAATAGCTTAGAGGCTTTCAATCAGAATCACCAATTATATGATCAGAAGACCTGTATGAAAATGCTGACAGAAAAATAATTCAGAGTAGATCACAGAAAGCAGCATCTATTTTTCATCTGCAATTTTTCTCTGGTCCTGGGGTAGGTAGACTGTGGCCTATGGGCCCAATGCACTTCAAAGCATATAATAATGTCTTTGATGGCTGTCTGAAGAGACAAGTTCTAACATGCAATTCAGAAGACCAGCAAACTGGAAAACTAATTGAGTAGAAAGCTGATTGGTTAAGAGGGAGTATTCCATGCTGGATTCTGTAGACTTTGTAGGCTTGCTTTTCTATTTGAAAACAACAGCAGCTGCATTCCGCACCATATTATTCAGGTGTAGTGCTCAGTCTTCTAGAAAATTGCTCCTGTGGTTCTAAGTTAGGAAATATTAGTTACCACTGGTATAACTCATCTGGCATTTGGGTGGAGAGGATGGTGGGGGAGAGATATATTGAGAAATTCACTAATGTGTTTTGGGTTTTAATCTTCATTTATAAATGCCAGCATATCAATATTGAGTTTGTAATTTTCACAGGATTCTACCTCATGTTACTTCTGAGTACTATTTTCTAACAAATAGTTTTAGGATCCTGATTCAAGAATTCTAGGAGACCCAGGGAGCAGGCTATCAGGGACAAACTATGTTGCCTCACCTAGGGGTTATGCCAGGTAACAAACAGATTTTTAAAGGTTGGGCAGATGCATTTTTTAAAAAAATTAATGTAACATTCAAAAATAGGTTATAATTTCAAGGATGCAACAGCTGCGTATTTGGGTTAAAACATGAAAACAAATACACTAATAGCTTTTGGGATGTGATACGTGAAATGGAGAAGTCAGTAACAATGATTTTTTTAAAAATAAATGTCTCAAACTTTATATGTGGCACACCAATGACAGCAGAAGAATGTGGCCTGGGGACACAGAATATTCTCCACATGTCACATTTCAGTAAGCCTGTAGCAGACTTCAGGGTACATGACAGTACCAGGCAGCTGGAGATGTGTCAATAGGTTTCTGACAGAAATAAAACATGGCAATGTACATATCTCCTCTGTGTCTGCTCTGTCAAAAGTCCAGTATGTCACACTGCAGAGGTAAGACAAAGAATAGCTTTGAATAATCACCATAGCCAGCAGTCTACAGTGTTTCTGAAGAATAGCAACTAATAATAGAAACAAACGGCTTAATTTTCTAATATCTTATTAATGGTATAATCATGTGGGTGGTTGCCTCTCCACTTCTGGGTCAAGGAGGCCACACCACCTCATTGTGGTGTTGGGATCATGGCCTGGTCCCAGGGAAATTAGCAGACTAGGCATCCATGTTTTGACTGGTCCAATGGAGCAGAATCCCAAATAGTCTATTGGCTCCATCCCTTAGGCAGGGACAGAACACACAATAGTCAATAGACCTTAGGCCAAGACAAGCGCACAGTAATTGACAGGCTCTGGGCCCTAAGGCAGAGACAGAGCAACCAGCAGTCTCTAGCTCTGGGCCCTTAGGCAGGGGTAGAGCAAACAGCAGTCTAGGAGCTCAGGTATAAGGCTGAGCATCAAAGCAGTCTTGGGGCTCAGGTCTCCAATGGGGGAGCTGCCATCCCAGAGGTGAGATGGCAGGAGGTAGGTGGACATGGGCCCACCTGAGTCCACCGCATCCCAGCCCAGAGTCCTAACAGTAAGGGAATGTTCCACCACTGGGTCAGTGGGGTATCCAGGCATAACACACTGACCATGCCTCTGGCATCACTACTGCCTGACTGGAATCAGCTGCCCCAGGCTACTTCCTACCTTTTCTTTGGGGTGTACCTGAGTCTATGGGACATTCTTGAACTCCCCAGTGTACATGGCCAATGGCAGTCCCAATAATTGCCCCACAGGCACAGCCTCCCTGATGAGCAGGGTGCTTCTGAATTCGGCAGCAGAGATAGCAGCCTGAAGCAAGCGGGGGGCATCCATCTCCCTCACTGTTCCTGGCCTAACTAAGAAGGTGGCCCTGCCTTTTACACTTTCTGTTTGGCCTACTCACTTCCGGTGGAAGAGGAGAGGTTGGTCTGGTTTAGACCCCTGGTGTTTCCTCCCCTTTTGACTCAGAGGGAGGTCACACCACCCCACTACAGATGGATATAAATGAATTCATGGTACATCATATTTATTTGAATGACATGTATTTTTCTTGTGGCAGAAGGGTAGCCCAACTGCTTAATGTCAGTCAATTACTCAAAGTACAGCATCTTTGTCTCGGTGCAACAATGTCCTTGCCAATTTATTCAGACATTAGCTTCTTCAGTAACATACTGTATCAAACTGCATTACTACAATTCTATTGTTGGAGTGGAAAAAGACAGAGTGATGTCTCCAGAGAAGTAGTTTCCTATTAGTGATTTTACTGCAGATTCAGCTGGTTGTTTTTTCTCATGACCACATTAAACAAATGTAATATTGTATACAGTAATTCTCAAACATCACCCTAGAACAAACACTATCTGTGAGCCACAAAAGACAAGGATATGTGCTTGTGAATAAATAAGAATATAACAACTAACAAATGTCCATGCTGTGTCAGACCAATGGTCTGTCTAGCCCCATATACTATTTTTCAACAGCAGCCAATGCCAGATGCTTCAGGTGAATGAACAGAACAGGGCAATTTTCGAGTGATCCAGCCCTGGTCATCTAGTCCCAGTTGCTAACAGGCAGAGTTTTAGGATACCCAAAGCATTGCATCCCTGACCATCGTGCCTAAAAGCCATTGATAAACCTACCCTCCATGAATGTATGTAATTCTTTTTTTCAACCTCGTTATACTTTTTCCAGGGAATGCCCATGAGTTCCACAGGTTGACTGTGTTATGTAAAGAAGTAATTCCTTATGTTTGCTTTATACCTGCTGCCTATTAATTTCATTGGGAATCCTGATTCTTGTGGTTTGTGAAAGGATAAAGAACATTTCCCTATTCACTTTCGCCACATCATTCTTGATTTTATAGACTTCTATCATACCCCCCTTAGTTGTCTCTTTTCTAAGTGGAACAATCCCAGTCTTTTTAATCTCTCCTCAGATGGAAGCTGTTGCATAGACCTAATCGTTTTTTTATATCTCCTTTTTGAGAGGTCAGGAATGATATTTTCTGTCTTATTATCTATCCCTTTCCTAATGACTCCTAACATTGTTAGCTTTCTTTGACTGCCGAAGCACATTAAGCAGATGTTTTCAGAGAACTATCCACAATGACTCCAAAATCTCTTTCTTCAGTGATAACAGCTAATTTAGACCCTATCATTTTGTATGCACAGTTGGGATTATGTTTTCCAATGTGCATTCATTTTGTACTTATTAACACTGTATTTCATCTGCCATTTTGTTACCCAATCACCCAGTTTTGTGAAATCACTTTGTAATTCTTCACAGTCTGTTCTGTACTTAACTGTTTTGAGTAATTTTGGATAATCTGCAATCTGTGCTACCTCACAGTTTACTCCTTTTTCTAGATCAGTTATGCACAAGTCCCAGTACAGATCCTAGACGTTCCATGGTATTTAATCCTATCCTCTATCAAAACTGACCTTTTATTCCTATCCTTTGCTTCCTATCTTTGAACCAGTTACTGACCCAGAGAGGACATTTTCTCTTATCCCATAACTGCTAACTTTGCATAAAAGCCTTGGGTCAAAGGCTTTCTGCAAGTCCAAGTACATTATATCAGCTAAAGAGGTGTGGAGAAGGAATAAAAATAGAAGCTAAGTGGTCCTGGGGATAACTGACAGATGATTTGATAACAGAGCTGATTAGAAAATGCGTCTTTCCTCCCTGCCCTGTTCTCAGTCAGGCATGTGTGTTGGTGTGAGTGAGTTCCCTCTTGGATGCCATCTCAACTTCTGCAGCTAGCTGAATTGGCAGATCTCATTAGCACTGCCCATGAATAACCAGAGACACAGTTCAATGGTGAAGGCACTAAGCCAGGTTTATTGTAAATGAAGGACAGTGCTAGCACATAGGAGCTACAGGTACACTAGGATGTGTATGCTCATTACAATGGACCAGCTCAGTTAACGGTAGGAGTTTCATTATCCCCTTAGGCCAGTGTGACAGGGCCAAACCTGACGTCTATAGGAGGGTGCTGGAAGGCATATATCTTAGCTCCAGGATCAACAAAGTCTTGTTCCCTGGGTAATTCAGCCAGGGTTACTCCAGGTCAATTAGGTCACCAGAAGCCAATTAAGGAGCTGACTATAGCAGTTAAAAACCTCAATTTCAGAAAGAGTTGGAGTGTGGTGTGAGACCTTGGTGCTATTGCTGTTGCTGCTACAGTACCCAGGTATGGGAGTTAGGGAGAAGCCTGTCTGGGTGGGGCTGAGGTTTGTAGGCCCAGAGGCCTGAAGGAGGACCCTGCTGCTCAGGTAACTGAGCAAAGGTGTTGAGGTGGGGGAACCTCACTGAAATGGGGGAGGATCACAGAGATGGAAAGACTCAAGAGGGAAAGGTGGAAAAACCCTCCTCCCCCGTTCCAGGAATGGACCTCAAGCAGGATGGCCATGGACAGGCAGCCTAGGGAAGGTAGTAGTTCTCATGGACTAAGCAGTTTGAAGCTACTCTTCGCAGGGTTCCTGGGTTGGGGTCCGGGGCAGAGGATAGGACCGGGCCCTGCCCCTGCGTCCACCCAGCCATACCACCGGCATAGCCAAAGAAAGTGCACGACCCACGGGAGCAGAGCAGACCTCCCTCGCCACACCGGACAAAGATGTCCCTGCTAGGACCTTCTTCTTATACCCTGATACAAACAAGTTTCACAGTGCCCCTTTGATGCTGGCTATGGTTCCATACTTTGCCTCCAAATCAAACATAACATCTTCATCCATCCTTCTGTCTCTATTTTAAGGTTGGGATGTCCATGTACCATCTTTCATGATTGTGTTCATACAGTACTGCACCTTGGAGAGAACTTGTATTGCCTCCCTATATTGTACTGCCATTCGCAGAGTACTTGGACTGTCTCCCTGGATTATATTTCTGCAATTACCATGTATCATGGAAGCTGTGCTTTAACAACACTGTGTTTCTGCTATTACTTTTAGGAATGCCAATGCATTAACAATTACGTGTTTCTGTCAAGTTCCTGCAGCAGTCAGTGAACTTGTAAGCAGGCAAACATCTGCTGTTTCCTATAGCCTGACATTGGTTCAGGTCTTGGATCTTGCATCTAGGTCTGTTATACTAGGGTTCAGCCTCTCATTTTCTACTATACCCTCCATTGACTTTTCCAGCTGAAAAACTGAACATTTTCAGTCCAAAAGCAAAAATTTCCATTGGGAAAATGGAAACAAAATATTTCAGTTTGTTCAAACAATTCAAAATGGCTGTGTTTGTTACTGGGGTGCATCCTAGTAGTTGGGGTGCCTCATGTTCTGCCCCATGTGTCAGGCTCCCTGACCACACTATATCTCCTATAATGCACCACATTTTCCCTTCTTAGGAATGAGGGAGTAGTTCTGTAAGACATCAGCATAGAGATGGTATTTCACAGTTATGAGAGACCACTGTAAGCGTATACAAGAAGCATTGGAGGGGATCAAGTACAGAATACTGCGATATGCCTGTGTAAAGTGGGACAGAAAAAGGAAGAATTGTCAAAAGAGATATTGAAAGAAAGGGCAAGGAAGCAGGAGGGGAAAATAGAGAGTTGGGTATCACAAAAAACAATACATGACAAGACTGTTTTTGATAGTGCCATGGAGGATGAAGACAGATTAGAGACTTTAAGACTAAAGTAGCAGGAGGTTATTAGAAACCTAAGCTGCACAAGCCACTGTTGGTGACTTTGTCAGTCTAGAGAAGACTAAAGAGTAATTTGTTTGTTGTCCTGTTAGTACATGTTCCTAATTTTATCCATGTTGTATGGTGATGGTGGAGCTCTAACATATCCAGCTGTCATTTAGAAATAGCTGAGAGCTCAACACGGCAGGTAAATCTATGGCAAACCAACTCTAGTTTTCAGAGACCCCTGCATTTAATATAAAGGATTAATAGATTATTTACAAGAAATGCACATAGTATGCACTAAAGCTTTGCATACTGTACTATTTATCATGTCAACTATTCTACTCTCTAATGAATACAGTATTAAAGGATAAAGTAATTTTCTTCTGCCAAATGCTAAAGCACATGAAAAATGATTTTGCATCCTTTTGTATGGCATAAGTATGCTGATCACATACTATTCTTTTTAGCATTAATGAGAAAAATTCTAAATAAGAGTCTCCATTTTACTGATGTGCTTAAGTTAAGAATTAAAAAAAGACTCCAAAATTCCATACACAAATGCAGTTTATCAACTCTAATTAAAATTTACATGCAGTAAAGAAATTATTTTTATATAAAACCACCACCACATTTTGAAGCTGATTGAATATGATTCATTCTTAGAATCCTATAGGCACAAGTGGGCAAATCTTAAATGGTTATTGTTTAGATTCTTAGACCCTACCCTTGCTGAGTAGTATCATACTGCTCATAATGCCCTCTGCTCTTTCCTCCTCATTTGTCTGTTCACTTATTGAGCATTTTCTAAATTATGCACTGGGAATTCTCAAGGACAAAAGTAGCTTGTGCAGTGCCTCTGGACACAATGGGGTTCCATGCCGTTAGGGTCCCAAGACAGTATCATAATAGAAGTGAAGATTTCAATGTGTGATTTCAATGAGAGTAAGATACTACTCAACATAAATAATGATGGAAGAATCAGACATGAAGAGATTTCATGCATTTTGGATAAGAATTTGCAGTGTTAACTTTTTTTTCCAAACAATCCATACCTTTTAGGGACACTCACCAAACCTTACTTCCCTTTGCCTAGTTTATTTCCAGACTGCCTATTCCCCAGCCAAACAACATGATCCCTTCATCCCTAGGATGCTGACCACTGGGTCTGCTTCTCTTAATGATTTAAGATTAAGCAGTATTCCAGGGATAAATCACAACTGTAAATTGCCGATGTGTAGAGATCTCTCCTCTGTTTTTTTCAAGTTCTTTGAAATTATCCCATTGCCAAACAGGCCCCTCTGCATCCCCAAGTCTTGGTTCCTAACCCCTCCTTAGCACCAGACTACCTCAGCCCTCCTAATGAGTCTGCTATTTAATATTCCGAAATATGTGCCTAATGGCTTGAGACAGATCTAGGCAAAACTACAGAGATGAGGAGCAATTCACACCTCACTAACGCATGCATAAAACAAACCCAGCTCCTCCACAAATAAAGGACTAGCCTGAGCCTCAATAGAGGAAACATGATAAGGGGATGCTCACTGACTCAGGACATGGATGAAGCCATACAAGGACATTGTTTGCCACCTGACCCTGAAGTGGGGGGAAGTCCCAGAGGAGAGAAACTTTTTGCAATCTCTCTCTTTCTCTCTCTCCCACCTCCATCTACAAACAGCACCAAGCAACTGAAGAGCTGATCACAGGGGGAGGGCCTGTCTGCAGGAAGACCGTCCAGACTGTGGTGAGAATCATCTGAGTTTGTAAAGTGAAAGTGTTAAGCTTAGTTTGGAATGTGATTTACCTTTTGTTTTCTCTTGATCAAATCTGACTTGTTTTCCTCTGAATTATAATCTCATAAAATCTTTCTGTACTTAAAACAAACAAACAAATTTATTATCTAAGGCAATGCATTTGGTTTAAGGTGTGTTAGAGACTCCATTTGACGTGACAAGGCTGGTTTACATCAATTTATTTGATTAATTGACAAACATATGAGCTTGCAGTATTCAGTGGGCAACACTGAACATTGTTTGCATCTGGGACTGAGGATAGTGGATGGGGTCATATCATTACATAATCCCAAGAGGGGCTGACTAGAGGCACTCACTCACTGAGTTGGGAGCAACTTGCTTACTGGTGGCTGTGCATGAACTGCCCAGGAGTGGGAGTTCACACAGCAAAGCACAGTAAGACTAGCTCCAAGAGTGGGGGATTAGGGTGACAACGGTTCACCAGTCCAGATTGCAGAGGGGACCCTTACACCCTTTAATTAGTTTGGGAGCCCTCTAGTGGGTCTTCCTTTCTTTTATTGTAGAAGCCATTCAAAACTAAACTGGGTGGGAAAAGTTTTCTCATCCAATTAAATCTGTTGAGATTTCAGAAAGCTTTCCCATTTCACGATGAAGCCAAGGCCATTCTTACTTTTTCATAACAAAAATATAAGACCCAATCCAGAATAGCCAGGAGCCTGGTTTTTCGGGTATGCAGCTAGAACTTGGGAAAGACAGTTTCAGCTCTCTATTCTATGTGGTTCAGATCAGGGACTGGAACACCTGGGTCTCCCACATCCCAGGTTAGAGTGTCCTAATCACCTGGTTAGTGACTATTCTGCAGCATGTCTCATATTAGGACCAGAAATTCCATGCTGAACCTGAGAAACCATTTTCTGATGAAAGTTAGTTGAAACTGGTACATTCCAATGAAAAGTTTGTTTCTATAAATCAGTATTTTCTAGTGAAAAAATATTTCATTGAAAATTTCTCTATCAGATCTATTCATAACTATGCCAGAGAAGCAATGTATATAGATATCTAGGTCTTGTACATTTGTACATAGTTAATAAGCACAGTTATTTGCATCCCAGCTCTGAGGGTGTGCTTTTCCCGCATATTCTTAACATTGTGCGCACTTGCTTTTTACAATACTATCTTAATTTTGAAAATAATGGAATGGACCAGGAAGTCCTAACTCTACTCACCTACTAAAATGTTTCCATCACTCAATTTTACTTTATTTTATTTGGAGGAGAGTCTATAATAGCTTTTTTAAAATATTTTTCTAACAGAGAAATATAGATAGAATTCCTACTTATGGCAATAAATTGATTGCCTAATTGACCTAATATTTATCAAGAAACTCAATATTTTTTACCCCAATGCATCTTTTAATGATCAGATATAAGGAAACATGCTAAAGAATGCCCTACAGTGTTACTGAGTGTGCAGTCCATCACTGCACTGCAGAAGGTCGGTTTTCTTATCTTTGAGCCACTGTGCCTTCTTTGGTGGACTCCTAGAGCCATCAACACATTCATTTGGCATCTCTTTCAAATCTAAACTTAAGTGTTTTATATTTTATTTCATTTCTCAATATCAATAACATGAAGAATAAAATTCCCATATTTATGTAGGTTGTGAGATAAATGATTGCCTAAACTAAAAGGTCCCTAGTGAATGTTAATGTAATACTTCTCGAAATGGGACTACATTAGTGTGCATTAAGGAATAGTTAGTGAGCACAGCAGGTCCCATGAAGACCAGTTACTGTGCAACGCTAGTGCACATTGGAATTTACACCCCTCTAGTGCAGACTAATGCACCATGTAGACAACTTTTCATAGTCAAATAAAATGCCAGGTCTCTGCCTAGAGGGGATAGATAGGAGAATGAGGGTCACAAAGCATTTAGCTTTATACACACATATTACACAGGTCAAAGGTAGGGTTCGGAACAAAGAGGCAAAACAAGTGATTCCTGAGGAGGGATTGGACAGAGTAGGTTGCACGGCTCATGGGTTCAAAAGGGGTATTCCTGGCATGGGAGTTGGCATGAGATGTTCTGGAGACACATGTGGATGAATGTGATGGATGAAGTTTCGGCATCTGTAACATGGCTACAGCAGTTACAGTACATCTGGTAAAGTGATAATGTATGGAATTTTATTCAAAAAGTTTTACCTTACACATTGTGATGACAGATGTTCTAGAGCTGCCTCAATTGATCCAAGGCCCAGATAAGGTCACCCACAGGATTAATTTCCTTTCCCATAGAAGTATCATCAAGTGACAACCTAATGTCAGCAAGATAAAAAATAAAATCAAAGACACTATTAATAAATGAACTCCTAAGAACAAAAGCTTTCCAGATAATCAACAACTATCAAAAGAGGCAACAAACATATGTGACTGAGTGCATGGATCAAAACCTAATAATGGAGGAGTCTGTGGGCTGAAACAAATGAACTTTGGGCCAAGAAAGTAGTCACACCAGTGTTGACACATCATTCATTAAAGCAGACTGGTGTGCCATTGAAGATTCTGTTTCAAGGTTACTGGATAAAACAAATTAGAAAAAAAAACCCTAGATATTGAGTATAATGATTTGAAGACCTTGGGGATAGGAGGGGAAATCACAAGCCTCCATACCAAGCCATATCAGCTCCAGAGTAAACATCTAGAAGACCAATACAAAGACCAATAATCTTGAAATAATTACCTCTTTCCAATGTTATTTGTTTTGTGGACCTCATGAGACCCCACCCAATCAGAAAACCAGGGCCCCATTTTTCAGACACTCAAAAACACAGAATTCCTAAAGAGTTATGCCACTGCCCTGATGGAGGCAAAAAGCCCATTGTTCCTCTGCTACTGAGGCAGCAAATTCACACGCCAAAGAACTTCCAGAATGACAATTGCTTCAAAATCCAGACCAGCCTGCACTTAGCCTCATAATGCAGAATGTTAATGTCACAGGTATTGGGTGTGTAAATCAGACCTGTCATGTATTGTGTCTCTCACTTGGCCTGCAACGATGAATGCCTTACAATGATTTACTACTGTAGGTCTCTACCTGCAATGCTTAGTCAACACCAAGCATGCAAATCAAACCCTGACTCTCTACATGTCAGGCAACCAGCCCTGGTTCAGCAGCTCAGACTATGTCTACACCACAGAGCTTACAGCTGTACCGCTGTAAGATGACTCATATAACCAGTCTGTGCCAATGAAAGATTGCTCTCCCATCAGCATAATTAAAACCACCTCCATGAGCAGTAGTAGTTATGTTGGCAGGAGAAGTTCTCCCATTAACATAGAGCTGTCCATACAGCTGCTTCTGTTGGTGTAACCTCTTAGGGATGTATTTTTTCACACTCTTGAATGACATGTTATACTGACAAAAGTGGTAGTATAAACAAGCCTTCGAAGTGTAACCTGTATGCTTCTTAACATCCTAGGCTGGAAGCTACAGTAGCAAAGCACCCAGAGTTGCAGGGCAAGTGGTGACAACCCTTTGCTGTTAAGGATTGCACCCCAAACACTGTGACAGTTATGCGGATAAAAGTTATTTCACAGAGATCATCCACAACCAGAATTACCTCATGGCCTTCCTTCCAAACTATTGGCTCATTCTCACAAGTAATAGCCTTGGAAACATTCATATCAGCTAGAGTGACCATCTGTAACTCTGACTGCTGCCCTTTCTGGATGGTAAGAGATACAAGATAATAGCTGGGACTCTCAGATTTTCAAATCTAGAGACCTTACAAATCACCACCTAGAGTGATTTAACAAGCAAATTAACAAAAAATCCAACCCCTCCCCCCACTTACCAAACTAGTCTTCAACATCACCGAATCTCTCTCAGTCAGGCTTTAGGCTGGGATATGGTATGCTGTTTCCTTTTACGATGCATCTACACTTACCTGCTATCCTTTTCTCCCTACCCCATTTGATATAGTTGATCAACAAATACTCCTGGTCACATGTAGTGCAAAAGTAAGTACTTATTGGCCAGGGTTCACTCACCTCCATAGCCTGCATTTACAGAGTCCCTCAAAGCTGATATTGTCTGTCTCATACTATTCAACATATATACGAAACCATGAAGTGAGATGCCTAGATCAAATCAAGACCTGGATGAAAAGCAACTGAATGAAGCTGAACCCAGATAAGACTGAGACGATGCTGGTAAAACCCTCAGAAGAACTCTCCAGTATTCACCAGCACTGAAGGCATCTGCTATGAAATTATTTGGTCCTTTTGGAGACCTTATTGCTAATGAATGTACAACTATCCATGGTGGTTAAAAACATCCACTTTTACACTAGACTGTCCTGAAGATTAATCCTACTCTCTGGCCATAATGAACCATGTATTTGTATCCTTAAGGATTGATTATTGCTACTTCACAGAAAGATAGAAGTTGTCATACTGGCTCAGACCCAAGGTTTCTCTACTCCAGTATCATATCTCTACAGAGTCCAGCGCCAGATGTTTTAGAGGAAAGTGAATGAATCCTGCAGCCTACAGACGTGTGTTAGTCTGCACTCCCCACATACATACACTAGTTGTCTTCTAATCTCCAACAGTTAAAGACTGGTTTAAATCAGACACTTGAGGTTTAATAACTTCCAATTTTTTTGTTAGCAATAAGAATATCCAAAGTTTTTCTTATCTATACAAATATTCAATCCTTTTTTAAATCTTGCAGGAGTTCTTGGACTTTATGACTTCTCTAGTCTAATTATGCATTGCCTGGAAACATTATCAGTTTTGAATTTTCCACCTCTCATTTTCATTGTTCTTGTGGGGATTTTTTGTTTTGTTTTGTTTCTGTGAGGGGACAGTTAATCCACTACTTTGCTGATGTGTTCACAGAATTCTAACAGATTAGCAAAATATGACTTCCTTTTTCAGAAATTGTTCTAGTTAGTCTATAGCTTATCATGATCTTCCAGGTGTTTTATTATTCTATTTTTAATTATTATTTACTTTTTAATTATCTAGGCAAGAAGCCTCATGTCTGAAAAATCAACTCATGAACAGAGCTCTCCCTCTCTTCCAGGACTCTGTCCTGAGATTCAAAGTCCTTCCTGGGACCAATTGTAGCTCCCTTTGTGATTGCCTCTCTCTGCATTTTTGTTACCACTTGGTAGTGCTGAAACAATGAAATATGGGAAAGCTTACAACTGCAGAATATAGAACCTCGACAAGAGTAGAGCTGGTCAAGAATTATCTATGGAAATATTTGATTTTCTATTAGAAATATTTAATTTCAATTTGGATTGACAATCTAAATATTACATATTTTAACTGAATAAAAATGTTTCATTTTGAATCAGTTCATCAAAACATTAAACTGCATTTCTGTATCAACACATTGCCTAAGGGGAGTTGCACTTCAAGTTCCTATTCTTTCCTATGTGCCAAGCTTCGTAGAGGATTACATCTCCCATAATAGTATGGAGTCTCCTCTCGATGATGACAAATTAGTTATATCAGCAACTCTTTGTGACTAAATTTATTTGTATGTAAGATTGTGCAAAAGAAGGCCGATATTTGATCCAGAGATGAAGCCACAGGAACTGCAGGTGAGTTGATGGAATTACTGGGATGGTCTTTCTCCTTTTCTTCCTGTACACTCATTTGTTTGATTTTGAGGTTTTTGATAGCTAATTGACAGTGCTGCCTCCAACTGGCCCTGTGGAGGCCCAAGTCCTTAGAGCTGTCGGTATCGATGTTAAGATTTTTTTTCAGGGTGTCCTTGTATTTCAGATGTGGCCTTCCCTGTGATCTTTGTCTATTTTTCAATTGGCTGTAAAACACAACTTTAGGAATTCTGGTTTCCTTCATCCTTCATCCTTCTGACATGTCCAGCCCACCAAAACTTGACTCTCAGCACCATGCCTTCCATACTTGAGATCTGGCATCTTTCAAGGACCTCTGTGTTGGGGATTCTGTCAAGCCATTGAATATTATAGATGGAGCTTAGGCAGCACTGTTGGAACTGCTTGAGTTGCTCAAGGAGTCTGGAATAAAACATCCATGATTTCACATCTACACAGCAATGTGGACGGCATCATTGACAGGAACACCACACCTTGATCTTAGAGCAGTCTGACCCCTCTGTCATTCCACAGACAATGACAAAGTTTCCCAAAGAAGAAGATTGCTTTAGCAGTGCACTGAATGATCTCAGCATCAACGCTGGCAGTATTGGAGAGTAGACTTCCGAGATAGCAGAATTGATCGACTGTTCTAAGTTGACTGCCTTCAAACAACAACAGATTTGATGTAATTCTTGGGTGGGGATGGCTGGTACATAACCTCTGACTTTTTCAAGTTAATGGTAATCAGTCAATGATAAGTTGGATGTCTTCTAGTGAGCGAGCTACCAGTGCACAATCATCTGCAAACTACAAGTCCCTAACCACTAGTTCCACCACTTTAGTGTGGGCCTGCAGTCATCTCAGATTGAATAACTCTCCTTCTGTCTGAGACTGGATGTAGATACCGCAGTCCATATCATTGAAAGCATCCAGGAACAACATGGTGACATATCTCCCATTATACAATAAAGATTTAACTCTGACCAAGTCCATCCAGGAAGTTGTGTAAAATAGAAATCACATGACTCTGGGTGTATTATGGGAAATGTAGTCCATCCAGGGAGGCTGGCCCACAGGAGATAATAGATGCATCAGACTTTAAAACTAAAATTCCCATGAAGCAATGTGTCACTATTGTTGATACTGGACATTTTGTGATCAGTATGGATACCAGTGAGACATAGTACACCCAATTTGTAGATTAATAAGGTTTAATGTGCAAGGTTTTCTATAAACATACTAGTTGAATACAAAGCCTAAAATGAACTACAATATATCATACTCATTAAGCCTGGAGAGCTAAGCAGTCACTCAGAAGGCTGTACACAGGAACGGCTTTCTTCAGGGGCCCCACCAGGGAGTCAGTGGCCTCTGTTCCAACCAGCAGTACCTCCCGTGGAGTCAGGTGTTGATTGAGTGTGCTGCTTTGTCTAAATGGTGACTTCTTATACACTTTCATAATCAACCTTCACCTATTCTCTTTCTCTCATGACCATATATGCTAATTACCTACATTGGGTTTTCACCCTTAACTACATTCCATTCTCACCATGATAATTCAGGTCATCAAAACAACATCTGATGTTGGAGGAGTGGAGTAAAAGTATAGCCCTTGGCAATGAAATAGTGTACCCCCGGACATTCAAAGATAACTTGTTCCAATCACCGTTATCTATGTGCAGGTTCAAGCTTACAGTATCTGTATTTTGTCTTATTCTGTGCTGTGGTATGCAGAAACTGAGACATCTATAAGGATACTCAGTAGTCCTATTCATCTCTGCCAAGTGGAAGATGTCATGCTACAGGGGTCAGAATAGCCAAGCAAGTAACTGAAGCTATGCGAGGCCTGTAGGACAGTGGTCAAGCAACTCAAATTGTACTGGGCCTCCAACAACTATAGAAAAATGCAATTTAATATTGAACTGATTCATAACAAAGTGTTTTGAGTCAGTTCAGTAAATTAAAAAAATTGATGTAGGGAATGTCTAAGAGATGTATTTGAATTGAAAATTTCAAAAGAAAATACTTTGACATTTCCAAATTTAAATTATTCAGAATTAATTTCAAAACTTTTGCCAGAACAAACTTTTTATTCCAATTTGGAATGAAAACAAAACGGAAAAATCAGAATTGCCTGGAGGGATGGAAATTCTGAATTTCAAGCAACTGTAGACAAGATTTGGACCTAGTTTATCAAAATCATTCCAGCAAGGCACAGGAATGATTTTAACATCACCATTTCTAGAACTAATTGCAAAAGTCGTTTATTCACTTCAACATCCCTCCTTTTCTTCACACACTCACAAAAAAACAAAAACATACACACCAATAATTCTATGAACTAATCCAGATAACTCTCCTAAGAACTGAGAAAAGGAAGGGGAAAAAGATTTCATATGCTTGAGCTGTGCTCAGTCATTATGTAGATTGAGTCATTTAAATTATTTTGGTTTAAAATGTTTGCTGCGAATTAGGGAGTAGTCAAGGAGAACTATCAGGCTTGTGGATTGGTGTAAAGAGAATATACAAGATTTTATTGTGATATGTGTGTGCTGAAGTGCTAGCAACAACCATAAACAATAATATGAAAGAAAAAATATAACACCTTATATCTTGCTGTCCATCTTTCCCTGGGTTTGGCAACAGAATACACTCAACAAAAGAAGAGATTTAATGCCAGTCTAAAGTTAGGTTACAATCTAAAAATGAATTAGACTAGATCATTATTTCTTCTAAATGCTTCAAAATATTATTGAAATATGAAAGCACAAATTCTGAATCTTTTCTGCATCTTATTTCACTAGAGCCAATTGTAGCTGTAATCCTAATATAGAATAGTTCAAAATCAGCCTGATTTTTAGTCTTAACTTTGTTCCATGTGGAACTATGGGAATCCCTATCCAATTCTCAAAGAACTTCTACTGATACTATTAGTTGTTGCCTTTGATTCAAACCACTGACAGAAACAAAAATTTGAATATTAACTCAAGTTATATGATACAGAAGCAATTACAAACCTTGACAGGTTTTGGATCTAGATTTATGGCCTTTCTGCCAAACATATAATCCCAAGAAATTACATAATTATGCTGGAAGTTTACACATGCCAATTTTATTATCATATGAAAAGTGAATTCTTTGTTTCCTTTTTTGCTTAGTCAAACTAAACTGTAAACTTAGAAGCTGTAGTAGCTCTGATAAGGTAAATAAATTACATGTCCATCATACAGACTCTGATTTAGCCAGATGTCTAAAAGATTTTGGTTTTAAATCTCATGGAATATTTAAAAGTTAAATGACAAATCGACATCAACACACAATGCCTGTTAAAATAATCTGCTATTTAAATACAATATATTTCCAAAAAACATACATCACCAACACTATGTTACTTCCTTCCAGAATATTTAAAATCATTTTCCCAAAAACATAAAACATGCCAGTGCACACAATACAAACACAAAGACACACTTATAAATGACCATGCACCTGGCTTCTGTATTTGTGGGTGAACTTTTATTCCTAATTGTATCTAGCATAATAGGGTAGTTACATCTCTAAATGACACCACTCATTGCAAAATTATAGGTATAGTTATGTCTACACAAATAGTCTGATGGTGTCAGAGGGGAGCTTTAAGGGGAGCTGGACCCAGCCCCACCACTGAATAATCAGCTGCCTCTCACCTGGTGCTGAAGAGGCATTAGCTGGAAGATCACCCAGACCTTATGAAAGCTGGCAAACAGTTCAGTTCAATGAGACCTGCAGAAGTATGGAGGCTTTTTTAGGAAACTCTGGATCAAGGAGAGGACCAGGAAGGAGGTTCCTGACTGGGAATACCTGCTGTGCAGTCAGTAGCTGAAGCCCTTAAAGGAGCTAGGTAACAGGACCTGGCTTACCTGGTTTGATTAATGGCAAACTGTTGGAACAATTAGTCTCTCTTGGAGAAAAGAAGATTAGATACTGACACCACTGGGAGCTTCACTGATGTACTGACCAGTGAGTGCCTTGCTATCTTACAGGCAAGTAGGGAAACTGAGGCACAGGCAGGGTTTGCTGCTGGGATTGGGGAGACTCACTACGGCAATTTTGAAAATCAGGAAAATAATATATTTATTAAATAAACTTCATATGTTATTAGAAATCATTTGTTATTTAAAGTAACAGTAACCCAGAGAAAATGGTAAGCTGATGTAGAATTTTCTATTATTCCCAAATTCTAGAAGAATTTACTTATTTTCTTCATTTATGGGTTGTTATGATATCCTAGTAAAAAAAATAGACCCACATGAAGGTATCCCTAATACCTCAATGCCAAAAGGATGAAAGATCTTTTAAATACTCATATATCCACTTTCTTACAAATGGGATAAAAACAAAACCTCAGGATCATGAATGGCACTTAGCTTTGGGGAAGTTTAAAATCTGGATCTAAACTTTGTGGATCGCACACTTCTTTAATCATAATGTGTCCTATTTCCAGACTGGATTTTGTCTGGTATTTAGTATGTTGAGTCAGAAGTTTACTCTTCTTGTATTTGTTCTCCTCCTGTACACATGCATATGAACACCTTCTGTCCCCCCATTTTTGCTATGTCTATTCTCTCAGGCCTGGTCTACACTTACCTTGGTGATTCGGCGGCAGTCGACAGGAGATATGAAAGTGATATAAATAACTTGTGTATCTCCTGTCGACGTTGCAGCGTCTCCTCCGCGCAGCGCTACTCCGCTTACGGGGGTGGTTTTCCTGCGTCACTTCCTGGATCGACTGAGCGCGTCTATACAGACCACTCAGTCGATCCAGAGCAATCGATGTGACAGCGGTGAATTTGCTGCCGTCAGTGTAGACCCAGCCTTAGATTCAGCATCCCCCTGATAACATCAAATGCCATATAATTTAACTATCAGCACCATTATGTACTGGGGACAGTATATTAACTTTACCTGCATAGACACCAACTCAGAATGATTAGGTTACCTATAGTGATCACCACTAAAAATAAATGTTGCCAATTCAAACATTCACCAATAGATTCTGCAACATTCCTACAATTATTTCCTATTTTAGGCATGAGAAAAGTGATGTGCCATCTCATTTATTAACAAGTCAAGAGGTGACTGATGGCAAGAATTGGCATTTTAGCAGCAATGACTGTAATATGGTTAATCTGAGATAAAAAAGGCATGGACAAGGACCTAGTAAGAAAAAGGTGGGGATGTACATTATCAACATTTCTGAAGAGGTTGAAGGTCCATTACACTGGCAAGTAATTCAGAGACAGCATCTGAAGCTCCTAACCATGGAAGAAGTCTTCATAGAACAGCTGAGCAAATCATGCAGAATATTTATGAATATTTATTCCAATTTAAATGCAAGCTTGCTTCAGTCATAGAATGCTAATATTAAGCTTGTATACTCCAACACTCACAGAAAGTGAATTAAAAATAGCTCTTTCATGAGCATTCACACCCAAAACTTCAATGCAAAAGTGTTACACTTAGTCAATCCAAGGAAAAAAAATTACCCCTTCTGACGTGTGTGGTTCCTTGCAGCTAAGCAGTGACCTAAAATTTCAAACATCCAATGCTGAATAGCAAGCCAAAGAGAGAACATCATTTGCAAACAATGTAATTGAATAACAAATATATCTGAGATGATCAGGAGCTGCTTGTAGATCCTACCTAGGTTCTCGAATTTGTATCCATCAGAGTAGTAACTGAGTAGTTGTTGAAACTCCTCAGACGAAAAAAAGGATCAGGATGTTGAATAAAGTATTCACTCTGTTGTACTACAGAACTTTGAAATTACCCAGACAAGAAGACATATCAGGGTAAGCAAAAAGGACAGTTAGTGGTAATTTTAATATGTGTGTCCTTAACAAATTAAATTAAAACCCTTTGGTTGATCCCTATATTTTGGAGAAGATTGTACTGATTTAAGTGTGGGAAACTTGAGTGATCTTTAAGACAAGGAAGTGAACACAAATACAATACTGACTCTCAACCTTCTTCAAATTCAGTTATTAGTTTAAGAGTTGCTTTATGTTGGGTACAATTTTCTACAGCTATATCAGATAGTGGTTCTGTTGCATTGACAGAACCTCCTTGCTATTGTATGCTCAGTAATTAGGAAATATAGTTTATTAAAACAATTTTAGATGCTGAACATAATGAAAAATAGAATCTATTATTAAAATGAATCATAATCAGTTACCTATCTCTACAAAAATCAGCAGCTGCTTCTATAGCGACTATAATGCTGTGCTTGCATCACTAAGCTCTAACAGTGTGACACTTAATGCCATCACAAAATGACTCTAATCAGGTTCTTGCTTCAGTCCTATTCCATTTACAGAGGGTTTTAGATTTATAGAGAAAGTTAAAAAAAATATCTCTAACTGTTTGAATACAATGGTGAAAGATCCTCTAATCTAGCCATATGAAAATTAAAAAAAAAACAAAAAAACTCTTTGTACATGTTGATCTAATTTTGATTCTGTTAGGTTTGATCAGCAAAAAATAATTGTGTAGAAATAAATATAAAAAATAATGAATAGCTGTGTAGTGTTATTTTACTTTAAGATTTAAGTTGATGCTAATTAATTCAATGATTATTCTTTCAAATTGCTGGAGATTAAACTTAAAACTTTGACTCTATCTTGACTTTGAAAAAAAACAAATAAATTAATATGCATGCACATAGATAAAATGAAAACTTCATTTTAGCTGTGCTTCGTAACATTGTTATATTTCAAAATGTTGTTAAACTAGATCATCAGAAAGAGTGATGTGCTGGAGATAAGATATCTTTTCATATGATTCAAACTTCCCTTCTGTTTATTCTTACTTTGAATACAGCAGGAGGGAATTCAGTCATTAGAAAACTTTTGATCTGTGCTGGCTCATCACACTATTTCAACTGGGGAAAAAAAAACAAATCCAAAACAGACAAAATAAAAAAATTTAAAAAATAAAATGTTTTTTCAACATTTGAGAGAACATGTCGATAAAACATAACATTTGCAAAGGGTAGTCAACATTTCATCTTGGAGCTGCTCTTTCTATTTTCCAAAACAATTTAAATGGAAGTAGTCTTTCAGTTCAGGGTTTTATCATGACACTTAGTCTGGAATTAGTGGAAATGCAGATACAAGGATTTGAAACTGCGTCTATTAACACGGCTTTATTCTACTCTCAAGACGCTTAGCAACACTAACTCAGGCTTAATTAGTGAAGGATAAACCTGTTATCACAGAGATGTGATCCTAGCTCCTATTACCATCTTTCTCAGGCCGCTGGTGCATACGGAGTGAATGGGGAGCAAAGAGAGCATGGTCAGTGGTTTCCTTATGCCCTAGCAATACTTGGCTGCCAGAATGGCACTTCTGTTGCCATCATCAAATAGAACTTAGCTCTAGTTTACGCTGGCAACCAGCTGAGGAGAATGCAAATATAACTTAAAGCCACCTTTGCACCTTCTGTCCTGATTTGTGTTCATTGTGGCTAAACTGCTCTTCAGAATCTGTGCCAGGAATAACTTCATATTTACTGTGGTGTAACTGAAAGGAGAATTTGGCTCTATCCATCAATTATTCTATTGATCTATAACAACCACTCTGGGACATAGCTCTGGAGAGGCAATGAAGTCTGAAAGAATACAGCTACAAGCTGCTTCTAGCTACCAGCAATACTCTACTCCAAAACCAATCCCTACAATTAGCCAAATAACAAAAAAATCTGGCTTGGTCTATCAGATGATTTTTTAAAAGGAAAAATATGAAAGTTGTGAGTGTAAGAAATCAGAAAAGCAATGAAGACTTTCTGAAAGGAGTATAAGGCCCTCTGCCATTAGTTGTTCTGTCTATGTTCTCCAGTCTATGACAGCAATGTTCTTTGCCTTCAAATGACCACATGAATATAATCCAACTTGCTCACACAAGCATTACTGAGCCATCACCCTCAAAAAATCTACAGAATTTGTACAGGAATCATTAAAGGTTTTTGTGTTTAAAATATATCAAATATTACAGATATAAAAACAACAGAAATACAATTGAAGGGTTTGATCCTGTAAAAAGCGGAGCAGCCTAGTTTCTCATAGAAGTCAGTGAAATTAGCAGGTGCTCAGCACCTTGTGGGCTCAACCCCACAGTGGCAGAAATGAAATAAGATTTATATATAATTAAATAATGCATGTTATATAGCAAGAGAGAATGTTTTTTCTAACCCTACCTGTAGCCACAAGATAAAAAATTTCCTTTAAGATTTTTTATTGTCTCAATTCCACATCAAAATAGCAGCAACATTTACACTAATTAAGCTAGTGAATATACAAATTGAAATTATTCCGTTACATTTATTCTGTATAATCCCAGTCCCATATGAATTCTCTGGGTGGAACCAACCAGTTCGTTTGTATGCAAATCCTAGCCCTATGAACATTCAGAGACCAGGGTGTTTGATTACCTGCCGGCCCTAGCCCCAAAGAATCTGTGTGCCACCCCAGACCTGTTTTCAGTCCATTCCTTTCCTCTCCTATCTCTTTATGCTTGCCCCTACCTCACTCTGTCCCACCTGATTTGTGTGCCCATGCCCCCTCAGTGCTTTGTGATCTCCCTGTTCCCTTTTTTTGTTCCTTCTTCCCATTCACTGCACTCCCTAATATTATGATGGTCCCCTCCCTTACCCAGTGCAGTCAGAGGATCTGATGTCCCCATCCCATATAAGGCCATAAAAAAGTTAGGGAAGTCAATTTGGTATTACTCAAAGAACTTTAGACTACAGGATTACCCCTAAAAACTACTATTTGAAGACCGGGGGGGCATCCTTTCTAAAGGTTCCTCCCCCAGACCAAGGGGAGGAGCCACTGGGCCTGGGACTCAACTAATTTCATGGGACAACTAATGAAAAAAATTGAAAGGGCGTGAAGGTCAAAACTAAAAGCTACTGGTATGGAATTTCAAGAGAGACAATCCTCCCTTGAAAGGACACAGATAAAGCCCCCCAATCAAGACAGAACACACAAGCTGTGATACTTTGAAAACAGATACCAAGTTTATTTAGAAGTGAATGGTTATATTAAGTAGAAAGAGAGAGAATTCAAGCATGACATGTAGCCATATAACAATATATATATTTATCAGAATATAACTATTAGAAGATATATGGTACAGAAAACATAGTACTTAGACTACTATAACTTAACTCCATAATATTTAACACTATTAATGTAACAATAATATATTTAACCTTCTATTATTAAACATCTATACTTAAACATCTGTCATCCAGCAAGTGTGGACCAGGAGTTGGCTGGATGAGTAGAGAGGGAGAATCTCACTCGAACCACAAGCATCCACTTTACTGACATGCAGACTCAGATGGCCTTTACTTACACAACCTCTAAAATATCCCTCTGCTTGTCAGGGAAGGTCCTTCTGTTCTGCCCAAGAATGGCTAAGAGAGTTACCTCAGGCTCACACACAGAGCAGGGAAGCCCAGAGGCACCTGTGTAGCTTCCTACCGGGCAGGGACTCCGTTAGCCCGTTTGTCCAAAGCCTAAAGCTCACCTTTGCTTCAGTGATGCTCACCGATGTTCAGATCTTGCCACGAAGCTCCTTTCTTTTGCCGCTGGTTCTTTTCAGCCTTTGATCTTCTTTTCAGCACCGTGAGTTCAGCTTTTCTATTCCTCAGGTGATCTAAACTCTCTACAAAGCTGAGCCTGCTGACTGCGAGCTTTATATACCTATCAGTTTCAGGTAGGGGAGGGGTCACATTAGGCAGAAGAACGTCAAAATGGATAAGGAGGGGATAGGAGCAAGGAGGAGGGAATTCCTCTTCCAACTGCCATTCTCAACTGTCACTTGCTGAATTTTTCCTATTATTAACCCTTGTCTAAGAACCCTATTCATAAAACTAATCATTATTCCAAATGTTGTAAAATGTCCTGATGCTGACACCACTCTTTTCAATTACCCAAATATTCAATCCATCAATGTCAGAATTTTTTTAAAGCCCTTTTGAGGCTTTTCTGGAAGCCTTTATTTTAACTTTCTTTTTGTTCATTTAGACAACTAAAGCAAAATCTCTGGCAACACCTTCTCACCTGCCTACAGCTTGGCTGGGAGGAGTGGATAGCCCTACCCACCCTACTCCCTTCCATACTCCCCCCCCTTCTGGTGTTTGCTCCACTCCCGTTATCTTTCCTTTGATGGTGGGGGAAAGTGTGGGAGCGGGCCCCCTGGTTGATCCTGTTGTGCCCCCTCGGCTGGCTCCCTTTAGCTTTCAGAAAGGGCCAGGGGAAGAAGGGCCAGAGCTCCACTCAGAAGGCAAAGTCTGCTGTGGTGGGAACTGCTCCTCCAGCCCCAGCTCCACCATTGGCTGTGGTTCCCCCTCCCTCTGCCGTTCTTTCCACCGGCTCAGGGGACACCCATCTCATGGCCCCAAAGCATACGCCCAGGTGGACACAGCTCCTCCGCTCACCACTACATCATCTGTCCCCCTTCCAGTTCCAGCTCCAGTGACCAGGCCTCCTGCCCCACCCTAACCAGGAAGCACAGTGTCAGGTATCTCCTGATGTTCACTTTTCCCCATTTAGAGACCAACGTGTGGGTTTTGTCATGAGAGATGGAGAACAGCTACATTCCACTTGAACCCCTGGAGGACTTGAGCATACTGGTGTTTTTCACCTTTGCCCTGCCCTTTCTCCCAAACACTGCCCTTCTTCCCTTCCTCTCCGCCTTGGGGAAACCATTATCTGTTATCAGCCCTCTCCCATCGGGCTGCAAGAACCCCACTCTCTGCACATCCTCTCATTCTGCTAGCAGGTCCATATCCAGCTGCACATAATGGGGAGGCCTTTGAGGGGGCCTTTCTGATGCCCCATTAGGGGGCCCATTGCCACTTATACCATTCCTCAGAGAAGGCCTGGTGTTTCCTGTGCCAGGCAGTGGGTACATCTAGAAGGACTGCCCTCTGGCCTTGCCTGGGACCTCCAAAAGCTGGGAGGGCACCAACCCTGCCACTGCAGGTGCCGCACCCAGTGGCCTGGCTGCCAGAGCCCCGGATTCTAGCCTCGCTCCTGCCTACCCCTCATCCCAATCCTAATTCTGTCCTTGATGCCACTGCTACAGCCTTCCCCTCCACTTTCTGTATCGCTGCCATCCCTGGGGTTATCTCATTATCCCCCGGAGGTGGTTTTCATATTTCCCTCTCCTGATCCACCTGGGATTGCTCTTCTCCCTCCATCATGCTTGTGCTTCACACAGTCTACTTCCTCACCCTTGTGTCCCATTCTGATACTAAGTGGTGAGACCTCCTTCCATTTGTTGTGGGTGAGGAGCCCCAGTAGGTCAGCCTCTATTCCACCCTGGTCCCACAGCCCACAGAGATATCAACTTGTGGCTCTTTTATGGAACCAGGAGCATTGTCATGGGCATGTTCTTGACATGATTTCCCCCCCTCCCCAAAATCTGCCCCTTCTGCAGCAAGAGGGAGACCCTTGAACACTGTGATCTGGAGGGCACGAGATTGCAGCCCCTTTTTCTGGATCCTCCAGAACCTTCTTCTTAGCACTTTTCCTTGTGCAATGTGTGCACATCCTATTAGGGGCCCCATGAAGTCACGGGACCTCTTTCCCAACTCCTCTCACTGCTGGCCAAGTTTGACATCTGTAACACCAGGAGAAGGATGTTGGATGAGAAGCTGCTCTGCAACTGTGGGGCCTGTTTCCATTCCTCCTTTCAATCACATGTCCAGGCAGAGTTCCTCTGGGCCACATCCGCTGACTCCGTAGACACCTTTGATGAGGACTGAGTGGGTGCTGTCTAGGGTTCTCTGCTTGGTGTCCCCCTCTAGCACCCTGCTTATGACCCCATGATCCTCAGTCCCATTCCTGTTTTTTCATTTCTTGCTCCCTAATCTCATTTGAACTCTGGTTTCAGTTATTCCTCCTCTTAGGCTGGGGCAGGGGCCCTCAGATAGGGGTGGGCTTGTGCCCACTCACCTTCAGGATTCAATAGGTACTGAATCTCAGCACTTTGTCACAGGTCCGGATAGGTGAGCTTGCATAAACAATGTTGGGTGGAAGGGAGGCAGCCATCCCTCAAATTTTTTAGCCCAGTGGTTAGGGTACTGAAAGATCCTTGCTTCAAGTCCCTCTTCAACTTTTGAGGGGGGAAGAAATTTAAGCAGAGGTCTGCTATATCGCAGCTGAGTACCCTAACCACTGAGCTATTGAATATTCTGATTTGGGGCTTCCTCAGTGTTTGCTGTTGAAGATGTTCCACTGTGGATAAATAATTTAAAAAGTCATTGGAGCAAAGGGTCTGGATCCTGGGTGCCCCAGATGAGTTCTCTAACCACCAGCTACAAATCACATATGTACACACTCTCTCTTGCTATGTAATACCTTGTTTATCCACACTGGAACATTTTCAACAGGAAAGACTGAGGGAAACACACACCCCATAGTCCAGTGGTTCGAGCCTACATTGAAAAGATGGCAGATCCCCTTTGAAATCTATCCCATCAGGAGTGATTGCAACAAGTTTTCCACATTGGAGGCAAGTACACTAACTACTTGGCTAAAAGTTACAAGAGAGGTCCCCTTTTTACTTTCCTGCTATTGCCATCCTCTTGAACAGCCAGGTTTGTGTACACCAGGTCCATCACTGGGCTACCTGCAAAATCCAGGCTTCAGTGGCTTCAGGTGAAGTTCTGTAGTTCATGTGGCCAGTTGATGTACTGCAGAGAACTCATAGCTCAGACACTTCCACTATGTTACTGTAAAAAAGAGTCAAGCTGAGTGCCAATTAAGCTGAACAAGTGGAACTTCATTAAAACACTGTGGACTATTCTGTCCACATGGCTTCATTGCTCCCAATTCCATTGTTGTCGCCTAAATAACAGTCCCTCCAGGGAACAAGGGTCCTTTGACTTATAGAATCATAGACTATTAGAGATGGAAGGGACTTCAGGAGGTCATCTAGTCCAAACCCCTGCTCAAAGCAGCTGTAACCTCAGCTAAATAATCCCAGTGAGGGTTTTGTCAAGATGCAGTTTAAAAACCTCTAAAGATGGAGATTCCACCACTTCCCTAGGTAACCCTTCCAGTGCTTCACCACCCTCTTAGTGAAAAACCTTTTCCTAATGTCCAACCTAGACCTCCCCCATTGCAACTTGAGACTGTTGCTCCTTGTTCTGTCATCTTCCACCACTGAGAACTACCTAGTTCCATCCTCCCTGGAACCTCCTTTCAGGTAGTTAAAAGCTGCTATCAAATCCCCACTCATTATTCTCTTCTTCAGACTAAACAAGCCTAGTTCCCTCAGCCTCTCCTCATAAGTCTTGTGCTCCAGCCCCTAGTCATATTTGTTGCCCTCCACTGGACTTTCTCCAACTTGTCCACTTCCTTTTTGTAATGCGGGGCCCATAACTGGACACAATACTCCAAATGCAGCCTGACCAGTACTGAATAGAGGGGAATAATCACTTCCCACAATCTGCTGGCAAGGCTATTACTAATGCAGCCCAATATTCCATTAGCCTTCTTCGCAACCAGGGCACACTGCTGACTCATATCCAGCTTATCATCCACTGTAACCCCAGGTCCTTTTCTGCAGAACTGCAGCCTAACTCATCAGTCCCCAGTCTGTAGCTGTGCATGGGATTCTTCCATCCTAAGTGCAGGACTCTGCACTTGTCCTTGTTGACCCTCATCAGATTTCTTTTGGCTCAATCCTCCAATTTGTTTAGGTCCTTCTGTAAGGACCTGATCATGATATAGAGGCTACTGTAGGCCCAGTGGTCAGTGAGGCCCATTTTCACACAGAGCAACGAGGGCACTGGTGGGGGAAATATCTGGGTGTGAATCAACAAACTGTCCTATATATGCTCCTGGCATACACTACCTCCACTGTTGGCAGGGTTATATAAAGCCATGAATTTGTCCTGAATTTTCCAGGCTGACACATCCCCTACTAACCATTACATCTCTACAAACTCCAAGGCCTGGTAGTTCCTAACAAGTCTTGCACATACACTATTTCTTTCCCGATGACAGATTGCAGCCAGGATTTGACTTGCATGAAGAGATCAACAACAGAAAATCTCATTTCAACAGTCATACTTCATGTGAAAGTAGATTTCCCTACCATGTACAAGGACAACTTTAAAAGGCTCCTCCAAATAATTACACTTCCTCCTAAAGACAGACAAGAGATCACTGACAAAGCAGGTAAATTGTAATCTCTAGTTCCAGTTGTTTAAATGTATGTGATGCTTTCTGAAGAATGGTACCAACGTATTAGATGGCGTTGACTGGACAGCACAGTGTTATGAGCTAACATAACAGCCCAGACAATTTGGATTGTTGGGTAATATTTGAGGATTATGGTTTTCTTAGAAACCCAGCCATGTCCAGCATCTGTTATTCATTGCATGTCTGTTTTAGTTTTATTATTATGAAGTGCTTTGGAGTGATTGCATTATGGGTGCTATACAAAGTAAAGTGATTGTCTGATTGATTCTGCCCATCTCTACTAGATAAGTCAAGCTATGCTAATAACATAGCTGCCAGAGTGAATTCTTTCCAGATTGTAAAAAGTACCTATTTATTTCAGATAACCAGCCCACTTGATATCTTAAAACTATTGTTGTATTGTTATTGGATGGTCAAATTATTTTGCTGTTAACTAACAATTAATGGGTTTTAGCAGAGGATTTCTACAGTACCATGGAGAAAATCAGATGGAAGACAATAATAGAACTAGAAAACAGCAAATGAAGGGGTTTGAACTTAGCAAATCCTCAACAGCATGCCATCTCTCAGTTTTCTAGAACAGGGCCACAGGAATAAGTTGAAGAGAAAGACAAAAGAATGGATATATGTTTTGAATAAAATATTATTAACTGTCCATAAGGGAGATACGTGCACACAACAAATCTAGAATTTTCTTATCCTGTCCTGAGCACTTAACTGTTATTTGCAATACCATGATCTGGGCTTCCTGGCAATTGTTAGTCTATAAATCAGAGTGCTATCTGAGTTTCTCATTAGTATGTCATTCTTTACTTCAACTTCAGAGGAAGAAAAAAAGTAAAGGTGTACAAGGAGATCGCAGGAAGTTTTGTAAATTAATTTTCAGGACAGTGACATGCTCAGCATCTTTAAGAAGGGTCTTTCATTACCAACACTGTCAAATATAGCTCTAAACATGCAGCCAGAATATACAATCAATAAGAAGCAACTCAAGAATAGAATAGTAATATCTGGGAAAACCGTTCAGAGTTGCCTGCTATTTTTTCAATAAATTTAAGTGGAAAAACTTATCGAGAGATATCCCCCAAATTTGCTTGGCTCTATTCAAACTGGGATCCTGAAATCACTAAAAAAAGACCTCCAAAAGAGACTGAATATGTGTGTGCATGCACATAGCCATCCATTTATATAAATGCTTTCATCTTAGGGAAATTTTCCACACGTGAACTGGATCCGTTAGGACCTTCAACCTCACCCTGCCACAGCAGTTCCCTTAAGTGGAATTCAATTGTAAGATTCCCATGGCGAGTAAATTGTATTTTTCTGTAATATATGCACAAAATATAAAGACTAACAGTTATTCAAAATTAATATTTGTTCAAAGTGAGTACCACAAAAATGGACAGTGAGAGACTCCGAATAATGTGGACTTGTGTGCTCCCCATCCGCACTTTACAGTATCTCTCTAAAATTATCGTTGTACTTGTACCAAACCAACATTCAGCACAGTTGCCAGAGGTCTGATGGAGAAAAGACCAAACAAGGCATATGGTAAAAAGGAGAGAAAGATACTGAAAGCCCCAAAACCTGTTACCAGTACTGCTCCTTTTCTATGTCTCTCTTCTCCATCCTCATCCCCAACACCAAAGTCAATTGTCCTCTGCAGAGTCTGCAGGTGCATCTGCATTGGTTCACCTGCCGGATCAGATTGTACTGGCACTGGACAGCACTTCACATTATGAGTAGTTAAACTTGGTAGTTACATGAGATTGTGTGGCTTAAGGTACTACTCAATGAAAGTCTTTCTCGGGGTTTTATCCTGCTGCCCATCACACTAATATCTGAGCTACTTCCACATAAAATCCAAAGCAATCGCACAGTCCCATAGAACTTTTTTCCACAGAATATGTGGTAACCCGCTCTCTGCCTTTTTGGGCAGCTTCACTTTCTGAAGCCAGAGAAACAAATCCTTCTGAGAGAAATTTGACAAATTTCACCTTTAATGTACATGAGTGCTCTGGCATAGATTCATTCTGTAATACTGTTTTTCATTAAGAATTGGTCAGACCATCTAGTGGGAAGTTTGCTGATTTTTTCTCCCCGCCATTGCTGTGACCATTAATGGATAGCTATTTTGTGATAGAGGATGGATTTTTTTATGTGAACCCAGACCTACCATCATATCTGAGAATTTTGCTGAAAAAAGCCTGAAGAACATTTTTCAGAAATTTTTTTAGCATTTTTCAATCATTTCAAGTAACAACAAACCAGCTAATAGTTTCTCCATTAGAGAAATGAAAACCCAGCATTGCTCTCTAAAAACAGTTGTATTAAGCACCATCTAGCTAACTCCTGAGTTAACTAGAAGTAACTACATTTCAGGGTTTCATAATAACCCTGTTAAATCTAACAAAAATGTGAAAGTTATGATCAAAAGGTACAATTTTAAAAAAAAATCAGTTTCTAATATCAGTGCATCAGCATGAAGAAATAATGAGCAGTTACTCAGCTCAGAAGCTCGCATGCATTTACTGTTTCCCTCAGGAGCTTCTTCTCTTCTGTTCCTGTGCATACATGGCACAACTTCATTTCACTCTGAGAATACTTTTATGATTGCAAGTAAGCACAACTGCAACCCATCAAAAGAATGGGGTAATTGAAATCTTCCCCTAAAACATGGGTGCAAGATGTACAGTAGTCTGTATTTTCCCCATAGGCTAACATAGGTCTAAGTGTCTTCCCCCACCCAATCTAAATAAGATCACTAAACTTAGAGTGTCCTTTTGTAGTTTGTTTTTAAACACAAATATAGTTTTGCAAACTCTAAAATTCACACTGAAATTCTGAACAACATTACAGCAGGAACCCATTCAGTTTTTCCTCGGTTTTGAAGCCCTGGAGACAGAGCTTTCCTCAAAAAGACAAACAAACATCAAAGTAATCATTGTCTGGAGGAAAACAAAGCAATCACACCCCAGAAGCATTCTATTCTAGGTACAAAAGGAAACCGTCCCTGAATTGAATACATTGTGCAATGCATCTGCCACAATGGGACAGTTTGGGTTAATTCTATGCAGGTGTGGAAAAAGAGTATCATTTAGAGTGGGTCTTCTCGTATTCATAGTGGTGTGATAAAGGTGGACACACACTATTTACACTGGGACATCGCATTTTTTTCCTAAAATGCTATGGCTGGCTCTGCCATTCATGATAATCTTGGTTTATGAATCTGAGTCCTATATCATTTGCAATCTTTTGCTATATTGCACCTGCATAATCGGTAGCACATAAAAGCAATTTCTGTAGTTAAACAGTGGGTATGTACCCAGATCTCAGTAGATACCTCTACCTCACTATGACGAGACGTCAATATATGTAACTGCTCAATAGTATGAAAAGCTTCTTTTGAGTCAACAGAGATGACCATTGTTGTGGTATTCCTCTACTGAAGGATCAAAGAATTTTCTATTATAATATTTATTTGTGCAGTCAGATTCGCAGAAGTAGAAGCAACTTCAGCAATTATATTTTCATTTTTCCTAATCTCTTCTCCAAATTCTTCCCCTTAGTTTGCTATCCATTAGTGGATACTAAAGGACATTCACTGAAGCATTGACACTATTTTTTCCCCCTGTATAAATGCTTTGTAGAGTTGGGATTTTAAAATAAATGTTATCACTAAAATAAGCTACTCTGGAACTACTTCCATCTTCCAGTTTAGGCCTTTGAAGTACTATTCCTTTAAGAAGCAACTTTGTGCACTCATCTTTGTCAAATATCCTTAATACACTTAAAGTTTAGTCATTTCAGCTGTGCTTTCTTGGGGGGGAAGAAGGAATGCATGCATAATACATTATTGCTATATTGATCTGCAACGGCTTCATCCAACCATGGAGAAAAAGTAACCTGGATCTGGTCTTATCTGTCTGCTGCCTCAGGCCACATGCATAGAAGGTTGCTTCAGAGACAATTTTGGTGTTGTTCTTAAAAGTAGCAGAGGTAAAACTGAATTATTACTGAAATATAATCTTTTGTTTTTTCTCAAGAGTTTCAGTTAGACAAGACATTTATTTCTGACATAGACAGGCTATGTAACAGCAACTGTTTAAGGGCTCACAGCAACACTGCATAACAGTGAGGGACTGAAAGTGTAGACCAACATGTCCAACTGAAACAGAAGGGGGGTTATGTGGGGGTGTGGATTAGGCAGAATATACTAGGGATAAAGCTTGTATTCATTTATTTAGTGACATGAGACACTTAAAGGATCACAAACACTACCTAAACTTTACCTCAGCTCAGTGGATGAGCAGTGCCTCCAGAAACAGAGTACACCTTAACACCCTGCTGGGATTAGTTCAATACTGACTTCAAACAAAGGAGGCCAATCAAGCAATACAACATCTAGATAGCTTCCATCCAGTCAGATCCTGTGTTGAATGAATCATTACCACCAGCTTGCATTGTGAGACAGCCTTGTTTGTGTCCATCGGGGAAACTTCCCCAGCTACCAGATGCTGGCAACACAAACTGCTCCACTCTGGGCTTCTCTAGCTCTCTCTCTGCAGGCTAGCAATATACACACTCCACTTTGTTACACGCAGGTGACCAGTCCCTTATACTCTGGACCTCCACAATGTACAGGGATTCCCTGCTGCATAGAAACAGAACATCTCAGTGCCCTGGTTTCACCTCAGTTCAACACTCTCCTCAGCATAAGTCACTTAGGTATATAGCAAAACCAGCCTGAAGTTTATTTACAAAGCTTGAGATAAAGATTCAAATAAAAGTAAGTTTGAGGATTTAGAAACATAAGGTTACAACTAAAAGAAAGATATAAGTCCTAAACTACAGCCTTATTACCAAGTTACTTCCCTATCTAATAAAAGTATCTCTTACCCAAAGGTCAATCCTTGCAGTGCTTTTCCAGTTCAAAGAGGTGGGATCCATGTTTCCTGAGACACCTCCCATCAGCAAAGCTTCTCCTCCATAATAGATAAAAACTCCTCTTCTTTTATACAGTTGCAGACTACCAGGTGGGTCCCTTATTCAGAGATTTTTCTTGTAAATCCTCAAGCCTGCCCCTCATCCAGACTTTAAAACAGACTGTCTCCATGGATGACCGTTGTTCAGTATTAATTGAGATAGCCTTGAGACCCCACTTTGCTTCTGCTGACCAATCTCACTTCAACAATATTGCAACCTAATATTCTACATATCTCAAACTATTTCTGGTATAAACAATAACCATGATAGTCAGCTAGCCCTTAGCTTTTGACAGAAACCACACAGAACAACCTTTGCTGAGATATTGAGAAGATGGTTGGACACGGGAGTAATAAACCTGCCAAGGTAGGTCGGTGTCATATACTTCTTTGCTTATTAGACCTCAAGGGAGTGCTGTTCCCTTTGACGCAGCGCAGTATGGATGCCATGCGGAGGAGATGCTGCAAAGCTGACAGGAGATATACAAGTGATTCATGTCACTTGCGTATCTCCTGTCGACTGCCACCGAATCACAAAGGTAAGTGTAGACCGGGCCTTAGTATCCTCTGAGCATTCAGAGGACACCAAACACTCCCGGGGTGGTTAAAGAAGGGGAGACACAGGTTCTGTCCAGTAGGGGCATCGTGACCCTTCATCAGCCCGAGGAAGGCCACAGCACCTTGGTACACCAAGGTTTCCAGGACCTGCAACTTTGGAGAAGCCTATCAGGCAGGCTAACTTGGAGCTAGAGTTCCATTTCCATTTACAGAGAATTTTGAAATGTTGAAGGGTTGTTCCAAGTCTGAAAATACTCAAGTTTCAAAGAAACAAAATCCTCTGCAAAATGGACTTACCTTTCTCCATATAGCTCGGCGTAATTCCTCCAGGATACTACAAAGTGTATGACAGCCAAGGACAACACAGTCTCAACTGAGAAGCTATGAGTATGATATCTGGACTGATGGAGGAAGTCAGATTAATCTGAAGTATGACCACTTTCAGGAAATCCTCCAAAACCTTCATTATTTGGTAAGTCTTTTCCACCATAACCAGAATGACAGTTGCAAAATCAGCTCCCCACTTTCTTTCTCCTAGGAGAAGATGCCAAACCCCTCTATGACTTGAAAAGACTACATGAACTCAACTAGGACTTCACTGTTGCCTGTCTATTTTACATGGAAGCCATTTAGATCCTATGCCGATGACCAGCAGTAAAAATAACCCTGAAATGAATTGATATTATTAGTATTTATTCTAAAGCAAATGATGAATGGTTTTGACTTGGAAAAGTGTAATTTATGTTACTTCAGTTATTTTGTTGACTTCTGTACTTGAATTTGAGCCAGTTTCAGTTTTAATGAAAAGTTACCACATTAGCAATAAGCTTAGTATTTATAAATCAAAATGAATGAATGAGACCAGAGACTGAAATATCTCATACTTTTCTGGAAGGGGGTGTTTTCCACAGCCAGGACTTTTTACATGATTTATGAACTGCAGGAGATCAAGTTACATTAAGTCATGTCATTTCAGATAGTCTCACATATATGTTGTGAACGTCGTAGACAGTGTACACATGACATTTGGATTAAAATCAAAAGGTTATTCTTCCTGTACAAAAAAGCCCAATGGATAGAGTGAATTACATTTATCCTTTTAGAGTGCTTCTCTAATGCACAGTTGTTTTTCTTTGGAATACATTGAAAATCCTACGGAAAAAGACTTTCCATCCCTAAAACCAAGACAATAACTTCCATACTTTCCCAGAAAGGAATATCATATCTTTAGATTTACTATAAAGTTCTCCCATTGGATGTACAATTTTTCTCATTTTGAAGCAGACTTCAGATGAGAACATTGGGCTCAAGAAAAACTAAAAATACACATTACAGTGAATCTCATGCATTTTCAAGTAGTCCCAGTGAACGAACTACAGGATTTTCAGCACTCGTGTTCTGGTTGACCTCCAAAAAGTCTCTATGCTACCACTGTGAGCACACTCATTTATGTGCACAAAATCCAGCATTTGCACTCAACAAGCAACTCAAGCAATTCAAGATTTTACTTAGCAGATTTCTAATCATTTGTATAATAACTGTACTCACTAAAGTTGGTTGGGATTCCTTAAGGAATTTGTTTTTCAATGGAAAATGCTGATTTGTCAAAAATGAATCTTTTCATCAGAAAGTGCTGGCGTTGACAAATTTAATGTCTTAAAATTGTTGGAAAAAAGTTTCAATTTCTTTAAAAATGTTTCTTTTTGATATTTTCATAAATGAGAAAAATCATATGAGAGATAGATAACTTGGAAACAAATTTGCTTCTGTTTGTTGATTATCTTAGAAATTTCAGTGGAAAATAGGATAAGGTACAAAGGAAGTGTCTTACAGCCCTGCATGTGCTGTTCACCGTAGAATAAACTTTTTTATCAAGTTTCACTCTCTCTCTTATCTCATGTTTGCCATTCCTACTCTTGACAGACTCCCTCATCTCCTCCTGATCTCTTCCAAATTCCTTGTTCCCATCCCTCCATTGCAAAGAACCCTGACATGGTTCCAAACAAATTCTGCTGCAACATCTCTAGTTACCTTTCCCTGTGACTGACAGAGACATTGAAGAGTGTTCTATGCATTTGTTTCAGCTACCATTTCCCTGTTAAATACATTTTTTATAACCTCAGGACAGTTTTCATGAGTCTTCCCAGATTCCCTTTACAATTCAACAGTCTTACTAATAGTTCAAAATTGACTATAAAATTAGTTAGGTAAACTGTAAGCACATGCACAGCACGCTGGACACATGTTAATATAATGAACTATGAACATCTAATCCTATGAACATGGCTCTGAAAAGTTACCTCCCATGTATTCCATTGCCTCTGTTGCTCAAGGATTTCTCCTCATACAACACTGTATCTTTCAGCATATATGATAAAGTTTATTAATTTCTCTCAGATTTTTCTGCCCAAAAGACTGTGCTCTCATTGACTTACAAGACTGCCAGATGAACCAGTCATTGGCTGCACACAGTCTACATCTAAAGTAGAGATCTAACCAGCTTGTGATGCCCTAGTATCCTAACAGATGGCAGCAAGGAGAAATAGCAAAAGACTTAGTACATACCTTGTGAGGTTTTGGGCACAGTGTGAAAATTTGGGGCATTTCCTTTCACACATTTCCACATACACAAGGGGTGAATAAAACTCCTAGCTAGGAGGGAAACATTACAGTTTTCAGACAGAATAATTTCTTCCTGTTAACTCAACCCTTTAATTAGTATGGTCATGCTGTTTGAAGCAATTCAATTGCATGGGTATTTCAATTCCCTTCTTTCGCCAAAAATAATTTCCTTTTCAAGTTGACTGAGAAAGTGCCTGATCCAAAGATCATTCAAGTCAAAGGGAAAATTTCAATTGACTTCAATAGGGTTTGGATCAGGTCCCAACTACACAATTCCATTAGCCTGACATCCTTGTCAGCCTGTGTATGTATTTCTCCTTAAATATTTGTTATTGCTGAAACATCTTTTGAAAATTTACATTGTCACACGTCAGTGTATTTATTTAATAGTCTGTTTTTGATGTTGTTTACTGGCACACACCTAGCTGCCCCTCCCCTGAAAGCAGTGACACTTTCAAATCTCTCTTTTGACTTGCTACCCATGTATCAGATTAATGAGCCATATTATGCAAGGAAAGCAGTGTATCATTTCATAATCAGTCCATGATGCAGAGAGAGGGAGAAAAATGTAGTAGCAATATGTTTGGAGAATTTATGGTCCAGGGCAGTGAACTAGAAATGGAAAGAAAAACTATCCAGTCAAAGGTGAGGTGTAGCTCACCTGTAGCGGATTAATTATACTCGTGAATAGCAAGGCAGCAGAAAATGTTACAAGGCCACACTGGTGATTATTTAACAATTATTGAATTCCCATAGTATACTAGACACTTTCCAGAGCAAGTAAGAGATTTTTTCCCCATGTCTTAGAGCTTAAAATATTTCAAATATGTACCTAGGCCAATGTTTCACCTTTTGGGGTGGATTTGTGTTTGGTAAAAAAAGAAGAGCTGGTGCCCCAAATTAGCTATCGTCCCTTCTGGTGTGAAGAGCAGAGAAGTCTTACATTCATTCTGGCTATCATCACTTCTAGCTGCTGTTACAATATGTGTGTGTAGTGCTTCTGGGGGCAAGGGCCTTTGTAAGTCACCCTGAAATCTGCTATATGACCCACAGGTCTCAAACCAAGGGTCCACAAAAGGGGCTATGCTCCAACCCTCCACTTGCTAGTCTACTGACAGCTGATTACTTTTAGAGGGTGACCAGATGTCCTGATTTTATATGAACAGTCCTGATATTTGGGACTTTGTCTTAAATAGATACCTATTACCCTCAACCCCCTGTCCTGATTTTTCACACTTGCTATCTGGTCACCCAACTTAACTAGAACCCACCAAGGCCAGCCCCAGTTTGGAGATCCACCTCTATGTCTTATTGGCAGAGACCCAAAGGTATTGATTGGCTCTCTGGCCCTACTTTAGCCAACAGCAGAAACAGGAAGCTGTCATGTCTGGGTTGCAGGTAACCAGATTTAAAAGTCAGACCTGGAATCCAGAGAGTCACGGGATCAGAGTCAAGAATCAGTTGGTCAGGAGATCAGAAGTAAGAAACAAACCTGAGATCAAAACCATGAGTCAGGAGTCAGGAGCCAGAGCCGAGCTGGCTCAGGAAACCAGGGGAGGCAGAGGCAGGAGACAAAATAGAGATAAGAACCATGAATCTTGACTCAAAGTAAGGCCAGGTGAGGATACAAAAAGGTCAGAGGCAGGAGACAACTTGAAGTCATGAACCACAATTCAGATACCAGGAGTCAAGCCACGTCAGGATGCCAGAAAATAAAGCTGGGAGAGGCACAAAGCACACAGTCTAAAGCAGGGTGGAGCTCAGCTTTTGAGACAGCTTTTCGTTCCCGCTGCTGGTGTAAGTAAGACCAGAAGGTCAATCAGCTGCTCCGGGACTCAACCATTAGGGCATTGGGGCAGAGCCTAAAGCTGAGGCTAGGCTACATGGGTCTTTGTTAAGCAGGTGTCAGTAGAATAGCAAATGGAAGGTTGGAACCAGCCATGCCCATGAACCCTGTGGATCTGAGTTTGAGACTTGAGTGTGATGACAGCTATTACCACTAGTATCTCTTGCATAGCTGGAAGGAATTGCAATATACACTCTCAGCACAGATGAATGGAAATAAGGGAAAAAGCTACTGTACACTGTTGGCATTATCACATTCTGTACATTTTACGTATTTTAGTACTGAAGTATTCACAAAGTCAGTTCATTAATATATTTGTGACAACTGTTTATTAAAGAGAAGTTAAGATTTAGGTGGCTATATAGTGAATGAGTTAACAATGCTATAAGACATTAGTTATTGCTGATAATCTGATGGCTTTATTTGCAAATGTGTTTAACTGTACAGATATAATGACTTTTACAAGATTAATAAGAAGTCATAGCCTCATGATATTTGATTACAGTCAAACAAACTTACATGTGCCTCAAGTTACTATCTTAAATAGAGGTTTATAAAATAATTAAAACACAGATTGTTTTTAGCTGTATCAAAGATCATGTCTGAGTTGAATCATTTTCACTGTCATTTTCATGTTTATTTCAATCCCTGAGATGCCTTACAGACAAAAATACTGACATAACTTTAATAACTGCAATGTATTAAAGCTTCCATTATTGCATGATTAGCCAGTTATGGATTCAATACCACAGACACTTAAGTAGATGAATGACCTGACAAACAAGAATAATCAATAGGGTATATTAATGAAAAAAGCTACACAGGGGTGAAAGGGTGAAATTTCAGAAGTGTGTGTTGGACTAATTCTACTCCCATTGACATCAATGCTGAGTGTTTTTGAAAATTCCACCATAAGTACTTGTACTTGATTATGATTTGTATTTATAGGTTTAAGTAATTTGTTCTTGCATAATGTTTATATTAAAGCTGGGTGAACAGTTAACAATCAGCAATTGCTAAATATGAGCCCTTTTCCCGCCTCAGGAATAGACTACAGTTTGTTTGCTTTCAATATTGTTTTAGGTTTTGTGCAAACAAGTCTCAGCCTATGGATTGCTCACAAAGTATCTGCTGCTAGTATTCACTCAAGTATTTGATTTCAGTTACATAATCAACCTGTGATACTGGTTTAAAACAGTATTATTTCTGGTTCCTCATTTGATCATCAACAGTTATTTATTCTAGTGCTGTAGTGCTCAGAGGCTCCACTGTATTAGGGACCATACAAACACATAGGAAAACATGGTCCCTGCTCAATGAACTAACAGCCAAAGATGACAAATGATACTAGAACAGTTGGGGAAAGGGCTCCTATTAACTTTAGTACAGCTATGTGCCACTGAACTTCAACCAGGCCCAATAGCAAATTTTCTAAACTTCTTTTGACAGCAAACTGGGATTTGTGGAAAACATTTCAAATTTTTCATTTTTCTTTGAAAAATTCAAAATCCAAACCCCCAAACTTTCAGTTTGCAATGAAAATTCAGAAGATAAATTCTAACCTACCCTCAATACAGCCTTAAGTTACTCATAGGAATCATGGGGGAAAACTGGTGTTGAGGATGGATTTGAAGGAAGAGAGAGTTCAACAGAAGGCAGCCCACGCTTAGGGAGTAGCATAGAAAAGGCACAAATAGGCTGTGAAAGAAATGTACAAGTCTAGTGTCATTGGCAAAGTGAAGAATGTTAGGTGCTAACAGTCACGAGCAGATAGGAGAGCAATGGAGCTGTGAATGGCCTTGAAAGTGAGGGTAAAATGTCTGGAATTTGGAAAAAGAAGAGGCTAGTGGAGGCATTAGAGGCCTGTTTTAATTCTTACAAGTCACTATTTGTAAGTGTCATGATTTTAACTGCTGTACTCTGTCTCAAGAGCTGACAGGCACAAACAAAAATAAATGTGAACGAACAAATTTAATATTGTTATTGCTATACAGCCCTCTTCCAAAGTCCAGTGGAGTAAATGACAGTCTTGACATTGATCACAACAGGCTTTGGATCAGGTCCTCAATTCCTATATTTATTTATTACCATGAAACCTATAATAATATTAATTACTTACAAAGGAAGTCGCTGTACATAAAAGTGAAAGATACATGACTATCAAAATCCAGGGCTGTTTGGACCATCTGTAAAATAAATGTGTTTACAGAAGATGCACAAAAAGGGGCAGATAGCATATTCTGCACACACAAAAATCTGACTGAGGTTAATGGTAATTTTGCTTGTGTATGCACTGCCAGATCAGCCCCTTTATTCCATATTTTTAACCTCTAGATGCCCATGAAATTGTTAAATTAAAAGGCATGAGGTCCTAAATTTTAATGCATGGACTGATTTGCTATTGAATTTTTATCACTTACAGCATTAAGAAGTGAAAGGATAATTTATCTTGAAGGACAAACCATGTGTCTTTTAAAAAAGTGTTATCTTGGGACCAAAACAAACAAACAAAAAATTCATCTACAAACAGATGGATTAATTCACTGTGCACTAAATCTAAAAGGCACTGAGCTGCCTCATATGGACAGTTCTACATATCAATGCTTAGCTGAAGGTCCCAGGTGACTAATTAGAATATTTTTCTGATCATTCAGTTTTGGTAGATGCACTCAGTAACATACACGACAGGAGCAATTTTTTAAAATATCCTTCAAAATACAATTTTGATTTTCATTAGACAGAACATCACATGAGTCTGGTCACTATTTTTAAAGGCACCATAGGCCTAGATCCGGAAAAGGACTTAAGCATTGCAATGCCTAACCTTTTTTCTTACATGCCTAGAAAATCACTGGTACAAGAATGGTATCCACAAAGCCTGAGTTACGCACCTAGGTTCTCCATACAATGAATGGAAAGAGACTGATGCCTAAAAATATAATCTACACAAGCCAGCAAGCTAGATGGGGAGTCAGCTAAACCAGCCAATGGGAAATGCTGACCAGAGAGGTGGGTCCTAAACTTCACTCTCTGAAAAGAATTTGGTGCCTCTCTCTCCTTGCAATCCATGGCTGGAAATAGGAGCAAGTGCCTAACTCCACACAAGAGGGCAGTGTGAGGGGGTGAAACCTTATAAATTTTAGCCCAGTGGTTTTGGTATTCATTGGGGATGTAGCAAACCACAGTTCATTTCCCCCCTTTTCCTGATGAGGAAAAGGGATTTGAACAGGATTTCACACCTTTCAGTTCAATGCTCTAGGCAGTCTGCCATGAGAATATCCTAAACACTGGACTAAAGGTTATAAGGGAGGCCACTACGTCCTTCCTCCTCCACCTCAAACACATAGATGTTTTGTGTGGAGGTAGGTGTGCTCTGAACGCACACCTTCCAGATTGGGCCCTGCATCCAAGATAGGCATTTCTCTTCCTATCATCCCCCAGTTTGTGGATTGTGTTGGGACTTAAGTGTGAGATAGGCATTCATACACCTAGAATAAGGCACTAGTGCACATGCCCAGAGTTAGAAATCTAGGCCTGATAGCCAAAATTTAGATCTGAATGAGGTTAGGTGCCTACAGGGTTAAGTGATAGCCAAGCAGGGAATTTGTGGATTGCAATGGTACCTAAAACTGGCTCTTAAGCACCTCACTTCCCATCTGGATCTGGTCTTTTGTGACTTAGGAGTCTGTCTCATTGAAAGTCAATGGATCTTAGGTTCCTAAGTGCCAGAGACACTTGGAAGTTTTAACCCATGTCTATATTTCAGTATTTACACTTTAGAAATTTTAGTCATTCATGAGTAATGTTTATAGTAGCTATTGGAAATGTATGAAAAAATAATGTATTTTGGCAATAATCATTGTAGCATCTGAACACATTGCAACATCAGTAAACAATGCAAGCACATACAAGCTAACGGGCAAACAAATTAAGCAACCCTACCTACAATCTTCTTATCTATTGATAGATCTCCTCAATCCCAGCTGCACCACAATACTCAGACAAAAGCCAAAATACAAAGATTGACTAGAAAAACCTAAACCAACATTCTTAAATACGGAGGGCCCCAGAACAGTTCTTCACCGTCTTTACCAACAGAGAGCAACAAAGGAGATAATTTGTTTTACTGCTGAACAACAATCGGCATTTATATACAGAAGCACCTGCAGTGACAAACCTGGGGTTGTTGCCTTTTTATAAGGTTTACCAACAATTGCACAATCCAAGCTTTAAAAAAAAAATTATTTGTTTAGAAAAGAAAGTATCTAACCCTTACGGTTAGGGAAGAGACCTTTCCCATGTGAACTGAGTGAAAAGGATGCCATGTGAACTCTCCTGATTCATCTCAATAGGGTGTTAACTCTGAAGACCGTTTGTGAAGGGGAAGTTGAAATTCAATATTTTAAAATGTATTTTACAGGCAGAAGCTGTTTGGGTGAAGTCTGGGGGAAGGACATGAGCCTCTATCTTTAAATCCTAGGTGGCCTGAGAAAGGGAAACCTATGAAACTTTCAGAAACTCAGTCCAGATCTAAACTAAAATCCTTTGCCAGTGTAATAAAATCATTTGGGAGCAAGAG
Organism: Mesoclemmys tuberculata; assembly: GCA_007922155.1. Lineage (NCBI taxonomy): Eukaryota > Metazoa > Chordata > Testudines > Chelidae > Mesoclemmys > Mesoclemmys tuberculata. The sequence continues at coordinate 58,383,764 of ML675604.1, read as the reverse complement.
GAGAGAGAAAGATTCTTTACTACAACATTTTTGAAAAAAAACCTAATGCGGATGGCAAGAAAGTCTGTTTATTTAAGTGCCTCTGGAATCAGTGCTTACCCCAGCTGATCTCTTCTGTGCCTTATAACTAATCAGACATGATTAGTCCCATTGCCTTATTGGACAAACTTTGATCTCTATTCAGAGAGGGTACCCAGGACATTAAGAGTACGTCTACACACCAATTAGAAGATGTGATGACAACATGTGAAATATACCCAAGTGAGTTTTGAATTAGTTAGGTCACTTTAAAAAAAGTCAGTGCAGCTTCAGTTGCATAAGTTGAAAAAGCTTGTCTGGGAGTTGGGTATGTACTCACGTGGTCATCCTAAGCTACCATGGCTTCACTGCTATTGCTTTTTGAGCTAACTAGATCAAAGGTAGCTTAGAAGAATCTACCTGAGCTGCAGTCACAACTCTGATTGCAGTGTGCACATACCCTAACAGACAGATAGGGAACAGAACCGTCTCCTCTATATACCCAGGATCTAAAAAATGATTTGTGTAATGCACTAAATACCATGCAATTCACTCTTTCATAAAGATGCAGCTAATTTGCTTCTTGAAAAACTTACTGATTTGTATACTTTTCCCACACCCATGACCTCACACTGCAAAATCAGATCTGCTGCTGCCTGTGTATTTGACAAGAAGTTAGCATTTAGTCATAAAAGTGTCCGTAAAAATGATATCTTCTTACTTAGCAGCTCTACTACTTATGAGATTCCAAAGTTACGTCTACTTTATATATTTATATTTCTTAACTCCCATTAGACCAGAAGAGCCATTACACCTAAGACTGCATGAGAGGGATTCTATTATATCTCTTACATCATCAACAGAAGTGCTAACTATGGTATGATTGCTGGTTCTTATTTATTACTAAACAGAACGAGAATTGGGGCCTTAATTTGCAACCTCACACATTAAAGATATACTTTTTTTTTTAACTTGTAAGTGAGCATTTTTTATATATAAGTCAGTGAGAGGCAAAAGTAACGTCTTGATGCAGACGGATGAATTATTGACCTGTTTCTAACTTTCTTTTCTGAAGCCATTTTTAGGTAATTTTTACTAGTATCTTTAAAAAAAATTAAATACTTTCAAATATACACATTTTACAGGGCCAGATTTTGCCACCCTTATTCACATTCATTTTCTTATCTCACAGAAGTCCCATTGCTTTCAACAGTGTACTTTCAGAGTCAGATAGTACTCAAAAAAATTAGTAATGGTGACAGAATCTGGCTCAAAAGATATTTTTGACATGCCTGTAAGTCACATTAGCACAATGAATGATGACACTTTAGAACACAGTATTTTTAATAGAAAAGCCACAGAAAGCTAACTCACATTTTTGGGGAAAACTATTAATTTGCAATGTAACATCAGTAGGAGAAATTATAGGTTAAAATAACAAATGAGTTTAAGATTCAAACTAGTCTCAGGCCAATATTCTTCACTAACATTCATTAAGCACCTCTGATGTGAAGCTGCAATGTGCCAGTCACCAGAGATTTGAACATTTAAGTGCTTATTTTTTTTCCAATAGAGATTTCTCCGTTGACATTAATTAAGTTCTCTCTAGACTCAGAAACCTGGGAGAGCTTTATTAAAAGAACTTGCTGGCCAGATGGAGTTTTCCCTTCTCATGGAATTTTAATCCCCAGTATACAGCACTGACTATACATTTTAGGAGCCACAAATTTTCATTCTGATCCAATTAAACTGGGTGAATAATCTCTGGAACACAAATATGTTGAGTGCGATTTTCAAATGCAACAAAAAGATTAAGTACCTATATTATTGACTGTCAGTGGAAATTGGGCATTTAACTCTCATAAGCTTTTTTTGAAAATCCCCACCAGTGGTGTCTAACCATAAGGATATGCAGCTTTCAACTTCTAGTATGATAATCATGTTGAACATTCATATAGGACAATGGCAGGAACTCACTTTCAGGAAATAACACGTGTTAATAGAAATGTTTAAGTGATTTCCTGAACTAGGGCCTGAATGAGATATATTTAAGTAGAAAAATATTTAGGGTTACATTGTTTTAATTAATGAATAGAGCAATAGTAAAATAAAACCTCAAGAATTTAGATTGACTCCCATATATCTGTAGTTTCAGTACCTAGAATGGAATTTTTCCCTTTACATTTCTATCATATTCTGAACGTTAGTGTTTTGGAGATGGTCTTCTTTTGAACCGTAGACTGATAGAAGATTAGGGTTGGAAGGGACCTCAGGAGGTCATCTATCCTCTGCTCAAAGCAGGAACAATTCCAACTAAATCATCCTAGTCAGGGCTTTGTCAAGAAGGGTCTTAAAAACCTCTAAGGATGGAGATTGCACCACCTCCTAGGTAACCCATTCCAGTGCTTCACCACTCTCCTAGTGAAAAAGCTTTTCCTAGTATCCAAACTAGACCCTCCACCACTGCAACTTGAGACCATTGCTCCTTGTTATGTCATTTGCCTCCACTAAGAACAGCTTAGCTCCATCCCCTTTGGAACCCCCTCATAAGTCATGTGCCCCACCCCCCTGATCATTTTCATTGCCCTCCACTGGACTCTCTCCAATTTTTTTTTAGCCTTCTGGTAGTGGGGTGCCCCAAACTGGACACAATACTCCAAATGTAGTCTCACCAGTGCTAAATAGAGGGAAATCAGCACTTCCCTCAATCTGCTCGCAATACTCCTATTAATGCAACCCAATATGTCATGAACATTTTTGGGAACATGGGCACACTGTTGACTCATATCCAGCTGCTTTTTCACTGTGACCCCAAGTTCTTTTCTGCAGAATTGCTGCTTAGCCAATTGTTCCCCAGTCTATAGCATAACATGGGATTCTTCTGTCCTAAGTGCAAGACCCTGAACTACTCTTTGTTGAACCTCAGATTTCTTTTGGGCCCAGTCCTCCAATTTCTCTAGTTTGAGATGAAACCAAAACCCCAGTGCCTCACACAGAATAAATAAATACTTCAAAAAAGGAAACAGCTTTTGAATATATTGTTCCTCATGAGACAAAGGAATGTGAGTTTGAAATTAACTCCAAACTACATCTTTGTTATCCTTAGTCATTTTCAGCCTCAGATTTTTCAGTAATTCATTCCCCACCCCATGGAAGATTAAAAGTTCTGCAATACTCAAAAATACTCTGACACATTGATAAAAGCAGTTATTAGACTTCCACACAATGACATGATTGAATCCTTATTGTATAATATATGATCTATCAGAAAGAGAAGAGAGAGACTTTCTAATGAAATTGAGCACAGGACTAGCATTAAAAGATAGCTTCACAAAACACAGTACCAAAAAAACTATATTGGGCTATATTTTCAACACTTCCCTTCTCTTTCACAGCTGGTGGGATGACGGTGGGTCCTTGAGCTGGTCAGAAACTGGGGCTTTTTGGTCAAAATCCTCACAACTGAGAGCATATTGCCAAAACTGAAAAGTTTCCATACAGAAAATCTAAGCAAAATATTTCAGTTTGCTGAACTTAGTTGAAATGTTTCATTTTAGTACCATTTGACACTAAATTGTGTCCACTTACTTTTCTGCAGTGCCTCATGGAAGTTGTAATTCAGATACCTCATGCCCCCATTTTTCCCAATCCAAACTACATCTCTCATGATTCACCACAATGGGTTAGCAAGAAGAGAAGCTCTGGGGCATCATGGAAGATGTAGTCAGGCTAGGCAGGCTTTCATGTGGGGGAGAATGGCAGCATGAAGCACCTAAACTACTACAAATACCCATCACACCACTCCAGCTCAGGAAGATGTGGATTTAATGTCTTACTGAGCCAAAATGAAACATTTCAGTTTAAGAATGATTAAATGTTTCACTTCCATTTTTTGGGCAAACTAAGCAAAGGCCCATAGTGTTTGCAGTCAGAGCAAAAGTGAAATGGAAAATCTTGACTTGCAAAGTTTTATCACACACCTTGCTAAATGCTGCAGGAACAGTTATCAGAGAAGGAATCTGTTTTATCACGGTTTGTGAAACTGACTCTTGTAAACAGAATATGCTGGAAAAGCAGCTCTCACAAACAGAATTATTAACCAGGAAGGTAAATTGTTTTGCTAACTACCAGAAAATGGATGCATCCAACTCACAACCAAAATGTATTAATCAAAGCTAAGCATTGTTCCTTATGTCTGTGGACTTCCAGGAGTTTTTGTGAAGAAAGAAGTCTGAATAGCATCATTGTTCAAAATCAGCTGATCCTCTTAATTACTTTTGCATGGGGATCCAGGACTTCAAAATGAAACAGATATTAATACTTATTTGTGAAAGCTCCAGATTCACCACTGGCATGCAATTCAGAATGAAGAATTATTGTGTTAGCAAAGCACAATGTACCATGAGAGGTAGATATGCTGAGTATCTATCCTGTGTAAACCAATCTTAGAACAGGGTTTTGTAATTTGAAATAGAGCTGCTGCTCTTTTAGACTCCAGTCCTTCCAGTTATTCCATAGGGATAGATCTCTGTGCTCTTGTTAAAGTATCACTGACTTCAAAAGGGATCCACAAGGTTTTACCCCACAGACTAACTTGCTGGATCTGAGCACAGTCAATTACTGTCTTATAATTGCTGAAAATTACTAGAAGAGAAAGAAAAGAATGCCAGAAATAAAATAAATGGTTGATTTTTAGACTCTGCATAAACAAACTGCACCCTTATTGGATATTAACATGCCAGAGGTGAGATCTGTGAATCACAAAGCTCACTGAATATCACAAGTTAAACAAAATTTGATTGTATAGTTATTCCCCCTTTTGCTTAAGGCTATTAATATAGTGATGTCTTTTGGGGTATCCAAAACGGTATGTCACCTTTCCCTCTCTCTCTCTCGCTGAGGCAGAAGAGTGATGAGAGAGAGAGAGATTTGCTGCTGCTAAATTGCGTGTCAGCCCCTTGACACCCTAGTCTATCAGTTAGCGCAATAAACTTCTCCGTAACCTGTCAGCCCTTCAACTTACATGTAACACTTGGTACATGTCAGTTCCAGAATTGCCTTGAAGAGTGTCTCCCTACACTGGATGCTTACAGAAATTATCAAATTTGCTGTCTCCAAATAGAGAGAGAGTGTACACAAGTAGCCTGTTGATTCAGTTGAAGATGCACACCCTTCTTTAATACACTGCACTGAGATGAACTGACTGTGAGATCAAGAATAAATGTATTAATAAGAAAAGATAATAGAAATAAAATACGGATATAAGCAAATCAAAAGTACAGTATGCTTTCTGGTAACTGAAACTTAATAGGCTACAATCCTTGCCTAAGGCAGTTTTCTTACCTTAAGTCTTTTCACAGTTTCACAAGCCCTCCCCCATCACCCTTAGGCCAGGATCCAGCTTTCATGGGTGTAAAGAATATTGATCTCTTAGTTCCCTCAGTAATGAATATGCAAAATGTCCCCCCAACCACTTTTCTTATAGTCCAGTAAACCTTTGAAATGTATCCTTTGAAGTGTAGCTGAAGACAAAGTTCCTCTCTCCTTCTGATTGTTCTTCAGGTGCAGACACCATGTTCTTATTTCTCTGTTAATTTGCTTTTCCTGTTGATTCAAAAGCAAATAGAGTCCTTATTGTCTCTGGTTTACACTGCTCCATTTACATTTGAGACCCAGGCAGATGGGCCACTCAACATTCCTTTGTCTGGGACAAACTTGTTTATCAACCCTGCCTGGCTTCGGCATATTTTCAGCATGCCCACGCACACACCTTTTTATTTGTTACCCATACATAAACCACTCCATGACTATGACCATTATAATATAATCTTTCATTTGATGCCTTCCACAACATTATTTATAAATAAATACTATGATAGGAATGGGTTAGGTGTGGTGAGTATGTCAGGCCTGATAAGAATTGTTGTTACGTGACTGTAAACGCTTTTCCAGTGGGCACTAAGGGGCGTTTAAGGTCACATATGTAGACATTATGGGCATTTTGGCTTAGATCTACAAAGGGACTTGGATACCTTAACCCCAGTTCTAGGCTCAATTGTGATCCACAAACCACCTGCTCAGCTGTCGTCTAACCCTGTAGGACTTAAACTCGCTCAGCATCTAAATTTTGGTTGTAAAAGTTCTGTAGGTATCTAAGTTTCTGCCTCTGAGCATGCATGCTGCTGCCTCACTTTAGGCTTCTGGACACCTATCTCATGCCTATACCCCAGTTCAATCTACAAACTGGGGAAGTTAAGTGCTTCTCTTGCTTCTTGGCCTGATCCAGTAGGCGTCCTCTGAGCACATCTAACTTCAAAGAAAATGGGTGCCTGCCAATCTTCCTTATAACCTTTATCCCAGTTGTTAGTGCACTTACCTATGATGTGGGAAACCAGGGTTCAATTTCCCTCTGTTTCTGATGGGGAAAAAGGAGACCCTGGCTCAAATTCTACCTCTCTGAAAGTGCTCTAGCCAATGGGCCATGGGTTATTCTAGTGACAGCTTTTAAATCTCTCCTGTCACTTGGGATAAATAATTAAAGAGTCATTAGTGCAGGAGGACTGAACCCTCAATCTTCCATCTCTTTGGTGAGTGACCTAGACACTAGACTATAGACTGATTCTCACTTGGTCTCAGGCCCAATTGATATTTGAGTATTTAATAGAAAGTGGCACAGCTTCAACAAGAGAAAGACACTCACATGAGAATGTCTCATAGTCCAGTCCCAACTCCCACCCAACAGATTTAACAGGTTTAACAGGTTGTTAAACTTGTTCTTGCAAGAAACAGCTTAGGCACCTAAGGTGCCAGTTGCTGAGAGAGGGGTTCCCAGCTGTAGACCACCTCCCTGCAACCTTGATGTAGGCACCTATCACCAAGAGATAGGGAGGTGCATTTAACACATGCTTTTGATTGGCATGTCCCATTGGCTAGATTAGGCAGCTTCTACTCTAGTATGATGGATGTTGTGGAACACATCATCAAGCACATCTCTTTCTCTCCCCCCATGTATTGTACAGTAACCCTAGGAATTTAACTCAGGTTCTGTGCATTCAATTGATTTTCTAAGTGCTGCGACACTCCAGCATGGATCCAGACAGTTATAGTATAAATGGATGATAAGGAAACTATTATTGTTTCATTATAGGTGATAAATCTCATTTTCAAGACCCCATGGATTATGTAGATGAATATTAAAGCACAGTTTACCTTTAAATACAATTGCTAAATAAATTTTATCTACTAGCCATGAAAACAAAGATACTAATTATGTATGTTGCGCTAAAGAAATGTGTAGCACTAAATGCAATTATTTATTTTGTTAGCAGTGAGTTATCCAAATATATCAAGTAAGGATAAAGGAAAGGATTTCAGATATGATTTAAAATTCTCTACAACTGACTAACAAAATAACTGAGAACCCTTCCTACTATTTTGGCTCTTCAGAATGTATATCCGTGTACATTGCCAGAAACCTTTTAACAGATTGGTTTACCAAGTACATACATTAGATAAATTGATGATAAAATAACTTTTTGACATTATATTAGGTAAAGATGCTTTAAGTGAGGCCAAGATAAATGTGGGAACACTATTTTGAAAGAAAAATACTCCTGTAACAATTACATTACATAGCAATTGATGATCATGTAATTACTGCACACATTCATTAGTATATAATTATTTGTCTTTGTTAAAGTCCAAAAGATTTGAAGGTTAAGACAAATATACAATAGAAATGTATCCAAACCTGTATTTTATATTAATTTCCTATCCTTCCCTTTCTTTAATATCTAAATTAAGGTAACTTTTCTCATCAGCTCTTCACGTACACTCAAATAATCCCCTTTACAAAAAAAGTTTCCAGTGGCCAATTTTGCTAACATTTTCTATCCATAGCCATGTTGTCATTCCCAAACATTATTTTCTTCTACAAGATTATTTCCTGTTCTTCTCATCTAAGATTGCTTTCCCAAATAGTAGTATTTAGTAGAGCCTAAACAAAAACGCCTAAACTCCTTCCACATTTAAGCACTTAAACAAGGGTCCTGATTTTCAAAGCATGAGCATCCAGCATCTCTCACTTAAAACTAAAGACACATCGCTTTTGAAAATCAGGCCAAATTATAGGCAACCCTTTATTTTTACTTTTTTCAAAATCTTTCCCCTTCTCTTTTAATAAGCTATCCTTGGGAACCCCCTGTTTCTGTCTGTTACCTTGCCATTGAATGCCCTGAACTGGCATAACAAATTTTACAATGAGAAGTCACAGGATGCTGAGGTAGCAATAGACATATTTTCACGATGGTGATAAAGGTTGACCTACATTACTTTGTTTATCAAAGAGAGCTGACAGCTAAATATTAAAGGGAGAGAGGAATCTTACCTGGGGACACTGTCCTAGAGAAGAACCTTATGGCAAAGTGCCATTATGGCAGAGCAGGACTGTGAAAAAGGGAAGAGTTTGGCTGAGAGGCACTTCCCTTTGGAAAATTAAAATTATTATAAATAAACCATCTTAAAAAACCCCCAAACAAATCAAATGGTTTGGAATAGATATGTGTAAACATCCAGGAGGTCAAATCCTACCCTGTGTCATGTAGAAGCTGCTCCACTGAAGTCAAAGATAGCCATCCCTGTGATAGCTGTATGTGTCATTAGCAATTCAGTCTGATGTAACATGGCACAATAACAGAGTTGTCCAAGCAGAAGACTTGGAACCATGCACTCTTGTGTTCTAATTCCAACCCCAGCTGTGACTCTCTATGAGACCACAGGCAAGTCAGCTAAGAACAGATACTACCACTCTAGTCCTCCATGCTAACAAAGCCCTGATTAAAGCAGAAGTATCCCACAGTTGTTCTGCCAGGGTACAGAGGATTTTGGGAGCATAATGAAGGGGAATGGATCACCTTCACACTGTGGGGCCCAAGTCAGAGTGAGCTTCTAAACACGGTCACATATGATTGAGGTCAAGCTTAGACAGGAACATGGGGAGAATTAGTGGATCCTTGACAACGTTAAAAAGTTCAAAACCCACAGCAATTAATGTGTTAGAAGACAGAGATCAGCTGTACTGCTTCTCTAAGGCCTGAGATGTTAGGTTTCTTTTCTTCCCGGTCCCATTGGATTTCCAATGTGTTCAGCCCAGTTACTCAGGCTCTGAGAAAGATGAGAGATGTGCTCCCCCCACTCTCTTTTCCAGTTTCTCCAACTAGGAAATGGAGATAACAACTCTTACCTCCTTCTTGGTGGTTTCTGAGCATTTATTAATCAATTAAGCACTCTCACTGTCTTTCCTGGCCCAATGACTATTTATTGTCATTATGAAAGACTACAGATTCCACTACGAATAACAGTGAATAGTCAACAGAGTGAGAATGACTCTATGGCATGGTAGTTAGGACAGTCACCTAGCATGTGGTGACCCCAGCTAGAGTCCTTCCTCCAATGACTATTTATTTATACAATGTGGAACAGCTTCAACAGCTGAGGCTGAGAGAACCCCATAGTAAAGTATCTCATAGCCCAGCTGCTCTTCTACAATATGTGAGACCCAAGTTCACATCCCTGCTCTGTATCCGGGGGGTGGAGAGAGAAGGAAATGGATGTATCTCCTGCATGCCAGATGAGTATCCTAAACACTGGGCTAAACGTTATAAGGAGGCTTGCAGTGTCAACTTCACCTGTTTATGAATGGCTTCTTAGTCCGGAAAAATGTTTTGAGGGTGAAATTATTAGGCAATCCATACTGAATTTACAACCTCTTTTGCAGTTGTCTGAAACTGTATTTTTTAGAAAATATATTATTTGTCTGAATTTTTGCCCATCTCTAGTGAACTGTTCAGTATCATTTCATGGATGCAGTTACTGAAGGATATCAGATGATATCTGAGAAGAAAAGCGAGAAGTATATTAAAATGAACAAGCAGATCGACAATTTACAGTGTGTTCCATTTGTAGAACTGGTATTTATAATTATTGCAATTCATATAAATACACATCAAAATTGGAACTAATTGTATGAATTAATACACGAACCAGTATGTGTATCGGCCTTCAAATACTCTCCTGGTACTATACAATCTGAATGATTCTGCAATTCTTTTCTAATCAACTTTTTTTAAGGTGATTAACCAATCAACAAGCCAGGAACTGGTCTTGTGACTCCCAGACCAGATATACAACCTCACAGGAACAACAACAACTCAGTCTGCTCAACATCATAGAATCATAGGGTTAGAAGGAATGGCAAGGATCATCTAGTCTAAAGCCCTACCAAAATGCATGATTTGTTGTGACTAAGCTATCCAAGACAAACGGATATACAGCCTCCTTTGGAAATCCTCCAGTGAACAAGTCTCCATGACTGCCGGAGGCAGTCTGTGCCATTGTCCTAGTATTCTTACAGTTAGGAAGTTTTTTTCTGAGACTTAATTTTTCATCTTCTATGCTGTAGTTTGAACACAGTGTCGCTAGTCCTGCCCTCTGTGGCAAAAGAGAACTACTTTTCTCCATTTTTTTTATGGCAGTCTTTCAAGGATCTGAAGACTGCTATCATAACCCTCCTTAATCTTTTCCAAACTAAACATTCCCACTTCCTCCAGTCTTTGCACTTACGGCTTGCCTTTCATCCCTTTGACCATCTTTGTCACTTGCCTCTGGATCCTTTCCAGTTTCTCTGCATCCTCCTTCCTATACATTGGTGACCAAAACTGGACACAGTAGAGTCCTAACCCGGGGTGAAATAGAGTGGTACTATCACCTCCCATAACGTGCATGCTATGCCTCTGTTAATTAAACCTAAAATTGCATTATTTTGTATATTAATTTCTTTTGGCAACAGCATCATATTGCTGACTCATGTTGGGGTTGTGATCTACCAAAACTCCCAGATCCTTTTCATCAGGGTCGCTGCCAAGTTAGTTTTCCCCCATTCTGTATTTGTGCATTTGGTTTTTCTTCCTTAAGTGTAGCACCTTACATTCATTTATGTTGAATTTAATTTTGTTGTGTCTAGCTCAGTTCTCCAGTCTATCAAGAGCCCTCTGAATTCTAGCTCTATCCTCCAAAGTATTGGCGATCCCCCTAATTTTGTGTCATCTGCAGTCTTGATCAGTATGCTCTTGATACCTACATGCAGATAATTAATGTTAAACAATACTGGACCTAGAATAGATCCCTGTGAAACCTTACTTGAGACCTCCCTCCATTCTGACATAATTCCATTAATAATTACTCTTTTTGTTTGCGGTTGTTTAACCAAGTATTTATGTACTTAATGGAGTTCTGTCACTCCAGGGCTTGGAACTCATGCCTGCTTGACAGTGGCAACAGACTCCATAAGCTCTAGCCTTGCTCTTGCCCCTGCTCCAGCCCTGTTCCTAGACCTGCTTCAGCCTCACTCCGACCCTGACTTAGATGCCTGTCTCTGGCTTCGACCACTAGGCCAGACAGCTACAGTTCCAACCACGCATGACCATCCCCATTACAGTTGCCGACAGTTTTAACATTCACATGATCAAATTATTCAGAAATAAAGCATGTGTTTTTAAAGTTCAGTATTAAAACTCATAGATAGCATGTCATAACACACGAGTTTAATCATGTAAAAAAGAAAAGTTCAAATACTGAAGCAGCTTTTGCCCTGCAAGTTAACGAGCACATCTACTTAACAATTCTGCATGCCTCTAACACTGCTAGTAGGATGGGAATTCTCTAGTGAGAAGTTTTAACTTTGGGCTAGTTACTGGATAGGTGCTATTAGAGTCCGTCATGTCACTGATGCATGTATTTATGACTCCGTGAGAATGCAGTGACGTTATAGAAACAGCTGTCTATTAAAGTGCTGTTACAGGACATTGTGTCAATAATATATGGACTAAGGGTCTTCAGGAGGACACATGGACAAGATAGATCATAATAACTCAAGTAAGAGGAAGCACAGTCCATCATACGATGTCAATGATTTGTAGATTAAGTACAGAGAACTGTCTCACATGCTGCCATTGACATCACTGGAAAACAGATTAATTCTTTCCTACAACCATCTTTGGCAACACTCACATGTCAAAGAAAATTAAACAACAAATTTATGTATTGGAAAAATACCTAATTCAGGAGTTGGAGAATAGTGTCTTATCTATCTTATTATCCAGAGGCATGACAAACTGCTGAAAACTGAGAAGCTGTTAACTGTGACTTTCCTTTCTTTTTTAGATTAAACTAACATCTCACTGTTGTTTAGCTGTATGTTTGGTACCAAAAGAAAAATTAAAAATAATAAATAATTATGGTAAAGTTATTTGTATTGAAGTAGCACCTAGAGGTCTCAATAAAAATTGGTAAAGCATAAAAAGTTTAGAATTTAACAATAATATTTACATTTTCCCCATTTTACAGCTGGGGAACTGAGAAGTTAAATTACTTGACCATGTTCACATAGAAGTCTATGGCAGAGACAAAAATTGAAGGCCCAGTTAGGTGCCTTAAACACATGACCATCCTTTCCCTGGTAAATATTACTTTAATTCATTAATGCATAACAGGAACATTATTTAAGATAATTGTATCCAGAACTGTAGAAATTAAAAAGTGTATCCTACATTAACTATTCATAGATTCCAAGGCCAGAAGGACCACAGTGATCATAGAGTCAGAAACTTCCGTATAATACAAACCATAGAAATTCCATTAATTCCTGTTTGAACTGGAGCATATCTTTTAGAAAAAAAAATCCTATCTTGATTTAAAGATTATCAGTGATGGAGAATCCACCACAAACCTTCTGATCCAATGGTTAGTTATCTTCTTTTTGTCTGCTATACTGAAAAGCCCATCATCAAAGTTTTGTTCCCCCCATAGGTACTTACAGACTGATGAAGTCACCCCTTAACCTTCTCTTTGTTAAACTGTATACACTGAGCTTCTGAAGACTAACACTAAAAGGCATAAACAACGAGAGTTCTGTAGCACTTTAAAGACTAACAAATTTATTTTCTTCAGGCATAAACTTTCATGGTCTGTAGCCCACTTCATCAAATGCAAGGAATGGAAATCAGATAGGAGGTGTATATACACATCCAAGGATAAGGAACAACAATGGGGAGGGTAGGTGTAGGAAAGTCCCTCAGTTAGAGTAGATGAGGCCTATTCACAACCATTGATTAGAAGGTGAGAATGTGTGAACAGTGACAATTACTTCTTGTAATGAGACAACCTTTCCAAGTCCCTATTCAGACCCAGTTTAATCGTGTCATGAATAGGAGAGGAGGTTGGCAGGGGAGGCTCCCTGCGACTGTGGGGCCTATTTCCGTTCCCTTGTTAATTCACGTCTCCGGGCGGAGTTCCACTGGGCGGTGTCCGCTGGCTCCCTGGACATCTTCGAGGAGCGGTGGGCACTGTCCGGGGTTCTCTGCTCGGTGTCCCCTTCTGGTCTCCTAAGTTTGATCCTGTGACCATCATGCCCTTTCCTGTTTTATTCATTTGTTGTCCCCCATAACTCGTTGAACCCAGGTTCAGTGGTTCCTCCTCTAGGTTGGGAGGGGAACCTTTAGCAGTGGGTGGGCTTGTGCCCACCCACGTCCCCTGGTGTTCAAATAGTGGGCAGAGGGTTTTTAACCTTTTATGGTCCTCTGGCCTGACTTTATCACATTTGCTATAGAAATGATAATCAGATCATAAAAGCGAATTATTTCAGGTGGGCAAGGAGCATGAGCAGATGAACCCTTAAGAAACAGAGAGCTATTTTTTTCCCTTTGTCAGAATAACTACAGAGGAAAGAAATGAAATATATAATTCGAACAGCTTATTTTGAATTTGGAGAAAAATGCAATTCTATCTGGAGATGAATAAAGCCATTTATACATATGCAATAACATCTTGCTCTTGAAAGCCTCCATCCTGCAAAGACAGTACAAACCATGTGTAGCCCTTTGAAGTTAATGGGACTTCTCACAATGAGTTAAATTAAACACGTGCATAAGTCTTTGCAAGATTAGGCCTAAATAATAGGATGTGGATAAAGCTAAAATGTCATGCCTCATCATGCCTTCCCCTATGGAATAAAGACTATAAGGTGAATGTAACCCCTAATTCATAAAGTATTACTTAGAATTAGATATTACATTCACTGATTTTTAACCAACTGTCATGAGGGAGTAGGAAGCCTGGAATATAACAGAAATTCTAATTTCCCAACAGGAAATAATAAATAATATCTGAATCTTACATAGCAATTTTCATTTCAAAGGTTCAGATCATCAAAGGGAGTTAGGTACCTAAATATATTTGAGGATCTAGATCAAAGTGTTTAACAAAAGAGGACAATATCATTATCCCAATATTAGAAATGGTCAGGCTGATACACAGGGAGGTAAAGTGACTTTGCCAAGATCCCCCAGCAAGCCAGTGACACAACCAGGAAGAGAATTTAGGTCTCCCGAGTTCCAGTCCAGTGCTCTATTTGCCAGACAACACTGCCTCCTTAAATAAACGAAAGCAGTGTGTTAATACACTGGTCCTCAAACTTTTTCATACCATGAACCCAATGTACAACAAAAAAGTTCCAGGACTTCCTTCCATATAAACAAAAAGAAAAGGAGAGTGGTCATAACCCTCCTCAGATATGATCACAATTCCCAAGTTGAAAACTGATGTGCTAACAGATCCAGTTGGATGAGCAAGCATTTATACCATGAACAAAGGAAGACTATACCTTCAAATATTAAGACTAACAAGCAGAACCCTCTTAAATCAAGTTAGTTAAGATATCCCAACTATATATACAAAATGATGAGGTCTAGCTTAGCTGTTACCACTCAAGAAAAAGAGATCTTGGAGTTATCATGGCTAGTTCTATGCAAACATTTGCTCAATGTGCTGTGGCAGTCAAAAAAGCTAACAGAATTTTAGGAACCAGTAGGAAAGGGATAGATTAAAAAGACAAAGTATCATAATGCCACTATATAAATCCATGGTACGCCCACACCTTGAACACTTCATGCAGTTCTGATCAACCCCATCTTGAAAAAGATATATTAGAATTGGAAGTTCTAAGTACAAAGGGAAACAAAAATGATTAGGGGTATAGAACAGACTCCATATGGGGAGAGATTAAAATGAGTGGGACTTTTCAACTTAGAAAAGAAATGACTAAAAGGGGGTATGAGAGATAGAGGTATGATATAATATAATATGAATGGTGTGGAGAAAGTCACTAGGAAAGTGTTATTTATCTCATCGCATAACACAAGTACCAGGGGTCACCCTTGAAATTAATAGGTAGCAGGTTTAAAACAAACATAAGGAAGGACTTCTTCACACACCACAAAGTCAACTTGTTGAACTTATTGGTGGGGTATGTTGTGAAGGCCAAAAGTATAACTGGATTCAATATAGAATTAGATAAATTCATGAAGGATAAGTCCATAATGGCTATTCAACCAGATGACCAGGGATGCAACGCCATGTTCTGGGTGATCCTAATACTCTGATTTCCAGAAGCTTGGAATGGATGACAGGGAATGGATCACTCAATCATTGCCCTGTTATGTTCAATCCTCTGAAGCATCTGGCACCTGCCACTGTTGGAAGACAGGATACTGAACTGGACAGACCCCTGGTCTGACCCATTATGGTTATTCTTATGTCCTTATGAAAGCAGAAAAAAGTCAGTTATCAACGTCTCCAAATCCATTGTTATCTAAGAACTTTTTTTATATATATTTATTTAAGATTTGGACAGGAGTTATCATGGAATTGCACACAGAGAACTAGGCTGCTTGCCAGAACTAAGATTTCTTTCCCACACCTTTTTGGCTTTTTGTTAAGGAGTCCTTGAGAGCAGAGCTACTTAAGGTGGTAGAAGAAAAAGAAAAAAACCCATAATTTCCTCTTCTCTCCAAGATCTTAATTATTTGATTCCTTCTCTCCTCAGAGTTATTTCCTTGTGATATGTGGGTATAAAAAAATGTTATCCTTTCACTCTCCTCCAGAACAGAGAGGACTCAGATTTTCTTTTTATTTCCCTAATTAAAGTCTTCCCTGGCTAACAGAGTGGTACAGTGTTACTACAATAGAGCTGGAAGGAAAAATTGCCACAAAGATTCTTACCTGAGAAGAAAGTGTCTATGTCTGCTTGTTCATTAGAGTTTGACTTGGAAAAAAAAAACCAACAAAAACATACACAAAACAAAACCCCTGATTTCACCAACTTTCAGATAATTGTCTGCTATTATGCTCCAGCCAGCTCAACTATTGTTAATTTAAGGAAGCCACAGGTGTAGTCCTCAGTGATCAGGTAAAATGGTCAGCGTGAGTGATTAGCTCCTTTGAAAATCAGGCCACTTTTATTGAATACCAAATATAGAATTAAGAACTGAACTTCAAGGCACCCAAATTTCAAAATTTTGACACTGCTTCCCAATTGAACTTCATTTTGAAGAATACCGCTCACTGAAGTCTCAAAGCTATATATATTCCACACAATTTGGAGTCCCCTGACTTTTACTGTTGAAAATTATTTTAATAAAAAAACCATGAAAATGAGATTATAGAAAGAGGTATGTGTTCTAAAGGAACAAATCCCAGATCATTTTAATTGTCCTACATAAACAATTGTTTATATCTGTCATTTTGAGCCTCTGTTACACACTGAATCCTAAACTTGGGCCTTGGAAGATTAAGAATTAGGATTCTGAACAAAGTTCACATTTCTTTATAATACAGCAAGCTTCTATCTCAGTCATGGGTTACTATGTGTTTTTTAAATTTAATTTTGTTCTCTTGATTTTACTAAGTATTTTCTTCTAAAGGACTCTATTTATTCCAAAATATCACAGTTAATATATTACTCAAATGATAGATTGTTGGGGAGGAAATGTCTGTATTGAATAATTGCTATTTAAGGACAACATGTATATGGTTCTATGGAAAATATATGTAACATTGATTAGTGATAAAATTATGGGCATAGGTAACCTTCCATTTGATGCTGATCTATGTCTATGCTTACTGTGTACATTGTATGTATCTATGTCCTATCCTGTACGTTAGCTGACCTTGTATGCCAATGCAGAATCCTCTTAAAGCTCATGGAGTTTTTCACAGGCACAGGACCCTGTCTAGAGTAGCAGCATTAAGTTAGTCCCTGAGCAAAAAATAAAAATTCCTCTGCATTACTTATACTCTCTAGATCCCTTATAATCCCTCTTAATAGCCTTCCAAGTTCAATGTACTGGTGTATTATAAAGATTTCTTGAGTGGGCTGCTTTGAGGGAGATGGGGGTGGAGGTGGGGTAGATCATTCCTCTAAATGGGAGGGGCAAAGGAATAGGAGGGGGAGTGAGGGGATCTATTGAGCCTTAGGGGGAGTTGAAGCAGACATCTCCTGGCTGGGAAGGAGTGTCCCAGTAGTTCCTACTGCCATTCCTACAACAGCTCGTGGGCACCTTGTGCTCAGTACTGCCCCACAGCAATTGGTGCTCTTGCTACTGTCTCTCCCATGGGACTAGTGTCTCTGTTAGGATCTGTGTTGGCACTATCTGCTCCCCAGCAGCCAGCCCTATCTCATGTGCCACCACGATTCTTCTCCAAGTCCCCTTTCAGCCTCTTTCCCTGCATGTGAAACAGAGATCTGACCCACCCCACCTCCAATATTTCCACTGAGTGGGCGTTAGTTCCACTGTCTCTGGGGATACCAACATTATATTTGTAGTTTCCTAAGATGATAACGGCAAGCAGACATGAAGCATGCTTTCAAGTTTTACTCCTACTTTCATTAATGACTAATATTAAGAGTTGCATCACCATTGTATTAATTTATCTGTCATCCCTATTAGTTGTGCATATGTTATGCCCTAGTTTATTTTTAAATACTAGATTTGCAACTGGTACTGGAAAATAAAAACTATCAAAGCAGGAATTCATTGGGAGGAAAAAAATATTCTCCTCTGAGCTAGTGAATAAAAGTAAGACATTTTAGCCACTGTGGAGCTATCAGTGGTTGGAACTAGGATTGGTACTACAGCTTCATAAATACACATTGAAAGAACTAACTACTGTAGATGGTTACTTTAGCCAGAGAGACTCTTTGTGCAACATATTGGATGTTTAGGATATGCGTAGCTATGTTATACTATGATAATAGTAGATATCCCAGAAAAACATACCAAACATATATGGACCTAACTAGACATTGTCTTAAATTACAGGAATCATCTCCTTTCTTTCTCTTTCTCCATTACTTTTGCTACTACAGGTTAGCTGCATTGTCTAGCATGATAAAAGCAATAGAATGTCAAGAGATGAGTCAGACAATCATGCTAATATTCTCTGGCACTGATTCTTCAGACAGATTCTATACATAACAACTGAGACTGCAACAAGCATAATACATGTTTGCAGTTTCATCTGAGCACAGATCAGGCTATTTCCTGGGGACCAATGATTGAATGGGGTTAATAGTCCTTGGCTGCATCTCAGGCTCACTCTTTCCAGAAGGTTATAAATTGCAAGAAAATGTCCTGTTTCTTGATTGTTATTACTTAAATACTAATGTGTGTTTTGGTCACTTCATATCCATGGCCTGTGTCATGCTTCCATAAATCTCCTCTCTGTAGTCCACTACTGTTCCAGTCAATTGTGTGAACTATTAATTAGCAAAGCCATGCTAATACGAGTCTCTTCAAATCTTCCTTTTATAAATTCAGTCCAGTCTTCAGAAACTTCCCTGAAAAATCAATAAAGTGTACTGCATTATAAAATATCCAGTGAAATTATTATCTATATAAAGAGGTTAGTTAGTAGAAGAAACTTAGTCCCAGAAGTACAGAGAGAGAATGGGTGACTCTATAAGCAGGGTGGTGGGAGACAAAGGTCCAGTCTAGTCCTTTTGGTCCAATGACTCTAATTATTTATCCAAAATGAAACAGCTTCAACTGGAGAGACTAAGAAGGCAACATCACAATATCCCAGTGGTTAGGTCATTCATTTGAGAGGTGGGAGACATCTGTTCAAAAATTTTCTCTCCAGTAGGCAGAGAGGTGAATTGAACCTTGAACTCCCATGTCCCCAGCAAGTATTCTAATCACTAGGCTGATGGTTTTAAGGGAACAATGAGCACCACCTCATCCAGCTGGATTTTGAATGGGGCCTGATTCTGTAGGCATGCTCAGAGCCACCTAATGGATTGGGACCTGCTGGTAACATATATGTTCTCCTCCCATCCCCTCCCAAATTTTCCATGGATAATGTTGGGGCTGAGGTATCCAGACAGCTAATGAAGCAGCAGTTTGCATGCCCAGAGAAAGAAATTTAGGTACCTAGGGAAATTTTATATCAGAAATTAAGGTTCCAAGCGAGTTTAGGCTCCTACAGGATTAGGCAGGAGCTGAAAGAGAGTTTTGTGGATGTGTGGTGCCTAACACTGGGATTTAGGTGCCTAAATCCCTTTTGCAAATCTGGGCCATATTGGCTTTGTAAGGCAATTTAAAACTACTGCCAATACCTGGGCATATTTTTCAAGTGTTCTCATAGATTATTTCATTTATCATGCCTGCATTCTGACCCTTATAACTTGTAATAACTTGTATTACTTCCATTACTGAAATAATTCTATCCTTGATTTCCAATGAAATCTAAGGCTCTTCCATTTGTTTAAAATTTACTTTCAGCATATCTTACATGTACTGCTGGATCCTCAAGTGGCATAGATGAGGGTTATTCTTTTTTTTTAAACCAGCTGCAGATCTGTACTTTAATACCCGCTGAAGATCTTTCTGAAGTGTGGAAAACCTTTCCATGCTTTCTACATTAGAAAGGTCAGTGCCAGTTTTCAAAAGAAGTTTTCTTTTATTTAAAAAACTTTTAATTAGACCATCAGCATGCTATGTATCCAGAGATCATCTGCATTTTCCATTGTATATTCTTAAAGAAAAAGCTTACATACTGTAGCCAATGAATCCACGAGGAGAACAGAAATTATTTCAAAATGTAATTAATTTAATAGAAACTCATGTCCCTGATCTAGAATATTAGAAGGAGTCTTAAAAATTCTATAGAAAGATTAATATTTTCTATTAAGTTGTGTAGGGTTTCTATATGGGATGTATTTCTACATATGTAATCTGTAAACCATTAAAGTTCTCAACCTAAACTTTTGAATTTTAAACCTGCACTTGTAAGACTAAGCTTAACACACTGTAATTTGCCTTTCATTTTGAACTACAAATTGAACCTTTTATATGACTGTTCTGTATCCTGAACTTGATGTTCTGTACGCCTGTATTAGTTTAGATTGGGTACCATGGAAACTGGAGTGTATTGTTTTTAACCTAAATCCTTTGTCTCTTTCCTCATTTCTTTAAAACAAATAACAATGACAGCCAAAACAAGTAAAGACTATATATTGTTTTTGGCTTAATCTCCAGACCAAGAATTTTGGGGGTGTGGAGTGTTTGGTATTCACAAAATGTGACTGATATGTACTGAAGTTCTCAATTTACACTGAGAACAGGGATAACCTTAGCAGCAGGAACCCCAACCATACCACAGCAGTATCCTGGTGCTTTAATCTTGCCTGAGTGGGTATAAATGTGTGTCCTTTGCCTTCCTTCTGAGGCCAGTCATCTGTGACAGATGCTGCTACTTCACCAAAAAAAAAAACAAAAAAACAAGAAAACAAACAAAAACAAACCAGTAAGGAAGTGAATTGGGAACAGCAACTTCTCTCTTAGCTGCCACCCAGCCCATAGATAACAATCACTTTTGGCCATTACCAATGTGAGTTAGGTTCGAAGCAGAGATGAAAAAGCCTGTATGTATATAGTTACCAATTCACTGTGCCATGTAATCCCAACTATTGTTTCCATGTTGTAAAAAAAGACTCCAAAGTCTGTCTGTCTGTTTTGGACTTTGAGACAAACAAAGTGCTAGGAGAAAGATGCTTGCCCCTCTGTCCAAGCCACAGCTTTCTGGGATGGAATTTAATCAGAGACTGAGATGGTTGTGTGTCTATTGTTAGATATAAAAAATTTTACACCACCAGGACAGTATTTTAGGGGCAAAACTAGAGTCAGCATAACTGATGGAAGAATTCCTTCTCTCTCTCTTTGGAAAATAGGGGAGTTCAAGGTGGTAAAGGTAGGATGTTCATCAAGGTAGTTGAAGATGAGTGCATTGCTTCCTTTGGGATACTCTGAATTCTAGCTCTGAAACTACTAGTATTAGATACTTGGATCTCTATGGTCTTGATTTTATAAAAATAAGTATATAAAACTGTTCGTTCATATTGCATGTGCAATTGTATTCCTAATTTGTATTTCCATATGATCACACAATTATATAGATCATTTGTATGCAGAAATATTCAGGTAAACATGTAACTGGCCATTGATACACACCTGATTTGTCAGCTGATTTGTGTGAGCAATCATGGTAAGTGAGTCTGTAAACTAGTGAGTTTTGTTTCTTGTAGCTTCTAAACTTATGCCCAGCTTTATGATTTATAAAAACCATTGATCCACTGTCCGAAGGAAAATAATTGTTAGGCCATTAACCAGGATATGCTTGCATCCTGTGAAGCTCATGTTCACCATTGTGATATGTGTACTGAATTTAAAGAGCAAAAACTTTTGAGGTGTTCTCACTCATTGCTACTATGGACTTCAATCTTATTTCCAGGGGACAAAGGGATAACATCTATGATACTGGGTTGGAGGTCCTTGACTACTCACGTGTACAGAATCAGAGGGCAGCAAGAAAGAAATATTTCCAGACTGAGGACAGCATCAACGTCAATAGCCATCATCAGCCCACCAGGATATTCAATCAGCAGTAAGATGGAATCATACATTATGCTTTATTATATGGGGTGAGAAGACGTGACTGTGAAGGAGTTTCATAGCATGTGAACTTTTCATGGTATGCTTTGTCTCAAAATAAGGCATTAGTTTGTGAAGCAAAGCTCTGGTTCAATGTATGTTTCACAGCCAATGAGATAAAATGTATGTTTCACAGCCAATGAGATAAAGGGAAGTTGTATTTGGGCTAGTTGTTCCCTCTTTTTCTTGAAGGGGGAGGGTTGATGTCGGATGGGACAGTTTGCCGATGATAGACATATCAAAAATGCCATGCAGTTTACCCTTTTTAAATGTGAATTACACACATTAATAGGTCTGATTGATAAATGGTAAGCAATTTCCAGGAACATTTTTGAATGAAACAAAACATTCTCTTCCCCTGCCTCCCCGCCAAAAAATGTATATGAAAATGTTTAATTTTTCCATCAAAATGAAAAATATCACTTTGATTCCATTTGAAATGAAAAATATCTGTTCAGTGGGGTTACCACATTTTTTTCCAAATGGGTGAAAAAGGGTGATCCATCCCTCCCCTCATCCTCCAAATCCTTACAATTTGAATCAAAACAACAAAATATTTGTTTTCTTTCATTTTGGCAAAAGAAGTGAAGAAATACAAAAAAACCCAAAAGCTATTTATCACTGGAATAACTTTGAGAAAAAAATTTCAACCAGCTCTACACATTAGTTATACATTTTCACTTCTAGGTGCCTTTTGATAATTGTTTTAATACAATTTGTAACTAATTAACTTCAGTTTCCCAATTTTCAGCAGAATTCCATGCTGCTTTGGTGTATAAAGGTCTTGTTTCTGCAAATACTCATGGAACTACTCATATACTTAAAGTTAAGCATATGCAGCTTTGTTTGAAGAATCAGGGCCTTATTGTAGAGCTCTGCAGACTGACCTGGTTTTATTCTGCTTCCTAAGGCCTTGATTAAATGGTAAAACTTTACCCTATGGGTGAAATCCTGGCTTCATTGAAGTTAATGGCAAAACTCTCACTGACTCATTTATTTTACAATATTCAATTATTTCTAAATTATCGTGTTAACAAGAGAACTTTAAATGTTTACACACAAAGATTGATTTCAGCCTTTGCCCAAAAGAAAAAAATATCTACTTATATTAGCGAGAATTTTTGCAGTAGAAAGTGTCTTCGGATTATGAGTATTTCAATGAAATCTTGCATTTGGTTTGGAAAAATACATTTTAGCTAAGAAGAAAAAAAACTCTGTAAGAAAGAGAAACAAATGGACTAGCTGGGCACATGTTAAAATGACAAATTTGAAAATTCTATATAATAATATAAGAACTCTGGATTATTAATAGACTGTATGTATTCTCTGCCAATGCTTTCATGTAGGGAGCGTGCATCGGTAAGAAACATTTTAAATTAAAAGGCTGCAAAGTGGTTGCAATGCAAATAGAGATATTGAAAAGATGATTAGGCTATTGAAAACTATTTAAGTGCTGCATTTTCAGATGGCGTAATGTATGAAAAATCATTATGCAATTATGGGAGTCGAGCAAGATTGAATCTAATGCTCAATACAGTTAGTGTTATTCTCCAACTTTTGCTTAAAACTACAAGACTTACAATTCTCAGTTCTTCAGATGCATTAGATATTCAAATAAACTTTGGGGATAAGTTCCTCCTTGCCCCCCATATCTAAGACTTTCAGTACGGCTCCATCACAGTGATATTGGGGTCATATCAGTTTTCAACACCAGGAAATATTAAAACCATTCAAACTATTTTGTGGCCATGCTTTGTGACTTCTGTCAGCATCCCAGATCTGAAGACAATACTGATTCTGCTTATGTGATATTTGCCCATAGAAGTGTCCTGAAGAGTCTTAGTATTTTGAAGAATTCCTATATTATAAAGAGCTTTTAATTAACAAAATTCTGAATAATTTCTCCTCGAAGATATCAGTGTGATAATGTTGTGTGAATAGTTTACATTCACTATTCTCAAAGACAAAGGAAAATTTTTAATGGACAAAATATTTTTCTCTCAACACAAAGGCACACATATCTTCTTGCTGCACATGCTTTTAGAAGCTGATACACTGTACGTTACATTTTAATAAAGGTAATGTTATTAGGCAGCATTTTAGTGCTGTGTGACTGAAAGGCTTCCTTGCTTTTTGTGCTAAACTATGGCATTCAGCTGAATGCATAAGGTAAGGCATTTGAGCTGAAAGTCCCCAGATTTGCAGGTTTGGCCTACCAGGAGGCTTTTCTCAGCAGGAAGTCAACTCAGGCAATTTAGTCTTAAAGAGCTCAAATTTACTGACCTTCAGTTCATGTTGTATAGCCTATTTTCTGAGCTTTTAATGAGCAGTAGGAGTGAATTGGAAGGGTCTTAGATGTTGACTAGAGTTTACAAGACATTATGTCAGCTTAGTTTCATTTTTTATAAAGTGCTTTCATTACATGTATATGTATTCAAGCTTTTTGGAAGGCATATTATATAAACTGGAATAAATAAACAAATATGCTACCATAGATTTTAAATTAAAAGTATGTTTCTTCAGTAATTAGTTTATTGAAGTACTTCCCTCTCTGTCCAGTGTTTTTCCCAGAATTAATTCTTTGTCCTTACTATTCCATACCTAGGTTTCTCCAGATAACATATATAATATGAGCATTGATGAACCAAGACATTCATCCACTTGGCTCTTACTGTTTGTAGAAGAAACATCTGTAAAACTAGAAAGCAGGTGATGTGTCTTTGATTCCCATCCCTGACATACTTTTCCTTTATTGTCTTGGAAATGTCAACTTAACCATTCTGTCCCATCTGCAAAATAGAGAATGAAGAATTCTGAAACCTTGAAAGAGGCCAAAAATTGGAACTGGCAAAAGATTAAATTGTTGTCCTTTAGTCAGCTTTAGTTTTAATTCAAAGAATGAAAAACACCACTTTTTTTTTTACAGGAAGAGTTGTTCAAAATCTGCAAGTCTTTGTCTTGTGAGAGAGCCTCTCTCTCTGAGCTCTGAACGTGGATCCAAAATGTTTTTCTCAAGGATTTCCTTCATCGGCAATGAAACATCTCCACAAAATATTTTAGCTTTTGATGAAAATGCATATTTTAATGAAATTCCATCTAGCTGAAAATGTTCCAACCAGTTCTAACTAAAACCTGAACACTTTTTTCCAAAACTGTATTTTTGAGGCAAAATTTTCCTTTTTGTTGAAAAACCATTATTATGGAAAATTTTGACCAACGGTATTGTGTGCTATGAAAGAGATAGCAAAAACAGCAGCAAAACTACTAGGCTTGCAAAAACTCCAGCTACATCATCACTGTGTCCTGGCCTGTAGACTGGAAACATTTTTTTTCTGACTGTGGTCTCTCTGCTTGTGCTCAGGACACGTGTTCTTGTGTCCTGCACTCTCATCAGCCCAAAGTCACGTTGCCTTCATTGTTTTCAGTATTGAGTATCAGATAATTCAGGTGGACCTGGACATTATCTTTTCTTTTGGCCAGCTGTCCGGAAAGACAAAGGAACCTTTGAGACAGGTTCAGCTGTGGCCAACACTAACAGGATCTAGTATCTCTGCTACCCTCCTCCCAACAAGAGTGTACTTAACCCACAAAATCTCCTTCCTGAGCATCCAGTTACAGTCACTGTACCCAGCCCAGATTCATCTGAAGTCAATGGAAATATGCTGATTTACCACAGCCGAAGATCTGACTCTGTGTTTAACCCATTCTATATAAGGCACTTATACCGATGATTCACAACATGCTTGTTATTACCTTTGCCTTAACAATATATACTACCACAAATACACCATCCATGTAAACCCTGGTTAGCCTACACCATGAGCTTCTCTAGTGAATGCTTGAATGCTATTTTTATACCATATTATCATTGACACCCCAAGGATTGGGACTGAGTCCACCTAGGGTGGCAGACGTAATAAAGAGTGATAAACTCACGGCTTAAACTTGTTTAAATTGCGAGTACTGTACTAATATTGCTCTCCCTTGTGAGCCTTGTCATCCAACTCCATTTAAATACAAATCAAAATAAAAATTGTTGCACAATGAACTGAAGTGTTTTGATTGAGAACTTCACTGTTAGGGCAAAATTCTGGCTATTGATTTCAGTGGGTCCAGAAGTTCACCCACAGTATTTATATTAACCAAATTAAGCTGATTTGCACACTAAAGCTGGAAATGCAGGTGCAGCACAAGCCCCTTACAAGACAAAGTGTCCTATTTTTCCTGGGCATCTGATAAGGTGCTCCTGTGGTCCCATTAAAATTGATGGGCACATGCATCTTTATCACACTTTTTTTAGTTTCTAAAAACTTAAAGAACAATAATTACACTCACTTTCAACATAGTGAGAGTCACAACTTTCACCGTGTGTATATATACAGTCTGCAGGCTTGCTGTTATCTTTAGACATCTCCCTTTCTGTATTAATTTAAATGAGCTTTCTAATATGGGTACATGAATAATTTCATAATAAGTACAAATAATTAACAAAAATTTCCCTTTTCATAAGTCCTTTTTTGAATGCCAGAGCAGTATGGGGCCTTTTGAGTCCTATACGTTGAGCTGAAAGATCACATAAAACTGACATTAGCTAATGTGCTCAAATCTTTTACTAGGCACAAGTGACAACCACATCAGTTTATTTATGGCCTCTTTTTTCCTCTAACATCTTTTTTATTTTTTTAAGTAGGAAAGTGTAGGATTTAATTTGCAGCCAGAAATCTCAGTAACTCAGCATTCAGTCAATTACTCAAGAAATCCATATGTTCCTCTACTGAAATAGGAGTGATGTAATAATTATTCTAAGAATTAGGGGCTAAATAGTGACTTTGACACAAGCCCTCTGAAAATGGGAGTGCATTTTTATACTAGCTGAGCTGTCCCTGAGGGAATCAGTCTGTCTCCCAATTTCTTGCCACGCTAGGGAACATGGGTTAGAATGGAACCTGTGCCAGCCCTGTATCTGTAACAGCATACATTGCACAGCTTTCATGCCCAGTTCATTGGGATTTAGATCCAAGGCTCTACCACCTTCCCATTTCTACCTGCCAACTTGCTTTGGAGAGGGAGCATTGGTTCTGAATAAGCTGTTTCCCACCGCCTCACTTTATTTCTACACACCCTGCTATTTTCCCCCTGTGTGGGCATAAAGTCTGGACCACAGTCAGGCCTATACTTGTCAGGGTTGGTTAAGTGCAAAAAGTAATTTCTTTATCAGCACCTACTTCCATGTTTCCAGGTATCAACATTTTTGTAGTGGTTCTCACAAAACCACTTCCAATCCCACAACCATGTGAAGGCACACCGTATCCTGCATGGTTATCATTTCTGTTCTCTGACTGGACAACTGAAACCTCTCAAGCAGGAAAGTTACGAAATAAATGATTAATTATGATTACCTCTGCTCAGGTATGATAATGAGTAGTTTGTTCAGCTATTTTTGTTTTTTGGCTGTTTGTGTTTTTCTTTCTTTCAGGTTATTTAAGGCTACAGGGACAGATGAGATTGTGTGTTTGGGGACTGTTTGAGCCTTTGCTCCCTGGATCAGCTTTATCATCCTATCAGCCTCAATTCAATCATGTGACCACCCTCTCCCTGTGTGATTAATGTGAGAGTAGGGCTGACCTAGGAGAGAAGACCTTAAAAGCCAGAGGCTAAGTGAACAAGGAAAGCTAGCACATAGATGAATTTGTAAGAGGGAGTCGTAATACAATCTCTGTGGTTAGGAAGGGCTGCACCAACATTGCCATCATTGCTCCTGTGTCCTTCAGCTGCACCTTTATGCAAGCAGAGCACCTGACCGTGGATGCCTCTACCCTGATCCTGGTGTCGATTTGAAGAGACTGTGGCCTGCATTTTCCACTATCAGAAAGCCAGGCTTGGGGGATTGTCCAGTGTGAAAGGTGCCTGCTGGAGGAATCTCAGGAAGCAGGTGGGAGAGCTACATGAGGAGGTGGCTAGGCTGAGGAGCATGTGTCCACAAGGAACCAGTTGAGAGTATTCATGTGGAGACGTCCAAGGCTAAAGAAGCTATCCAGCTAGAAAGGACTTCTGTCATGACACTGGGGGAGGAGGATATGGCAATGTCACGGGGAGAACACTGGCTGATGGTTACTTCTGGCAGCAGGCAGCGCTCCACCCGTACTCCCAACCTACCCACCATCATGATAATGAAACATTATGCTGCCTTAGCAATGAGTGATGAGGATTCACAACCCATGTGGAGAAGGAGAAGCCATGTACCCCCAAGGTTGGGAGGTTCACGGCCATCACTCTCAGTAGGAAATGTAGAGTAGTGGTGGTTGGTGACTCTCTTCTGAGGGGGATGGAGACATCCATTGTTTGACTTGCCCAGGCAAGCAGGGAGACATGGTGACTTCCAGGGGCCCATATTCAAGATGTTAGGGAGGGATTATTAGCAGTATTTGTCCCTCTGACTCTTGCCCCATGTTACTCATCCTTGTGGGCACTATTGATATGCAGGGTATGACTCTGAGCAGATCAGAAGTGACCACAGGACTCTGGGAGTAAGGCTGAAGGAGTTGGGGGTGCAGGCGGTGTTCTCTTCAATCCCTCCAGTCAAGGGCAGGGGCACAGGCAGAGACAGACGCATCCTGGAGGTGAATGCTTGGTTGTGAGGATGGTATCTCTAGGAGGGCTTCAGTTTCCTTGATTATGGGATGCTGTTCTGGGAAGAAGGACTGCTAAGCAAAGATGGGGAAGAGCATGTTAGGATACAAACTGGCTTATCTAGTGAGGAGGGATTTAAACTAGGTTTGATTGTGGCAGGTTATAAAAGCCCACAGGTAAGTAAAAAATATGGAGACCTGGCAGAAGGTTTGGAATCTGTTGGGATCATGGGCCATTATAGCAGGGATAAGGGAAAGAAGAGAGAACATATGGGGCAAGTCAAATCACCATCTTAGATGTCTGTATACTAATGAGAGAAGTATGGGGAATAAGCAGGATGAACTTGAAATGTTATTTAATAAACACAACTATGATATAGTTGGCATGACAGAGACTTCGTGGGATAATACACATGACTGGAGTATTCGTAAAGAAGTGTACAGCTTGCTCAAGAAGGACAGATGGAAAAAAGAGAGGAGATTTTGCCTTATATATTAAAAATGTATATACCTGGACTAAAGTTGAGCTGGAAATTGGAGACAGACATTCTGAAAATCTCTGTAGGGATAAAAGGGCTAAAAAAAAAAAAGTCATCATGGTAGGGGTCTAATACAGACCACCTATAAGTCGTCCGTTCCTAGGATAAGCAACCTGAAAATGCCAAGGTCAGGACAGGCTGCAAAAGGAGAAAAGATTTTCCCAGAACTAGTGGGTAACACTGAAGTTACCCCAATCAGCCATAAACCATGCTTCTGATTCCCCATGCTGATTGTCAAATTAAAACAAAAAATACACACGTCCCTTTACTGCATTTCAGTCTCTGGCTCCCATTCAGCCACTAGGCTCAGTAAAGAGATAAGTTATTACAACTCTATCCTCTTTATCAAAAGTTCTCCTGACCCCAGAGGGTCAGCCACATTGCCAGATCAATATGAGTTTGGATCTTACCCCAAATACCATGCTGCCAGTCAAGCCTTTAGTAACTAAAACTAAAGGTTTATTATAAAAGGAAAGAAACAAGCTATAAGAGAAATGTTAAATGATTAAAACAGTCAGATATATATGGGTTTTCAAATCATTTGTATGAATCAGGTTTTTAGTAGAATTGTGGAGTTTGCAGGCGTGTATAGTCCCTTTGGTGTACCAGGGTTTCATTTTTTTGTTTCACAGCTTCCGTTGCAGATGAGTTGGTCCAGAAGTAGGAAGCAAATGAAGACTGAAGACAATATGTATGTGGTGCAGCTGCTTTTTATAGTGGCTTGCCATGTGGCTTGTTCCAAACACAAGCCTTCAGCACATGGCATGGAAAAACCTCAGTGAAAACTAGGTCAAATTAAAAAGGATGAATATAAACAAATAACACAAGCATGTAAAGACAAAACTAGAATGTCTAAGGCAAAAATAACGTTAAACTAGTCAGAGACATAAAGGGTAACAAGAAAACATTCTTGAAATACATTAGAAGTAAGAGGAAGACCAAGCATAGGGTAGGCTAGTTACTCAATGAGGGAGGAAAAACAATAACAGACAATGAGGAAATGGCAGATGTGCTAACTGATTTTTTTGTTTCAGTTTTCACTGAAACAGTTAGTAGAGACTGGATGCCTAACCTAGTGAGTGCCATTGAAAAAGATGTAGGGTAAAAAGCTAAAATAGGGGAAGAACAAGTTAAAAATTACTTTGACAAATTAGATGTCTTCAGGTCCCCAGGGTCTGATGAAATACATCTTAGGATACTCAAGGAGCTGATTGAGGAGATCTGAGCCATTATCAATTATCTTTGAAAAATCGTGGAAGACAGGAGAAATTTCAGGGTACTGGAAAAGGGCAAAGATAAAGCCAAACTATAAAATAGGGAATAAAAAAATAAAATAAAAAAATGGGAAATAAGGACAACCAGGGGGATTACAGACCAGTCAGTTGAACTTCTGTACCTGGAAAGATTTGGAGAAAATTAAGCAATCAATCTGCAAACACCTAGAACTGAGGAGAGCAATAATTTTTGCAGAGGGGCCACACCATTAATTCTGGTAAGTCGTCATAGACCTGGGCCACTTCCGGTTTCTGGTTCAGGTAGCAACTGGCTGAAAATCGCCTGATGCTCCAACATAGTGCTCCTGCATGGCAGGCTGGACAGAAAAGTTAGATGAGCTGGATCTGGCCTCTGGGCTGTATTTTGCCCACCCCTGACCTAGAAGATAATAAGATAAGAAGTACCAGTCAGCATGGATTTGTCAAGAACAAATTGTGTTAAACCAGCCTAAGAGCTTTATTTGACAAGGTTACAAACCATGTGATTGGGGGGGGGAAGCTGTAGATGTGGTATATTTTGACTTTAGTAAGGCTTTTGATACTATCTCAAATTACCTTCTCATAAAGAAATTAGGGAAATACAACCTAGATGTAGCTACTATAAGGTGGGTGCATAACTGGTTGGAAAACTGTCCCCAGAGAGTAGTTTTCAGTAGCTCACAGTCAAGCTGGAAGGCATATCAAGTAGGATCCTGCAGAGATCTGCATGTTCTGTTTGATATCTTCATCAATGATTTAAATAATGGCACAGAGAGTACATTTGTAAAGTTTGCGGTCGATACCAAGCTGGGAGGGATGGCAAATGCTTTGGAGAATAGGATTAAAATTCAAAATGATCTGGACAAACTGGAGAAATGGGCTGAAGTAAACAGGATGAAATTTAATAAGGACAAATGCAAAGTACTCACTTAGGAAGGGACAATCAGTTGCACACATACAAAATGAGAAAAGACTGACTAGGAAAGAGTACTGCAGAAAGAGATCTGGGTGTCATAGTGGATCACAAGCTAAACATGAGTCAACAGTAACAGTGTTGCATAAAAAGCAAACATTGTTCTAGCATATATTGTCATGAGTGTTGTAAGCAAGACACAAGAAATAGTTATTGTGCTCTACTCTGTGCTGATTATGCCTTAACTGGAGTATTGTGTCCAGTTCTGAGTGCCACATTTCACAAAAAATGTGAATAAATTGGAAAGAGTCCACAGAAGAGCCACAAAAATGATTAAAGTTGTAGATAACATGACCTATGAGGGAAGATTGAAAACTGAGTTTGTTTAGTCTGTAAAAGAGAAGACTGAGGAGGACATGATTACAGTTTTCACATACATAACAGGTTGTCACAAGGAGAAGGGAGGAAATTTTTTCTCCTTAACCCATGAAGATAGGACAAGAAGCAATGGGTTTAAACCACAGCAAGGGTGGTTTAGGTTGGACATTAGGAAAAACTTCCTGTCACGGTAGTTAAGCACTGGAATAAATTGCCTAGGGAGGTTGTGGAATCTCCACCACTGGAGATTTTTAAGAGCAGGTTAGACAAACACCCATCAGGGATGGTCCAGATAATGTTTGGTCCTACCGTAAGTGCATGGGACTGGAGTAGACAGCATCAGCATACTGAGCATTCCAGTTCTAAATTGCCAGTGGAAATACATCCCAGGCCACTAGTAAGTTGTGTAACCAAAAGTCATTGATATGTGTCTGATGGCTGTTCTGTATGTATATACAAAGTGTATATCTGTAGACTATTAATTGAATTGATGGGCTCAGTCTATTTCCTGGTTGATTGGTAACTATGACACAAAACTACCATCACAATTGACTCTAATTGTTACCCTTATCTAGTCTCAGCAAAGAGGCCAGGATTGAAGAGACTTGGAGATAAAATTATCTTATAGGTGGCTTCTCCAGACCAGGTTTGCAAGATACACTTGCATGTGGAAGTTGTTTACCATTGGACATCCAGTATTTCTTTAGTGGATAAATAATGTTCGTCTCCAAGTCAAAAATTCTAGACTGAGATTTAATAAAGTGCCTAAGGGAATAAGGCACCCAACTCCCTTAAAAATCCTTTTGCAAATCCCACCCTGGTACCTTTAACAACTATTAGAAATTCACTTTAAAGAAGAAGCAGGAGCATATATTGCATAAATTATTCACATCTAATGTAAGGCATAATTAGTTCTGATAGGCAATATTTATGAATAAATGTTTTAGATGGATGCTGTTCTTTTTTTCAGAAAAAGCTTTCTAGGATGCTGAGTTTGCTGGAAACAGTACATTTAAAATTCCTGAGGAAAGAACACTCTACTAAAAGGCATAGTCTATACACCTTGTGACTTTAGCTTGCAGGTTAAAATATTACGTCTTGTAATAGTCAATCATTATTTATTTGATTAACATTTTTTACAACAGAATGCAAGCCAAAACCCACAGAGCATTGGCAAAAGTTGAGATACAGCTAAAACTGAGCTGGAAATAAAACCTTCCACCCCACCCCCAAATAGTGATTCAACTGTAAGATTAGCCAGTCTGGGATTTTTCAGCCAGCAGAAACAGATGGCTATGTTAGTGATGAACCACTGAGGGGGCTGAAGAGTTGATTAGCAAGACTGACTGAATGCATGCATCCACAAATTGGCAGAATGCCTGGTAAAAGCAGTGACCCATCACTTTACTAAATCTTTAAAATATTAAGTGGACAATTCTCTCCTGAAGAAAACATATTCTTTTCAAAAAGTTTTGACAAGGAACCATTTGCACAATTCTCATTTCTGTTTACTTTGAGGATAATTTTTCCCCATATTATCTTAGTATGAGTATGTGCTTTAATATTCATAAAAAATTGAGTTTGATTTCATCAGACATTTTTTTTTCCAAACAACAACTTGCCTTCAGTTGCTATGACATAAGGTTGCCTTAATCATCTGAAGAGAAGGAGACTGGCATTGTTTGTTTTCAATATTGACCTCGTTGAAGCATTTGAAAATGTGTGTATCTTTGAACAGTACTGGCCTCAATGCAAAGCTAAAGCACGAAAAAGCTAACAAAAGAAGTGCAGTCTCTTATTCCAGACTGAAACAAGGCTTAGACTATTGGGGTGCTGACTTAAAAGCTCTCTGACTCATTTAGGGTCAGATTCTACCATCTTTTCTCAGATGAGTATTACTTACTACAAATACATTAATTTAATTTAGTAAAGTACTACTGAGTATGATGACTGCAGAATCTGGTCTTTGGAAAATGTTAAAAAGGGCCCAACTGAGAAAATTTGGCAATTCCAAACCTTCAGCTGGTGTAAATTGGAATTGCTCAATTGATTTAATATCTTTGCTTCCTTTGTGCACTATGCAAATTAATGGCAATCTATAATATACAACAGTTAAATAATAGCAATAATGTGGGATTTTATTCTGTTGCTATTGGAGTTTTGCCATTTTAATGATAGCAAGATTAGGCTGGTGGCAGTGATTCTCCAAACAACCTGAAATAACATATGATGCTAGCCCACAGTGTACCATGACAACACAGATTGTAATATCCAGCTCTGAAATAGGTCAGGTTCTGAGGGGGTTCACTTCTGCCCTCTGTTGGAGTTGAATAAATTCCTCAACACCCCCAACCTATATTCATCTGTTTATGGTGCTAGTTGCTTTGCACAAAGACAAAATTAATCAATAACCAAGGTTCCAGAGACCTAGCAGTGCCCTAAAGAGCCATTCACTTGCTTCCAGCATCAAGTCTCAAGTTCTGCCCACCTCAGACTCTGAGTGACTTCAAACACAGCTAACTCAGGAAGTTTCCAACACTCAAATCCTCCATTTCTTGATTTTTCCTTACTAATAAGTTGAGGCCTGGTCTATACTAGAAAAGTTTGGCTGGCATAAAAATACCAGTATAGCTATACCTGTAAACCCTCCAAGTATAGATGTAGCACACGCTGGCATAGAAATGCTTCTGCCAGCATAGTTTGCATCTCCTCCCCAAGAGGAATAAGCTATGACAGCAAAACACTTCTCTGTCAATATAACTGTGTATTCACTAGGGTTTACACTGGCATAGCTATGTCAGTAAACACCCATAACCAAAATAGCTATGCCGGTATAAATGTAAAGTTTAGACCAGAATTGAATCTGGCAAAGACTGAGGAGGCAGCTGACTGCCAAGTGCAAAATACTTATCCCAAGGATGTGAAATTGAAGATGGCCAAGCTTGCAGTTCATGCAAAGTAAACTTGGATGCCCCATCCCTGCTAGCCTACAACTCCACCAATTTATTAGCAATGAGAAGAGATTGCTGCCTGTATGTCTAACTAAGTCTCCAGACAAGTGTGAGATGGGGCTTTCTGTTTTCCTTTTGCTGTTAGTACTCCTAATTTACCAGCCAACCTGAAGTCAGGCCAACGGGCTTGTATCCTCTCCTGAATCTACCCTTGCTGCACATAATGTATCCATTTGGCCCATCACTTGTCAATCACCAATCTGATCTATATGCCACTCTCCACTTTTACTCTGTACTGAACCTTTAGAAGCTGAGTGCCCACGGGCTTGGTGTGTCAAAATAACTGTATCCTCTTAACAAAAAGCCAGCAGATTACCTTGAGCGACTTTGAAAACTGGAATAATAGAAATGGATGGAATCTAATAGTGCCAAGTGCAAGGTAATATACTTAGGGACTAACGGCAAGAATTTTTGCTATAAGCTGGGGACTTATCAGTTGGAAGTGAGGGCGGAGAAAGACCTGCATGTATTGGTTGATTGTACGATGACTATGAGCTGCCAATGATGCAGTCTTGCAAAAGGTTAATGCAATCATAGGATGCATCAGGTGGCATGTTTCCAATAGAGATAGGAAAGTGTTAGTATCATTGTACAAGGCACTGGTGAGAACTCATCTGGAATATTGTGTGCAACTCTGGTCTGTCGTGTTTAACAATGATTAATTTAAACTGGAACAGGTCCAGAGAAGGGCTACTGGAATGATCTAACGAATGGAAAACCTACCTTATGACAGGAGATTCAAAGAGCTTGCCTTGTTCAACCTAACCAAAAGAAGGCTAACATGAGATATGATTGCTTTATATAAATACATCAGAGGGATATATAACTTAAATAACTCCTCTTCCTCCCTGGTAAGTGCCAATGTGGAATAGGAATAAATGGATATAAACTGGCCATCAAGAAGTTTAGGTTTGAAATTAGACATCAGTGCAGTGAAGTTCTGGGACAGCTTTCCAAGGAGAACAATAGGGGCAAAAAACCTAATGTGTTTTAAGACTGAGCTTGATATTTTTATGGAGGGGCTGGTATGACAAGACTGCCTACAATGGCATGTAGCTAATCTGCGACTGACAGCAGCAAATATCTCCAAAGTCACAGAAGGGACAGTGGATGGGGAAGGCTCTGAGTTACGACAGTGAATTCTTTTTCTGGTGCCTGGCTGGTTGGTCTTGCCCACATGCTTGGGGTCAAACTGATCACTATATTTGGGGTTGGGAGGGATTTTCCCCCACGTCAGATTGGCAGAGACCTGGGATTTTTTTTGCCTTCCTCTGTAGCATGGGTCACTGGTTACTTGTAGGTTTAAACTAAAGTAAATGGTAGATTTTCTGTAACTTAAAGTCTTTAAACCATGATCTGAGCACTTCATCAACTCAACCAGCGATTATGGGTCTATTCTAGGAGTGGGTGGATTTGATTCTGTGGCCTGCAATGTGCAGGAGGTCAGAGAAAATGACCGTGATGATCCATTCTAGTCTTAAAATCTGAGGCTCTGAGATTAATGTCTGACAGGTTTCTGGGAGTAGCCAGATAACTGCTTCAGGTGAACCTAGTGCCCAATCCACAAGCCCTCACCAGGTTTACTGCAGGGTGAAGGCATCCAGCCTCTTGTGGTAAACTAACATTTTGCATTTGGTAATGCTTCTCTCCCGACTATGAGATTTTACAGCTTTAGTAAACACGTTTATAGTTACAGACAAACACTTAAATATTACTTTATGACATGGGATACAGATATTCCTATCAGCATTCCATAAAGACTAAACATTTTCTTATAACTCCAATGCCTGGTTTAACAATACTAAACACACAGGTAAGATGAACTGGTGTCCAGCTATGCATTTGTCAGTATTCAGTGAGGCCCAGGGGCCTTGGCATGAACTAGCCCCTGGTCCGCCAGCATCAAATGAGGCTGAATGCCTCTCTGGAATATATGCTTCAGTCAGATGCAAATTATTGGTGCAATATAGCATTATCTGGGTGAAATTTAATGACCTGTGATATATGAGGTTACACTAAATGATCTATTGGTCCTTTCTGGTGTTAAACTCTACTTTCATTATTTATAGCCAACTTGGATTGTTCAATTAAAATAGGTGACATTTTTGCTTCAGATATTTTGGTTTCCCTTCAAGATCAAATTAAAAATTAGTTTTAACTCAGAATATTATTGGGTACAATCTTGGCAGCCCTATGGAAAGATTAAACGTATTTTATACACTTATTTTCACATAATTTTTATTTCATATTTCTCTCTTGAATTTTTCCTAAAATTTCAATCTTAAAGATTGAAAATAGTGGCGTGGTCTAAATGCTGCTCTAAATCTGGACTCAGATGAAATGTTTCACATATGGAGACTTTGCACCCTGAAAGTAAGGATCTTTCAAATTAAGTTATTCTCAGCCAAGTCTTTTTTTGTTTTACAACATAGGTTTTCGTGATGCTGTCTCAGCCCTATTCTAGCCAGGAAACCAATGCTGGAAGGCCCTGAATACTTCCAAGGAGATACTGTAACACCAGGATATACACTGGAGCATGAAGTTATTCATTATCTGCTTATTACCCCATTCTCTCTCTACTGTTTGCCACCATCATTTGTCATGTTAGGTCAACAATTCATATAAGCTCTCAGCCTTGTCTTTCTGTTTTGGATGATATAATGTCCAGCTAAACCTTGGGCACTGCAAAAATTAGTAATAAGTGCCCTCAGCTATTACTGTCTTCCACTCATAAATGAAAGAGCTGTGCGTCAATGCTCAGCAGTTTGGAGGATCTGGTTTCACGATAACAATAGCATATAACAATTATAGATCACACAAATTTGGGCATGACTGTGTAAAGTTGCATAAAATTTGACTTGTAAGTAAAAATAAGTCTCCTATCATTGGAAAACTTGGATTTTCTCATTAGTCATAAAAAATATAATTCAGGATATTCTACACTGGAAAGATTAGTTATAAGGGGAAGCTAACAAGAGACTTCAAATGTTAGAGATTGCAGAACAATGTCAATTTTTTGTGAACAATGTAAAATCAAAATGTTTTCAAAACAGTTTTAATTTTATATTTTTAAAAAATGTTGTTTGGCACAGATTTTGTTTTTTATATGTGTGTGTGTACACACCCATATACACACCCTTATTGTAGTATTGACTGTTCGAGTTGGTCAGGATTCTTTTAAAAATATTATTTTCACATAAATATATTTTGTGTGTGTGTCCCCAAAGTTGAACATTTTGCAGTTTCTGTATTTTGAATGAAAAAAAACTGCATAATTTTGATCTGAAGGAAAATTGTGTCCAGATTTTCCTTGTGTCAACAGCCAGTTTTCATTGTAAAAATATTTTTAATAAAAAAAGGTCAAGGGCTCTACTTAATGTATTAAAAATAACTGTAAAAATGATTGTGGTTTTTCCCATGGTGAATGTCTTCATTAAAAATTGGCAACGTTTTAAACCCTATTCCTTAAAAAAATGTTGCATGATACTTTGCAACATACTTGGTCATTATATTTACATCTTCTTGACTTTCACAATAATCTATGTTAGAAAGTGTTCATTAAGCTACACTTTTCAAATGTAACATTTTGTGTTGCAAATGATTACATTTCAACCTCTCGGAAACATGTCTCTGTATTTCAGGGCTTGTAAAATAACTATATACATTTTCCAGTTTCTTTCATTTCTGGAAGGCTACACTGAAAATAATTTGTAATGAATATGTCCAGTGATTCAAATATAATGAAGCTCATCTTTTGGACCTTAACATACTAGTAACAGCACCTGAAAATTAAATCACAGAAAGGACAGCCAGATCCTGTGCTATTGAAGGTTACTTGTGCTTTATCTACCAAATTGGTTTGGACCTTTTTAGAAAATTACTGGGGATATGCTACTGAATCAAATCACTTCAATATCTTCCTCTAACCCTCTTTTACCTGTTCACACTTCATCTCCTACTTGGGCAAAGAGAATGCAGAACAAGATCACTATTCTCATTTTAAGTGCTTACTAAACCATGAATTCAAATGGATTAATCTAGCATCAACATGTAGGGGGATTTGTAAAATTTACTCCACAGTTACTATTAATCAGAGTTAACAATCTGGTATGTGGCAAATCCTGTATAAGGTGCCAACTTTTATATTAAATTCTTGTCTTCACTGCCATATTAGGCAGAGGTACAATTTGAGCATTGCTTTTAACCAGACACTTGTTCATACATAAATCTGTAGTTTAAGTTAAGTGGTGCTTTAAACTTGAGCTATCTGTTCTTGAAGTTCGTGTGCTCCTGATGCTTGAGTTAATGCAATGGGGA
Source organism: Mesoclemmys tuberculata (assembly GCA_007922155.1). Taxonomy (NCBI): domain Eukaryota; kingdom Metazoa; phylum Chordata; order Testudines; family Chelidae; genus Mesoclemmys; species Mesoclemmys tuberculata. The sequence continues at coordinate 58,344,825 of ML675604.1, read as the reverse complement.
TACAGGTTTTCTGTGCTGTTAATACAAACATTCAGTTCCTCAGTACTGGACAAAAAAACAAACTGCGGTCTGCCCCAAATCTTGCAGTTCCAATCTCAAGCCGTGTTCTAAGGCAATAATCTCCCTTGACCTTTCAAATGCTCTTGCCTCCAGAAATCACTTCATCCCCCTGTAATCATCTTCCTCTAGAAAAACCCAAAGTACAGCTAAATTTTCTAGTTTTACATAACCTTGGCTCCTGGGTTCGTTCCCTGTAGAAGAGATTCAATTAAACTCAGAGATCCATGGAGTGGAAAATAAACACAATTCCTGAATCTTTTCCTTTGAGTGGAAGCCAAGAGGAACCAAGTGAGACAAAATTAGAAGACAGTCAAAATATAATCTTCAAAACAGCCTTTAAGTCCCTGCTTGCTCCAAGAAGGCAAAAACATACAGGCTTTTAATTCCTTTTTTCCTCCAGAAAAGGGAAAACCCCAAGTAATCCTTAAAGAATGCAACTCATAAAGGTGCTGCTTTCCCTCTATGAGCATCTGGGATGTTGATTCATTCCTGCCAGCCATTTTCCTCTCACTTATAATTTTTTCAGGCTGGATTTCCAGGCTGTTAATGAGCCTCAGCTGTCTCATCTCTCTTATTAGGCTATATTCAACTGAGACACCTATTGCTTTGTATCTTGTCCATGCTACCAACCATCCCAGAATCCTGAGGACACAGCACAGACTGTCTCAGATGGAATAGGTGAACTGATACCAGCTGAAGTTCTTCAGTTCATAACTATGTCCTTATTTGCAAAGCTGCCTTTCACATATAAAGTATCATAGGGAAATGGGAATTACATATGGAGAAGTTAATATATATATCGTGCAGGGCGATTAAAATTTTCTCATACAATAGGTAAAAAAAAGGTTTAAAAACAAGGGACTAAGGGGAAAATATCAGACATTTGATCAAAATTTAACAGGACAAAACCACTCTCCCCCTCTTTATGATGAGGATTTTTATGAATGGAAGATTACCCATTTGTCCAGCAGTATTTGGATTTTCTGTAGGAAGAATACCAGTAGTGTTTAATAGAGGAGCCAAATGTCTCTTTGTAATAATATGAATGATAGATCAGGTTAAAAAGAGGGAACATTTTCACAACAAACTTTGCAAACATTTGTCTTTGGTTTTCATTGAAAAAAATATTCAAATATTTTTACAAGCTACAAAGGCCAAAATTAAATTAAAGAGAATTCTTAAAAGGATGTAAGAGGTTTCTGGCAGCACAATAGAGCTGGAATGTTTGTTTGCGAAAGGAAGGTTCAAACCCAGCTTTCCATCAGTTTCTTGTATCTCTTGCTCATCAGGAAGTTATTTTCCCTTCAGCAATGCCCTAGAAACACATCTACCTTAAAAGTTGAACTTTGACCCAGTTGTTCTGTGATGTGTCCATGCTCAGTACTTCATCTTTGAATGGAATTGCAGTTTGGCATGCAATGGATGACATGATGCTGCAGACATGGAGTACACAACACTTTAAAACGAATGTGTTGCCAGGCTCTGATTTCAGACAGAGAGAAGGAAACTCTAGGAGTACAGTGGGCTACATATTTCAGAAACTCAGCAGATTGTCTGTGCTCACCTTCAAGGGCTCTACTTAGCCATTCCTTTTCTGTGAGGAAAAGATGAGAAGGGAAAGTCCTGTGTGAGAGCCTCATCAGAAATTAAGAAATTACAAAATACAGTTGAGCTGAGAGCTGGCTTTTCCTAGCTGCTCATCTTTGGATAAAGAGATTTCTTTTCATTTTCTGCTCACCTTACCATCTACTTTAGAGGCCTAATACTACAATTATTCCACATTGAGAGCTTCCATCATTCTGTGTAGGTGGCTGCAGAATAAGGTAAAAAACAATTTCACATTTACCTCACAGGATATCTTAAAATTTAGCCCAAATTCTCACTGGCTTTTGACTTCAGTGGTCCTCTGGATATTTATCAGAAGAGGAGAAAGAGAGAAATTCAAGAAACATATTTTGCCAAATATTAAATAACTTGTACACTGTAGTGTAGGAGAGAATGTGAGGTAGTAAATAATTTTAAAAGTTTTCAGCAATTCTAATGGGTACTTAAACCTTTCAAGCAAATCACTCCAGCTAATTTGATTTCTGTCTAATTATTCATATTCATAATTTAAGTACCATTCAGTACTCTTCCATAACCCTTTGTTTTTGAACAGTGAACTTGAAATCATTCTATATGGGTCACGAAACTCATCCTAGTCTTGGGAATAGTATAGCACAATTGAGGCAGGTACCTATGCACATGGCATCATCTTAATGAACAAATTATACCCCTTTTGCCAAATACCAAATTAATGACTAAGTATTATTTTTCCTTTCAACATGACTTCTGTCACAAAGTAACTTAACACCTCAATGCAATGTGAAGCATTTCCTCAGTTTACAGTGAAGCTATACCTTTCATTGACCAACAGCTACTAGTGCAGCTACCAGCAAAGGAGAGAGAAAAAATTCACATTCACTAGACCATCTTCTTAATGAATAATAACCAAAATTTATCTATGCCATAGAAGCCATTGGGTTCTATTTTGACCTCAATCATCCTTATGGTAATTTACATAGAGCATTGTTTATTTGAATTCAAAATATGCAAAAGCTCATTTATTATTAATTAAATCAATCTCATTAAAAATGATTGGCGCCATATGCATTTGTTACACAATATAAATTAGATTAGAATTAAATGGATCATCATGGCCAAATTATGGACATATGGCCGCAAGATGTTTTTCTGCTGCTTTGCACTTTGTTGTGAAATGAGAGAGGTAGGGAATGATGAAAATGATCTTTCAATGTAATGTTGACCTGAAACATCTAATTATGATGAATACATATTTAGTCCATAGGAAAAAAAAATAAATATGGCCCTTTTCTAGTATATCTCTAAGGATCAAGGATGTTTTTAGGAGTTTGGATATTGCATGATTTATTGTTCGGAAAAAATGCCTTACCGTCACTTACGGTATGGACCAAATTCTCCTCCCTGGCTCACACTGCATACACACATTGCCATATGTATTCTACACTTGCTGCAAAAAATAATCTTCTACTGATGCTAACCATTTGATACAAACATATTCAATAAAATGTTCACTGCAGAGCAGAGAACTGCTGTGCATGTTGGAGAGAAATTTTAAATTTAAATTAATGATTTTATCATCAGTTGAATTCACCTACAAAGTCCAGTTTGTAAAGAGGCTTCAACTTGGCCTCTCAAACTGTACTTAAAGTCTTTCATACCAATGATTTTGACATGCAAAATTCAAATTTGCACATGCATACAGTTCAGGACATTGTAATCACCTGATATACACATGCAATGCAATTCAAAACACCAGAAATCCTCCCCCCCACCACATTAAAAACCCGGTTGAATGAAATCCTGGCCCCATTAACTTTTGCCACTGCTTTCCACATGGCAGGATTTTACCCTTAGGCTTGATATACTACAGGCAACACTCTGTAAACTGAGATTTGAATTTACATAACTGGATTGCATGGCCATTCCCTGCATAATGCATGGATGCTGGCCATTCCCTCCTAAACGAGGTGTGGTGGCTGAGTGGTTAAACAGCTCAGCCATGTTTCTGAAGGTTGTGCCTTCACGTCTTGTGTGATTTCATGCTGCCCTCCCCAGTTCATCCAGCTGGAGACTGAGTACCTGATCCACTGAGTTAGGGCAGCCACAGGCAGTCACATGTGATGCTGCCCACATCACTCCTTTGTGTACCATTAGCAATGAAACTGATATGCCTTAATCCACAGGTGTCAAACACAAGGCCCGCGAATCCAGCCCGCCGCCTTGTGTTATCCGGGCCGGCAGTTTTTTCTGAGCTGAGCTCAGTTAAAGTGTGCGAGATCTCGTGGCAGCGCATGCTACGGCGAGATGTCATCTCAGAAAGGCAAAGGCCGTCGGAGTCTCCTACTCTGCCACCGAATTCCACCCTGTAGGGAGATTTCACGGCGGAGAGTGTAGCCTGCGAGCACCGGTGAGTCCCTGTTGTGAGTTCCACTCTCCTACTCTGCCGCCAAATTTCACCCTGAGGGAAGATTTCTTGGCGAAGAGTAGGAGAGTAGAGTATGTGAAGTAGAATAGAGCATGAGGTGTTTTAGTGTATGTGGTTTAGGTGTTTAGGTTTAGGTTTTAGGTTTTAGGTGTTATGGTATGCGTGGCCCCCTTGAACTTAATTTAATTTAAATGTGGCCCGCCATAGGAAGTCAGTTTGACACCCCTGCCTTAATCATATTAGCCCAATGAGCCAGTAACTCAGCACAACTTTGGCTTTACAGGCTCCTTTTGAAGAGCCCGTAAAGTTCCAGGAATTAGAACAGTTCATGGAAAGTTAAAATTAATTTTCATCAATTGGAATTTTAGAGTAATTATAAATCCTAGACTTCCTCTGTGCCTGAGGATCCTTTTTCCTTGAGTGATTATGACTTTGGTAAATCCTCAATGAGCAGTTTGTTTTAATTATCATTGGTATTTTTTCCTAAGATTTTAAATCTTTAATTTACATTGTAGCACCTTGATCATTAGATGAGTGCTTCAGAAATAAAAATAAATAAATACTGCTTGTACACATATGCACATTCCTGTTATTTCTTGAATTGACAGTCCAATAGCTGGAAACCTCTTTATTAAAATAAAGTCAACTCTGGAAGCTGCACTCAGAGATGGAGACAATCATCTTCAGATGATTTGGTCTTGCTAGTGCCATTACAATTTAAGGAAAGATGTTTCAGCCCCCTACTGTTAGCATGCAATTCCACTTCATTGATGGTGCAGAAATGATTTTTTTCCTTCTCTCAAGCCATTTACAACAGCTCATAAATGTTTGTGATAAGAGCTTCACTGAAAGATTATCCACTGAGTCTAAATGGAAAGAATACCCAATGGTTTATGTTTGTTTGCACAAGGACAGGACAGGGCAAGATGTGTGGAGGTGCACTCCCTGAATAAGTAGGCAGATTTAAAAAAAAAAAATCAGGCCATTTTGTCAGGGGTTTAAAGGTAATCAATAGTGCATGGACAGCCTGACGAGCATGTGTATATATATAATGTGTAGTTCAAACATCATACTATGAAGAAATGAATAGAGACTAAACAGAAAGTGACTAAGACAAAATGCCATAAGAGAAATAACATTCATTTTTATCAGGAATAAAAAAGCAGAGAATTACCAATATAAAATATGGTAGCCAAACATCTTTTGGTTAGAGAGTCACAGAACTTGTTGTGTTTCCAGCCAGGATCAGAAAATTCATTTATTGCAGCACATTGCTCATTGCTGCAAAATTGAGCAAGGTCCCCAGGTATACAGGATCTAAAAGTTATACTGGAATACAGTGCCTGACCAGTATCAAAGAAAACATGGCTCACTGATGATTACTTTGACTATTATCATCTAATATCTAAACTCTGTTGTGTAAGCAAAAAATTAAGCTAGCAAAACGTTTCCAGTGCTGATCTTCAGCTATTAGAATCCTGGTACATTTTTAGGAATGCCAACTCAGTCAGACAGCACCATATTGGTTTACAATTAATTCATATTTTCAAGGTTTTCTTCTTAGTCATAAAGGGCTTGAAACCAAGTATGTTTTTAAATGAAATTTTGGATTCTAGAGCACAATTTTGCAGCCACGAGTGGATTCTATAACAAAGTATGCAACCACATAATACAAGAGGTCTTGCAACTAGAGACAAAGGGAACAAAGACCACGCAGTGCATGTGACGGTGACAGAAACCATGGAAGTGGCAGACTGAGCCAGAAGCAATAGCACGAAAATACGACAGTAAAATAATACTGAACATAATAGCATAAACTAGGTTTCAAGAATACAGCTGACTTGTGTTGTATTCAGTGAAGGAGAAGATATTTTAATAAATAACCCAGACTTGGTCTTGAATACATTTTGGCCCACTATCTATGATTAACCTCATCTGTTATGGATGGAATAAACTGCACTAATAAAAGGACTAACATAAACAGCATTATTTTCCCAACCAGTCATAAATCATGTGCTTCACAGTTATATAGAACAGATATTCAAGTTATGCTTAAAGTATGTGAAATATGCATAATTTAACTCAGGGACATTGCCAGAGGCAGCATGAAATGGTACGTGATGGCCTATAGGAATTTTCTTTAAAGATTTTCATTTCAAGAATTGTAGACTCCATCTTAAACAAACATTTTCATTTCAGATCTGTGCAGCTGTTCTATGGCTCTCCCAATACAATACTCTGAGATTACTATAGCAGTTTAGATTGGAGCTACAGTGTTGGTTCTTTCAAAAAGTGTACATGCGTGATTTTATATTTTGCTTTGCAAGGGTGGACATGGTTTAGCGGTAGGAATAAAATTATGCCATATTATCATAATGGTGGGGTTTTGATATAAAATAAAAAGTAAGACTTGGATTAATCGAGTATCAATCAAGTGAGTGTTTCTAATGACGTTTATTCCATGAGAATAAAATTCTAGTCGTCTATAGAATCATCAAGATACTGATTAATTTACTGTATGTCCTAGTAATCCAGGTTATCAAAGTAATTTTTTTCACCCTTTCCATCATCTGAAATGTCACCAAAGACTATGGATTCCTGGAAGAAAATATCAGACAATATTTATCCCCCACATCATGGTAATTGAAGCTGTGAAGACTTCCTTGCTTTGGATTCTCTTTGTGGTTAATGAGTGGTACTGATAGGTTCAGAAAAGGCCACACTTTATGAATTTCAAATAAGGAAGAAGACCACAGGAGAATAAATGAAAGCACATGTAGTGAGGGTGTTTACTGTTCTGTAATAGCTGACGTGATGCTAATGCCAATAAATATCTGTTAAAGTTGTGATACTTTATAATACAGTGATATTCAATGCCTATTTCTGACTTTAATGGCAAACGATTGAATCTTCATATAATACTGTTCCATCTTAGTTGGCTCCTAAGCATATATGTGAATGTACACATGCACACGGAGACAGGAATCAAGAAATCCCTTCTGCCACCAGTGAAATGCAGCTGTTCTGGGGCAGATTGCAGAAGCAATTTAACATCTTATAGGAATAAATAAAGACTGCATGAGAGGTGAGGACAGGAATTTAAGAATATAATGTACTATTCAACAACCAGTTGGAACAAAGGTGAATGTGTAAAGACCCAGGCCAGGTCTACATTTACCTTCCGGATTCGGCGGCAGTCGACGCTAAATCACTTGCGTATCTCCCACCGACTTAGCGGTGTCTCCTCTGCGTGCTGTCCACACTGTGCTGCATCGCCACTTACCGAAGTGGTTTTCATGCATCGCTTGCTGGATTGACTGAGCGAGTCTACCCAGACCGCTCAGTTGATCCAGAACAATTGATCTGATGGTGGCAAATTTGCCGCCGTCAGTGTAGACCCAGCCTCAATGTACTGCAATCACCTTAATTGGACTTTGCCAAAAAATGGGACTATTTCCTCATATCTTTCAAAAATTGATATGAGAGCTCTATAGAGGTCAGAAATTGTGTTTTGCTTTTTCCCAAATGTCTGCAGCTACAGAAGTGTTCCCAAAGCTAGACAAGGACAACTGTCCATAACAGCTAAGGTCATAATCCTGCACTGCATAATAAATGGTTGGGGCCTAAGAGAGAAGAGCATCACCAATAACATCCCCAGTACCTTGCCTTTTCTTTTTGTGTCTAATGATCTGAATAAAAGAGATCTGATTAGATCAATGTTCAGTGTGGTATATATTGCAAGCCCCAGTTATTAGAGTCTGAGTTACCAACATATAAAGAAAGAAGTCAGTGCCATGCTTACAGGAAGACTCTCTTTTCAGCACAACCTTAGAACAATTGTGACGTTGCCCATACGTGCAACTTTATCATGTGATTCATGATATGTTGTGATTTTTTGAAAGCCCCTGCTCTTGGAATCATGTGATAACGTGACTCTCCATTTTAATCTTTTGAAGAAAAAAAAAGCTTCTAGGTCTTTTGGTTTCAGAGAAAAGCTTGAAAAGATGAACCCTAAAAACTAAGAAACAAAACAAAAAAGACCCCCAGAAAGCATTTAATAATCAGCCCAACATTTATTATTTTTAAAATCTCTTGAATTTTTAGATAATCTCATGAGTTGGCAATAGGGAAATCAGAAAATAAATCTGACACCACAGAGCCCCAACATTCTTTTAAAACATGAATGAGTTCAAATATACATTGTACCACCATATCAATTTTAAAATGATATTTCAATATACCATATGTTAATACAGTTTAAAACAATATATTGCAAATATAATGAAAACACATGAGTACAATTATTTGTATTTTAGGAGAGACACATATGGGCCAGATTCACTCATATGTGTTGGCTGCTTTGTGGCATATCCATGCCACAAAGCAGTTGTAAACCTCTCTTAACCAGCCAGTTAAATTGGGTTTATTGTTGCTTTGCATTAGAGGAGCAGTGGAGAAGAGCCAGATCACATCAGGTAATCTAGCCCATATGTTTTTATGTAATATAGTACTAGAAAGAACATTTATAAAAGGCCCAGTGTGGATTCTATTGTTCAAGCTCCAGCTACATTTTGGTTACAGTGTGGCATCTCTTTTATGGTCTCCTTAATAATAAAGTCTACATTGGGTAAGAAATATTAGAGACACCACAAAGACAGGAAAATATACTCATCCTAAAATAAAAATGGATTAGGAGTTTACAAAGTCTAGAAATTCTTCGTCACTTAACATTAAAATGAAAATGGAATTGTCTCAACCAATCAAACTGCAAGGAGACTACGCAGTCTGTTATACATGATAAAAGATTTCCCCCTACTTATGGATTCACTTCACTGTGTCCAATGTACATATGGCTATTTCTTAGTAACTATGTAGATTGTGAATTTCTATAATTCGCATAATCTCTGCATGGTTACTTCCTGAAAACTATATGCCAAATATACAAATAACTCTACTCTGGTTGGCAAAGAGTTTGAAAATGTTGAGTGTAGAAACCAATCACTGAACACACAATTCAATTTTTTAATCCAGTGTGAAGAATCAGAAAAATTTAATATTTATATGAAGGAGAATGAGAGAAATCCTGCCCTCCTCTCCTTCCTTTCTTCCCTCCCCCCAAGCAAAGATGACAGTAAAGAGGGAATTTAAAAGGGTTAAGCACATTGACTCATTTCCTGCATCCTTTCCTCCAGCCATGTATTACAAATCCTTTACAGATTATTAAGGCTCTTGTCCTCAGAAAACCTGTAATATATTTGTGTTCACATTTGGATAATCATAACCAATGCTTCTTAATTCAGTTTGAAAATAAAATTTAAGGCAAAAGTATATTACAGTTATTCTGGGAGTAAGAACTTTATTATTAATTGCTATTATTAGCATTACAGTAGCACCTAGAGGCTGCAACTGAGACCTTAGTCTCCATAGGCATTGTACAAACACATTGTAAGCTCTTGGGAGGCAGAACTGTGTGACTATCTAAACAAACATGACAGATTGTAAGGGGTGAAGGAAAATAAAAATCACTCCCTTTTACAGACATGGAATTGAAGTAAAATTTAGTGACATGCCCAAGATCACACAGGAGGTCTGTGGCAGGGCTGGAAATTGAAATCAGATCTTCTGAATTCCAGGCCTGTGTCTCAGCCGTAAGGCCACCCTTCCACTGTGTCCTTCAGGAAGGAAGGGCAAGTGGAGAGTGGAAATAAGGGAAAAGGAAGAAAGGAAAATAATAGAGAAAAAAGACATATGATTGCAGGAGTTGGAAGAGGAAATACAACTAGACAGTAATGTTTAAACTTTTTCTCTAACTATTTACCTTTCAGCAATCTGACAGAATTTTTCTTTTAGTGTTTCTCTTCTTTTATTTAACATTTATTTAAGAAATTCAGTAAAGTAATAACTTGCGGGTCCTTCATGTAAACTTGGTAACAGCCATATCCTTGGCTAATAAACTCCTTTGCCTTCAGCCTCAGTGCTTATTCATTCCAGGTTATGGTTAATATCTTGTGAGCAGGAAGCACCCTCAGGTTATCATTATAGGAACATGAGGAATAACTTTGTTGGATCATAATATTCACAGAGATTTCTCCATAATCAAAATGATACAGAAGCCCAGCAGATACATTTAAAGTTCCATTTCTCCACTGAATCAAAAGGTAGAATTAGCAACACCTTTTTCTGCTGCTGTTTGGATTCTTTGCAGTCTAGTCCCTGAATTGTTGTTTAAAATGATCAAACGTATGAACATATGATCACAGAAAACCTCCAACACACTTTTGCAGTACATCAATTAACAAAACCAGCATTTTTTTTTAATTAGTGTAAGAAACTGAGTGGTTGCATGAAATCTGTGAGCATAAGTGTGCTTCTATCAGCAGGAGAGCAGGTCTCTGTGAGCATGCATAAGAGAGATATATAATCATGAATGAGATTTCCATTTTAAATGACTTCTCATTTTCATATTCACATGTAAGTAAATGTGCATTGAATGAATACATCAAGATATTCAGACAAATTAAGCAGGTAGTTCTATGTTAAACACTTACCAACAACACAAAGCTAAAGCTAACCAACTTTATATATATAATATGTAAAATTTTCTAGCACCTCCCCCCCTTATAAAGGGCTGTCAGACTTAAAGGGAGTAATATTTACACTACTTACACATATTTATTCCATTCCAAAGGCTTTGGAAGGGCTCAGTTTAAACCTCTAAAGCAGCATTTCAAATTAAAAAGACAAGCAATGTTTCCATTGTCCTTGAAATCAGAGACTGCCAGACGGTTTTGCTTTTGTGGCAACTACAGTAAAATGATCAGCACAAAATCTTTGTGCAAACTGAAAGTGTGAGCACACAACGGACAAATTGTGTGCACAGCGACATTTTGAACAGAAGTAATTTCTAAGTACAAAACCTGCTGCATGCCCAAAAGTAAATGGGTATTTGTTTATGCAGGTTAGTAAAAGCATCTGTCTATTAAAGATAAGAAAGGAATAATGACACCTCCACTCCTCAGAACTTGTAGGCAGGGCCCTTCAGCTTTCTCTGAAGAGAATAGACCATAAGGTTCCAGCTGCCTTGAGAAGAATCAGATTTCATAGAATCATAGAAGATAGGACTGGAAGGGACGTCAGGAGGTCACCTAGTCCAAGTCCCTGTTCAAAGCAGGACCAACCCTGAGTAAATCATCCCAGCCAGGACTTTCTCAAGCTGCACCATAAAACCCTCCAAGGATGGAGATTCTACCACCTTCCTAGGTAACCCATTCCAGTGCTTCACCATCCTCCCAGTGAAATAGTTTTTCCTAATATCCAACCTAGACCTCCCCCCACTGCAACTTGAGACCATTGCTCCTTGTTCTGTCCTCTACTACCACTGAGAAGAACCTAGTTCCATCCTCCCTGGAATCCCCTTTGAGGTAGTTAAAGGTTGCTATCAAATCCCCCTCATTCATCTCTTCTGCAGACTAAACAAGCCTAGTTCCTTCAGCCTCTCCTGATAAGTCATGTGCTCCAGCCCCCAAATAATTTTTGTTGCTTTCTGCTGGACTTTCTCCAATTTCTCCACATCCTTTCTGTAGTGTGGTTTAGTCAGCAGCAGCTGAGGCTGCCAAGAAAGTAGACCATTCTTTCCTGCTAAACTCCTGAATAACCCCCTTAGTTGCTTTTTCATGATTTCTTTGCTGTCTGCTACCACTTGTTTGCCATGTTTATTCTGATTGCAAGCTTTATCAGACAGGGGCTGTTTTCTCTTAGGCATTTGCACAGTGGGCAGCCTGCTGTGGGCTCAGAATCCTGACTGCGGTCACTAGGTGCTAATAGAATACAAATTGTAAGTAGTAATAATAGGAGAAAGTAATTGAACTTATATTTGTGGAGGGATATGCATCTTCGGCAAATCATTGAATTGAGTCTCAGCATGATCAGCATATTGCCCTCATGGACAGGGACATTAATAGTCCCTATCAACAAGCAATTAAGTGGACAAACCAACAACAAAACATTCTGAAAGAATTATCTGATTTACCCATCTGTTGATAACATTATACAAAAGTGTTCTTTCTGTATGAAGAAAACTGCATTTATGCACAGACACAAACCCTCAAACACTTCTTACCCAAACACTACATACAGATAGGAGATGACTATGTGATTTAAGACTGGACAAGGATAGACCTCAGATTTAATTATTATGAGAAGGGATTGAGTGCCTGTATTGTAGCCAATTGATTGTGCCCATGGGAAAAGAAAATTCGAGCTAGTGAACTCCTGTATCAGAGAGGTCAACAGAGAATGTTCAAGGTGGTCCGAGGGACTCAGAGGGTCAGTTATGGTTAGTATTGCTGTGATATCCAAAAGCAAAAGCAATTATAGTTAGCAATAATCTAAAGTGAGAGGTAGATGGCTGCCAATTTTAGCCACTGCAGCTTCAGCTGTGTGAAAGAGTCATAACATTTTTCAAATGGTTCCATTTGGGTTATCAGTGGGATGATCCTAAAATTGGAAATCACTAATTTGTTGCCAATTGTTCTAGAATTTGGGGGGGAGGTTAAGACAAAAACATCCCCTTTTTGCTTTCAACAGATAAATCTATTTGTTTTTAAAAATGAACATGTATCACCTACAGGAGAAAATACAATTATTGTATTATCGTATATTGTATAGCACTATTGGCGCTTCATGCTAATTAATCCTACAATAAATTACTGAGAAAATGCTGAATACACAGTAGTAATAGGCCCTGGTTCATGCTCAATTTAAAGACAATAGGAATAGAAGGCATTCAGTCTCACACAAAAATCAACCCCAATATCCATTTAGAAGTGAAGTGAACAAAGGGTCTGATATATTTATCTAATCCATTTAGATTTAGAAGTGAAGAGACCAAAGGGTTTCATATATTTATTTGATGGGAAAAAGAAAAATAGGCCACTGAGCTTGTATGTTGAATAATTGTTTCAGAAGAAAATTCTGAAGAATTATTTTACACATTCCTATTAATAGTAAAGGGGAAAAAACCATGAGCATGTCTTGGAGGGTAGACTATCAAGAATCAAAGTAACTTCTGAGATATGCACTTTGATGTCTAAGTTAGGCAACTGAGGATCTGAGAGCAGCTCCTGTACATCAGATATGACATGCCAGTAGGTCTGCCTGTTTTCTGCACATGGGGCCCTCCCAGTAAAACCTCTGGAAGAATGATAAAGTCCCAGAAAACCTCCTCAAGGTTACCTAACAGAGTTTCCTTTTAATATTTTCAGTGTGGGTCTCAAGCCACTTCCCCACAGGAAGGGAATATAGCCTTTTAGCCATGCACATCTTTGAAATCTCTGGCAAAAGGAATCTGTATCCCTTGGAAAAGATCCCTTCACGCTAGACCTTTCCCACCTTAGCAATATGGCTTTCTTTGAAGTAGTGTTACCATTGGATGCTCTGAAACATCTACTTTCAGAAGAGAATGCAGGTGCAGTGGAAATATTTATGCAAACTGGTAAAGCATTAATTATAAGTCAACATCGACATATCACTGAAGGAATTGTATCACAGAACACGACCACTGTTCCAATACCACCTCCAGCTGTCCCTGGTCCACGTAGCACAGCATCATGGAATCTTAACCAGTTCAGCTGGATCTACAAAACAGGAGACTACAGCTCCCATTGGCTCCCTCCATATTGCACTTGTTTTTCTCCCAGCCAGGGAAAAGAAAAGGTCTGGAACCAGACAGTGGTGACCACGTGTAATAAGCATGGAATGGCAGGGAAGCTGAAGCAGGAACTGCATTGTAAACAGACAGCTAGAGGCAGAAATGGATGCAGAGCCACATATGGCACAGGTTGAATATTGGCCATTACAGCTAAGTCTGTGTGGGACTTATGGAGGAGAAGCAGCAGCTAGACAGGAAGACAGTGCAGAGGAGCCCCAATAAAGGGCCTTCACTAAGCCTAGCTTGGAAACCCACAAACTCATTTTTACTGGAATGGAGACTGGACTGGAAGGGGCATCCCAGGTACTAGGTCTGAAGAGCCCCAACTCTTAATTGGATTGCTCCAGGAACCCAAATATTTACCATTATTGCTGCCTTTGAACTGGAATTGTTAAACCCTCTGTACCTAGAATATCTGCATCCTTTCCTTTTTCTGCCAGCCCTAGTGAAATATCCTTTCCATTAGCCATATCTGAGTAATGATTGAGACCACCAGGGCTAGCACCTATAAGGCCTAACTGCTGAAGCAGCTTCAGTGTTGCATCTGAATGGTGGTGTACCCGGCATGGCACTGGCACCATACAGGTTTAAGATATGGTGCAGCCCCAATATTTATACTGCAGGGACTTGGGGAGAAAGGATTCTGTGGTCCTGCTCTGGATAATAATGTGCATTTTTAGCAAGAAACTTAAGTTAGCCTTATGTAGCTGTTGGAGATAGGCCAGTCTTTCTAGAACGATTTCAGTGAGTGTAAATTCAATCAATTTTGGAAAGAATGCAATGCCCTTGAGAAGTGAAGGGCCAGAGTCCAGGAGTGCATTCACCACCTGACATTGGTAGTCAAGTGCTGCTTCTGCTTTACTCACCGCTGTTGCTTCTGCCATTGCTTGCTGCTGCTTCTAGCTGCAATGTTGTGTTCTGAGGATCCACCACTTCTTAGTGATTTCTGGTCTGCGTGATTTCTCCCGATAATGAGGAACTTCATTGCTGCTGCCTTCTCTGCATCAGCTTTCACTGCATTGCTATCCCTGTACCAAGTCTAAAGCTGAGTCCATTTGACCAATTTAACAGTATCCTCATCTCTAGTGGAACAAGGACTCTCCTTTGAATATAACCAACCATGCTTCTGAACACCTGAAGAAAAGAATGGGTCAAATAGCACCTAAAACTTTTTAACTGAGTCCATGCTAGCAAATAGGAACATCTTTCCCTGTATTTTAGCTGGATTTGGCATCACTACTCCATGATTAGGGATGGAGGTTTAATTTAGGGTGACCCTCTCAATTCGGGCATATTAATTACAATCTGCTGGTCTTTAGTCATGCAATAAGGATAACATTTTATTACTCCTATATCAAAAACTTAAGTGAATTTTAGCCCAAAACAGCCAAAATTGATCACTCTAGCAAAGCAGATCTGTCTGCTGCTTACCTAGGCAAAGTAGGTGTTTTTATGCAAATACAGTCTGCTCCTGAGATCTTTTCCTCTAGGTCATTAATAGAGGGCAAGAGAAAGCTCAGACCACTGCCTTACACAAAATTTCCACACCAGTTAGACTAGTAGTTCATCAGATTCAGTATACTCTGACCAACAGAGTCTGTCACTAGATGCTTCAGAGGAAGGTGCATGTAACCCTGTGGTCGGCGATTATAGAATAACCTGCCTGGAGGGACTATTATTTTGTAATCCCCAAGAGTTACTTGTTCTTTTAAGCCCTGAAGCCCAAGATTATACATGGTTTCCAAAAATTTTGTTTATGCTTTTAGTATTTTATTATAACTCTATAACATGTGAAAACATATTTATTTTTATCACAGTTAAATAATTATACTTCATTCCTTCCTGACATTTTAGGTATAATTTTTTTCTCTCTCTTGTTAAAACCCTGATTTTTGAAATGTTGAGGCCATAGCCTAGGACCATTTTTGCAAATGCATTTGGGCTTTCTTTGTGCATGCAGGTACCAAAACTGCACATGCAGTTTAAACTCATGTGTGTGTATGGAGTGACAACCCCCAAAACAATGCACTCAGTGACATCAAATTCTGCCTGGATGACTCTGTGTGAATTGGACCTCAAAAAATCAAATAATTTTTCACGTATTTAAAAAATATACTAGATGTCACCTGATCTGTATACATTATTTTGGACCCTTCATTTGTATTCATTTCTGAACTGTTGATTAATTCTTTTCAATAATGTTTCCACAGTTTTCTTTTAAGTTTTCAGTTTATTGGCATCACATCAGTGCTAAATAGTGATAGTTTTCAGTCTGGCATAAATTTGAGTTAATCTGTACATTTCCAAAACTCCAGAACATCCCATTATTACAAAAGTTTGAAGGCTTTAGAAAACCATTTTTCCACCCAATTCTTCCAAATGAACATTTGACTTTTCAATAGGAATGCTGAGTTTCCCCAGACGCATGTTTCAGCACTCTTCTTAGATTTGATTTTGATTTGTGATGGTCTTTGCAAGGGAAAACCTGAATGTTCTTCCTGAGATTTGTGACGGAAATCAAAAAGAAAGGGTGTGTATTTTATGATTACCATTGTCATGATTAGGATATGGCAACTGAGTCCTGGGTTGGTAGCACTGCTTATTATTTAAGATTGCTCTCCATTTATGATGAAACCCTGTATTCAGTAATTTATAAGTTTCCCAAACTTTAACCATTTGGGATGAAACACTCTATGCTGTGTATCTGTCCCAGGCTGAATATTTTGCAAAACAATTTCAGCCAGAATAGTTCAGTCATATCTAAGAATTAGGCAATAGGAACAAAAAGTTGTTCTGCTGTTAAAAAAACAAAACAAAACAGAACTCTGATAACCTTTTGAGAAGCTGCAGTGCCCCCATGCTTTGGCGCAGGGAACTGAAATTTAATAAAGAATAGGCTTTGTCTCAGGGACATGCCTTTTGTTCTTCCTGTGAAAATATGTCCAAATCTGGCCATCTTGTAAGCCTATAAAAAACCTCCTTTCACACGTGCACCATAGAGAGAGAGTTTAACTGCAAATCTCTGAAGCTTCCTACTTTGCAGAGCACGCTCAAGCCCCCGACAGCTCCACGGGCTGACCAGATAGCCCACGTACGCCATCCTCAGAGCACCTGAGCACACTCCCATCCCCTCACAGGGCCTATATGTTACTAGACTGCACAGGTGACATTCCCACAGAGCGACTGAATGCTCTTGGCCAAAACTGCAGTTTCTGGCTGCTGCAAGCCAGGGTGAAGCCAGACACTATCATTGAGAGCAGGGAGCCTGGATCTCCTGAGCTCTCACTACCCCCTCTTCTGGAGGCAGTTGTTGTAGTAGCTGGGTCAGTCCCAGGATACTAGAGACATAAGGAGGGTGAGGTAGTATCTGTTATTGGACTAAATTGTGTTGGTAAGAGAGACAACGTTTCAAGCTTACACAGAGTGACCTGAAGAAGAGCTTTGTGTAAGCTCCAAAGCTGGACTCTCTCACCAGCAGAAGTTGTTCCAATAATAGATATTTCCTCACTCATCTTGTCTCTCTGAACCCTCTGCTGTCACCCAGGCAGCATAGAGTAGGACACCCCTTGATTCAGGTGCAATGAAGACAAGGGTCAAACTAGAGGGGACAGAAAAAAAGAGATGAGAACAAGGAGCAACCTGGGAGTGGGAGCTATGGGGGCAGATTGGATTTCATCAGGACTGGTCCTCTGATGGGTCAGACACCCACCCAACCTGTGACAAGTTCTGGTAAGGCAAATGAGCCAGGTCAGTTCCACATGTAGATAATTATTGCTGGGCAGCAGTTAATTCGGTAAAGAGCAGATAGGCCTAATAAGGACTCATGAGGGCTCGGTCAGCAACCCCCAGAAAAAAGAGACTTCTCAGAGCTGCTGGGTAGGAAGCTACACCCAGTAGAGAAGTGGCCACTGGAGAGAGGAACAGTCCCAGAAAGAAAGTTCTCCAAGGCCAGAGACTGGAGCAGTACCAAAGGAGAACAAACTGGGCATAGGATGCCTAGGGAGCTAACAGGGACTGGCTCAGAAAAGAGTGATGTGCTGTCAGGGAAGAGTAGCTTCCAACTGAATGCCCATCAAAGGCCCAAACTCCAGCCAAGGAATCCAGGCTAAGAGTTGTCCTGTGCTAAATGGGTGAAGCACACAACAGATTACCTGAGTGGTGGAGAATTCTAGGTGGAGCGGATCATTGAAGCTTTTGTTTATATTTTCATGTTCTCTTTTTCAGTGAAATAAATGAGGTCCTCTTTAGTATCAGAAAGGCCTGATTAAACTTTTTTGTACTTTGGGTGAAGGGAAACCAAGGCAGGGGCTGGAGTGTAACCCAGGAACCTTAAGTATCACTATTCCTCTACTGTCAGCAAATATCTGTCAGCAAATATCTGTGTCTCATTCAGCTCTAGAGCTGTTCCCTAGGGAGTGACAGTTTACTATAGCCAACATTTATGTTGTTACCTCAAGCAGAAGAGGTCTTTGCAGTAAATCTAGAAGCTCCAACCTGCTGCTGAACAGTGTCAATGTGTTGCATGATGGAGTTTTTTCTTCAGTTTTTAGTTTGTTTTGTATGTAATTTCCTAGTTTTTTTCTTTAAATCTACATTAAAAATTCATTTAGGTTGCCAAGTCAAGCACTCAGAAGTGAGGTTGCCTTTGCAGCCTTAATTTGGCAGTCTTGTATGTATTATGAATGATATAGTCTTTAATTACATGACCATCTACTATATTTTTCATAGAACCCTATCTTATTCAGTGCATAGGATGGGCAGTGTTCACTTAATGAAACATATTCAATATTTTGTTTTCCCCTCCTTGTCCAGTGTGTCCATGCCTTATTTACTGCACACTAGTCAAACCCTACTCCAGGTTTCACAAACCATTACCTTCAAACAGGGAACACTTACTGAAAACTTTACTCCAAAGGTGAACATTCCCAATGGTTAGAAGTAACTGAAAGTAGCAATTTAAAATGGAAATACCTAAGTAGCCTTTGCTATAGCAGTTGCTATGTGCATCAGCTATAACTATACTGTATAGGGTTTTTTTGTACCTATAGAGAGGATAATATACTGTTTTGCCAAAATATTAATTTTTTGTATAATATGCACGTTCTCTCGCATGGGTTATGTTATATCTTGTTAAGAAAGGTCAGGACACACTTTCACCATTGGATAGCCAGAATAAAGATATTTGTAGACATGTTTCATTTAAGACCCTAATTACAGGTACTTCATTGTATATATATATATATATATATATATATATATATATAGAGAGAGAGAGAGAGAGAGAGAGAGAGAGAGAGAGAGAGAGAGAGAGAGCCTTTCTTTGTCGCTGTAAAGATTTCATTTCACATTGAACTATAAAAGGTATCATACACATTTCTTACTTCATATGGATTTTTATATCAATGAGCTGATATTACTTAACACGTTCCCTTTCACTTGAATATTCAGCAATCACATATCTTTCAACCTATAAAGTTTGTTCATTTTAAAGTTTATTCCTGCAGTGTCGTTAATGAAAAATCTAGTACAGGCAATCTAATCTCCAAATTAGCTTCTGACTACATAATATCTTTGCTGTTTTAAATGAAATTTATAAGTCAGGTTTGATAAACTGTGTTATCCTTTGAAGCCCACTGAAAGTCTCAAGTCAATATACAAAATTGTTATATTCATTTTTGTACTTCAAAATCAAGACATATCAAAACATATACTAGTTGTGCTTTGATATTTGGAGGCCTTTAACAAGTGGACTGCTATATGTTACTGTGGGAATATTACCTTCAGGTGTTCAAACTGCTGACGTAAGACTGCTTAGTTGTACCAAAATGCAAACCATTTCAGCCTTTCATTGGTCAATGAAAAATGTACTGAGTACGAAATACTGATTATCACTCACATGGTTTTATGATCAAGCAAATCTTTTATTCAGTTTAGTAATTTACTTAGTAAATTACTGAAAATTACTCTGCATTTGCTTTCATCTGACATCTTGATGGTTCCACTGAAATAGAAAAGCACTTAGAAAGACAAAGCATTCCCTTAATATTTACCATTGCTTTGGATCTCAGTTGATTCTGTATCAGTTTTATATTACAAATTACAGCAATTTTTTCCTCTAAACCATAGGGACAATATTTTTTCCTCAATAAACACCTGCCAATGGATTTTATAAGATGTGGTCTCAAAGTTATACTTTCATGAAGGTTTAAAATGAGGATATAAAATTGACCTTTAAGGTGCTTAGAGTTGCTTAACTCATTTTTGTTGTGCTCCATTTTTAGCTGGGGATGGGAGCAGTGGTGGCAGGCTCCATCTTCTGGAGGATGCAAAAGTGGGTTGTATGTGAAGGTAGCAATGAAGAGAGATTGGAATGAATGCAGTGGAGTGAGAACAGATAGTTTAGAAAAATGTGTATAAAAACCTGAGAAGAGTAAGCATTCAAACCAATATCGTATCCTACCTCAAGGCTCTGCACAACTTTCCGAAGGAGCCCCAGTGCAGGTGGTGGGCTCAAGGGCAGTCACCTTGTTGGCCAAGGTGTCTCTGTGGCACAGATGTATCCAGTTGCAGGAATGACTGGTGCAAGTCAGAGCCAAGGCTGCTTCTTTCTTCTCTGTGCCTATGCTGGGCTCACAACTATCAAAGAGATAAATTCCACAAACTCATAAAAGCCACAGATGCTACTACCAACCATGGAAGAGGCTGTGTGGGCTCTCTCTGTGCCCCAAAATTTGGTAAAAACATTCGAGTCAAGGGACATTTATTCAACCTGTGAAGAGTTATTTGGTCCAGACTGTGGCTTTCCCTTCCCCACAACCTCAAGGTCCTTTGGTGTTAATGGAACATATGTTAACTGACCAAAATTAATTCTTCACAAGTAAACCAGACAATTATCAAAGAAAGAGCAACATGACATCCACAAACAGTCTGAAATCAATATAATCAGCTAATTTACTCCCTATAAGTACTTTAACTAAAAAAAATAATTCAGAGACGCTGTTAAGAAAAAATCTTAAAAGAAATCCAGATATGCAAAGGTATGGGAAATGCACTGTTAAGGTGTTCAAACACCCTGCAGTGAGATCAGTAGGATGGGAAAAGAAGAACAAATGCAGCTGTCTTTAAAAGTCTTTAATGTAATCTAGGATACAAAACATTTAAATGCTTTAAAAATAATCATATGATTATTGTATAGTGTCACTCCAGGGCAATATTAAGTTGAGTTGGGTGCCCTAGCTGTGCAATTTCATTCTTTAAATTGTGTGGATTTCTTTTAAATTGAATGTTAACTGTGAATTTCTTGGGTTTATAAATCTTATTTTCAGGGCTAGCTACAGTACTTCTATAATATATAATTACCCAGAGCTGTAGTGAGGATGGATATTCTGTTTCTTGAAGGATTTTGATATTTGATATTTATCAGAACAGGACTGAAACCTAAACATTTAAATTTTTTCACAAAAGAATATTAAAAAAATGTTCTGAACCAATCAAAAAGTTTTCTTTCAACAAAATTGACATTTCATTTTGATTGTGCCCTTTAAGATTTTGTAATATATAAGTAAAAAAATTGAAACAATTATTTTAAAACAAAACTCAAAAGCTTTTGTTCAAATAATGTTGAAATGGAATGCTTTGATATTGTTAGATTTTTTTTCCAGATTTTGCCAAAATGAAATTAATTTTTGGCAAAATAGATATGATTTTGCAAAACACTTTGACACAACTGCTTTCTCCAACATTAAATGGTTCAGGGGAAGTTCTTCAAACCAACTCGAATTTTACCCTCAAT
The DNA here is from genome assembly GCA_007922155.1 of Mesoclemmys tuberculata. Classification (NCBI taxonomy): domain Eukaryota; kingdom Metazoa; phylum Chordata; order Testudines; family Chelidae; genus Mesoclemmys; species Mesoclemmys tuberculata. The sequence continues at coordinate 58,323,255 of ML675604.1, read as the reverse complement.
TTCGGCTATCTACTCTCATCCTCAACTCTGTCTCAACTTAGTGTTTGTCTGGAACTATTATAAAAGACCTGTAAACTCTTACCTCAGGGCAATATTTTTTTCTAAACACTTTTTTGTTTGTTTTAGTTGGTTTGCTTGTTTTTTGCATGCTGATGGACATCTTTTTGGTTATCTAGGGTATTTGAGGAAACTGATTAATTATATAGACTTTTATATCATGGCAGAAACATGACAATGGATCCTATCATTCAGGTTAATAGGGAATGCCAAATGAAAGTCTGTTTTGGAGTGACTCATCTGCTTTAATTTGTTTTTTATCTCTATGTTCCTGGATGGTTGATGTTGGTTACTTTTATTTCCATTGAGGCCTAGGATTGTTTTTTATTTTAACTGTTAAACAAATTATAAATATATAGTCTTTTTGGAAGGCATAGGTGAATTGGATGAGGAACAGATTTAAATCAAAAGTGAGAGGTGAATCCAAAGTCCTATAAAATTAGTCTTCATGCATAAATTCAGGGCAGATGGCTTCACTAAAACTGGATCCTTAGGAACAGGTAACAATTCTCTGTAATGCTACTTGGCTTTTGTTATCTGAAATTATGTAAAAAGAATCAATTCCTTTCTAAATGCTGCTAGGTGGTCAGTTATATTGCTCCAGGATTAATCGGTCACAGTACCTAGAGCTCTTTGTATAGGCACGCTTTAGTTATAGTTTTAATCTAAATAAATATTTTTAAAATATGTTTCAAATATAAAAAGAAATAGCTCCCTGTCAAATAATGGTCCGTTCACTTATTTTTACCCTTCATTGAACAAAATAGTCTGATACCATATGAAACCTATGCTGATGGTAACTGACAGGACTATTCTTCCTTGATGTGTGCATCTAACTCCATTAATGTTAAAGGAATAAGGCATTCATTCTGTCAGTGGAAATACATATACAATAATTGCTTTAGGGAAAGTTGCAGAAAGAGCTTTTTAATTTTTAACCTCATGAATTTTTGTTTTCCTTCTAAAAATAAAAAGCATTTTCATCTGCATTCTAATGTACAGTGTAACATTTTTACAATAACTTAATAATAAAACACATGGTGTTAAGTGCTGTAGTTAAAAATGCCCAATTGGAAAAGATCCTTCAGTCCATTAAGCTGCTATTTACTTGTCACCTACACATTCCCTCTGTTGTTGTTTAATAAGTCACTCTTTTCCAGTAATAGGCCTCTTTTTATTTCATTAGTGTAAATGGATCTCTTTTTCTAAGTGATAAAATATCTTTCAACATCAATATTTTAATATGTATGAAGGAGAAAAGACAGACCGTGAAAAAAGGTACCTCTGCCCCAATTGCCCCAGGAAATAATTTAATCCAGTTTTGTTGAGAGCTGTGTGACAGATTGGTATCAAATTAAGGTACTTAGAATTCAGGCAGCTTTTTTGAATAAACTCCTTTGATCTCATAGGCACAAGAATGAAGACCTTAAGTCAAACAGTTACCTGTTTTGATTGAAGATAAATCTTCTAAAACTGAAGCCCTCCTCTCCCTCCAAAGTAAAGTAACTTGACTCTTAAATTGTATTGCACACAGTAGGAGAAAAACTTGTTGCTAAAATATTTTAGCAATATTTGTGCTTTGTTGAATTCAACTGCAGTAGAGTCAGATCAAAATACCTTCCAGGTTATGTTCTGCTGAGGTCCATGCCTGGTCCTCGAAAACTTTCTTTATCTGCTTCTGAGGTGCTTGCCTCAGTGACAATGCTTTGTGTCCTTTGCACCAGAAGTTTTGATGCAACCAGTGTCTATAGCAGTGGTTTCCAAACTCTACCATGTTGCACACCACCAACATAAAATACCACCACCTATAGTACCACCACCAATTTTTTATAAACAGACTATATATGAAAACCATCTTAAAAATGAAGTGTTCTTAAAACACATTGTATCAATAGCATAGCTATGCATATAAAAAGCTATAGTATTGCAAAAAACTAATAAATGTATTATAACCTTACCCCATCTGAGATGGTGAAGTGAAACAATTTTTAAAAAGAATTCTGCAGTCTTTGGGTATGTCTTCAGTGACAGTGGCAAATTCGCCATCATCAGAGTGATTCATCAGGATCAATTGAGCAAAAGTAGAGACCAGCTCAATCAACCAGGAAATCAAATTTAAAAATCCACCCCTGGTAAAAGAATAATGCTGCATCGACAGTGAGCATTTCCCATCAGTGTAGTGTAGTGGGGACACCATGCTCATTAGAATTTAGGAAGCCATTGGGAGATACACAAGCTCTTATATGTAGCTTGTGTATCTCCCATCGACTGTTGCTGAATTTTGCGGAAAGTGTAGACCAGGCCTTAGTCAGTCAGTAGACGTGGGAGGTGGCCTGCATACCACCAGTGGCACGAGTACCAGTTTGGAAACCGCTGGTGTAGAGCATTCCAGACTATTGCAGCCCCTGTCCCTCTGTTAGATGACCATGAAGAGCTGTTTGCATGAGTCGGACTGATGACCCAGTTTCTACACAGTAGTTAATGACTGTGTGTATGAAGTCAAGAAATCATCTTCCCAGGATGCCCTAACATTTGTTTCACACCCCATCCAAGCACCTGCACGGCAATGACTAAGGAGGGGAGCAGGCCACTTGCGAAGTATAGAACTATAGGACCTTAAGTTTTGACTCTAGTTCTCATTTCTGAGAAGCAGGATACCATCTCATAGCTACTTTCAGTGTTCTATTCAGGTCAGGTTTTATTCCATGCCCAAAATGTGGTGTCAGATCTCCTTTCAAAGACTAAATAAAACAATGTAACTAGAAGTTGTCACATAAAGTTTATTCTCCCTGGTAAGAAGAATGGAGATATTTGGTGAGTGTGTGGAAGGGAGGTGGAAAGGAGGGGTGACAGAGCTTTTTTTAAAGTTGATGTGCTATTTGCTTTTGCCCTTGACTAGGGTGACCAGATAACACATGTGGCAAATCGGAACAGACAGTGAGAGAGTAAAACATGCCTATCTAAGATAAAATCCAGAATATCAGGACTGTCCTTATAAAATTAGGAGATCTGGTCACCCTATCCCAGACTGAGAAATCCATTCTGACTGATGTAACGATCTCACACCTCTACACTGTCCAGCCCAAATAGCACCCTTCTTTGACTTTGCCTTCACCAAAAAAAGGCAGGCCTGGAGTACAGAATGGAGGTCTGAGAATCCTTTCACCTGAAAAGATGAACTTCAATTTTCCAGTCAGCAATTCCATTGTCCCAGAAGAGAGGAGTTGTCAGTGAAGACTGAGGTCCTGGAATGGGAAATGGTCTCTCAGTATCTGGGCTCAGGACATTGAGAACCTTGAAAATAAGGACTGAGGCAGGAAACATAACACAACATTCTATGAGAGATCAAGGAAGTGGGCAAAGTATAAATGTAAAGTCTCACAGCTAGAGCTGGACAAGAACTTTCAGTTAGAAAAATGTTCTGAATGGAAAATGCCCTTTTCTCACAATCAAAATTTTTCATGGGAAAATTAAAATTTTGCTGAAAATGTTTGATTTTCTATGGGAAAAATTGAAGTGATGGTGCCTCATCTGTAAGGCTATTGTCAGTTTTACTTTCTGCTGTAAAGATAAGTAGATTTTGCTTTCTCCTTGTAGAGGAATATAATATTGACAAGAGCCTTTCCGGCAAGCTAGCCAGGGAGCCACAGCCAGGATTGGGGTGCGAGGTAGTGAGGCTGAATGCCCCTTCTCTCTGCCTGTCCCAGAACTCCTTCTCCGGCAGCTGAGTGGCAGAAGAAGTGGAGAGCTGAGGAGGAAGAGAGCTTGGGTACTCAGTCTCTGGCAGTCCACCTGGAAGGATCTTGTCAATTTCACTTTCTGCCATGAGGGAAAAATAAATAAAAACCATTCATACAAAGAGATTGCCATTTTCCAGCCAGATAAACTCACAGTAACCTGTCTGGCTGAGGAGATGTGCTATTGCATTCTGTACCATTAGGGATGACACTTCACCAGTAATGGTGGTAACCCTTCCAGTTCTGTAAACATGGCTACTTCGACTCTCATCCCCATTTGGACCCATTTATGCCAAGTAAAAGGGCCAGAACATTGAAAAACCAGAGATCTGGTTAACAAAGAATTTTCCCAGCTCAGGAAATATCAGCAGGAAAAGGGTGACCTGATGAGCACCCTGAAGCTTGATGGCTTATTAAGAAAAAGGGGGCAAGTTGAGGGAGAAGCTGGCAAAGGCCCTACAGGTCTCTAACCCACAACTCAGTTTAAGAGAAGAGAACTGGAGGAAAGGGACTCTTGATTAAGAAGAGAAAAACGAGATAGTAATTAATACAGCCCAGCTCCAAACAGGAGAGTTGGAAATTTCTGCTTAAGAAAGGACTGGAAAGGAATAATCTGGAGAAAGAACCAGGAAGGGTTCCAGGAAGAGAGTGTTTCAAAATGTAGTAAAGAAACGTATCCTCAGGAAGGAGTCAGACTGCTAGTTGGACTAAGCCTGAGAGGTAGAATGCCTTGGCTGTACCTGAGTAAAATCTTATGCTTAAAACCTGCTTATGACCGTTTTAATATGTGAGTCTCTCAGAAGTGGGTGTTCCCAGATAAAAAGGTCTCACTAGACCTGTTTATAACCCAGATGAAGGGAAACTGAGGGAGGGCTTACCTGTGATGCCATACCTGATCAAAAAGAGATGTGCCAAAGTGATCTCCCCATCATCACACTGCCTCTAAGAGCTTACAGTCTATGTGTAAGTCAAGCAACAATAGGTGGATACAGACAGACAGACAGGGTGGAATACAAGGAAACAAAAGTGACACTGTTGGTCATCATGGTAGACAGTTGTCTCAGCATACCAACGGCCTACATAATGTCAAGTTTTTGGTAGGAATCATGGCAAAGGAGAATTTTTAGGAGGATAAGGTAGCTTTAGATATGTTTATGGGAAGCTCCTCCCAAACATTGTAACCAAATTAAATTGATATGAAGGACAGGAAAGGTTCCACACTCCTACCCATAACCAATGGGCCTTCCCAACTCAATTCGATAACAGATCCAAATTTATTTAAGAACCTCTCCAGGTTCATTGTCACTGGCTTCTGTCATCCAGGGACTCACCAAAGGAAACCAAAGGAGACAGATGTAAATAAATAATAAACGATTTATTAAATAAACAACACAGAACCAGAGACCCAAGGGCCTAAGGCCCAGGAATCCCATGTAAATGGCAGTAATTGGGACAAATGGACAAATTAACAATAAAGTATCTTTAACTCCCACCCTCTAAGCACACACACTATGAAACTGGACACGTGGAAGGATTGATCAGGCAGATGCAGGATAAGACTCAGGATCAGGAGAAGGTAGCAGGAACAGGAAAGGAACAGATATCAGGAACAGGACAGTAACAGATGATCAAGGATGGAACCAAACCATGAACAGGAAAAGCAGGAACAGGTGTGGTGAACAGGTAAGTCTTCTATTTTGGTTTGAACCTACAGGAAAATATGGGTTGCCACCTGGGCATACAGCACCCCTTATGTGGCTCTACAAATCTTAAATACTGATAGTCCCAACCAATCTGATCATCTCTTTTTCCCGCCTTTGCACTCATTACACTGGTTTGCATATAGTACTTCAATATTGTGCACGACACTACACTTTTTGCACCCGATACTACAATTTTTCACATGGCACTTTAAGGTTCAAATGTCCTATGCCCCAGCCTACCTCACCAATATGAAGGCCTACATTAGGGACTTCCAATTTAAAATTTATGGTTAACCAGGGTTTTTCTGGATGCATACCCAAAGCTGCTAAAATTGGGTAACAGACTCTTCTCCTTATGAACAAGTGCACTTGACTAAGTCACTTGCTCCATCACTTTCTGTCTGTTAGATAAACTCTGGTTGATATACATATCCAATAATAAACTTTGTCCAAACAAAGCAAATTTTGCATACATAGTGACAATTGAATTACTTTTACTTATATAGAAAGCACTTTGAAATTTGAGCTTCCTGTATTCTTAAACCTTTTTCTAACCCAATAAGTCAAAATAACAAGGTAAGTAATCAAAAGGATTTGGGCTATCAAAATAACAATTTGATGTAACAAAATATAAAATACAGAGCCATTATAATTGTTATCCCAGCAAAACAGACTTTCCCATCACTGGTGGAACTGAATTTCTCTCTTAAGCCATTAAAAATCTTTTTGATTTGTTGAGCTGAAAGGTAAACCATCACTATCACTTCTTTACTACTTTCCTTAAGTTCTTGCAGATGTTTCTTTAAATCAGAATGCTTCAGCATTTGTCTCAGTACTGACAAATTTGCTCCTAAATGAACTGGTTCAATTTCATTATACAATTTATAATGGCTCTTTAACAGTTTTACTTTGATTGATGGCATACTAAAATTAACATCACATCCAGCAATGGTTACTATTTGGCACAAGCATAAATTCAAGTGTGGTCATGAGGTACAACATAAAAATGATTAACCACAAATTTTGAGCACCAGCTCTGTAAACAAATAAATGAACTATTTACAACAGTGGCTGCAGAATTGGCATCAATCTGGGTTAATTTATAATAGCTTTTTCCTGAGTTGGAATTTAAACATACATGAAGATTCTCTATGATGTTTGATTCACATGTAAAACCTAACCCACATTCTTCTATGCAAGAGTCTAAATTGACTCTGCTGTAAGTTTTACTACCCTAATGTACCCATTGAACCAAATCCATTGGGATTAAGTTTGAACTATTCATATTCAAGTCTAGGAAAATGAGGTGATATAGCCATTCAGTTTTTACCTATTGGATAGTGAGCACATACATTGTTTTCTTTGGAGAAGGAGACATTTACCATATGCCAGCATTCCTTGTGCACCCTTTCAAACTTGTTAGTGACATTCTTTCTTATTACATTGCTGATCTCCAGGGGTATGACTCCATTCAATCCACCCTTAATTATATCTTTGGCAATGGTGAAAAGCCAATTCTGAGCCTCTATGTGGGACAGTGCCAAGGATGTTCTGGAATGTAAGGTGACCAAAGCATTTACTACATGCATGTTGTCCTCTTCTTATAAGTCCAGCCATTTTGGCAGGATGCTGGTGACTTTAAACTGAATAGTGACCAGTTGATCTAGGAAGGTATTTAATGGAAGGGATAGAGATGCCAGGTCCTTTCCCAACATATCAATTTTATTAGTTAATATTTCTTCGTCTTCGGTGCTAAGAAAACCTAGTCCTGTGCCAGTTCCTCCTATCTTTGCCAGGGTATCCCTTCTATATCTTTCTTTTGCTTTCTGTAAAATGATGGCATTAACCCAATTACATCAGCCCCTTCTTATTGTACCTTTTTATACATTCAGGCTGGATTTCATTGAGATCCAATTATCTCCAATCTTTTCATAGAGTATTTTGGCTTGATTAGCACTTTTTTGGCATTGTTTTTACAATAACTGGCACAATTAAACTTGTTTTGGGGGATGGCACAACTGCTTTGAATTTTAGTCCATAATATCCAATTATCCACCATATTCCCATGTCATCAGGGTAAGTTTTCAAAATAACACTTCCTTGACATAACACAGTAAAACTAATGCTAAATTCATTACAGAACCTATTGGTGTACAGGGTCTGTTGACATTACTAGCATTATATTTTCTACATTTAATATGAAAATTATATTCACTGGTGCGTGTATGCAAATTTCATTCAACCAATTTAACAAAAGATTGGTGACCCATAGTTACATTGGCTACAATGGTGGAATTCTCCTTATTTAAAAGGGGAACACTTGTGTCCATAAATGTGCATTCAGGATAAGTTAGATTGTGTACAGATAATTAATGTATCAGAAAACAAAAGAATATGTTGTCACCTAGATTCTAGGTACAATTTTCTTTTATCTTATTAATCATCATAAATGGCTGTCCATCAAGGTTTGCCAGTATAACTTTTGGACTTTCTGCATTCCATAAGAAGGCCGTGACTGCACTGTCAACTTTCTCCTTCTTCCAAATGAGATGACATTTATCCCCTGACTCATAGGAATAAATATCTGTCTTCCCTCTAAACAGGGTAGGAAGTGGAGTATGTGTCCATTCCACGGCTTTCTCCCATGCAAGTGCATAACTATCATTTGTGGCACACTTAAAATATTGCTCTTTTTCTATTATACCCAGAATTACAGACAGAAGGGTAAATGTACAACTTATCTGTGCAACACTATATATATTAACAAAGTCACTCTCTCTGAGATGCAAACAAGAAGAAAAGACAGATTAGTAACTAGTGTTACTGTCCCTTTTTATATTTTTATCTGAGAAGCACTGAACCACTTATATATCTTTTTTGTTCCAACTTTGAATTTCCAACTGGTAAACACAGGGGCTTGCTTTATTTACCACGGGCACAGGTCCTACCCTTCTAGGACTTACTGTATGTTCCCTTTCTGAATAGTACCTATCCATCACTTTGTCCCCTATATTTCATTCTACTGTGTGCAGTATGTTCCCTAATCTTTTGTCTATCTTTCATTCAGTTTCAAGCTCAGCATGTCCTCATAGAGGGCAGCACTGATTGTCTTCAAAAGCTTTTCCATATATTTGTCTCTCATTTGAAATTAATCTGGTGGTGCCCCATCTAACCACCATTCTTCTGGTGTACACATTTCTTCCCATGAGAGCTTCATGTCGGGTATACCCATGGGATGCAACCAAAGATCTGATTACTGTTAGTATAAATGGTAATTTTACGTCCTCGTCTTTTCCAGTTTTACTGGTGACCTTGCAAAATGCAGTCTTAAGGGTTTGGTTCATGCATTCCACTAACCTGGAACTCTGCGGGTATCCTGTGATGTGGAACCTTTGCTTTATATTGAAAGCATGGCAGATATACTTCATCACTTCCCCCACAAAGTGGAGGCCTTGGTCAGAGTCCAGACATCTAGGTAATCCATACCTGGAGAAGGTTTGTTCCATTAATATCTTGGCTGTTGTTATTGCTGTAGGTAGGCCTCTATCCACTTTAAGTATTCATTGACGACTCAGACAGTATTTGTTTCCTCTCCCTGTCTGAGGAAGGGGTCCAATATAGTCAATTTGAAGACGCTCTCATGGTCCACTTATAGATTGGTGCCTGATAGGATCTTTGCTAACCTTTGTGTCGGCGCTGTTGGTGACACGTGCCAGGCAGTACTATATACAATTTAACTTGTTTGGTGCATTCAGGTCACTCTTAAAATCCCACTAAGTGTTTTGTCAAGTCCATAATGACCATGGCTATGAGCCAATGCTGTCATTTTTTTTTCTTTTGCAAGATGGTAACAGTAGGATTGGGGGAATCTCTTTTTCATGTTCTTTGTGTCTTACCATTACTAAATTATCCTTCGTCTTGAAGATTAGGAACTTTCTGTGTTCCTTCTTTTTAGCAAATTGACTACTTCAGGATCTTGCTCTTGTAATGTCACTAGGTCTGCTTGAGACACTGGATCTATAGTGATGGTAATCTTAAGGACCAGTTCAGCAGATTTGGTTCCCAAAGTATCAAGTCCTAACAGAGAACTGTTTGGCCAAGAGATGAGTTTGATTATTTAAATGACTTATTTCCTCAGTATTCTTGTGTTGTACTCAAACCTTCAGCAAATATACCTGGCCAGATCTATGTTTTGCCACATTCCATGTATAAAGCAAACACTTTGCATGAGCTATTATCTTGCTGTCTGCTGATTTTCATTTTTCTTTCTACCCAGTTAGGGCTGTGACTGCCCAGTCAGACTCGGAACAGATTAATACATCTTGGCCCTGATCATTGCATCCAAAACAGCCACAATAACAATAATCTCTGCTGCATGCACTGAATGGGAGGGGACTGTCGCTGTACGATTCGGTCTTCAGTTGCCAATATAGCTGCATAGTGAGTGCAAGGTCTTCCTTAGCTGTAATAACAGCTTCCATCTACTACCCAAATCACTAGGCTGAATCCTTTTGCTCTTTCAAATGGCATCCCAATAAAATTTCTGGTAGATTGCTCCACATTCTGGAGAGAAAATGGTGGCAGATGGATGGCAAGTTATGGTATACCTATGGAGTTCAGATGAAGGTGAACAGTGTATTCCCAAAGGTGAAGGCAAACTTATGCAAAGCAGTGGGATGCAGTGGTACTGCAAAAAATGTTGCAATAATTGAACCGTGACATAATGAAAGGTTAGACAAGAGTTTTAGCTGCCTCTCTAAGAAAACCTGTATCTTAGAGATATTATGTACAAAGAACTGGCAAAATTTAGACATAGTCTAGCTGTGAGAACCTAGAGAGAAGTCTAAGTGAAAAAAATCATGTCTAGGTTATGGTTCTGAGTGACAGTCAGGCTAGGATGGTGATGTTGTCCACAGTGATTGAATATGTAGGTAACGAAGTGGGACTTGGAGGGGATGGTAAAGAGCTCTGTTTTAGCCATATTGAGCTTGAGCTGACAGCTCAACATTTATGAGGAGATGACAGAGACAGGCCAAAATTTTACTTTGTACAGAAAGGGAGAGTTCTGGAGAAGAGAGGATTTGCCAGTCCATAGCACAGAGATAGTAGTTAAGTTTGTGTTTCTGCATGAGACTACCCAAAGATGGGGGTAGAGGAAGAAGAAAAAGGGACTAAGGACAGAGTCCTATGAAACTCTGATAGAAAGCAGGAAGTGGGATGAGGAGGATTTTCCTAAGGAAATGTGGAAGGAGCGATTACATAGCTGCAATGTATCTCACTTAAGTGATTTCTTTTTTATAGAAGAATATGCATAACTTGTAAGTCAGTTGCTCCATTGGAGCTACAAATTGGGAAAGGAATGCAAGATTTGGTGGTAAAGTAGTGGTGGACTTGACTGTACAATTTTGCCATAAATATACTGCAAAGACAACAGAAATATTGTGACAACTACATAATCTCATTTATGCTATTTTCATGCTATACAGGGAGTTGAGTCAATAACTAATAAAATATAAAGGTGGCATTCAATTATTAAAAAAAATGAAGCTGAGAAATGATGATGTAAAATTTTTCTTTGTCTTTTTCTCAAAATCATGCAGATATTATCTTGTAGAAATTGCTTCTTTAGATTCATCAAATCTGACTGAGCCTTTCACCTTTCTTGAAGGTATTTAATAGCCTTTATACTTGAAAATAAAAAAAAAAAGATCTAAATTTACAAACTATGATCATAGATGTCTGATGGCCTGTGTAACCTTCCATTCTCAGCTTCAGCTTTTGGTATGTCCACATGAAATCACCCTTGATAAATGAGTGTCTTTAACAATTTAAAATTACATGTTTTTGCATTAATTTTCAAACAGTTTGGTGCTATAAACAATGATACAATGATGACAATATAGTAACTAATAACATGTTTATTATCATGCCAATTATCTCAAAAACCTAGATTGCTAGACTTTGAAGACAACCCATTTTTACTCTTTTCATTGAATAATCTGACTGCATATTGAGCATTTGCAGGAGATCAAAGTAAAGCTATCTTGTGGAAACCTGAACTAACCTTAAGCTAATTAGTTTTCCTGACCTCCATGACATCCATATAGTGAAGAAAAGTAATAGCATGTGAAGCAGAAGATATTTTTCTCTGTTTATGGAGAAAACAATTATTTTTAGCCATTTTTAAATTAATGGATGATTATACAAATTAGATATAATCTGAAATATAATAAAACATACAGATAAACACTTTTACTTTGAACATAGAGGAAAAAAACAACTTTACGATTTTAAAAAACATTTCTGTAAGGAAAGGTTAACTCATCTCAGCTAATGTCAACAGATGAAAAAAATATGGCACTTTTAAGGGGCTTGGAAAGCCTCTTATTGAGTGCACAGCAGCAATGATCCCACGCTGGTACTGTCACCAACTAAATCTAAATCCCACATGTAAACAAACAGAGAGTGAGATCCTTTTTGGAACTGTTTTAACCCCAAAGTGATAGCAGTTGCCAGCATGTTTTAGCAGCAATGCTTTTAGAGATGGAAAATCCTATCTCCTGACATGAAGCTGTAATTTTTCTTCTTTTTTTTTCTAAGCATAGATGAGTTCTACAAAGTCATTAGGTTGTTATGCAAGGCATAACAAATATAGTATCTCTGCAGCTGGAAGACAGTAGAAGAGATGAACAATGTCAGTAGTCAGGGTCTTCTAGAACCTTATTTCAGGGTAGTCTCTGTAACAAGGGTCCTGATTCCTCCAGTTTACTCACATTAGGAAGTATCTTATTCCATCCATAGTGGTTTTAGGCCAGATCTTTGTCACTAATGAGGCTATTCTGAAATGTCTTAAACCAGGCAGTTGGCAGGGGGATCCTCTATTAGAATAGCTGTATTCATAGCATAGCTGGCTTTATTCAGTTCCTCCCAATTCCCAGGGTAAGAGTATACCAGGGATGTGCTCAGAGTGCACCCAGCATAACATCTTGGTGGCCATTTCAAGATGGCAAAAATTTGAGAACCCTTAAGGCTGCTCTAATTTATTTCAGAATTTGAATCAGCAACTTCCACTTCCCTGGGGTTCATGAAATTGACAGACACCCCTTTGCCTCCATCAATGCTCTTTTTGAAGTGGACCATGGCTAGACCTGGGGGTTAGGTCACATTATCTACATAAAATAGTAAGTCACAGATGGGCCATGATCCTACTGATGAGGCTAAACTAAATGTCTGGAGAATATTTTGAAAATGGACAGAGCCATACAGCTAGGCTCCATGGCATACAAGGTTCCCTCTCCCCCAGTTATCATATCGTTCCCCAACTCATGCTCACTAGACCCTGCTGTATAAATATTGATCTCAAAGGCCCAGAGAGTTAAAGATGTTTATAAACTCTGTCACTGCCCAACATTAAACAGTGATAAGTAGGAGTGGGGTTCTTTTAAACAGAGGCCCTGGTTTTACTCTGTTACTTGGCAAACAAGCAAAAGCATTTTTTTAATTAAAAAAATTGATAAAAGGATAAGAAAGAAAAATAAATTAAAACAGGCATTTAGATGAAACTATGGTTGTGTGACTGTGCAAAATAGTCAAAATCTTTACACACTCTCACCTTTGGAGGCACAATATCACAGACTTTTATTTTCAGAGGAACCTGTCTTTGATTAAAAGGAAAAGGTTAATTTTACTATCTGTCCTGATGTGTAGAGAGCATTTTCTCATCCTGTTCTTCAAACAGTCAGACACAAGGCGGAGGAGAATCAGGATAGAAAAGAAGGTGGAACACAGTTTTTGTTGATATTTGTGGAACACTGGGCCATTGATTAGTTACAAGTGGATGCTTTACACTGGCAAGTCGAGCACAACACCTGCTGCTTGGACCCTGGTACACAATCTGGTCAAGCACGTCAGCTGATTGGCTCTTTTCTTCTTAGACAAGGCAGACTTGGATGAATACAGCATAGCTTACATCAGGATTCAGTGAAAAGCAGAGAGTAAGAGTTACAGCAGAAGAAAAGCAAAGGACCCGGGGCGGGGGTGGGGGTGGGATGGTGAATAACAGAGGAAGGGAAAATAATGCAGGATTTTACATGTCTCTGCAGTGCTGAGAATTAGATATTCTCACTGATAGGCTGAGGATGGGATGTCTTGATAATGTGATGACTTTCAGCACACACAGGTGAAAACAAAAAGTTTCTTGAACAAGACTAAGGCCAGCCAGCCATCCTCTCAGGAAGAAAGTCCTTCAGATGACCCAAGCTGAGGTGCAGTGGCAGTTCGGTGGGGGATGAGCTAAGATGCAAGGTGGAATGGAAGACGAGAGTGAGCTGAACTGAAGTGAACTGCCTATGTCTATTTTAGGAACCCAGAAAGGGGAAAAGTGAGCATCATAGTTCATCTCCTTCATTGTTTTGTCCACCAATTAGTTCTAATATCCATCACACCAATTTTGGCCTATTAACATCCTGTTCTACCTCTTCCATTTTTATCCAGCATAATTTTAACAGTCCTTGGATTATATCATAATGGTTTTTTTGGTTTAGACTAATCAGTTTCTTTGTCTGGTTTAACATTGTAAACAACTTAACCTACTTTTCATGGTGATTGTAACATTTTATGAACTTACACATATTTTTTTTAAATTGGAGCTCAGAATAGGGATACTCCTTGTTGGCCCAACTGTTACAATATCCTGCACCTGGAACTTTCCATGGCTATGGAGGAGGAATAGGATTTGCTGAGTGGAATAAATCTTATGATTTTATGTCCCAGACTCACAATCCCAGAGCATCTCCTCCTGGCTGGTCAAGATGCTGCAAGTTCATCCTGCCTCAGTTTCTACTCTATTCATAAACACAGAAGGACAGACTTCAGCCTCAAATCCAGTGTGACTCTTACAAATCAGGATATAATTTCATTTCTTATAACCAAGAATACACAAAGTCCTGCTGCTTTCCACAGACTTTTATTTTCACCCTAAAGTTCCTGCAGTACAACTGATTATTCAGTATTTCTTGTCTGCTCATACTCTGGCATACAAACCTTTCTGAGCCATTCCCTTTTCTCCAGGGCCTTAATCCAGGACTTCCTTGATTCATAGGCTATTTCTCTTTGTCCACACATACCATAACTTTCTCCAGACTGCTTAAAGTTCCTTTAATGTTCTATCAATAGACTTAGAGATCCCTTGAAGAGCCTGTGGCCTTCCTGCAGTCTTTCACCAGCCCATCCTAGGGCTCCTGCTTGAATCTCACTGCCCCAGGCAATTCCCTTTCTATTCTCTGGCAGTGCTTGCACAGCTTTGTCCCTTCTGCAACTCGTTCCTTCTCTCTAGCACATATCTGAGCTCAACAGTTCAAAGCACATCTCAGCTTGTGTCAACATGTGGAAAAAAAATGCAATAAGCAGCTTAAGAGGCTTTCAAGGCTCTCAGAGTTCACAGGAGAAATGATGACCCCACTGTAATGCTGTCACCTACTAAATCTAAATCCACATGTAAACAAACAGAGAAATTCTTTTTGGAACTGTTTTGGAAACCCTTTTAACCACTATTCCTGATTTTATTAGTTTCATTTGTCCCTTATTAGCTGGGAGGCATCTATTCCATCACAGGGGAACTGGACCAGGTTCTCTTAAAGGGGCCGGTCATCCTTTGACATCCTAACTCTATTTTACAATAGCAATTTTACATGAGTCAGTGCTACAGACCTCAGGTTTTGACCATATTGTTATTTTTACTATTATTAAAGGTGGAGTTATTAACACTGCTTCTAGTCTAGGTTGTCTAACATTTGCCAAGTTGCTTATAACTTTGCCAAATGTTAAGTATTTGGGTTGAAATTTTCCATGCTGGGTGTCTGCCTCAGGCTGAAGTTTTTGGGAAAATTTCATTAGAGCCAGTTCAGATATTTCTGAGAATGAGATATTCAAGGAACACATTGTTTTGCCCATATTAAAAACAATTCTTACAACTGTTTCACTGAGAAGCTCTAGCACCTCCAAGCTGTGGAAAAGTAACATGCAATGCATGTAACTAATAACTTTATCTTAACATGTACACACAAGGGGTCAAATTAGGGTTGCATAGGCACCTTAATTAGGACATTTTCAAATTTTTCATTCCTTGACACTGCACCTTTAAAGAACACATGTTCTTTAAAGTGGTATTTTGGATGTAATTTGTTTTATGGTAGCACATAAAAGCCCTAATCATGGGTCTTCCCAATGTGCTAGGAACTGTACAAGCACATAACAAAAATATGATCTTTTTCTTTTCCATTTCATTTGTTTTTAGGAGATAAAGAATTTTCAGATGCAGTAATTGTATTGCACTTAAACTTCAGCTCCAAGATGGGAAGGTACTTTTCCAAACCCAATTTATACATTTCTCCCTTTTACAACAATCCATTCTGTTATTTAATTCAGACATTTCTCTCAAAGCAACTATATCTTCTCTATTGATGAGAAGTTAATCAAATGAGTAAATTATTTTGCAAGATTTCAAAATTCTGCATAATAAAGATTTAATTATGGATTTCTTTTTTACTCAGGATCCAAACATACATTAAATATTATATCCAAAAACCTGTTAAAATATTAGTCGCAAAGTCAACCTGGGTTGTGGCATTGACCCCACACCAGCCCTGATGGGGTTAAAATGACAAGAGAGGCCAATTAGTCTTAGGCTGCACCCATTGGGGAATAAGGTGGAATGAGACTGATTGAGAATGAAGCTCATTTTGGTAAGAACAGGTGCGGCTTCTATGAAGCCTTGAGAATGGAACAGGCAGCTGCAGTCAGGTGAGCCTGAAGTCACACTCCCCGATACAAGGGGGAAGAGAAGAAGCCTGAGAAAGGCAGCATAGGAAGCAATCCAGGGAAGGGGCAGTAAAGTGTGAGAGGACTAGACCTGAACTGCTGGTTCGAGGGTCCCTGGATTGGAAGCCAGTGTAAGGGATAGGCCTGGGTTCCCTTGTCAGCCACCGCAGGAGAGGCACAGTCAGCTTAGTGGAGATGGAGACTGCTTGAGACTTTGGGGAAGGAGGTTCGGATACCACCACAGAAAGGAAAGACTTGGCTGAAGGGATAATTCACAAAAGAGAGATGCTACAGCTCCTGACAAGCTAGAGAGCAGCCTCAGTGAGAATGACTGAGTCAACAGGCTGAGCGACCACTGGATGGGGTGCAGACAGTGGCAAACTAATTCCCCAGGTGAGCCAGGATGAGGCACCATTGAGCAGTGAGTAGCAGACCCTATGACACAAGGACGTAGAAGTTAGTAAATGTCAGACTTAAGAATGCCCATGCAACCTTATTTTTGCCCTCTGAGGGTAAACATCTTAAACATTAAGGTATAATGTTTAATTACATGACCGCACACTACTTTTTTTCCCATAGGATCTGTATCTCATTCAGTGAATGGGTAGTTATTCAATGTTTCTTTTTATCTGCCATATTCAATGTGTGGTGGCCCCATGCCTTATTTACTGCTAACCATTCAAATGCTGCACTGAATTAACAATTTCCTCATCAGCTCTTCTGTGGCATTTTAACTGCACTATCTAACCAAATGCTTCACAACCATTAATTAATCCATCTTCAAAACTCTCTGTGAGAATGGGTTGTATTATCATCATCCTCATTTTACACATGGGGAATTAAGTTTCAGAGAGCATAAGGCTAAAATGATCAAAGCTTCTGCTTTAGTTGTGAGTCCTCAGCACTCCTGTAAATCTGGACTCATGTGTTTCACAGTGGACACCCAGAAAATGAGGAACACACAGTTAGTGAACACCTATGAAAAGCTTGTTTAAGTGACTTACCCAGAATCACACAGGAATTCTGTGGCAGAGGAGGGATAGAATCCAGTTCTCCAGGATAACATTGAGCTACCTTAACTATTATATCATCTTTCTCTTCCTGCAGTTCCCAGCATGGTTCTTTACATATCTTCCAGCTCTGAAACAAATGAGGCAGGGGTGCTACAGATAACAGTCTCCTTCACTACACAACACTGATTCATTGCCAGAGCACATTCCACCCTCTGCAAGGAATGAAACACGAGTCCTTCCCTGCTCTCACTTTTGGACCTGGGTGCCACAGTGGCTTAAAGCACCAATTGCAGGGATAGTCCTGTTCAATCATTCTGTGAGGTTAGTCATATGCAGTCCATTCACACTTAGGAACTGTGATGGTCGGGAGCATGCTCAGTGTAGAGGCAAACCAGAGAATCTATCAACCAAACTCTAACAAGTCTCTATTGAGCACGTGTGACCTGAGATTTTTTTTCAAAGGTGCATACTTGGACAAATTTGCAAACTTTCACAGCTACAGTAAAAGGCATATCCACAACACAAGGCCACCCTCTGACAAATATTAAGCTCTTGTTCCAAAGCATGCGGGCAATAAAGCTCCTCAGTTATATTGATATATATGGCCTGACTATTAGAAAAAATACTGCTGCAAATATAGAACATGACATTCTCTCCAGAGGTTGCACACAGTGATGAACTTGAGATCCTCTGATGATTAGTTAAAAAAAGTCTTCCAGAAAATTATAAAGATAACATAACTACAACATTTGTTGGAAATAACCCTTAAAAATCATGGGCAAATTCCATTGAACCTGTGTATATTTGCACTAGTTGAGGGATCTGGCTCTATGAAAAGTGTGAAATCCTCTCTGGATTCATCTGCTTCCTTTACATATCCCCACATATGTATATCAGCTAGTTAACTTGCTTCTCAGCTGGAACCAGTTACAACCAATTAGACGTAGCTATTTTTCTCTTAAGGGGTCAAATCCTGAGGCTTTTCCTACATCTGGTCAAATTATGTAGTAAACAATTTATTCCTTTGATTTAGTCCTTTTTTCTGCCTGTGAATTCCCAAGTGTTTTCTATTGAATTTACTAATCTCCTATTTTCTGTCAAACATCTAGCCACAGGGCTGTATACATGAGTCTAGCGTCATATAAAATGTTTGTCTTTTTGTAAAAAAAATAAATTTCAAACCTCTGCTGAGTTCCTTTCAATAATTGAAATGAAGATTATGATGGAATCTGAACCAGATATTTTAGGTAATCATAGTTAAAGGTTTAGGTTTTCTTCCAGTTACACTTTTTCATTTTAAAAAGGGATTAAGAGTTTTTCTTTCTTCTTGCACAACTTGTTTTAATGTTCAGACAGTATAGACTTGGTTTGATCAGGAGTATGTACTTTTAAAGAAAAGCTCTTGATGCATTATCATCTCAACAAGCACCATCTTGCTTCACAAATATTACAGTTTTTAAAGGGCATATTAATACAAAGAAGAGAGCTCACACAGAGGAACTGTGAAGATCATTATAATTAGTAACATAAAATTTCTCATACCTGATGAGACCATTCTTCCATCAAGTCTGGTATTCTGCTTCCAACAATGACCAATACCTAATGGTCCAAAAGACAGACCAAAACCCCAATAATTCATTTAACCAACAGAAGATTGATTGAAATGAATTGAAGACTAAGTCTCCAAACATTATTGGCTCTTTATTACCATCCTAGTATCAACATCCTGCAGATTCACATTTTTGCTTCTAGGTGAATCTCCCATTAAAAAATTCCTTTTGAAATGTAGACATATCTCTAAACCTGTGTTTTTTACAAATCTCTCCCTTACATCTTAGTTCATGGGACTCCATTAGTGAAATGACATTACTGAAGTGATCTTGACACAAAAGAATAATGCAGCTCATAGTTTTTATTTGATTCCTGAAAGGCAGTTCCTTTCTAGTTTAGCAGACAACAGTTCTCACTAAAAGTTTATTTTAGTATGTATAATTGCTCAGATTGGAAAGATATTTGTACCCAAATCCCATATTTAAGAAATGTGTTGAGGAGGAGCTGTCTTCTTCTAGACATATAAACCTTCTGGACATAATTTCCATCATATATCCAAGAGTAGGAAGTTTTCAATTCTGGAATGAGTTTTTGGTTTTTAAATAAAAGTTGGACAGCTTTTAGAATTGTTTTGATTTTTCTTATAAACATTTCCAAATCACCATTCATTATTACTTCTGTTGACCAGAGAGTATGTGAGCAGGCAAGATGCTGTCAGAAACCAGGAGGGTTTAGGAGAAGGTGAAGAATGCTGAGAGAAGAGAACCCTGCAGGTACAAAGACTGGGGGAGGGAAAAGTCCTGCCCAAAGAGGGCAAAGGACCTTTCCTAGGCTGGGGGCCTGAGGGGAAGTCCCTGCCAGAAGGGGAAGACAGAACTGGACTTTTGGTTTGGGCACTACCATACCCAGTAGGGCTGTCAGAGGTCAAGAGCCTCTTCTGGCAAGGAAGGGCTCCTGTCTGAGCAGGTCCAGAATTAAGTCAAGGGACACAGGGAAATAACCCAAGGAAGCTAGCAGCTTTCCTGAAGCCACAGCATGAGGATGCCACTTGTATGGTCCTGGGATTGGGGCCCAGATTTGAGGGTGGGAACAGGTCCCCTATACTCTCTACCAGCTATTCACTGGTAGCAGCCCAAGCAAAGAGGCAAGGGCCTCTGAGAACCAGAGACAGGACTGGGACCCAGCTGGGAGTGGCCATCTTAGAGAGGCTGTATTACCCTCCTCCACAACTAGAGGGTGGAAGAACACTAAGGGGATGAAGCAATTTCCTGACCTATTGCTAGAAGGAAGCAATTGACCCACCGAGACAGAGGAAGAGTTTTGTCACCATATGCATATCCCAGATGTTTTGTGAATGACCGCTCAGTATGGAGAAACTTTTAATAGATTCTGTGATGCACATTTTTTTTCCTCCTGAGTTTATCTTCACCCACATTCCTTGTACTAACAGGGGGTATGGGCACAGTTTGTGCAACTGATTCCATACAAGCATTGGGATACACCTCTAGCTGTGGTCTTGATACCCCAAACCCATGAAAAAAACATTCTTTCTTTTGAGTTTTTAAATTGCTATTGTTTTGTGCTAACATGAAAACCTGGAGCCTTGATACAAAGTTCTTCTAGGCAAACAGCAGCATCCTGGTCAGCAAAAATATTCCATGGAAGTGCCTCTGTCACTCTGGTATGAGTAATTTTTCTGCTTTTTTTTTTTAATAGTTATCCTGAAATTGCCCTTTTATTAAGTGTTTATAAAAAATGTACTACAGTTTATAAAATGTACCTACAAGGCTTTTAAGCCACGTTCAAAAGATATTCTAGCTTGACGGCAGCAATGTCAAAACCACTTGGTTAATCCCATGTTATGACATTTATTATAATTCACCTAGCCTGCAAATCACAGAGCTAGCTGAGATGCTTACCATTCATCTAAATCTGCATTCTGCCATCATCTTCTGATGTGAAACCATAACACTCATCTGATGAGCTAACACTTCACCAAAATGATAACTTCCCTCCCCGATTCTATTGTTTGGGAGGTTTTAGGTAGTTCAATTTTAGTTTTATGCTTACTAACTACTATAAAATATTCAGTTCTCTTATCGCTGCATTCATGAGCATTGTGCCCTCTTTTCATCGTGCTGAAAAAATGAGGGAGTTTGTCTGTTCTCTAGACGATGATCTAACTTCACTTTTGGTTTATATTTATAACCTTGATGCTGTTTCAGAATATGGACAACACTAAATATTGTTCTTGTTGCAGATCTATTTCTTGTAGGCATCTAAGTCTCAGATTTTTTCTCTTAATCTTCTCCACTTTCCATGCTGATGACAAACTATCTACAGCCTCATCTTTGTTTATATTACTTGTGACATCTTCATATTCACAAGTTTGTACAAGGCCAGTTTCAGTGTATTGCATATCATTCAAGCAATAGCAACTTAAAAGCCATTTTCTCTCTCCATGTATCTTGAAAAGACTACTCTGAAACTACAAAGGCTTCCATTGCTGGTAAATTAACGGACTTAAACATCATTTTGTCACTGAAGATACCATTCCTCTAATACTGTGGTTAGCACACACACAGGAACTCATACACCCTTTCAGTCCACATCGAGCTAGTTTTCAGTCTTGTTTACTAGCAAAGTATGTTCTTCTAAATACTCTTCATACAATTTACTGCATAATGCATTTATTTGTTTCTGACAAACATAGAAATTAATTCAGATGTTTCTCCCTCACTTTGTAAATTGCGCTCATGTTGGCACTCTTTGCCAATTAGACATTCCACAAATTGTGGGGTTTAGCACCATTCAGTAAATCACCCAAATTTAAAATGGTAGATGTAGTTCTTTGTTCCATGGTATTCTTTTTGGACGCAGCATCTATCCAAAAACTGCACTGGTCTCTTTTACAGCAGTTTTGTACTGTTCATTCTCAGATATTTGCCACCCACTCTCACGGCTGGATCTATTTCCACATAGCTACTCCAAAATTTCTCCTTACTATTGAGGTATGTTTGTGTCAGACTACTTTCCCCCACATATTTGTTTGCATGTTTTGAAGCTGAGTGTCACTGATATTCTCAATGCTGTATTCTCTAAATGGTAACTTATTCCACTGCTTCTCTGAACATCTGAAATGTGGGGCTTTGTAAATCTGGCCAAATTGGAGGCTGCCCAAAACATTTGTTTTGGAAGTATCTTGATGGTTTCACAATATTTTCCTACTGCTCAGATGTGTGTTTAGTATCATAAGCAATTACTGCTTTTTGATCACTTATGTATAGGTTTAAAATTCAATCTGTGTTGGGGCACAGAATTCCCAAAATTGGCTCAGCTAAAGCCATGAAGGATTCATTGCAGTTTATATTTATTTCAGTCAGTCTGGCTTTTTGTTAAATATTCATTATATTTCTCTGACTTAGGTTATTTACCTTCAGGCATTCAGTTGACCCTTTAAGTTGACATGGATGCAGATTCTTAAGGAAAAAAACATTTAATTGAATTATACATACATATACATCCCCTCATTCCAGAGAGCACTGTATGCTTAAAGTTAAGCATATGCTTATACTTTTTTAACATTAATTTCAATATGACTTACAAACATGTTTAAGCAGTATCCTTAATAGGGAAACTTTTCTGAAGTGGGATCTCTTATTTTGATTATTAAATACTTCCATTACAGTGGAACCAAGTGATGACTGGCTGTGCAGACTGACAGGAGGACAGTCCCATTGCTAAGCAACTTCTGAGGTAAAAGGACAAAGGGACATGACACAAAGGGTCTGGGGCAATAGATCCAATGAAATTTATGATTGCATAAATATTTATATTTGCAAAAATTATAGCATTTATATTGTAAATAAGCTTACTAACTTGATGTGGCATACAATCTAATCATCATGAATTGGCTGATTTTTTGGGTAGTGTCAGGGAAAAAAGTGGCTCGTCAGGAAAGATTTGAAGGTAGATAAGGGAGTGGTGCTGCCGATCCATATGTGGCGTGTGTTCCATGCATAGGAATGTGGAAGGCACTACAATGATCCATTGGAAACTGGCAAATGGGCAAACAAGGCTGGCACCTTTGGTTGCAACGGGGGAAATGTAATGTGACAAGAGACAAAAGGGAACAAATAAGGAAGAGTAGATTTGTGAATGGCATTGAAATTGAGGCCCAAAAGCTTAAACTTGGAGTGATGATACAGGGACAGCAAGTGGAAAGATTCAGAGAAGAGGATGACATGGCCAAAGGGAAGGGCAAGAAAACTATTTTTGTAACTGCATTTTGTTTGGTTTGCAGAGGGAGGAATTATGCTTTCTACCTGTTTAAAAATGTGCTTGAATGCCTCTCTAAAAATGTAAGTCCATGCTTAAGTCCCCTTGACTTTACCACATCCACTAAAAGCTTGATTTCAGTAGGACTGAAGAATGTGACTTTGCCCTTTACTGAATCACAGCATAGGGGTCTTTTCCAAAACCCACTGAAAAAAGAATGGGAATACAATCATTGCTTTCAGTGGATTTTGGATCAGGTGATCAGATGGTAAGGTAGCTGCCATGGTTGCTAGCACAGTCTTGGTGTTACAACTGGCAAAGCAGACACATCCCTGCCAAAAAAATGCATGTTACTTATCTGGAACTGGAAGTTCTTCGGGATGAGTGATCATAGTCTGTATTTCACATGTGGATAAGTAAGCACGCCATGCAGCTGAGACTCAAAAATCTTGCAAGCAGTGTCCATTGATCTGTGCCAGCACCCTAGATTTCCTTCTTCTCAGCACCAAGAGTATAAGGGGAGGTGTGGAATCTAGTCATGATCCAAAACAGAGGGGAACAAGGATAGGTAATGGAATACACCTAAGGGCCACACATCTCAAACAACCTTCAATTATAGGTAAATTACCTCAATTTCTTCAAGTGCTGGTCCCTACTGTCAGGGACTCAGGCAGTCCATCTCAGAGGTTAGAACCAGATGGAGGTGGCCAGCGGTTGAAGCCAGATTCAGAAGTAGGAACTGGAGCCAGGGCTCAGAGTCGGAGTCAGGATCTGTGAAGGGTTTGTGGGCGGGGGCAGGGGAGAAGCAAAGCTGGAGCATGAGTGATCACAGCTGCAGGCCAAGAACCGAGCAGCTACTGACATCTTATTGCTGCTGAGCTCAAAATCAGGCCTGCTAGCTCTCTTCAGAAACATCAGGTGGGTCAGCCTACCACGACCCAGAGGAGGTCATTAATCTGTCTGAAGGCTGGCTTGGCTAGTCCTCAGGATTGAACACCTTCAGCAGAGCCTGATTCTGATGTGAGTGACTGCCAAGCAGTTCTCAAATAGGAGGGGGGTGCAAAGATACAGGAGGCACAGGTGTTTGTAACACTGCAATACCAAAGCCTGCATCAGAAAAAAGTCTTGGACCAAAATGTAATGCTTTGTGAAAGTGTGGATGGAACTCCAGATGGCTGCCTTAAAATTGTCCAGGATTGGCACTTCTTGAAGAGATGCTACTGAGGTCACCCGTGCTGTAGTGCAATTGGCCTTCACCCCATCTGGGAGAGGGAGATGTGTCCACTGATAGCAAAGGACAGTACAGCCAGAAATCCATTTAGACAGTCTGTGCAGCTATTGTTTGTTTGTGTGCTCACTCTGCTGTAGCAACAAATAGTTTAGGTGATTTTCTAAATGGTAGAAGATATGGTAGGTTGGACTGGAGGGCCCCCAGCTCACGCATCCACCTGGCCAATGTAATAATGACCAGGAAGGCAGCTTTCATAGATAGATGAGCACAAGGCCAATGGTTCATAAAGGTGGCCCAATAAGTACTGAAAGTGAGAGACTGAGGTCCCACTGTGGCATTGTCCTCACTACTGAGAATGCCCTAGTTAGACATGTTAGGGAATGTAGAACAGCCATCTACCAGAGGATGGAATGCACTGGTTGATGCTTGGTGAACTTGTAGCCAGCTAATAGAAAGACCCCATGTCCTGATTCTGATAACCACTTCTATTGCATCCAGGTAGAGAAACACCTCAATTTGGCTAGATATTTTCTGGTAGAATCTTTCGTGCTGTGACTGAACAGCCTTTGACCATGAGCACTCTAGGCTGATGACCATCCAAATTCTAAGCCATGCGGTGAAGAGAGTGCTGGTTGAGAGGTCTGATCCTGCTATTCTTCTGAGTTTGCAGGTCCAGGAAGGAATGAATGCTGATGGGTTGACAGGCTGACTCTCGCAGGAAATACAGAATTGTCTTGGCCAATTGGATGCAAAAAGAATAAACCATGTTTTGTGTTGTATCTTCCATTGAATCTGAGATAGTAGACATCTCTCTCAAATGGCCTATCCAGGACCATAGGAGACCATTGCCTCTGGAGTCCTGACTTTATGCTTCTTTGGAACAAATATACATCAAACTTGTTTATCTGGGAGATGAACAGATCCCAAAATGGCATTTGACAATGAGTGAAGATATTGTTCAGCACTAAATTGGGTTACTCCCACTCGTGATCAGTGGCAAAATGTCTGCTGAGGCTGTCTGCCAATGAGTTCTGAGCGCCTGGAAGGTAAATGGCCAAAATTTTGATGTGATTCCAGACACATCAGTTCCTCTACACACAGTGGGAGGGATTTTTCCCCTCCTTGTTTATTTATATAGGAGATAGTTACGTTGTCTGGCTTTACCCAGACACATCAATATTGTATAAATACATTGCAGACCTATCTGAGTGCTCATAGTTCAAAAGACTGGAATGCATCCTGGCATCTCAAGGTGACCACATACCATGGGCTGTGTGACTATCCAGGTGAGCCCCCCAATCTATGAGGGATGTGCCTGTGATTATCATCATGCCACCTATGGGAGGTAGGGAGGACTCTTGAACATGCTCTTGTTTTGGATTTGTTCATCAAGTAAGCGAAGCCCTGATGTTGATGCAGATTGTCACTATAACTTTTTTCTTTGCATCTATCACTCCAGTGCTCATCTATGGTTGAGAGAACAGAGTATTCTGTCCGCACCAGAAGCATGAGGTTTCAGAAAGACTGGCAAGTGACTCAATTGATTTATGTCTATTTGGACTATGTCTATCTGGCTCACATACTTACTGGAGCCAGACTTGCAGAAAGCGCAGATGCATATTGGCAAATGCCATTACATAAGTACAGCATTACATACTATGGCCTATCACAGAAAGACAGACCCCCACTGTTTTTCAGGGTTTGTGAATGACTTGGTTTATCAAACTGCCAATGGCCTGGAATCTGTTTGAAGGGAGGTAGCCCCTTGCTGTGATCAAATCCAGGGTCACCCCTGTAAAGTGTATGAGCTGTAGACTTTTTCATATCTAAACAGTCTCTCAAGGATGCTAGGAGGTGGAGCAAAGACAAGATTACCAACTGAACTTTCAGATGGAATCTGCCTTTTAGAAGCCAGTTATCCAAGTATAGGAAGACTTTGTAGCTGCTTCTCTTATCTGTGCTGCCCTTAGAAGAGCTTCATGAAGACCCTGGGTGCTGTTGCCAGGCTCAATAGAAGTGCCCTAAACCAGTGTTGTCTGTCCTATGGAAACTGAAGGAGCTTTCTGTGGGAAAGATTAATGTCCACATGAAGATAAACATCTTTCATGTCGAAAGTTGCCAACCATGTGTATTTTTTTCTAAAGAGTGAACTTTTGATGCCAACATAACCGTGCAGAATTTTAAACTTGTGAATAAAAATATTTAGCTGACTTAGGTTGAGAATGGGTTTCCATCCTCCCTTTTTTCTTGGGAACTACAAAACAGCTGAAGGAGAAACCTTTCACTTTATGCTGAGGAGGTACTTGGTCTATAGCTCCTTGGTTGATCAGAGTTCACCTCCTGTTGGAGGATCTCCTTGTGACAGTGGTCCATGAAGAGGGGCCAGGAAGGAGTTTTTGGAGGAGGTGGAGAAAAACCTCAATAGTGTACCCAAAGTGAATAATATCTAATACCACTTTGTCTATTGTTATAGACCTCCAGTTTGGAGAAAAGAATGCTAGGCAGCCACCGAAGGGTACACTGAAAACAGGTGGGAATGGCTTAATTGCTAGATCACAACTTTCAAATGTCTCATCAGAAGTAAACTTTAGCCTGTGGATGAGGTTACTTGGCTGTCCATTAAGTGGATGGGATTATATACCTTGGCCTCTGCATCCTCTGATGCTTGTGTGGCTGTTCATATGGTCGTTGGTGGCAGAAAGGCTGTAGAAAAGGCCTTGGTTTATAAACCTGTTTATGATGCTTCCTCATCAAAGCATGGATATAAACATCCAAGAGTGGAGGGTTTCCATGGAGTCTTTAATGAGTGCAAACATTCTTCCCTTTAAGAAAAGAGCAAGTCCTCAACAGTGATCTGAACCACCTAGGGAAGCCCCACATTGATGCCAGTGGGAGGAAGCTCCGGCTCTTAGATGGATTAGGGTATTAAACCCTTCTCCTTAAGGTGGCATTCTCTTCTGGGGTCAAAATGTCCATCAGAAGGACTTGGGACCAAAAGAAGGGAAGATTGCATGGCTGAGTTGCTGAAGATGTCCTCTGGGATAGTATATGTCAGTCCATCCCAGAGCAAGAGGTGTCCCAGATGTCAGTTTCATTGGCTTGGGTGCAGTGACAGATTTAGTGGTCAGTGGATCTTATGGGGTTGGGCTGGTACCTGTCTTGAGCTCTTGGCTGGTGCTGAAGGATATTGGTCCTTTGGCTTGCTAGCCGTCACAGTTTGAACTGGTGTTAGTACTGGGCCTGGCACCATTGGAGCTGTGCTCTTTTGCACTTTCCCTATGTGGTTGGGAGGATTAAGCAGTCCTAAGTCCTAGGGATCTGCATGTAAAGACTCACACAACTTGGAAGGAGTCAGTGAGGGATCCTTTCTCCTGGAAGCAGACTTAGAGGGGGAGCTGTTTTTATATCTTTGAGAGTGTCCTTTACCATCAGAAGAAGTCCAAGATAATGGGTTTCTACATTTATCTGATTCCACCTCTGTTCCAAGGCTCCTGCTCATAGGCATGCTGCTCAATGACTGGGGCTTATGTAGAGGACAGCCTCATGAATCTCTCTCCATGAGTACTTCCTCAGCCATAGCTCTTGTTCCTCTCAGGTCCCGGGTGGGAAGGAGCGACAGATACTGCACTTGGCGGACATACGCACATCTCAAGGTAGTAAAGGCAGCACTGGTGATCGTCGCTGACTGAGAAGGAGTGGGGACAGGAGATGGAGTTTTTAAATCCCACATTCTGGGCAAAGTCTACTCCTGAAAGGGGGACAGAGAGGGCCCCAAAGGTGGGGAAAATAAGCTAGAATTATATAAAATACTGTAAAACTCGATAAACCACTATCAAAGTATATATAATTATACTTACAGGGATAAAGATGTGAGGACAACTCCAGCTATGGAGGATTACTACTTAGGACATGTGATGGTAAAAAGTAACTGGAGAAAGAGGAAACTGTTGGTGCATCTGTGCCATAGAATATTACTTGCAAGATTTTTCCAGTCTCAGGTGCATGGAGCAGATGTGCACCCACATTTGGAACACACATTGGGACCAGCACTCAAAGAAGAAATTCAGTTTTCCGTAATTTGGAGAATACACAAAAGTAAAAGGGGAGGGGAGGAACCTATTACTATTAAAAAAAAAGTATTTATTCTTGAAAAGAAAAAAGGTACAGTCATGAGCTTTCAACATATAGTCCTATCAAAAATTCAAAATATGGTAACTATATATATATTTTTTTTATTTTGTTAGTCAGGATCTTTCTTCTGTACCTACATGTAGGATGGATCCATACTCTGGCATGGTCATATTTATTTGGTGCTACGGATCATATTTTAATTAGATTGCCTCACCAAACTTTGTAGATTTTTCTCTAGACATTTTTCAATCCATTATATTTATTTATATCTCACCTTTTAGTACTAAAATGTGTCTTCAGATTTCCCATCTATTACACAATCTTTATTGCTATAGTCTAGAGGATGCAATTATCTTTTACTACTCCCAACTGCATTTGCAACTCCTCAGTGCTAGAAGCTCAGATGCATTTTGTTTTTTTATTTCCCCTTATAAACTCAAATTAATGCCTGCTGCTTTGGGGAATTCTTTTCTGCTTAAAGATCAATTAATTGTTTTCCTTCTTTTACCCTCTTCTGTGCTAGAGGTGACATTGTGTGTGTTGTGTCATTTGCATATATGATAGACAATATACAAAATAAAGTGACAAAGTAAATTAAGTAAACAGCCAATTTTGAACTCTTGGGTAATTAGGAAACATTGTTTTTGACGTTTATATAGTGTGCTTGCACATGTATTGAATTTCAATGTAAATTATATTAACCAGTTTTAATTGTATTTCATATTAATTAAAATGTGTTTTATGTATACGAGTGTGTACTATGTTGGCACAAGCTATTCAATAGCACTTTCCAAAAAAGGAAAAACAGATACCATGCCACAAACAATTGCTCATATACCTGTCTAATCCTTTAGTTAAAAAGTAGCTATTGTCAAATCTGAGATAATTGCTTTATGATTTCAACATACAGTACGATGTCACTGATTTTCACACAGAACCTACCACCTTCCCTATTAGTAGCATTCAAATAAGGAATAGTTATTGGTGGTCACTTCTGTGTTAATCTTTAGTTCTACACATATCAGATCACTGCTAAGTCTACTCTGGTGCTCCAATGTTCTTTGGGAAATAAAACTCAGATGACAAAGTATTCAATCCGTTAATTAGGAAAATCAGTATTCCTAAGGACAATTGAACAATTTACGTAAAATTGAACAATGTGAAGAAACATGTGTTGTGAAAATTGAAGAACTAAATGGAGCTGTTTATTCTGCATGTCAGAGTGATACGTGCAGGTCAGTGAAACTTTGGGGCAAAAGCATTAAAAATTACCCTATAGGAATTTGTTCACAAACTATGACTTGCTACTGTATTTATCTGTATTATCTTTTCTCAGAAACATGGTGGGATTCATTGTTGATCTAATTAAAACAAGAGCATTGCTTCTTGTTGTGTAACACTAGTTCAGAGATCTTGAAATTAAGTGTTGCAGTGTTTTGTTTCATGTACAATCATTTGCAAGCAGGGAGACACACTGTATAATGTTGAGGGAGGATGTTAGTCATTTGAAAGGAACGAGACTTTAAAAAACAGTAGCAACATCTTATGATTTCTGAGTACTGATGGATGAAAAGTTTGGTCTGGTCAAGCATTTGGTCTTGTCAGGGTTGGTGAAAAAGTCAAATACTTTTCCATGCAATTTGTTTCTAGTGAGAAAAAACAGGAAAAAAAAGGAAAAACAGATTAATGGAAAAAACTTTCTATTTGAAAGTAAATACTACTTTGTGTGATTTGTTTCATTAGTGAATTTAAAAGCTTCCTAGGAAATGAAAAACTTTCACAATATTTTTTCTTTAAAGAGACACAGACTTTTTTATTTTTTGCCAAAACCAGCTCTTGCTTAGATAGTAAAAGTTATCTGAGGCTTAACTACATTATCGAAAGTCCTTGTGTTTGCAAAACTGAGGAAAACTTGCCATCGTCATCATCCTCAGTCTTCCATCAAGTCCCAGGACTCAACTTTCCTTTGCTGTCTGAACTCTAAGACAGCAGAGCCTGGAGTTAGGGCTGTAAAACTATTAGAGAAATATTAACACCACACTCTAGAGTGCCCACCAACAACCAATTTAAAGCCTGCATAGATAAGTATTCACATCAGAATGGCCTGTTTATATGGAATGGTATAACATCACAGAAGTGGGATTAATTGAAACACAGAGGCATTTAATGAGCCAGAGAAGAATCTGAGTACACCCTTAATGACTGTGGACCATGGAGACATATACATTGATTATGAATGAATATGATGAAATAATTAAATTTAAACACTTCACGCAACCAATACATTTTACGGTGACCTAGTTTTTTCTAGGAATTATGCTTTGGACAAATTATGTGTCATCCAGAAAGTAAAAGGTTTAAAATTCCTTCATCCTTCCTAAATCTGAAATTCCTTAATTCTGTTTAACTGCTGCTTCTCCATGAGACATTCAAAGCTCTGTGGTTTCTTCAAGCCCTGCATCTGGGAACAGAAACCATCACTGCATTTGATTGATCACAACTAAAACAGCATAATTCTAATTTTGAATGTTGAGTATTGAACACTAGTGTGAACTGATTACAATGTGAGTAAATTAAAAAAAAATTAGGATGTTTGGCCTAACAAATACATTCCAACAAGCCAAGATCTGTGTGGTGGGCAGAAAAAAAAAAGAATTAGCTAAAATGCTAAATCCAGAGTATTCACTTAGACTTATCTGCTTATCTCTACCTGCAGGTCCCCCCTCCACACAAAATCCTTGGGAAGCAAATTCTTCTCTCAAGCTTTATGTATTAGGTGGGATTTTTTTATTTGTTTGTTTTTCCCCTCCCCAGTCAGTTCAAACTCCTGCAGGGGATCTGTCATTAAACAGATACTCCTTTTGCATGTGCACACAGGCAGCAACTTAAATGGTTGCTCCTGCCTGCCTAGTACCAAGCATATTGTTGCTTCCTCTCCATTGTCCCTTTGATGCTGCATGGTATGGCCTACAAAAGCAATGTGTAATTGGCCTGAAGAACTGGTGCAGCAAAATCTCAATGGCAGTAGCTAGAAGAGAGAGTCATTCCGGGTTTGTCTGGTAAGCTTTGTTGTTGAGGTGAGATTGTAAACAATGTCAGTACTGGGAATGGGGGAAATCTGAAGAAAGGCATGTCTTGGGAAAGGGAATATGGTAATATCTTGGGCAACTTTAGATGACATGACTTCTCTGTGTGGGGTAGCTGGGAAATAAGGTTAGGGAATCTAGAGACAACCAAATAATTCCTGGAGGAAAACTAAGGGTTGGAACTGTGGAAGAAAAAACAAGTTGTCTAGATCTCTGGAGATAAGGCAAATAGGAAAGGAGAAGGTGGGGAGAATAGGAAGGGCAAAGGGAAAGGAGAGGCAAAGTCCACATCCACATTATAATGCATTTTTTTAACCAAGCCTGTCATTAAAATAATGCTTAACTCAGGTTGGAAAATGCATGGACAAGTCAAATGGAGAGAAGTGATTTTAAGGAGGGGTTCATCCAGAACTCTCTCTCTCCAGTGTGGCTGATGAAAAAGGCTTAGCAGAGGAAGGAGGGAACACAAAGTAAAGTAACAGAAACAGTGTACAACAATGAAATAAAATGAAAGCTCTAAAATAAGAAAATTGAACACAGTTAAATAAAAATTCAAGGGAAAACAGAATTGCAGGACTAAAAAAATCTGTTGGTGCCCAATTCTGCCTATGTATACCTCACTGGGAAATGCACACATATAACTGAAGGCAGGATTAGGCCCTCTGACAGGAAGATATATGAAGGCTGGAGATAAACAAGAACACTTAAGAATGTAGAGCTGAGGAGAAACAAAGAAAAAAGATATAAATGAAGATAAGGGAAATAAGATAGATCACAGAAAATGAGACATGTAGTAAGTTCTAACTTTTAAAAATTATTTAAGCATTTTTAGTACAGTTTGTGAAATGTGTTTTCATTTTATGCACAAAACAACTGACATTTTCTCCATGTTATCATACACATTGACTTGTTAAGATGTCAAGAAATGAACTCTAAGGTCTTTAGAAAGGTTGACAAGATCAGCCCATTCCTTCCAAATCCACATAAATCATCTTCAAGGAAGTCCAGTTCACCATTCGGTAAGGGACTCTAAAGAATACTGACTGAACTGGGCGTTAATTCAGCTTGTTCCTCCTGCACAATAACATTTTGTTATCCCCACTCCAGTCTCTAATATGTGCTCCTGCTCCTCTGCATTATCATTACGCTTACTGAATCCACTCTATCAGCTTCAATATATTGCAATCACTGGGCTGTAACCAGAATCAGCATCAATGCTCACATATGAAAGTAGGAGTTAGTTACTTCCCTAATGGTATAAACCTTAAAGATGTTTTTTTAATTATCTATTTTCAAAGGTTTTTTAAAACTATTGATTTATTTAGGAATTTAACAGTTTTCAGATATATGCCATGGAATTATTACAAAAAACAATTATTACAACAGTTAACTTTTGTTTAAAGAGACATTATACAGTCATCAGATCTCTCTATTCAGCAGAATGTTATCATATGACAGAGTGAGCATCATTATGACATCCATAACATGTCATTTCTACTGATTTTATGAAACTGAGTGAAATGTGATGACACCTTTAACTGACCAGGCATATCCATCAGATGTTAATATTCAAAACATTGGACAGGTGAGCTGTCCTCGATGGGGACATCTGAGTCCTCTTAGTATTGAATAAATGGAACCAAATATTTAAGTATCTATTTATCCTCCATGTAGGTTGCTTGAATACAGAACTGGTGCTTTAATTTTATTCATGCTGTCAAACCTGAGATACAATTAGTATCTAGAATAAGTGGAAATTTTAGATACATTAACATTTAAATTTTAGGAGTAAAGATGGAATATGGATATTAGGAATATAGATGAATACAGAAGGATCTAAAGCTTTTTTTTAGAAAAACAACATTTTTGTTACTCTTTGTACATGCTCTTGCTTGTATAAACTTGTCACCTTACAATAAAAGTATTTCTTTTCTGACACTCAATTAATGTCTCTGGTTTCTGTTTGGTTGTTTCTTTAATAAAAATGAAACAAAGGTTATAGACATTCAGATGGCATAGAAGAGAGTGAGGCTATTCTCTAAAGTTAATCTAATTTGGAGATGGGAATATACAGGACACTGCTCAAAGAAATATCTTGTAGGTGTGATGGGACTTGTTTTAATAACACTTCCATGAAGTGGTATTGTAACAATTTGCTAGGATGACCAGCAAATCATCATTGCTACAGTGGCCAGCTGAATTTGTTCCATGCATTCAGATGATTGATACTATGTTATAAGGTGTTTTTTGAATCCTGCTAAGTATAGTTTGTTTTGCATAAGGTAATATTACAAAATTTCTTTAAAAAGTAATGCCATTTTGCAAAGTTGCATTTGCACCTGAAAATTTTGTACCTCCCGTTACAAGCATTTCTCAAATTTACTATAAAACAAAAGATTTGAAATTTAAAAAGAATTCTCTAATTTTTCAGTGTACATTTTTGTATATTGTACAGTATTGTTATACTGTATGTACAGTGAGTTTCACTCTTCTGTTGATAGAACACAACCTTCCAAGAGAGTATTTACTAGTGACAGCAGCAGCGAAGATCAAATTGAAACCAAAGAGGGAGGCAGGAGTGTGCACAGAGATAAGGGGTGGAGGAGTCTGTGACGATCTCATCAGAAATAGTATGTGATTGGGTTGCTTGTTCACAGGAGAAGAGCTCATCTAATCAGGGACTTAGTGTATAGCCTGGTCTACACTTACCTTCCGGATTCAGTGGCAGTTCACGGGAGATACACAAACACTTGCGTATCTCCCATTGACTTTGCTGCATCTATTCCACATGCCATCCACATTGTGCTGTGCCGACGGGAACAGTGTTAAGCGCTAGCGACTTACGGGGGTGGTTTTCCTCTGTCAATTTCTGGATCAATTGAGCAGGTCCACACAGACCGCTAAGTCGATCCAGAGACATCGATCTGATGGCTGCAAATTTGCCGCTTTCAGTATAGACCCAACCTATGTCTACACAGCAATTAAAAACCCACATCTGGCCCATGTTAGCTAACTCAGGCTGCAGGGCTCAGGCTGTGGGGCTGTTTAATTGCAGGGTAGATTTCTTTATAACCTTTAAACCACACATTATATATTTTGATGTGATATGGAGAAAGTAAATTTCTTTAAATTGGATTGGTTCATGCTGCAGCCCTAGCTCTCAGACCAGGTGAGGTTGGAGGGTCCCAGAGCTTGGGCTGCAGTCCAACCCAGACTATCTACACTGCAATTAAACAGTGTTGCAGCCCAAGCCCTGCCAGCCTGAGTCAGCTGGCACAGGCCAGCCACAGTGACATAACTACAGTGTTGACATACCCTTAGAGCTGCCATGTGACTTACACCATGAGCCTTTTTTTCAGAGAACTCATAACAAACAAATAAAATTCAGACTTAAATATTTATGCTTATCTACCTAGGGCAAAAAAATCACCTCACCTTTCACTGGGAGGGCTTGCAGGCCTGAAAGCTGCTATGAAATGCACAAGGTTTATTATTGCATGCAAACACCAAACAAGGAAGATATAGAACAAAAGTTTGGAGTAATTGTGTCTCCAGGAAGAAGGTTCTTCTATCCCTAACATGTAGGACTCTAAGTTTTGTCTTTGCTTTTTTTGGATAGAAATTTTCCAAACTAAGTTGTGGATGAGAGCAAAGAAGGAAGAATCATAACGGTCCAGTGAAAGATGAGGAGTCACTAAAATTATCAACTAAGACCCACAATTTGTGTCCCAGAAGAAAAAGAACAGTTTACACAGAGCTGAACTTAAAGCCAAACACAGAATAACTGGCAATAACAGACGTTAACATCAATAACCTACTCCCATGACTAATACTACACAGCACTATATGAAGTGCCAGTCATACCAATATCACACTGCACCGCTGTGACTAATGCTACATAGCTTTAATCTGCTTGTGTTGAACAAGGATGAAAAGAGAGTCATTCTCCCCTCCTACACCCACACTCTTGAAAAGAGGATTTTTCTGTATGCTCATGAGAACACTGGGGAGAGAAAGGTATCATAATAAATACGAAGTAAAGTTAAATAAAAAAGAAAGAAATATAAAACTTGTAGGTTAGAGCCTTACAGTCACCACAAGAAAAATATTGGACAGAAAAGTAACCATGATGTTTTTTGGTTTATTAATTTCATACAATCTTCAATAAAGTTATGTATGTTTAATCAGACTGTCTCAGCAAACAAATAAATAATTTCATAAAATACACAGAGAAGAACTGGGAAAGAGGGGTAGATTATTAATAAAAGATGGACAGATACCAAATATCAGACAAAATTTGACAGAACTTTAACACAAGTTATTTGAATGGAAATACAAATTAGGATACTGAACTCAGACTACAAGCAAATAATTTTACATAATGTGATTTATAGAATCTTCTCATGGTGAACACCTTCCCAGGTGCAGACAAGTAACAAGCTATTATAAATGCAGATTGAAATTTCTTATATTTCCTAAGAGAAGCAGCATGGTAGAGCAGATAGGGTACCAGAGTGGGACTCCAGCAATCTAGTTTCTATTCTCAGCTCTGCCACTGACCTGTTGTGAGACATGGGCAAGCCACTTCACCTTTCTGTGCCTCTGTTTCTCCTCCCACACATTGGGTGTCTTATTTAGTTAGATTGTAAACTCACTGAGAGGAATGTCTTGTGCAGTGCATAGCACAAGGGACTATGATATCAGAAAAGGGTGCTACTCACAACAACTGTAATACAAATAACAACATTAAGATTAAAAATATAGAAATACAAATAAAAAAAAGAAAAACCATAATTCAAATAGCAGCATAGTAAAAACAAACAAAAAAAATGGTGGAGGCTAAAACAATATGAAATGGTTAAAATCATAGTGCTAACTAACTGTCTAATCTTTTAGTAAAGATGTTTAAATCATTTGCTTCTGATATAAAAATGTGAATGTAATCAATGGAGCTGAGCTGATTTACTCTAGCAGTGAAATCTGAAGCTCTGTTTATTTATTTCTTGACTATTTCCTGTTATATTTCATTTTGGTCCTTTTGGGGAATTAAATAATTTACTTCTACAAATAAATCATGTATACTTGTATATACTTATTATCTACCATTAATTCCTTCTGGCGACATGTCCCCAGAGCTTTGTTTCATGATGACTTCTGTTCACTTTTAATTCTTATCACTCCAGTTTCAGAGAGAAAGTTTTGAGGAAGACTTTTAATACAGAGGAATCTTTCAACTACCTTTGAAAGACATCGTAAAAAAAAAGTAGGATTTAAAAGTGCTCTTTGGCTTCATTAAAGGGCTATAAACTTTAAAGACCATTTTGGTACATTTTATATTAAATCTGCTTTAATTATGGTATGTCTCAAAGAATAAACCATAAATATGTCTCAGTTAATAAATCAAAAGTTAACTAGTATCACTAGCTGGAAGTGCACTTTGGAATTTCAGAACGCTAATATATGTTTTGTAGGCTTATGGAGGATATCATAAAACATTTTCTATATTTTTTCACATTATTTATGTTTCACTAAGATCAGAAATGCTGCCCCTTGTCTTCTACTGCTGTATTTTAAGCAAGGGTCTGGAAATACATTGTCACAATCCAAGTAAAGAAAACTGTTTTTCAGAATGCTAACCACTGACCTTCCTTTTGTGTCTTATTATTACTTCTCTATGTTCTTTTTCTGGTCAAAGACTATATCTCAGATGCAAACTCCTGTAACTTATGTTTATCTCCCAGTCAAATAGTCCTATTAATTCAAGTATCATCTTCAAGAATGACTGCTCACCACTGTTTTTGCTTAGTCTAATTTAAAGTGAGCTGAAAAAAGTGTCACATTACTTATAGCAGCTGATTATAATGACGGTATGTCAGTTGCTATCTAAAAGAAGCATTAATAGAGTCTTATTTTTTGTATTTTAAGATACACTGACAGTATTTACAGATTATTCCTATGCTTTATTTAGATTCAAAACTAATTAATAATAGCAAATACTAGAAGATCTACAGTAAACTCTTACCCAATTCTGTCAGAGGATTGCAAATAATTACCTGTTTTAAAAATAAAAACAAACAAACAGGAGGTAAAAACTACCAGGATGAAAGCGCATATCATTTTTTAAAGAACTCTAGCCCTATAATCCTATAAGGAAGTTCTGCACAGTCAGATCAAATTGAACTTCAAAGAATCATAGGGTTACAAGGGACCACAAGGGTCATCACATCTACCCTGCCCCCGTCCCCTGCCAAGATGCAGGATTTGTTGTGTCTAAAGCATCCAAGACAGATGGCTATCCAGCCTCCTTTTGAAACTCTCCAGGGAAGGAGCTTCCACAACCTCCCTAGGCAGTCTGTTCCGTTGTCCTATTGTTTTTACAGTTAGGAGGTTTTTCCTGAAATTTAATCTAAATCTGCTATGCTGTAGTTTGACCTATTCCTCCTGCCCTCTCCTCTGTGGCAAGAGAGAACAACTTTTCTTTATAATTTTTATGGCAGCCTTTCAAGAAACAACCTTTGAAACCGCTATGGCATCCCCCCCTACACACACACTTAATCTCCTCTTCAGCCTTTGCTTAGATGGCTTGCATTACATCCTTTTGATCATCTTTGTTGCTCACCTCTGCATCTTTTCCAGTTTCTCTACATCCTTTCATTACATTGGTGTCCAAAATTGGACACAATACTCCAGGTAAGGCCTAACCTGTGAATAGAATCACAGATTCATAGAAGGTTAGGGTTGGAAAGGACCTCAGGAGGTCATCTAGTCCAACCCTCAGGTTAAAGCAGGGCTTTGTCAAGGCGCAGCTCAATAACCTCTAAGAATGGAGTCTCCAACTCCCTAGGTAACCCTTTCTAGTGCTTCACCATCCTCCTAGTGAAAAAGCTTTTCCTAATATCCAACCTACACCTTCCTCACTGCAACTTGAGACCGTTGCTCCTAATTTATCATCTATTACCACTGAGAGCAGCCTAGTTCCATCCTCCTTAGAACCCCTTTCAAATCTCCCCTCATTCTTCTCTTCTGCAGACTAAAAGAACCCAGTTCCCTCAGCATCTCATCATAAGCCATGTGCTCCAACCACTTAATAATTTTTTAGCCCTCTTCTGAACTCTCTCCAATCTATCCACCTCCCTTCTGTAGTGGGGGGCCCAAAACTGGACACAATACTCCAAATTGGAATACGGAGTTGGACTAGATGACCTACTGAGGTCCCTTCCAACTCTAATATTCTATGACTCTATTATTCTAAATGAGGCCTCACCAGTGCCAAATAGAGGGGAATAATCACTTTCCTTGATAGACTGGCAATGCTCTTACTAATGCAGCCTAATATGCCATTAGCTTCCTTGGCAATAAGGGCACACTGTTGACTCATACCTAGCTTCTTGTCCATGTAATCCCTGGGTCCTTTTTTGCAGAACTGCTGCCTAGCCATCAGTCCCCATTCTGTAGCAGTGCATGGGATTCTTCCATCCTAAGAGCAGGACTCTGCACTTGTCCTTGTTGAATCTCATAAGATTTTTTTGGGCCCAATCCTACAATTTCTCTAGGTCATTCTGTATCCTATTTCTATTCTCCAGTGTATTTACTAAAATAAAGTGGTACTATCATCTGATATTTGCATACTATACCTGTTAATGCAACCTAAAATTGTATGTGCTGTTTTGCAACAATATCGCATTGCTGTCTCATGTTGAGGTTGTGATCCACCACAACTCTCAGATCCTTCTCAGCAGTGTTGCTGACAAGTCAGTTATTCCCCATTCTGTATTTCTGCATTTGGTGGATTTGCTTTTTCTTCCCTAAGTGTAGCACCTTACCTTTGTCTTTGTTGAATTTCATTTTGTCATTTATAGCCAGTTCTCCAATTTATCAAGATCCCTCTGAATTTTAGCTTTATCCTCCAAAGTGTTGGCAACCTCCCTAAATTTTGTGTCATCTTCAAACCTGATCAGTATCTCTCTCTTCAATGGAGTCTACTCATACAGAGCTCATTGCAGGATTGGGGTCTTCACTAAAATCAGGGAATCTCTGCTTTATGCATCATACTTGTAGGACAAGAAGTGCTTGGGGAACCTCTGATAAAGCAAGCTGTCAAACAGATACAATTACAAATTAGAGAAAAAAGATATTTTCAGGTCACAGGCCTGTACTGTAAAGGGACGTTGAAACATGCACATCAGTGACCTGCATTTTCTTATCACAGCAATAGATGGTTGAAAGGAAAAAAGTGTTTGAAGCACTATTGTGCAATATTTGAAGCACTATTGTTTGTAGCAATATTCTACTATTGTAGAAAATCAGATCAAGTTCAGAGAATACTTTTCTCAATGGAAAACAAGAATGAAGGTTTCCTCAAAATGCAATAAACTCGAATATAAATGAAGAAAAAAAAAACTTTCTAAATATAAGAGAAATGCACTTGAACTGTGAAGAAATGAACTGCTGAACAATGTTTGCTTACAAAAAGTTAATTAAGGGCAGCCTGGTATATTGAAAATTTATAAAATCAATATAGATATAAAACTCAAGTCCTGGATGTCTCAGAAGACTCTACTAACCCTGTATTATATGTATGCCACGATTCCCAAAATGCTCAGAGTTGGTATCAGATATGATCCTATGAACTCTGGCCAGGAAACCTCAAAGCACAGGAAAATATGAGAATGCAATCCTAATCACTATCTGACTATTGGGGACTGGATACTCATCTTATTTCTACCAGTTTTTTACATGGAATTCCCTTGCCTTCAGGGGCATTAATCCAGGCTTATCCCAGTGTAAAGCAAGAGGCAAATCAGGCCTCAAATATTTGAATATATATTTCATAGTCAGGGACATTACATTTGAAAGATACAGTACCTTGGTCTTTCAAGCTACATTATTCTAGTCTTGCAGGTTTTCATGAGGGCAGCAGTCATGACATAGGAAATGTTCATAGACCTTAGAAGAGAGGTCCTTGTACTCTGATGGCAAAGGTGGTAATGAAATGCTTGATACGAATTATTGCTATGAGTTTTTAGAACAGAATAATAGAATCATAGAATATTAGAGTTGGAAGGGATCTCAGGAGGTCATCTAGTCCAACCCCCTGCTCAAAGCAGGACTATCTTCAGCTAAATCATCTCGGCGAGGATTTTGTCAAGCCTCAGCTTAAA
This sequence comes from Mesoclemmys tuberculata, assembly GCA_007922155.1. Taxonomy (NCBI): domain Eukaryota; kingdom Metazoa; phylum Chordata; order Testudines; family Chelidae; genus Mesoclemmys; species Mesoclemmys tuberculata. The sequence continues at coordinate 58,282,489 of ML675604.1, read as the reverse complement.
AACCTCTAAAGATGGAGATGCCACCACCTCCCTCGGTAACCCATTCCAATGCTTCACCACCAATGCTATCAGTTTCTTCATATGAAACTACTCAGAAGGGGATAAGTATAGATAGACTTATCTCAAGGAGTGGCTACTACAACACATGAACTGTTGTTAATGGTTTTGGGCCAGTTAAGCACTCACTTTATCAGGGCTGGCAGAGCAGCTAGCAAAAAGAAAGGGTAAAAGGAGTTAATGCTTAGGTCCACCTGAAATAGCTTATGCATTTATGCCATTTGACTTTGGCCTGTTTTCTCAGGACACAGGAAGAAAGTAAGCTAAGGGTCGAATAGAGACGCCAAAAGTCAGAAAAGGAACTGCTTCCTAGCTACGGGTGCTAGACAAAGTAGTCTTTACTGGGCTTCTGCTAGTGGGATTGCTGAAGTATTACATCTTTGTTCAAAATAGACAACTCGAGTCCACCTTGTTTAAACAGGCTAAAAGAAAATACCTTAAATCTGTATCACTGGTTTCTTTCAAAGTTGAAAAATAAACCAGTGTAATGCCCCAAATCTGGCAAAGGGGTAAAAGTTCTATTCCAAGAGAAACTGAGTAATGTAAGCTTATATTTTCTGGGACACAGCATCTGCAAATAAGCTTCTAGGTGAAAAAAAAGGACTTTAAGTCATATGGCTCAGAACTTAGAAGTTATCTGGCAGCAAGGCATTTTGTAAGGGATCACAACTAAACAAAGACAAGGGTAATTTGCTTTATAAGAGACTAGTGTCATGTTACAGTCTTTTCTTCTCCTAAGTAGTGGATATATAGACTGAATATGTTGTTATTTTCCAGCTCACCCTTCTTGTTATGGTGATGGATAAACTGAGTAGTAGAGTTGCTGAACAACATACATATTTTTGCTATATGGAGAGTCAAAATATTTCCTGACAAATCATTCCATTCTGAGGCTGGGGCTTTAGCTTCCCAAAAGCTTTTAGGTTTTGTATGCAGCTCAAAGAAATATTGTACTAGTCACTGCTCTGAAGCCTTGAGCAGGATCTAGGGAAAATACAATGTTTTCCTAGTTACTGTGCATTTTGGACCCTGGACAGCCTCAAGCCTCAGGCTCAGCATGGGGCAAGCATCAGTAGCAACAGGAAGCTTTCTTTTCCTCATTGCTGCAGGACTGGAGTACAAACAGGCCTCCTACACTTCAAGGCCTTGTCTATAATGGGGAAAGCTTTATTAAAAAGTACATTAGCTCACATAATATTAAACATGGTTTTTTCCTTTTGTGGAGGACAAGGATGATTGCATTTAAAAAGGTGTTAATGTTATACTGCCAGACCAGGGTGAGATCTCACTAGATTATAGTAGGTGGTGTTTTGTTTTGTTTTTTGCCAGAATGTAACAGCCAAACACAGCTTGCAAAAACCCACAACTAGAGCACCTCCCAGGAGCAAGCACACTCTTAGCAGTAGAGCTGTATCCCACTGACCTCCTGAATAGAGGTCCACACTTTAAAGAAATAGGATGCTGGAAAATAGAGTCCTGGCATTCCATCCAGTCCCCACACTAAAAAGTAGACTACATTCAAAATAACAGACATTCTAAAGTTTGTGTGCTATATTAGTTGCCTGTGGTTAAAATGAATGCTCTCCACTACTATAGAAAAGGCCTACGAAACTTCCCAGGGTGGGATAAGGGGTTTACTGGAGGCTCCATCAAAGATCCAAAATGGAGTGAAAACAAAGTGTAGCAACTTTATCCATCCATAAATATGTTTCATCTCATTTCATTAGAATGCATGGAATTCATCCCCAAGAAAATCATTGAGGTCAAGAACTTAGGACGATTTAGAAGAGGATGTAGATGGCAGGAATATGCAGCATTATATTAGTTAACATTACAAGACTCAAGATCTTGGAAAGGGATATAATCCCTCAATTTCTGGAACATAAACCATTTTCCAATTACTGGGGATTAGAAGGAAACTTTTTTTGTGGGTAGTTCATCTTGTAACTGTTAACTGTAAGGTTTTGTCTTCTGATACAGCTGGTACAGATCACTGTCAGAAGCAGGATTAAGGACTAGATGGACCACTTGCCAGATTCAATATGATAGTTCCTACAATAGTCTGGCCTCAGCATTGCCAGCAACCCTAGAATGCCCTCCTCTATTGCTGTTCAAAGTCCTGAAGTATTTACAGTACACACAATCTACATGAAAAGAAGTATTACACATAATACTCAATAGACAAACAGCATACTCAAGGCCATATTTCTCTATATAAACCATTTATTACTGTAGTACTGAATCTAAGTGCTGATCTAATAGATGACCCCAGATATTAAGAGCTAATGTATATATGTCCAAAGCATCTTAGGCCAAGGTCATTATTGACTTTGGACATGTAGAGCCATTGTTAGTGTGAGGAAAAATCATACACATAAATAGGCTTCATATGTGTATCTAGCTACACGAATCATAGAATATTAGAGTTGGAAGGGACCTCAGGAGGTCATCTAGTCCAACCCCCTGCTCAAAGCAGGGACTAATCTCAGCTAAATAATCCCAGTAAGGGTTTTGTCAAGTCACAGCTTAAAAACCTCTAAAGATGGAAATTCCACCACCTCCCTTGGTAACCCATTCCAATGCTTCACCACCCTCCTAGTGAAAAACTTTTTCCTAATATCCAACCTAGACCTCCCTCACTGCAACTTAAGACCATTGCTCCTTGTTCTGCCATCTCCAACCACTGAGAACAGCCTAGCTCCATCCTCCCTGGAATCCCTTCAGGTAGTTAAAGGCTGCTATCAAATCTCCCCTCATTCTTCTCTTCTGAAGACTAAACAAGCCTAGTTCCCTCAGCCTCTCCTCATAAGTCTTGTGATCTAGCCCCCTAATCATTTTTGTTGCCCTCCACTGGACTCTCTCCAACTTGCCATATCCTTTATGTAGTGCGGGCCCCAAAATTGAACACAATACTCTAAATGTGGCCTCACCAGTACCAAATAGAGGGGAATAATCACTTCCCGTGATATACTGGCAATGCTCCTACTAATGCAGCCCAATATGCTATTAGCCTTCTTGGCAACCAAGGCACACTTCTTTTCCACTGTAACCCCCAGATCCTTTTCTGCAGAACTGCTGCTTAGCTCATCGGTCCCCAGTCTGTAGCTGTGCAAGGGATTCTTCCATACTAAGTGGAGGACTCTGCACTTGTCCTTGCTGAACCTCATCAGATTTCTTTTGGCCCAATCCTCCAAATTTGTTTAGGTCCTTCTGTATCCTATCCCTACTTTCCAGGGTATCTACCACTCCCCCTAACTTAGTTGCACCCTCAGCAAGTCTGCAGATGACATCTACCTCATCCTCGAGATCATTAATGAAGATGTTGAACAAAACCGGCCTCAAGACCAAACCCCAGGGCATTCCGCTTGTGACCGGCTGCCAGTTAGGCATGGAGCCATTGATCACTACCCATTGAACCCTATGCTGTAGCCAGTTCTCTGTCCATTTTATAGTCCATTCATCCAACCCATACTTCTTTAACTTGCTGATAAGAATACTGTGGGAGACTGTATCAAAAGTCAAGGTATATCACATTCACCGTTTTCCTCACATCCACAGAGCCAGTCACCTCTTTATAGAAAGCAATCAGGTTGGTCAGGCATGACTTGCCCTTGGTCAATCCATGTTGACTGTTCCTGATCACCTTCATCTCTTCTAAGTGCCTTAAAATGGATTCCTTGAAGACCTACTCCATCATTTTTCCAGGGATTAAGGTGAGGCTGACCAGTCTGTAGTTCTCTGGATCCTCTTTCTTCCCTTTCTTGAAGATTGGCACTATATTTGCCTTTTTCCAATCTTCAGGGACCTCCCCCAATTGCCACAAGCTTTCAAAGATAATAGCCAATGGCTCTGAAATCACATCAGCTAACTCCCTCAGCAGCCTCGGATGCATTGCTTCTGGCCCCATGGACTTGTGTATGTCCAGTGTTTCTAAGTAGTCCAGAACTGAGGTATGTTCACCTCCTCCCCATTCTGTGCCGCCTAGTGCAGTAGTCTGGAAGCTGACCTTGTCTGTGAAGACGGAGGCAAAAAAGGCATTGAGTACCTCAGCTTTCTCCACATCCATTGTCACTAGGTTGCCTCCCCCATTCTGTAAGGGACCCACACTTTCCCTAATCTTCCTCTTCTTACTAACATACCTGCAGAAACCCTTCTTGTTCCCCTTCAAGTCCCTTGTTAGCTGCAACTCCAATTGTGCTTTGGCCTTCCTGATTTCATTCCTGCATGTTCGAGCAGTATTTTTATAATCCTGCCTGGTCATCTAAACAAGCTTCCACTACTTGTAAGCTTCTTTTTTGTGTTTAAGCTCACACTAGACTTCTTCGTTAAGCCAAGCTGGTTGCCTACCATATTTGCTATTCTTTCTGCATATTGGGATGGTTTGTTCCTGCGCCCTCAAGAAGGTTTCTTTAAAATACTGCCAGCTCTCTTGGATTCCTTTCCCCCTCATATTAGCCTCTCAGGGGATCCTGTCCATCAGCTCCCTGAGGGAGTCAAAGTCTGCTTTTCTGAAATTCATGGGCTGAATCCTGCTGTTCTCCTTTCTTTCTTTTGTCAGGATCCTGAACTCGACCATCTCGTGGTCACTGCTGCCTAGGGTGTCACCCACTTCTACTTCCCCTACAAAATCTTCCCTGTTTGTGAGCAGCAGGTCAAGAGGGGAATGGTGCCTAGTTGGTTGTTCCAGCACTTGCACCAGGAAGTTGTCTGCAACACTCTCCAAAAACTTCCTGGATTTTTTGTGCTCTGTTGTATTGCTCTTCCAGCAGATGTCAGGGTGACTGAAGTCCCCCATTAGAATCAGGTCCTGTGAACTGGAGACTTTCTATAGTTGACTGAAGAAAGCCTCATTTACCTCGTTCTCTTGGCCTGGTGTCTATAACAGACACCCGCCATGACATCACCTTTATTGTTCTTGCTTCTAAGCTTAACCCAGAGATTCTTCAGTTTCCTACTGGAGCTCAGAGCAATCATAGTGTTCTCTTAAATACAGTGCAACTCCACCCTTTTGCCCCTGTCTGTCCTTCTGAACAGTTTATACCCATCCATGACAGTGCTCCAGTCATGTAATTTACCCCAGCCAAGTCTTGGTTATTCCAGTCATATCATAGTTTCTTGACTGTGCCAGGACTTCCAATTCTTCCTGCTTGTTTCCCAGGCTTCTTGCGTTTGTGTATACGCACTTGAGATAACTAGCCGATTGCACTACTTTCTCAGTAAGAATCAGAAGATCTCCCCTGTTGCAGCCTCCTCCTTCTGCTTCCTCGTGGTGTCCCACTTCCCCACTTACCTTCGGGCTTAGGTCTCTGTCCCCCATTGAACCTAGTTTAAAGCCAAGGCTTACTAGGTTAGCCAGCCTGTCTGTGAACATACTCTTCCCCCTCTTTGTTAGGTGAATCCTGTCTCTTCCTAGTAATCCTTCTTCCTGGAAAAACATCCTATGATCGAAGAATCCAAAGCCTTCTCTCCAACACGACCTGTGTAACCATGCATTTACTTCTGCAATGCGACGGTCCCTATCTGGGCCTTTTCCTTCAACAGGGAGGATGGACGAGAACACCACTTGCACGTCAAACTCCTTTATCCTTCTTCTCAGAGCCATGTAGTCTGCAGTGATCCGCTCAAGACCATTCTTGGCAGTGTCACTGGTGGCCACATGAAGAAGTAGGAAGAGGTAGTGGTCTGAGGGCTTGATGTGTCTCGGCAATCTCTCTGTCACATCCTGAATCCTAGCTCCAGGCAAGCAGTAAACTTCTCTAGTTTCCTGGTCCAGACAGCATATGGATGACTCTGTCCCCCGTAGGAGAGACTCCCCGACCACCATCACCCTTCTCTTCCTCTTGGGAGTGGAACCCCCATCCCTAGGACAATGCATCTCATGCCTTCTTATCAACAGGGTCTCCTTCTAATCCATTCCCTCAGATGAGTCTTCCAAATCATTCTCCACTGTAGTACCTGTGCAGAAAGTGTGAAAACGATTCCTTACCTCAATCTGCATGGTGGGCATATAGGTTCTCTTTCTTCGGGAGGTCACATGCTGCCAATTTTCTTCCCCATTCTTCAGTCTCCCCTTCACTACCTTCTCTGAATCTTCCTCACACTGTGCCTGCAGTAACAAATCATGTCTTTGATCGAGAAAGACAAATGCAATGTCTTCTCCAAATGTACGAATTTTGTAGCCACTGGCTGCAAACTTCTTAAATTTGTTATTCAATAAAATGTTGAAGGAAAGACTGAAGGATGGCTATGATGTGATCATCAGCTTTTCTCAGTACAAGATATGCATTGCTCTAATCTAAACTTCCTAAAATATTTAGAAAATGTTCCAGCTGAAAATTCTCATCCAGTTCTAGTTACAAGTTCATGTGCAAATCAAATATTTTAGTATCCACATAGATACACGGTTATGTATTTAGACACATGTCCTTGTGCATACACATCCAATAATGCACATGCACACTCAGAACTCAGTTGGAAATGCAAAAAATATGTGCAAGTATGAATTCAAACAGACTTATCCAGACGAGACAGATCTTAACATATCACCCCTTAATCTTCAGGGTAAAAGCTGTCAAGACCACATCTTAGATATGAAAGGAACAAAGAAGAGAAGATTGGAAACTGCCATAATTACAACACCAGAATTAAGATTGCATTGGATTTGCAGACAAAAGTTTCCATGTATGGATGTCTTAAGGTTGGGTTGGGAATTGTATAGTTAACCATACATAATCATTTCCATAGTTTCTATTACTTGTTTTGTTTTTAAATAGTTTCTGTAATGGTATTACATAATGTGTATTGTAATATATTGCAATTTTCAACCTTAACTTTAACTATGATGTTTTTGTTTTGGAATGTTAGCTAAATGTAAAAATGATTGGAAGTGCCATAAAGATTTGACAGTATGAATGAGCAATATTTTATATACCTCTATAAAATTAACGGAAAAGCCATCATAGAATCCAGAGTAAAGCACTGAAGGACAGAGAAGATCAGAGAATCACATATTTCTTGCAGGTGCAGATTATCTAATTTAATGTACAACTCCCAAAGCACATATAAAACAAGCAAGTTATAAACAAAACCACATTTACCTCTACCACATGAGAAATGTAAATTACACATTGGAACCTAAAAGTACCATACAAATCTGCCTGCCTTTCCCATTGATTTCTAGGTACAGAAAGTTTCTGCCTAATTGTCCCCAGTTCCTGGAAATGATTGACTCCATGGAGTGCAAGTATTTTCCCTTTAAAATGTTAAATTACAATGTTTTAAAATATAAATCCTTTTGTTTTGATAAATGAGTAAACAAATCCTCCAGAATTTCAAAAATTTTAGAATCCTATAAAACTTTTAGAATACTCCCAGTGCACATGTGTCTGAATTCGTTGACCAGAGATTATTAAATTGAGCAGCTACAACAGTTGGCAATGTATTTGGATGCTCAATTTGCATTAATTTTATTGGGAATTTGGGCCTCCTTATTCTAGGAGTGTTGAAAATCTCCGCCTAAATACTTTCCCAACATTACTTTTCTATAGAAGCAATTGCTGTAGCTGTCATCGAGATGTGTATGCACATTGGTGAACCACCTGTTCTCCCATTCACCAACACTGTATTAAATCATGGTTTCAGGCAAGGAAAAATATTGAGATTCATTATCATATCCAGTGCTGATGTACAAGTGCTTGTGTGAACACATGGATAGACAACTATATATTTAGTCACATTACAAATACTAGCTTTGGGCATATGCAACCAAAAGAGCACATGTATGGTAGGAAGTCAGTTGGGCATGCAAAAAAATGCAAGTAGCCATTCAAAAATATTCAAGCCCTATGTTTGTTTGTGGATTATTGGGCAAGGTTTTATTAGGACTTTTGAATCAAGACAATAAGTTGTAAACAACGAGTAAAAAAATGCTTGTCTAGCGTGATAAAAACAGTATTGTGTAGTTTGTGCATCCTATTCAAAACATTCCATCCAAAATAGAAAGCCCAGGAAAACCAAGAAGGCTGAAGATTGCCTTTTATATATTGAATTGGAAGCCGCTTCTCTGACAACACTATGGTCCTGACCTTGCATCCATCGAATCAATATCAAATTCTGGATCAGGCCTCTTGAAAATATTTTTACATTTCTCTAGCTAGACACCCATCATTTACTTGTACATCCTAGAGAAAAGAGATTTCATAAAAGTTTCTTACTGAAGACATTTAGTGATGAATTTGCAAGAGAGTCTCAAACCAGCCTCCTTATTTGTATGCACACTTTTCAAGCCTGTAGACTCCACCCATACACAGTTTATGTAACCCATTGGAGAGTATGTGTTATAAATATCCACCCCCCACACCTCCCAAGCTTATTCAGAGGCTATAAGCTTTTACAGTTCCCAGCTATCAAGCCTTGTCTCTTTAGCTCAAATTGTAGCAACACATACTTTTACCTCTGTTTAATCTTAAGAGGGTTGCCATTTCCCACATGCAAGATCAATTGGAACAAAGTTGAGTACACAATTTTGGAAGATATGGGATTTAGTGTCCAAAAATGTTCTGATGACATGGAGAGGACATTCTTATCCACAAAGAAACACCTGCTTGGGAGAGTAAAATGTCAGTCTCTTTACACTTGGAGGTAATTTTTCCTCCATAGCTACGTATTCAAAACAATGTTCTCTAGGGAGGTTCAGAAGTTTCTTTAGCACCACAGGATCTTTCCTGGCCACTACTCTTCTCAGACACTTATTTTGTGTGTGTGCTCCTTTCAGCTTTATTTTTCCTCTAAGCATGAAAGATTAAGACTTCCCATTAAGTACAATACTGGACCAAGTTATATTTTCTATTCTTCTTGTCTTTTTGTGTTATGCTGGAAAGCACTTCAGGCAGTCTGCAGCTAACAGCATGGTTTTGTGATGGGGCTGTTTGATAGTACAAAGTACAAACTGTTCCTGTACATCTTTTATTATTTCCTTTTGACAACCCAGTTAACTTTAGATTGGAGAAGACTTTCATTTCAGATACTGTCTATGGCTACTTAAAATGTATTGAAATCGTGTTTTAGATTTTTTTTTAAAAAAAAAGTTAAGATATTTGAAACTGTATCCCTTCTCTCTTACCCAAAAGATATCAATAATATCAACAATTTTAAAGATGTGCATTCAGATATTGCACTTACAGCATCTAAACTGAATACACTATGAAACAAAGTACCATCAAATAGGATTACCTGATTACCAACTGATAAGTATCTCAGTGGTACCATTGAAAGTTATAGAAAAATTTGCCTGAACAAGTGTGTGTTATTAGTACTGCAAATTTATACAAAGGTGCCCATCAATGCAATCAGTAGCATTTTACTCAATTTAGATCACAATTAGTCAATATTATTGAAAGATCGTTGCCTAAGGTTTTGAATCTAAATGGGGGATTTCGCTACAGAATTCCCATTACTTTCAATGGCAGTTGTGTGGCAAAGTTTGCTCCTGGGCTTTGAAAACTCAACCCATATTATCTCCATAGTTAGGATTACCGACTACATTGTGAAGTTCATTTTCAGTCTCCTGCTACAGCAGCACCAGATATCCAGAAAACCATCCTAACTAGGGCGCAGATCCACAAAAGGACTTAAGCACTGAACTAGATATTGGTGCCTTAAAGACCCCCTCACAAACACACACAGAAGAATAACAATACAAACCACAATGTCTGAATTAGGTGCCTAAAGTCCCTGTAAAATTAATGGGGAGAAATAGGCACCTAAGAATGAGATCAACAAATCTGGCAAGCTAGGTGCGAAGCTACCTAAGCTAGCCAATGGAAGATGCCTACGAGAGTGGGGTCCTAGGCTCACCCCTCCCTCTCAGAGATAGGTGCCTAAGTCCAAGCTGCAGTGAGGTGTCCATCTCTGCTAGCGACCCAAAGCCAGGAATCCCTCTTTTGGATTGAGGTACTAACCTGATCTTTATGAGCTAGGGGGCCTGCCTTACTTCACACAAAATGGCCAGAGGAGGTAGAGGTGAAGACCTTATAACTTTTAGCCAGCGATTAGAGCACTCGCCTAGCATACGAGATGCCTGGGTTCCATTCGTCCCTTTACCAGATGATGCAAAAGAATTTGAACAAGGGTCTCCCACTGCTTTCAGAAGAGTTCTCTAACCACTGAATTATGGGATATTCCAACAGGGATACACTCTCTCTTTTTAAACTGTTTCACTTTGTTGACAAACTTAAAGAGTCATTGGGTCAGTGACAGAGAGAATGGATCTATAGTCTGGTGGCTAGGGCATCCACCTAGGAGGTGGGAGATCTAGAGCCAGTGAATATTTTAAATTATGTACCCAAAGTGGAACAACTTGAACAGGAGAGAACAAGGGAACTGCTATTGTTATATTTCTCTTCCAGCCAGGTTTTGAATAGGAACTGACCTGGGAAATGGGATTGATCCAGTAGGTATGCTCAGAGCCCAAGAGGTGACATAGGCGCTCCTTGGCCTGTCTTCCCCTGGTTCATAAATCGTACTGGAGCTTAAATAGGAGATAGGCATCCAGATGTCTAAAATGAGGCTGCAGTGTGCATACCCAGAGGCAGAAACTTAGGCACCCAGGGAGTCTAGGCATCTACAGGGTTAGGCCACATATGAGAGGGATTGCAGTGGTGTCTAGAACTGAGACTTAGGTGCCTAAATGCCTTTGTGGATCTGGGTCTAACTTCCTAGAAATTCCCCTTGTGCCATCCCCAAATGGCATAGAGCTGGAAGAGCAGCTCTGTGCTTCCCATTCCCCAGCCCTTCCAGCAGGAGGATAACACTAATGGAGAGGGGTGTGGCCAGGGCTCCTCTGTGGCTCCCCTATTCGGCAAAAAATGTCACCCAGCTCTAATTAAGTTTAAAATTTGGGAAAACAAAGCAATTGAGACTAATAACTGAAAGCAGATTGGGATGGATATCTGCTGGATATACTATGCTTACTTGGGGGGATGGGTATTTTAGCAAATCACTAGGTGCTTAGGCCACTGCCAACTATTGAGATGATGAATTATTTTGCTTATTTGCAGAAGTAGTCATTAGTATATAGTTCAGTCAAGGCAGAACCATAAGGGAGGATGGGTGATCATGACTCTCTGTGCCCTTTGGAATCTGACTTTTGATGCCTTTTATGTGCGGGGGTGAAAAGCAGGCCATCAGCACAGCTACCTGACCAACTGCTTGAAACCACATAACCACAACTTGTTTTGACATTCTTTATGACCTTTGCCTTTGCTTAACAATTATTTCCATTTGATCAGCTATGCAATGCTTTCTGATTGACATGTCTCTGTAACCTGTGGGATATCAGATGGAGGTAGCAACTCTGAGTCAGAGGGATCACTTTATAGACCCTGAAAGATCCCCAAGCACAGACGGAAGGACTGGTCATCAGGAAATTTGTGATTGAATCACCCAAAGACTGCCTCAGACTTGTGGGTGTAATATTAAGTTTTGCAGTACTCTATTATCTATTGTTTTTCTATGTATTTAAGACTAATAAGTGGAGACTGTGGTGAAAGTGATTCCGAGGGGGATTGCTAGGGACTGGAAGTAAAGCTTAAGCCATAAAACTTTGGTGCTGACTTCTCTTTTCCAGGCCATACTATATAGCACCACCATATAGCAGGTGGACATACTGCATTTCCTTTTGGTTTATTGCCTGATACCAACTCGCAGAGATGAAAAGTTATGGTGTCAAGGAACCTTGGATAACATACTCACAAATAACTGGACCATAAGTTTAAGAGTATGAAATATAGAACCAGGTTACGAAAGATGATGAATTATATCAGCATGACTGGTTACATGATTAAACCCTTATGGCAGATGATATTCTGTTTTACATTTTATTTTCTGTGTTGTAGTTTTGATTGGAAAGTCTCAAGCTGTAGAGATGCTCTGTCAGCTGCACAGTGAATTTGAAAACAGCAGGTTAGGAATAAGATGTCTGCAGAATGACTGACTATCTACCTATAACATACACAAGTTATGAATAACAATTGTGCTATTTTAAAATGAATAGATTCAGGGGAAAAACAACTGTGGATTAAGGTTATATCTTCTATATCACGGGTACAAATATTAAGTGACTGAAAGTCGGTTGGTTGAAGAATGTCCTGTGGACAACGTAGAATTTGTTGGTGGGCTTAGAATCCACATGCCAAAAACATTCTCAGAAGTGGCACCTTTGCCAGCAATCTCAGCAGACCAAATGGTTATATAGATTGAATACTCTTCTAAGAAGTCCCTCGTGGTCAAGGCGGACACTAACATTAAGTCAGTTTGAAGAAGCTTACACTGCTGCCTTGCCCTTTTCTTGGGACAGAAACCATCCAGTAGTAACTCTCATGAGCACTAATTCATTTGGAAAAGTTGCGAAAGTTAAAATAAATATAATACCTTTAAAATCTGGACCTTAGTGCACAAGACCAAAATCTTCTGGTATGTTATTACACTACAGTATATAATATAATGAGAGGAAACAAAAAGCAACAATTATGGGAAAATGTTTGATGGTCTTTAAAGAAAGTTCATTTGTACTAAGCATTAAAGTCTGTGACTGAAATCTCCTTGCTTGGGGCATATTATGCCTTCACAACAGAGATGCACACTGGGGTTGGTACAGTAGCCTCTCAGTCCCAAGAGGCATTGTGCTTTCTAGATCTTCCCTCCACAGTCCTTTGCCACAATAGATGCAGCATGCTCTCACTATGACATATTGCCTCTCATGGGGATGCAAGAAAGGAAAAGTTCAGGAAATGCATAAGTTGCGATTTCACTTGTATTTGTTTGTGGGGAGCACAGGAGTCTTCTTCTATTCTTGTCATCTCTCTCGTGAAATGATCATGCATATTGTGTCTATGCTATTGTGACAGGGTGCTCCTCTCACCGTTAGGATGAAACCTCCTCCCACTTGTTCTGGGCAATAGCTCATAAGCTTCTTCCTATAGTTGGACATAGTTGGACATTCTTCTGCCCCTCTCTCTCTCTCTGGGTCTGCATCCCCTCTTAATGCCACAAGCTGCTGCTCCCTCTTCATAACTGGTCCTCTGGCTAGGTCACTATACATGTTTTCCCCATCCAGACAGGCCCCAAAACAATTTTTTCTGGTCCCATGCAAACTTGTAACACGGGCCCCCTCCCACACACATGCCAGAATCCCTCATCCCCTACATACAATCTCATGAGCCATGAAAAAGTTTGAATTCTGAAATTATTGTTACATATGCTACATTTCTGAAAAATCCCTCCCTTTGCTATTTTTGTTTAACATAACACCCAGCTTGAGAGTCCTACAAGTTTGCTGACTATTTTGTAAATTTTTGGTCATTATAAAGGTACTATATCCTGTCAATGTCTTGATTTTTTTATTCTAATGGACCAATGTGATTGCAAACATTTTTTAAAACTTTATTTTTCTGGCCTTTTTTATTCCAAAATCATGAATTAGCCCCCCAAAAATCAATTTCTCTTGCGAGTTCACACTCAATAGACAAGATATCTAGGTGGCTTAACCTTTCTAACTCATTGTAGATGCCTGCAGTTTTTGATGAGTGCTAGCTTGATGAATCTTCTTTCAGCTTCTGCCACAGGCTCTGGCAGTGTGCAAAAAATCTGTAGGGTTATGCACACTTCACTGAAAATTAAATCTCATTTAATAAGATAAGTGGGAGTAGTTCATATTCTTTTCCAAATGTAGACTTGAAGATTTTTTTCTGTTGCAACATTTCACAAGGAAAATTCTTAGAAAGATCTGTAGGATACTTGTGAAGTAGACATTTAGACACTTCTTCCAGTTCCTAGTGCTTAGAACTTTCTTCCAGGTACTAATGTCACATATTTTAAGACTGAACAGAATGTCAAACAAATGTTATTGGTTGCTTTGAATCTGTGCTCTAATTCACAGGTGACATTGTCCAAAGCTGCATTCTGTGTGATTGAATCTATGTGAAATACCCTTATTCTTTTGGTATGTGATAAACCACCACATCAGTTTCTGTGAGGCTTTGCATTTTGGGTATGTAGGGTGATTTGTTCACTGTTGATAAGTTTGTTTGAAACAAATATATGGTCATTGATTATCCTGTTTGTAAAGTTACCAAAGATTATTCTGTGAAACTGTTGCTATTATTGAAGTACACCTTTTAATATCACTGCTTAATGTAACATCAGCAAATGTTCTGACACAATGATTCAATGTTAAAAAAAGCTGTTTTGTAGTAGTGAATGTTTTAGATAAAGAGAAATGTTATTGTTTCTGAAGGACACGTGTCTTCCAGTTACAAGTTTTAAGTAAATGTTAAGAGATTAGGGTGTGAATAGATGAATAAGTGATGTGTGTAAGACGAGAGAGTGACGGGAAAAGGTGCCAGGCTCGAAATTCAAGGGAGTACAGATAAGAGAGGAATGAAATGGAAGTTCTTTGGCAATTGTGCCAAAATCCCCATGCCTTCTGCTACAAGACATGCTTCCTGTAGAATTTTGGGCCAGTGAACTCTAAGTTGTTTTAACCTTCAATAATATCAGCAATGAGAGAGACCTCTGATTCAAGAAAGATTCCTCTGGCTTGTAAAATCTTGTTTCTTTCAAGTATTGAGGACAGAATTTTGTACCAGAAGCTAGCCATGAAAAGTCATAAAAATGAGATGAAGTTCCTTTTCAGTGCTTCTACTTGTGATTGAGTTTCATGTATGAAGTTTGATTCAAGAGCACATTCCAGTGCTTTCAGAATACCTGGAAGATGCTTTGAAAGTGGACAGACAGCATCAGCACGTGCACTCCAGTGTGTATCTGACTGAGAATGGAGTAAGCAGTGTATCCTATCTGTTATAAGCTTCCACCTCACTGAGCTAGCACTGAAAAACACAAAGTTGTTCAACACAACCAAAAATGTTAATGTTTCAGTACAGGCTGCAACAGCATTAAGACCTATAAGATTTAGTGAATGGGAAACAAGGAGAATACACAGCAAGTTCATTTCTGGACATAATACAGGCCTGAGCACCTTTTATTTTCCCTGACATATTAAACCCCTTATCAAATCCTTGACCTCTACAGTCATCCAGAGGAATGTTATGATGCTTCAAGCTGCCATTTAGCATTTCAGCTATCTGTTCTCCTTTTTTTTAAATCAGAGTTGATAAACTAAAGAAACCTTTCTTTAATGTTAAATGCACCACTGTCTTTGCGGTTAACTACAAATAGCAACATCAGCACCTTGTTCATTGTGAGAGGCATCAGGAGTAGCATCACATATGATAGAATAATAAATGACCTTTTCCCTCTCTTGAAAGATGGCCTTTTGCACACTCTGACCACATAATTCAATAAACTCATTCTGACTCTCCCATGAGAGAGAATGAGCCTGTGCTTTCATTGTTCTGCACTCTGTTTGACTTTAGCCAAATGGTCAGAAATGATCCTGTCATAATGAGCTATAATCTCAAGAGTTCCAAGAAAGTTGCCATTGTGTGGGTCACCGATCAGATTATTATCTCCTTGGAATGCTAAACCTCGTGAAATAAGGGAACATCCAACAATATTTCCAATATTTCTTTCCATCTTGTAACTTCTGTTAATATTTGGTTTTGAATCTCACTGTCCACACCATGTCCACCTGACAGGGACTGCTGTAATTGCTTCCACTGACAATAGCAAGTTTTATGTTCTATGCTCTTTTCATGTTCAGGAAGTTTAGTATATAGTTTATGCCATTTTTTCACAGTTGTTGAATACCCTTCATTTTTTGCCAGCATACTGCATTGTTTAAGACTCCCTTCAGGAAACAGCCAACATGGTAAACAATATAGTGCTTGGTTGGTAGCACTCCAAACAAGCCATTCTCTGGGTATCGTTTCTCTCTTGTTGGAGGTCTTACATTTGAGAAGAAATTCAGGAAAATTATGCCCATCAACATCTTTTGGCATTGACTTTGCTAGCTTCCGCATTTCTTCAAAAGTCAGGACTCCAGATAGATTCTATCTGTCAAAAAATTGTTCTGTTATTTTTTCAGGCCAGAAGCCTGGCTCTTTGAAAAGACAAGAATCAGATAGTGTAGCACTGCTCTCTCCTGCTCCTTGTAAACCTTTTGAATGTGGTAGTGCTAATGGGGATACTACCTCACTATCTGCAAGCACTATACTGGAATCTGTTCTGGCCGCTTTCCTTTATCATCAATTGCCAGTGCCATAGACAGAGTCTCTATATTGAAATCATTTTCATCTTGATTTTGTTCATCTGCTTCCCTAGTTAGTATATTGCCTGACTATAGAAAGGCCTTGTCTGATTTGAAAAAACTGGAGGATAGATTGGTGTCCTTTAGCTTCTTTTAGTTCCCTTTCTTTTACCTCCTTATGTTTCTGGCTCCCTGATTTGTATTTATAGCCACCACCAGATATGGCAGTATGGGGTGTGTGTGAGACTGAGTGAATTAGACATTTACTCACATATGTTTGGGGCCTGCAAATCCTACCAGAAGCAGCAGCAGCAGCAGCACTGGCTCCCACTGTCTTATGGTGCTTTGCTTTTCCCCTCCCACCAGCTGTCTCTCCCTCCTGCCTATGCACAAGGAACTCTGGGACTGGTAGTTCTTGGTCTTGATATGATAGACCATGTTGCAGAAAGGAAACAAATCTCTCTGTGTCTCAGTCTCAAACTACAAGTCCTAGTTTAACTGCACAAGCACACACTCTATTCTAGAGAAGGGTCTGGGATAACCCAACAGGCCCAGCAACTCACTGTTCAGAATGTGGTTTGAGACTGCTCTAACACTGCTTCAGATTGGCTCCAGCAAATGTCACAGGATCTGGACAATAGATACATAGATAGAGGGAAATAAGTTTATATAAATATTCTTAGGCATGATCTACAATTGAACCTGAATTATTTTCCTCATGGTAATGGGGGTTGCAGCTTAAGCCTGGCCCACCAGGGCCTCCAGGCCCCAGTAAATTATACCCTTTTCCCCTCCCATATAGGGGCCCTGCTTTCAAGGTACTAAAGTCTTTCCTCACCAGCGCTCCTAGGCAGCTGTCCTATTCACTGCCTTGGAGTGCCTCTCCCTCAGTGGCTGCCAAAGGAATCCAGGCCCACCTTCTCTTTCAGGTTCTGGCTCAGGTTCTAGCTACCAGTCAAGGCCTGTTCCTTTATCAACCTTACAATCTTTCCCTGTGCCCTGTTCTACCTTCCCTCTAGATTTACTATCTGAAACACACACCCCTTCTCCTAGGAAGTGACTAGAAACATTTCCAGCAGCTCCCTTCAACTTCCAATTTCCTGTCTTTATAGTCTCAGCCTAGCTCATTCCTCCTCAGCTAGGCCCCCTCACTCAGTCAGGGGATTACTTGGCCACCTGATTCCCCTCAGCTGTAGCATGTTGCCAGTCCTCCAGAGCATTGAGAAAAGCCATTAATTAGCCTCTTTCTCAGTCTGAATTAACCCGTTCAGGGCAAGTATGAGGTGAATCACAACTATATTGCAATGAAAACTAATGGATTTAATAGTAGAAATGGCACTTAAAGTTAACTTCAGAGAGACCCGTGATGGACATAGTACAATAACTTGTCTTGGTGCTGTCAGAAAGATTAGATATACTCTTCCAAACTTTTGAATTATGTCCAGGTAAAAAAACTTCTGATGCCTCTGTTGCAAGTGACAGATTTTTAGCATTTAATTGATTTTAAAAGAATGTTAACAGGACTCAGGCAACACAGCAGGTGCAGTGGATGACTAGGGAAAAAGCATCAATGAACCTGTGTCACATACTTCCCACCCTTAGGTTTAAATTATCTACTCAGCTGGTGAGGAATAAATCATTACATCCTAAAATTCATCAACGAGTTGTTATCAGCATTAAGCTACCTTTCATCAGCATCAAAAAAAACCAACAACAACAACAACAACTTGGTGGGGCATATTTCAATAAGTCTTTTCCCTTTAAGCATTGTGTGGCAGAAATTTTACATTTCAACTGTGAATAAGTCATCAGTCAGTTATTTTTCTTAAGAACATGCTATCTGAGAAGCACTTCTGACATTGTTCCTCCCTTTTTACATACTCCGATAGCAGATATTAAAACTGACCTTCCTATCCATAAGGTCAAGCTCATTTTCAGAGACTTCTCCCAGTTCTTGGTCGGTCTAAAAGATTAGAATCCCCAATATGCCTTCTTAAAAAGTCATCTGAGAAGTCTCCTTCATTGGTACTTAAAACACATTTTTAAAAATTAACATTATTGAGCTCTTCCTTAACTATTTCTTCTCATCCTAGTTGTCTGGGGGAAATGAGACATGACATAGAATATCCTTTCTGGTTTTATTCACCCATTTTTGATATATCTGTTCTTTTTACTATTTTCCTGTAATTAGGTAGTATATGATGACTCCCACATCTGTAGTGTTAGGACTTCATGTGTCTCAGGATCCAGTATTACATAACAAAGTCCCATTGTTCTCACTGTGCCAACCATGTATGACCTAAAGGATATAGATAACTATAAAAGAAATTGTTTGGTATGGCTTCCTGTCATGGAAAGATCACAACTGAAAGCCACAGAAGAGGAGAATGACGAGGAGTAGGAGAGAGGCTAAGGGCTAAATTCAGAGTTGATATGAATGGGTCGTCACTTATCAACCCATTTATTCAGCTGTAACTTACACAATGAGGGATAGATTCTGATAGCCATGCCCAGATTGACTAATACCTCACTCCATGAGAATTCTTGTTGGTTTCACTGGGGCCTCTCAGGGACTAAGGCTCTACTCAATGTGAGAAACAGTTTCCCAGATCTTGCCTTGATGTGATAGTGTGGCAGAAAGCAGTAGAGTAGGAACAGCAATCAAAGAAGGGTATAAAGAAGGTATAGGAGAAAGTGTGTGTGGGGGGGGCTTTTTACATCTTCCTGTTAGTTGCTGTGATGGTCCTACTACCCACATGGCATGTAAGTTAAATGCATTACACTGTCACATTTTTATTTGACCCTAAATGTCTAATTTTCTGAAATTCAGATTGCTATTTATCCTCAGTAACTGCATTTTAAATAAAACTGTATTTCTGTTTATTAAAGTGGCATATTTAAATACATTCAGAAGAAGATCATTTAAGCAAAAATGCCTTGAGGAGACAATTTGTGCATAGTCAAGTTCAGTATCTTTTTTTTCCACAGGATAACTTTATTTCAGAAATCAAATTATTTGTTATTTAAAGACACAGAAGTGATTAAAAACCATATTTGCTTATCAGCTATGCTTATGGGTTCCTTAGGTAATAGGTTAGGTTGATTTTTAGTTTTAAACTTTTTTATTCTATAAATAATCATTAACTCAGGGGATTCAATAGTTAGGGAAATTAATACATCATTTTAGTTATTTTTCTACTTATGATTCCTTTTAATGCATTTTTCATTAGCCTATATGTTATGTCCCATTTCAGAGCACTAAATCAGACTTCTTGTATTTAGTGATAAAGGTACTAATTTTAACTACAGCAAACCATTTGCCCCCTTAGACAACATCCCATACGTTGAGGCTGACTCATTACCATCTGTCTGAATACCTCGCTTTACTGGGCCTATGATGACGGTCAAGACTAAAAATATGTTACAAATCTTATACCTCACTGTTAATGTATTAAAGATTTGGCAAGCAGCAGAGATCAACTTTCAGAAATCCAAAACTGCATTTGAAGACAAGTGTGCACAAGATAAAATCAGTGTGTATACTGTTGGCTTTATCTTTTTAAAAAAAAAAAAAAAAAAGATAACCAAAAGAGATTTAAAAAATGTGGGAATTTGTGTGAGGGTAGGTCAAAAATAGTCAAACAGCCACAATTTACTCCATGATATCACACTTCCCCTGTTCTCTAGTTTGTTTAGTGTTGTGAAAGATCAGAGAATCCACCCCATATCTTCCTTGCAGGAGGAAGGATGTATCCCCAAAGACCACACACATATGAATAAAAAAAAAAGGAAGGTACAATGGGGGTGGGGTAAACTAGTTTAAAGGGATATTATAGTCTGCCTAAACCCAAGCTGTGGAACTGCCTAAAACCCGGCCTTACCACATTTCCATGTAACAGTTTTTGAGACATGGGTTTGAGAGAGCTGTGCTTGTCTAACAACCACTAACTGGGGGAAGATCAATCCAAAGTTGACTTCACTCTGATAAGCGTTGGCCTCAACGTCATCAGAGAGCAGTGAAAAATTTCTCAGGACTCCATTAAGAGAAATGCCTTTTGGTACCATGGGCCATCTGCAAGTTTGACTCAAAACTTCCTTGTGTGTTTTTCCAAAACCTATTTAATGTAGGCCAGCAGCAGCTGCCCTTTTACCACCAATGAATGGCATGAGTCTCCAAAGGAGTTTGTGATAAACAAGAGCTATAAAGTCTTTTGTATGACATGCCGATGACATCATACCCAAGATATACAACAATTAATACAGTGTTACCTTTCCTAGTGGTCAGAGCAGAAGGATAGTCTTGTACTGTAAGCATAAAACAAAGACCTGGGTTCAAGTCCTAGATGATATGAGTACAAATACATTAAAGATTTTGTCACAAAATCTGGGGGTTGTAGAAGTACCTAGGATAGGCATTTAGAATCAAAAGTTGAGTCCATATACCTCATAATGTTACTGCTTTGTAGATGCACACAGCAGTTTTAGTGCACATAACATTCTCATAGTGAAAGGATGTTGGAATTGGCTACTTTGTTAATGTCAAGGACAGGTTTTGTTGTTATCTCCATTGCTGTTTTCAAAGAGACTTTTTTAAAGTTACATAGAAGTGATCACAACTTGATCTCATTCTGACATTACCCAGGGTACAGTCTGGACTGTTGCACAGCTGTGTCTCCTCAATTCTCCAACTTGGATTGCCTTTTACACTGCTTCACTAAGAGAGCAGCCACTTCTGGTCTGCTCACACACAGCCTTTAGCATGTACCTTACTCCCGGCTCTATTATATGAGTGCTCTCGCCAGCCGCTCCTGAGTTATATTCTTAAGTAACACCAGTGAAATTCCCACTTCCAGGCTTGTCCCCAGAAATGTGTGTCTTGTACTTCCCAGTACCCTCCCAAACAGTATAAGTGCATAGAAAGTCCAGCATTTTATTAATAGAAAGTGATATACATAAACCCTGTTCTCTCAAATGGAACTTTCCAAACACTTCAATCCAACACACTGGTTTAGATCAAACAAGTTTATAAACTTTATTAAAGAAATATTTTAAGTGATTACAAGTAATAAGGCATAAAATTCAGAATTTGCTCACAAGAAAATAGAAGATCAAAACACATCTAATTTAACAAGCTAAACAAATTAAAAGCAAATGTTTTTCTGCCTACTGCTCCTTGCAATCTTACTGACTTGATCCTTTCAGCCAAGAGCCCTCTCCCACTTCCATGTGATTTTCTTATCCTTCAGGTGTTGCTGATGCTGAGAGTAGAGAGGAAAGGAGAAGAGAGGATTTGTGTCCTCTCTTCTCACTTCTTACAGTTATTTTCCTCTTTGAAAATCCATTTCCAGCTGAGGATCAGGAGACAGAAAGTCTGTTTGCACAGCTACCTCCAGCCGTTCCTTTGCCAAGATGTAAATTTCTCACTTATACCCTTCTTCCTGCCAAAGAATGGTTGCTTAACTAAGTGATTGTCCATTTTATTAAGTTGACACCTGACTGAGGTGTTGGCTAGCCTTTTATCTCTGGGAAACTGGTTTGAAGGTGTTTCCCTTGACTTGGAACATGTCTTATACAACACACTGTCCCTGATGCTTGAATTACACAATGAAGAAAAAATAAGAAAAAGCTTATTCTGTTTGCTTAAAGCTGCTTGCTGTCCTATACTGACATTACTGTCTTGTTCTTCTGCCTCTCCATTCATGACACAGACATAGAGATTCTACAGCTTCTGAAAGCAGTGCTCTGGCCCAGTCATGAAAACATGCACCTACTCCCCTACATTACAGGAAATGTCCTTTACATGATTTACTGCCTCATGTTTCCAATCAGATACATCCAAACAGCACAGGATTGCTAGTATCATTCCAACAAATACCACTCCCTCCCATGCATTTCTGTTACTATCACTCAACAGAAGAATCAGAGTTCATATACCAAGGATCAATCAGCAACCTCCTCTTTCCTTATGTAAGAGATCAATTGTCACTGGATACCAATGGAAATGTGTTCTATGCAACACTCAACAGTCATTAAACAGAGAACCAGCTTCCTTCACAAACACACATAAAAATACTCTTCCAAGGATTATGACAAGTCATTGCAATTACTCTGTAAAAAGGCTAAATTTAGGCCATTTCCCCAACATTATAACTAGAAATAACTGTAACAGTACAAACCTGTTCTTTTGGTATGTAAAGCTATTAACACTTCTAATTGTCCTACAGTAATTCTACCCAAAACTCTCTGCTTGCCCATAGTAAGGTCACAGGTGTGCCCAAGCAGCCATTGTGCTGGATAAATCAGGTACAAATTGCACTTCTCATTCTAACAGGTGTGAAAGATGTCATCATTTTCATCTGTAAGCAGCAAAGTTTTCTGCAGAATAGGGAAAAGAAAAGCATGTCTAATTCCCTCATTAACATTGTCATCCATACCACTTGTGGCTTGTATAAAGTAACAAGGAAGTCCTTATAGGTCTAGCCCTATGTGCATTAACTCAGCTGTTCAAATTTCCTGAAAAGAAGGCTTTGAGAGGTAGAAATGCCTTCTGCTCTTTTCCAGAGATAAATTACATTTTGTGCTACAGATTCAGTACCGTATCTCCTGAGATATGCAGTCAGAAGGTACAGCCTAAGATAAAGGTAGATTTTTGCAAATTTTATGCCACATAGATCCTGCCTGTCTAGGCCCAGGCATAGGTTAGAGCAGGAAATGTGAAAGGGGAAGCATAGGCCCACTTACACCTGATCTATGCTGCTCCTGCATCAAGGGAATTCTCTTCTAACCTGCAAAGGCAACTTTTTATCACCAGAACTGATGGCAGGAGGTTGGTAGGCTGAAAAACAGATGCTATGAGCCATAGCATAAGAATATGGATAAACTAGAGGTGCTCACTGTATGCTGACTTCTGCAAGTTAAAGTACTGGCACAAGCAATTTGATTCCCATTTCTGCTCATGTGCAGTCCTTTGGAAATTTTGTAACGGCCACATTTTCCAAGTCACTTGTAAAGTTTGGCAAATACAAGTCAAGGTTACAGTCTCCATTTAAAACGCTCAGCAGACATAAAACCTCACTGTAATTGTGGATGCAATCATCAGTTTCAGAGGTACAAGCCCTTTTGACGGTAAACAAAGGCAGTGACATTTAATCAAACCACTCACCAATCCAAGTATGATGTTCTTGTAAAAGGGAAAAAATGTTAGCCTGAGCAGAGGTGGATTTAGGGTCAGGTGACTGCCTGGGCTGCTGGGCTGTCAGGCCTGGGGTGCTGTTTTTGTTGTTAGTGACAAAAGGGAAAATAGAATATGTTAAATAAAATATTTCAGGTATTCCATTTGTGGATTCATTTTTCACTAGCCACCTAGAATGCTCTGGACCTTTGTAGAATCTCTGGAACCCTCCAGACTTATTGGAAATGTTTAAGAAATGGACGGGGCAGGAATGCCAAAGGTGCTTCTCTTCGGGGACACAATTTGGTTTAGGGCAGGCCCTGAGCCTAGGATCCTGGCTTGTAGGTCTGACAGAAATAACATCAGATATTACAGAATGAGAGCGAGAGACAGAGAAAGAAACACAGGTACATGAAGGGACACTATATCTGTACCCCATTTTAGGTCATTGATATTTCTTCATTTAGGGTGACACACATTTCATTACATTGAAATTTTACTGTCCCTATGAGATCTGATTCCTTCAGCAATGAAGAGAAAACTGTTGCTATTTTTCAAGTCTTTGTTTAAAATGATACAAGCTTCTTTTGATTAGTAAAAGAAGAGAGAGAGAATGCCCTGAAGTAGATTTCTTAAGTAGCTGAATAAATTCATATGCTGCTACTGCAACAGTAAGGACATTACAGTAGGTGGCCTGTTATTTTTAGCCATGGTACTGAATTTACAACACACATAATTTATTGGTATCCATTTATACCATAGTTATGATGTACATACTCCTACTGCCTTAGATTCTCAGGCCAAGAAGGCCATTTTAATAACATATTAGAAAAAAACTGATTCAGAATAGATTAAATAGAATGGATTTTTCTTTTCATTCCTTCCAATTCACAGAATGCACACTGTCTAGTATATCTTGCCATCATAATAAGTACTTGGTTTCATTTTCCAGGCAACAATGAGATCATAGATTAACCAAGTAATGTGTACATTTGTAGCTACCCTGAACTGAGGCCAGTTTAAGTAAATATGCAAATACACAATACATATATGGGTCTAGAACATCCAACTAGGGTAAATTCAGGTAGCTCCACTGCCACCAATTGATGATTCAGTCCTGATATCTGCACATATAGATTAAAATATCTAAGAGGGAATCGGAGACAAAATTAAGATGATAGAAGGAATACACATGTAGCTTCCCATCTTTGCCTTCCCCTCTCCCCCGGCCCAAAGAGTGTCACAAGCTTCCTCCCTAGTCCTTGCTAACTCTCCCACATGAATTGGGTCCTGAGTTGTTTGCTGTGATACCTGCTTCTGCCATCCACTGTGTGTGTGGGACATAAGGGTCGCTGTCCCTTGGAAAAATAACTAATACCGCTAGTCTCAACAAGAACTTTGATCCAACACACAAGAAACAAAATATAATAATACAGATTCCAACAAATGAAATGCCACTCCTGAAAATAACAATGTAAAGGTGGGGGGCTTTACTGGGGCAGGGAACAAAGGCTCTACAGAAGGAAAGGGTTAAGGTTAAATACATACTTAAATATTAACATTATAACGAATTCCCCACCTCCCACCA
This sequence comes from Mesoclemmys tuberculata, assembly GCA_007922155.1. Classification (NCBI taxonomy): domain Eukaryota; kingdom Metazoa; phylum Chordata; order Testudines; family Chelidae; genus Mesoclemmys; species Mesoclemmys tuberculata. The sequence goes on along the minus strand of ML675604.1, from coordinate 58,257,469 downwards.
TTCACAATAGTACTGCAGCCCTCTGTTCTCTTCAGGGCATCTTTCCAGGCTCTGGAGTACATAAGATGAGTCCAGAGACGAGTGTAGTTGTGCTGCAAATGTTGGTCAGCTTCAGAAAAACAAACGACCCTCTCACAGTGTTTTCAGCCATGAGTGGGGCAGGGTCCTCTCCTAGTTTCCTGGTCTGGATGGGTCAAGGTAGCTAGCACCAGTTTAGTTCTCTGCTTCTCCAGCTGCTGGTCTCCTCAGGGCTGGAAATGTTCAACTGTACCCTAGATCCCACAGCACCTACGAATGACCATATTCGTAAGACCAACATACAAATGACCATATTGGATCAGGCCAATGGTCCAGGTAACACCGTATATTTTTTCTGACAGCTTCCAGTGCCACGTGCTTCAGAGGGAATGAACAAAACATGGAAATTATTCAGTGATCCATTCCCTATTGTCCCAGCTTCTGACAGTCAGAGGTTTAGGGACACCCAGAGCATGGGGTTGCCTCCCTGACTATGTTGGCTGATAGCTATTGATGGATATATCCTCCCTGAGCTTATCTAATTCTTTTCTGAAACCAGTTGTACTTTTGGTCTTCACAGCATCCCATGGCGGTGAGTTCCAAAGGTTGATTGTGTGATGTGTGAACAACTATTTCCTTATGTTTCTTTTAACCCTGATTTCTATTAATTTTATTGAGTGACCACTGCTTCTTGCTTATTCACTTTCTCCACATCATTCATGATTTTATAGGCCTATATCATATCTCCCTTTAGTTGTCTCTCTTCTCAGCTGAACAGGCCCAGTTTTTTTTAATCTTTCCACATGTGGAAGTTGTTCTATATCCTTAATCATTTTTGTTTCCCTTCTCTGTATCTTTTTCCAATCTAATATGTATATTGAGATGGGACAACCAGAACTACATATAGTATTCAAGGTGTGGGCATACCATAGATTTATATAGTGGTATTATGATATTTTCAGTCTTATTATCTATCCCTTCCCTAAAGTTTGCTAACATTCTGTTAGGTTTTTTGATTGCCACTGCACATTGATCAGATTTTCTCAGAGAACTATCCATGGTGACTTCAAGATCTCTTTTTTGAGTCATAACAGCTAAGTTAGAGTCCATCATTTTGTATATTTAGTTGAGATTATGTTTTCCAGTGTGTATGACTCTGAACTTCAAAGACTCCCTTTGTAGGGAAGAAGGGGGCATTAATCAGAGACTCCCTGAGCTGTTCCATTTCTCTTTTAGCCCTGTGCTCAACTCAAAAGCCCCCAAGTGAAACTAAAATGAGTCCCTTTATCTCTGAATCAGACTCTCCTCACTCACTGAGGAACTGAGCAGTCCAGGATTCTCATTGGCCTAGAAAACCATCTGTATAAACTAGCCCAGCAGAAGCCTTTCTGTTGGCTTTTACAGGAATTTTCAGTCTTTTCTGTCCCCTCCATGGACTCTAAGAAAACTGGTAGATGGTATCTGGAGGTTGTAATTGTTGTAATTCATAGGGTAGGACTCCTATTATGTCTACACAACAATGTAAGCTCAGATTCAAACCTCCTCCCTCCCCCTTCTTACATCCACACACCAATTGTGCTAACCTAGGGTTCAGATCTAAAGTCCCAGGACCCTGCAGGGCTGGAGGGTCTGAGTGCATGCTAAGGTGGGACCTACGGTCCAAGCCCTATTGCTTTCCTCTATTCCCATAGCCCCAGCTTGATGCAGGTCCAGAAGTCCTCTGGCTGTATCCCAGAGTTCCTAGCAGCAGAAGAGCAGTGCTGCAGGCAACCAGCACAGCTGCAAGAAGCACCATCACTGTCTGTCCAAGCACACTGTCCGTTCCTGCTCCTTTCAAGGAAGGGGCAGTTCCTGCTCTGGCTTCTCTTCACTGCTGTACAGAGATTGCCTGTAGCAGGGAGCAAAGCTGACAGGTGGGAGGTGACTCCTAGTTGCAGGGATGTTAGCTGAGAGTCCTTCTGCTCCCTGTCCCTGCAGGCAGCTGGTTTGTCCCCATCCACTCTCTGGCCCTTTCTCCCCTCCTGCATCCCCCTGCCCCTGTAGCTGGCTGCGCATGGGTGCCCAGGCTGTGAGCACAGTCAGGGCAGTGAGTGGGAGTCAGCTGCAAAACCTGGTCCTGCCTCAGTGTAGAAGTCTGAACTAGATGACCTCTTTAGGTCCCTTCTAGATGTACATTTCTATGATTCTATGTTCCATAAAGGATCCTTTATTCTAGAACTATTTTCCCTCATAGTCCATCAGAGTCCAAGTAGTTGAAAGTCAGGGTGTAATACAAGACTCATTTTGGGGTGGGGATTTGGAGTGAGTTTAAAAATGTGTATGTGAATCTAGAGCTGATAAAAATAGGTATTTTCAAAACAAAAACTGTTTAGGAGAGTAGAGGATACATCTCATAAGGATCACAATATCACACTGTCAGTCATAGCTTGTGCATGTTTGTGTGTAAATATGTATTATAAATGGGGTTGGTAGCACTGCCTATTACAGCGTTTAACACTTCCCATTATGTGATCTCATTTTCAATTGTTTATTACTTTGCCAAATTTTTACCATCGGGGCTGAAATTCTACATGTCAGTGGTCTCCTGCAGGCTAAAATATTTTGGAAAATTTCAGCCAAAATAGTTGAGCCATATAAGAGAATAAGGCTAGGGAAAGGTATTGTTATGCCCTTATTAAAGTATTCTGGTGACCTTCTCTTTGAACAGCTCTAGCACCCCCTCTTTTGGAGCCTGGGCTTGAAATTTAATTGTCTTTAGGAACATGCCTTTTCCCTGTGAAAATCTGGTCAACATTTGGCCAAGTTATGTGTGTCTTTGAATAATCAGTTTGCACATGCTCAGTAGAGACTTCCTTTATATTTAGCAGCTAAAATCTTTGAAGATTCCATCTTCACTGAGCAAGCTTGAGCCTCCTAGTGCTGAACAGATTGCCACATGCACCATCCACAGAGAGAAACTTTCCTTCCCCTCACAGATCCTTTGGTTGACTATACTGTATATGCACCGTCCCTGCAGAGCAACTAAACAGCTTGCTCCCTCCAGTCCAAGGTCACAAAGATAAAGACAAGCATTCTTTGTAATGGCTGCTCCCAGTTGCTGTTGGCTGGCGTGAGGCTGAGCACCAGGACTGAGAATAAGGAGCCTGTTTTTCTGGCTATCAGTGACACCACACCCTTCCCAGTGCACACACACGGTTTGAACTCAGGCAATGTGGAGCAAGCAGTCTGACAAAAAGCCAGATGAGAGGGGAGGGACAAGAGTAGTTTGGATTAAGAAGTCTGGTAAGCACTAGAATAGGAGGAGGAAACTGTAACTGTAAGGGAAGAGGAGGCTGATACTGGGAGCTGTTGGAGGAGAAGAGGTTGGAACTGGTTGGGCAGGACTGTTAGGACTCGTATTAAAGCAGAGGAGAGTCTGAGACTGGTTGGAGAAGGAGATTGGGACTAGGGACCATGGAGGGGAATGATGATGGGACAGAATCAAGTCTCAAATATCAGCCCCTCTGGTTACTTCCTCTATCTTCTGAAACAGGAAGTTATCCTCAATATATTCCGAGAACCAATTAGAAATTTTGTGACTTATAATATTACTTTTCCAGCAGATATCTGGATAGTTACAGTATCCCATCAATACTAAGTCTTATATTTTCGATATTTTTGTTATTTGTTCTAGTAACGCATCAGCACCTCCTCCTCCTGATCTGGAGTAGTGTGTTGCGGTCTCCTATCATGATATTGCCTCCTGTTCCCCTTTATATCTTCACCCATATACTTTCAACTACTCTGCATTTCACTTCTTTCTGGACCTCAGAACAAATGTATATAGTCTTGCTGTATAATGCAACACCTACTCCTCTTTTATGCTGTCTGTCACTTCTGACCAATGTAAACCACTCTATACCAATATTACAGTCATAATCTTAGTGATGTAAAAATATCATAATTTAGCTTCTGTACTAATAGTTCCAGTTCTTCCTGTTTATTCTCCATACTGTTTGCATATCCTGCCCCAAAGCCTTCCCTTTAAACAAGGTGAATGTTAACTTATAGCAGCTCTTGTGCTGTCATATAGGGACAGAGGTATCCAGGATCCAAACCATTTGGTCTTTGCAGGTCAGAACCATCATCTTTAACATAACCACAAACATACTTACATAAAAAAGCAATTCAGTCATATTATGCCTACAATCATTTTGAACTGAAATACTGCCCAAGCCAATCAGCTTGCTTTGGTACATATAGGACACTGATTGAAAAATAATCTTTGCCAACAAATACTACAGAGTAATATTTAAGATAGCCCTAGCTTTAACTTTATGTAGCATGGGAGAAATCTATGGCAATGGTTTATTTTTTAATGACTTTCCATTTCCCGCACACAGGCAATGTACATGTTTCATAGAACCCCAATTAGTATTTTATATACATCTACATTAAGTATCTATTATTGTTTACCTCAAGATCCACAAGAAATGCACAGCTTAAATTGCACACACAAACAAACAAAAGTAAAACACATTTCAGCCATCTTGAGATGGAAGATATTTTTGAGACACCAAATTGTATATAAATTAAAAGGAGAAAAATATATACAGATGCTGATATGCCGTACTTGGACTGTGCACTGAGGGTAAAGTTTCTATAGAAATGTAGGGGAATCATAAATGCCTGTGCATCACACCATGTAGACTCAAATTGAATGGTTATAGTTTCACACATTTTCAATAACAGTTTTTGCATGGGTGAATAGTTTTTGCATCCTTTTTCTATGCAAATTATTCATTTATTTCCTATCACAGAGCTAGCACAGAAATATGTAGGAAACTGAATTATTTTTCCTCCATTTGCTCCTAATGTCTAACTTGAATGTCATATCAAACTACAGATCACCAAAAAAACAAAAACAAAAAAATATAAAACCCACAAAAAAAATACCCTTTTTATAAGAATAAGTAGAGCTAGAGTCACAGTAGACTATCCGCTACCCTTTTTGGTATTTTGATTGCTAATATCTTTGAGCAGATATCAACTTTGGATAGCTTCTTATCTCCAAGAGAGTGAGATTCCTCTGTGTTGAGGAATTCCAGTGGAGTTGCATTGGTGGAACTGAGGAGAGGATCTGATTTCAATGGAGTTGCAACATTGTACCACAGAATTTGGCCCAAGTAGTTAGTATTTTCCATGATGCCTACAAGAAATTTTGTTACGTGCTTTTCATGGAAAGCACTCAGATACTACACTGTTGGGTAACTTTATAAAAATCTAGATAAACAGAGAAGCAGTATTAAACTAACTAACACTGAACAGATTGAATGAGTATAGTTAGCTAGATATATTTAAGAAAGTCTGTAATGCTCAAACATTGTCCAAAACAGCTAAAGTAAATCTCCTCATCAGGTAATTGAAAAGCCTGAACATGGACATCAGTTTATGGGGGAGAGAGGTTATCTGAAGTATGCTGGGCAGGAAACAGCAAAAATAAAGTTGAGGACAATACATTTTTGTATTCAGAATGCCCTTTATGGATTGCTCCAGGAAGGGGCCATTATACTTTCACCCAATGCCTGAAAGGCATTGCAGGGTTGGTGGGTGATTAATGAGCAATTTATAAGTGTCCAGTTCCAAACTGGCTATGAGCATTTTACCATGATTGCAATGTATGGCCCCACCAACACCAAGGCCAATGATTCTGCTGCAGATATCTATATCTGTCTATAATACAAACAACTGCAGCTAACCCTTAATGAAACTCCAAGAAAAGATGTCATCATGATCATGGGTAACTTTAATGCACATGTTGGAAAGACAAGTACACTCAGGAGGTTTGGTAGATGGCAGAAGAACAGGAATTGGTAGCAACTGCTGAAATTTTTAGCGTTGAGTGACACAATGGTCACAAACTTGCTCTTCCATTACCCAGAGATTCACAAAAAGCCAAGATCATTTAACTAGGACTGTCATTGACCTTGTCCTCATTTCATACAATCAAAGAATCATAGAAAATTTGGGTTAGAAGGGACCTCCGGAAGTCATCCAGTCCAACCCCCTGCTCCAAGCAGAACCAATACTAAGTAAATAATCCCATCCAGGGCTTTGTCAAGCCAAACCTAAAAACCTCTAAGGATAGAGATTCCATCACCTCCCTAGGTAACCCATTTCAGTGCTTCACCACCCTTCTAGTGAAAAAGATTTTCTTAATATACAGCCTAGACCACCCCACTCCAACTTGAGACCATTGCTCCTAATTCTGTCATCTGCCACCAATGAGAACAGCCTAGTTCCATCTTCCCTGGAAACCCATTTCAGATAGTTAAAGGCTGCTATCAAATCCTCCCTCATTCTTCTCTTCTGAAGATTAAACAAGCCTAGTTCCGTCAGCTTCTCCTCATAAGTCTTGTGCTCCAGCCCTCTAATCATTTTTGTTGCTGTCCACTGGCCTCTTTCCAATTTTTCTACATCCTTTCTGTTGTGGGGGGTCCAAAACTGGGCACAGTACTCCAAATGAGGCCTCACTAGTGCTGAATAAAGGGAAATAATCACTTCCCTTGATCTGCTGGCAGTTCTCCTACTAATGCAGCCGAATATGCCATTAGCCTTCTTGGCAATAAGGGCACACTGTTGACTTATATACAGCTTCTTGTCCACAGTGACTCCCAGGTCTTCTTTTGCAGAACTGATGACTAGCAAGTTGGTCCCTAGTCTGTAACAGTGCGTTGGATTCTTCTGTCCTAAGTGCAGAACTCTGCACTTGTCCTTGTTGTACCTCGTCAGATTTCTTTTAGTCCAATCCTTAATTTGTCTAGGTCATTGTGTATCCCATCCCTTCCCACCAGCATATCGACCACTCTCCCACAGCTCAGTGTCATCTGCAAACTTGCTAAGGGTGCAATCCACCCCAGCCTCCAGGTCATTAATGAAGATGTTGAACAAAACCGGCCCAAGCACCAAACCCTAGGGCACTCTGCTTGTTACTGGCTGCCAACTAGACACTGAGCCACTGACCTGTTGAGCTCAATGATCTAGCCAGCTTTCTATCCACCATATAATCCATTTATCCAAGCCATACCATTGTAACCCACCCATTTACAATTATTGGTGATGAAACATCATGGATGTATAAGTTCACAGAAATGCTGAATTTGACATTGATCATCTGCTTCTTCAGCTTTGAAGAAAGCTCATTAATGAGCTGAACTTAGTCCAACTAACCAAAAGCTCATACTACAATCAGGCTATCAGATGGATTTCTGCTCTGAACTGCTTAAGGACATCAAAACTTTAGAGAATGAATACGAGGAATAGCATTATTTCAAGTCATCAGTGCTGACAGCTCACGCTGTTGCCTCAGCCCTGCAAATGTCATCCATGGATCAGTGAGGAGATGCTTGCTGCTGTCAGCACAAAGAAAAAAGAAGTGAGGCTACAATCTGAGTCTTCAATGAAATGTCTGTCGAGAACAAAAGCAAAAGCTGAACGGATTAGACATAGTGCTCCAGATTATAATCAGATCCATACTAACCTGTCCAAAAAGGATATCAATCAGGTGGCTACTGTCAAATATTTGGGCCAGTGTCATAGGCAGTGCTTGAGGATGCTCCAAAGATGTGGACATTCAAGTAACAGCAGCTGCTGCCATGTTTTTGAGCCCTTCTGTGGCCTCTGTGGGGAGGTTGTGACATCAAGCTTTCCAGGAAGCAGCAGATCTATAGAACTACAGTTATACCATTTTATTGTGTGGTAGTAAAAGGGTGGTTATTTACCCTATAGTAATTGGGTTTTTTCAAGATGTGTGAACATGTGAAACCTACTCTTCGTGTGTAGGCACCCCAGTTCAGTAACTTGGAATATTCTCTCTAGTAAAATACAGTAGGGTTTGAACTCACACACTTCATGTCATCAAGCTCCATCTCCCAAAGGTATTAAAAGCACAGTTATGTCAGTCAGCCTTCAGTTCCTTCACCACACAGAATCCATTTTATAGGGCTCCAAATTGTAGGTAAGGAACTGCATGTGCAGACATGTAAAAAAAATAGACTTACTGTCAGGTAAATAACCACTCTTTTTGAGTACTGCACCTGTGGCTCCCACCTGTGATAATGAGAGAGCCTGATTTTAAATGAAGATGGAAGGTAGTAATTATTTGAAAATATATTGCAAAACCACACTTCCAAAATGGGCGTACACTCTGGAAGCATTCACTAATGAAAAATGCTTTGTAAACATTATGAGTTGAAGTCCTTATAGCTGCTCTGTAAATCTCAAGTGTTGACACTTCATTTAAACATGCCACTGTTGTCACTTGTGCTCTGGTAGAATGAGTCCGATTGTTGAAGGAGGACTCATCTTCTTATACGCAGTCTTAATACAATCAGATACCTATTTTGAAAGTGTGGGATGAAACTCTTTAGGTTTATTACCATAAGTAATAAAGTCTTGAAGAGTTATGAAAAGCTTTAGTTTTATCCAGATAGTATAACAATGATCTTTTAATATCCAAGGCATATAATTTAACTTCATCTTAAGATAAATGAGGTCTCGAAAAGAAGACTGGTAGGTGAATACATTGATTTATATGAAAGTCAGATAATACTTTTGGAATGAAGGATTGATGGGATCTTTGTTACTTTGTCCATATAAAAATCATGTATAAAGGGTTTATCATTAATGCTTGTAGTTCACATATGCTACGTGCTAAGGTAACTGACACCAAAACTCGCACTTTCATTCTTAAAAGGTGAATTGATCAGCTTGCTCAGGATTCAAAATGTGGTTCCATTTGAGAAGAAAACACTAGAGTTAAATCCCATTTTGGAAAAATCTTTATTATAGGAATAAAGAATCAGACCCTGAGGAACTATTCACTGACTGATGAGGGGAAATGGAAGGAAAATGCTTTTTTACTGGCAGATGAAATGCTTAAACCACTGCCAAATGTACTTTAACTTGAAGCAAGAGAGAGATCCAAGTGCTTTGAGTGTAATAAATAATCCAAGATTACCAAAACAGAGCACTGAGAAGAACTATGAACCATAATGAAAAACATCAATGTTGCAGAATACATAATCCTTCTAGATAAATGAAGTAAGATGTTCTGAAGAACATACACTATCTAGAAGGACATCTAGAAACTATCGAAGCCATGAGATGTAGTTAGGCTGGATCTGAGTGTAAAACTAAACTGTGATTCTGCAATATTATGAATTAGGTGTGTAGTAAATTGGCAATTGGACTAAATCAGGAGACCAGAGAATCAGAATTGGGAGGGCCAAGAAAGAGCTATCAGTATAATCTGAGCTTTTTCTTGCCTTATCTTCTTTAACACCATTGGATTTAAAGGAAAAGGAGGGAAAGCATATAACAAATGGTGTAACCTGAAAATCATGAAAGCATCCATTATAGATCCTAGTCTCCTTACTGCCCAAGAACAATACATTGGACACTTCTTGTTATAATTCAAAGCAAACAGGTCTCTTTGGGGAAACCCCAAATTTTGGAAGTTTCAGTCTAGCAATGAATCTTCTAAAGCCCATTTGTGGGCAAGATCTTTCTACTTAGTCTACTGAACCATTGTTCTCCCCTGGAGGATAGGAGCAGATAGATTGATATGATTCTGGATATACCATTTCCACAGTCTTCTGGCTTCTTGACATAAAGGGTCTGATCGTGGACCTCCCCAGTTTGTTTGTTTATGTAATAAGTCCCTGTGGAGTTGTCCATAAGAATTTGAATAAATGAATCCTTGATCAGTGGTAGAAACACCTTGTGAGCTAGTCATACCAATTTCAATTCTAGCACATTTATGTGTACCTTGGTCTCCTGATGAGACCACAGGCCATGCATCTAAGCATGACCATAGGTGTTTCCCTTCATAAAGCGTATGAGCTGTGACTCATTTTGCATTTTGAATGCTCTGAAGACACTGAAACTGCTAGTGTCGAGAGAGTTGCTCTTATCAAAGATGATGCCACTAAAGCTGGTGTTGAGCAGACTGAAATTAACACATTGGTGATGAAAGAGATGGTGCAGGTAAATCATGAGCCACAGTCTTAATACTTCCTTCTCTGCACATCCTCTGCTGTGAGTGCCCTCTATGCTGACATGTCACTGAGGGCTCTGGCACTGGCTTCTTTGGTGCCTACTTTTTCAGTTCCCTTGAGGGAGACTATTTCCTGCCAGGCACTGGACATAGAGAATGCTGCTGAATAACAGATTTAGAGTCCCACTTTTTAGGCAGCAGGGATCTAGAACTGCTTCAGAAGTGTTTGCATAGCCTCCTCAGGTCTTATTCTTGAGCTCAAAGAGATCCACATCCCTGGTGACTAGAACACTAAAAGAATGTGTTGGTAAAGAGAAACTTCCTAAGTTTTGTCTCCACTCAGAATCTGACAATGCCTTCGGGGACTTTTCCATGATAAAAATCTTTATCTTGGGCTGTCTCTCTTTCTTTGTGCATGTCTTAAAAGATTTACAGATTAGTGACGGTATGCTCATCACCCTGGCAATAAAGCTACTTATGGTAAGTATCCATTAGGGGAATACCCCCTCCCCACCTCCACAAGAAAGGCATAATTTAAAACCTGGGTATCTCAGTTCTGCCATATCTCAACTAAAATCCTAATACACAAATTAAAAACATTTTTAAAAAGTTAAAAAGTAACCCTTCATATTTTTAAAGAGGTAATGCTAACATTAATGAACCCTAAAGCTACAATAACTAAAAGATAATACTGTCCTAACTAAGTAACAAGTGAATGCAATAGGGAAACTGGTGTTCTAGCTGTTCTGAGTAGGGTGGTTCAAAGGAACTGAATGTTGGCAGGGAACTGCACTCTTTATGCCCTTGGGAGATGAGCATGAGGACATGAAGAGCTTGAGCACAACCCCTACTGGACACTATTAGTGAAAAATGTTCAAAGCTACCATGCCAGAGTGTCCACACACCTTAAGTGGGATTCATATGTGTAATACTCAAAGAAAAAACATAGGTGCTGAGGAAGGCCGAAGAACACCAGCTTGATATTTTTGATTCTCATAATCTTCATAAGCTGCAGGATAAGGTCAGAAATGAGGATATTTGAAGTTGAACCTCGCAATCACTTCTATCAACACTAACTTAGTTTTGTCAGCTTTCTAATATTATTAGAATGGAAGACCAACAAATTCTGAAGCATGTGTACTAAGGAATGCCACTACAGAGCCGGAGAGCGTGTGGATGCCACAAGCTTCAGTGGTGCAATAAGATTGTCATTGATGGACAGAAACTGACCACCTTAAGGACTCAGATTTAGATGGTGCTCAGTCTACAAGATTACATCCCTTTGGAATTTGCTATGGTGATGATGATGAGGATAATGTAATATATGAAAATACATATACTATTTCTGTAGTCTTCTTCCTCGACCATTTATATGCTGCTTGTCTTCCTAGACTGTAATCTGTTCAGAGCAGGGCCTTTGTGTGTTTGCATGCATGTGTGCACGTGAACATGTGCAGCTGACACATAACACCTTATAGGCACTACCAGGATTCTATTATTACCAATGCTTTTATTCTTAACCTCTATGCTGGATTAAGTTTGTTTCTGTCTTTACCACCATAGTCTCTAGCTGCTGTGTGGTTTGTAAAATCACAAACAGATAGTTATTAAATAAAGATTACACCCAGGATACTGAAACATTCCTGTTTCGGTTTTGGGTTCTTACAGAGTCAACTTTATGTACATAATGTTTAAAAACTTGTTTTGTCTGCTTCTTGTTTGTTCGTTCAGAAGCCAGCTTGTCTTCCCCATTCTTTTCCCTTTCACTTGATTGCACATTTTCAACCTGTGCAATAGACAGATATCCCAATGAGCTCTGAGAATTTGGTGTTAATAAATACATTGATTTCCTGTTAAACAGAAGGGAGGCATTGTTAGATTTCTTTGTGTAATTTAGATTAAAAGTAACCTTACACAGCATGTACTTCATTCATGGACTGAGTTCTTAAAAATGCAAGTGCTTATATTTTTAAGCAATTTTTCTGTAGTTTCTAGTATTTAGATATTTGATATCTGACCTGGTATGGTGCTAATAAATTTAGGTGTGCAAAGGAGACTTTTGATGCACACAGAATTCCACATTTGGGTTAAGTTTAACTGTTTAGATCATGATCCTACAATGTGCCATATATGTTTCATAAAAACAAAATTCCCTAAAATTGGGATAAGTAAAGGGAAATAAACTATGTAGTCCCACTAAACAAGATTTAAAATGAGTCCAAGCACTAAGCTAAGTAGAAAAATAGAATATGCCAGGTAAATAAAATACTGAACCTAAAAAATGTGAATCCATTACTGAGATGTTGTTGTTCTGCAGGCGCAAAAGCTATATAAACTAGCCCAATGTTTCTGAGATAATCAGGCCAGCAAGGAAAGGGGCACAAAGGGATTTTCAGAGCAGCTAAGGGGAGTGAAAAACTGACACAAAGCAACACTGCCTCTCCAAATATCCTTCAATATTTCTTTATGTCCTTCTTTCTCTATGTAGCAGATACAGCCAATACAGAAGACTTGAGGCTTCAGTTACCTGCAACCTTGTCTCCATTAGAAGTTTGAACTACCAATGGTTAATTTCAACTAGGATCACTGGAAATGGTACATCCACACTAGTCCTTATGTTATAGGTGTGCCACATCCAGACAGAACTTCTCTGTGCACAAATCTAGAAACAATTTTTTTCAGTGTACTCTTAATAATGACAGTGAATTCTTGGCACTCCAAAATATTTTATTAGGAATTTTATCTTTAAAATATTTTATTATTTTTATGTATTTCTACTTAAATAGATTATATGCCAAGCCCAAAGGAATATTACATTGGTCAAATTAACATATTTTAAAAGGTTACATAATTAAAGAAAACAAATTAAGTTGGATAAAAACAAGTATTGAATTCATAGTAAAAGAGAAAAGGTAAAGAAAATCTTGGCAGTAGCAATTCCTCCAACCAAGATGCTTTCTCCTGCTTGCTTTCTTTCAGCCAAATCCTCAACTGGTGTCCTCTACAAAATTCCATTGACTTCAATGGAGCTACTCTGATTAGCACCAATTCAGAATCTGATCCATTTTTCAAAGCTGAAAATCTGTTATTCAAGAGAAGGTATGACAAAAATATTCAATTTGCCAGGAAAATGGATAGTCTTGCTGAAGTTATTTATCACAATCTAAAGCAATGTGAAGCCATTTATATGTTTTATTATGATGATGCTTTTGTCACATGGATTTGGCATTTAAAGACTTTGACATTGAAAAAAAACGCATAGCAAGAGGGTTTGGTTTCATGTTTTCCCTCAGCAACAGTAAAGGATCATACATGATATTAAGTAGAGATATTAGGTGTAACAATACAAATAGTATGGAAAAGACATTATTCCATCCATTCCTTATGAACAGACATTTTTGACAGCTCTTGAAGCATGTGTTCCAGACGAAGATTTTTCTGTTATACACCACGCTAGTAGCAAGTGAAAATTCATTTTAGTAATTTACAATATAATGTGTGAAAATATAATTGTAGGTGTGTATATAAATCCCTTTCACAATGTGCATAATCAAGCACAAATCATGTTTGTTCATGAATAAGCACAAATATTCCTAATTGTCAGTCAAGTCCATGTATATGAATGTTCAGTTTATAAACACTGTCTAGATAGCTCCTCTGCCTGGATCTTTTCTAATCTAATCTGTACCCACTCCAGTGAATTGTTCTCACCAAGGTCTCACATGATTTCTTCCTGGTCAAATCTCAGGGCATCTACCTTCATCTTCCTGGATCTCTTTGATACTGAAGATGAGGTATTTTATACTATCCTTCTTAATATCTTATTCTCACTTGGCTTTAGGGCATTGTATTCCCCTGGTTCTTCTGATACTTCTCAGGTCGTCCCTTCAACAGCTTTTAGTTCATTCTTTTCCTCCCCTTACATGCTGTCTTTAATGGCTCCAGAGTTACATCCTTGGACTGCTATTTTCTCCCTCTAAATCCTTTCCTTAGGTTATACTTGCTCAGATGGATTCAACTATGTTTACGCAGACGACTCACAATTACATCAATTTCTTACATCCTGATCTGTCTCCCTCCATCTAATCCCACATCTTGGCTCATCTCTGACATCTGCTTCTGGATGCCCTGTGATCATCTAAAACTCACCATCCCCAAACTTAACTCTTTCCTTTCCACACTCCACAATTCTCTTTCCTTTTTGTCAGAAACAGAATCAGAATCCTCCCTTTCAGGCCTGTTTAATCTTCAAGGGTATAAAATTAGATCCCATCATGTTTTATTAGCAATAACTGATGTGGTAAGCAACCACATTTGTAGGAAAAAATCTTTGTTAAGTTAGCTGAGAGGCTAGTGTCACAACTCCGAGGCTGCAGGAGCTTGGGAGCTAGCAGTCTAGACTGAGATTGCAATCCTGAGCTCCCTTGTGTCAAATCAAACTAAGTGTGAAGGATCAGGAACATTGAACTCTAGGCCCAAGGTAGTGCTCAAACCACAACCACCACTCAACAGCTCAGCTGAACAGTTACAGAAGGGAACCAGCCAAGTGATAGCTTGCAGAGGACCTCACCCCCAAAGCTCCTGAGCATCCAGCACCCCCCATTGGCTGAAGTAGTATAAACCAGGAAGTAGTCTGACAAACTGGAGAAATCCCTGGCTGACTGCTGCTATGGGGCCCATCCAGCTTACCTGTCTCCTGAGCCCTGTATTCCTGTCTGCTCCTGGTTCCTGTTTTTTATCCCAGACTCCTATTTATGCCCAAATCCTACCTTTCTCCAGTTCCCTGCTTCTATGCCTTACTCCTGACAGTCTCTGGCTCAGACTTTCAGCTTGGCACCCGATGCTGTCTCCAGCTCTAACGTTTGACTTGGTACCTGATGCTGTCTTTGAGTCTGACCTTCAACTCTGATCACTAGCCAGGATTCCTGTTTTAAAAATTAGGCCTTCTGTACATTCCCTGGTCATTGCACTAAGTCCCTCTTGAAACTTGACCCTCTTAATGCAGCTCCATTCATCATACTACATGGCCCATAATCCCAATGTCATCCTCAAACCCTCTGATTCTCACCCTACACATCCACACAATGTCCAACTCTTGCTGCTGCTTCCTCTTTAATATCTCTAATGTCCAGCCGACTCTCCTTCCACACAGATGAAACTATCATCCAAGACCTGACCGTCTCCTGTTTTGATCACCACAACTTCACTGTAACTCACCTGACCCACTCCCTCAAAAATGCAACAGATCACTATCTTCACTATCCATTGATCTGGCTATATTTGGTAAATCCCTTCACCAGCTCCCCCTTTACTATCAATTCAAATTTATTGTCTTCTCCTTAAAGGTCATTCATAGTTCTGTCTCTCCCTACTTATCCACTGTTGTATCTTACCACTGCCCCCCCTCCGCCCTTCTGTTCCAATGACAATGCCAGACTTGTCTGTCAACTCATGTACATCTTCCACATAACAACTTTTTGCCTTTCTATACATCACCCTTTATGCATGGACGCCTTCGCCAGATTAATCCAAAAAATATATTATGCCTCCAGAAAACAGATGTTGGGTTGTTTAATAGATTCCAAGGCCAGAAGGGATCATTGTGGTCATCTAGTCTGGTCTCTAGTATAACAACACATTCCATGTAACCTTCCCAAAATAATTTCTAGAAGATATATATTATAAAAACATCCAATCTGGATTTAAAAATTGTCAGTGATGGAAAATCCACGAACACCCATGCTAAATTGTTCCAGTGGTGAATCACTCTGACTCTCAAAAACTTACACTCTATTTCCAGTTTGAATTTGCCTAGTTTCAACTTCCAACCTTTTAAATTGTGTTTCTCTGCTATATTATGCCTTTCTCTGCTAGACTGAAAAACTCATTATTGAATATTTCCTGCTCAGGTAGATACTTAGACTGTAGCCAAGTCACCATTTGCTAAACTAAATGGATTGATCAACTTGGGTCTATTCCAGTAAGTAGGCTTGAGAGAATTTTTATTTTTTCACAATTGCAACAGACACATTTCTTTTAAAGATTATTTCTGTTTGTTTTTACCAATTTAAATTTTCACAGTTGCAGAAATTATGGGGGATGTCAGACAAGAGGGGGTGTTAGACAATAATTTGATGACAATAGTAATATATTTTAAAAAGTTAAAGTTTTATGATTGTTAAAGTAGAAATTGTCAACATCACACATCAAATTATACAAAATAAATGTATTTACATCAATATCTAATAATTTCACAAGCAACATTGTTCTTACTTTGCCTATATGTAAATTTAAATGATCACTAATGGAAATATCTTTTCTTTGCTTTGTGTATGGTGAAATAAGTGTTTACCACCATTTATTGATAAAAATTGGAATCCCTTCCTATCTGCGTATAAGGCAGGATTTCTATTTTTTTTAATCATTTAGTGCCTCTGAACACTTTCCAATTTATCAATATATTTCTTGAATGGAGGAAATCAGGACTGAACATGTATTCCATCATTGGTCGTACAAGTTCCACACAGAGAGGTAAAATAACTTCTCTACTCCTACTCAAGATTTTCCTGTTTATGCATCCAAGAGTTGCATTAGCCCTTCTGGTCACAGTGTCAAACTGGGCGCTCGTGTTCAGCTGATTATCCACCACAATCCCCAAAATCTTTTTCAGAGTCATTGCTTTCCACAATAGAGTCTCCTGTTCTACTTATTTGTTCTTGGATGTATACTTTGACATTTAGCTATATTAAAAACATATATTGTTTATTTGCTCCTGGTTTACCAAATGATCTACATAATTCTGTATTAGTGACCTCTTCATTTTTTTACCATTCCACGAATTTATGTTTCATCTACAAACTTTATCAGTGATGTTTTTATGTTATCTTCCAGGTCATTGATAAAGATGTTAAATAGCAGAGGGCCAAGAACAGATCCCAGTAGAACCCACTAGAAATATATGCTTAATGATGATTTCCCATTTACAATTACATTTTGAGATCTATCAGTCAGCTTTTAATCCATTTAATGTGTGTCATGTTAATTTTATATTGTTCTAATGTTTTAATCAAAAAGTTGTGAAGTATCAAGTGAAATGCCTTACAGCAATCAAATTATATTACATCATCACTATTACCTTTACCAACCAAACTTGTAATTTCTTCCAAAAAGATATCCAGTTAGTTTGACAGGATCTGTTTTCCATAAATCCATGTTGCTTGTCAATTATATTACCCTCTTTCAATTCTTTATTAATAAAGTTCCATATCAGCCCCTCCACATTGTGCCCAGGATCGATGTCAGACTGACAGCCCTATAACTAACCAGGTCATCCCATTTATCTTTTTAAAATATTTGTACATTAGCTTTCTTCCAGTCTTCTGAAACTTCCTCAGTGTTCCAAGACTTCATGAAAATCAACATTAATGGTCCAGTGAACTCCTCAGATGCTTTTTAAAAACCTTTGGATGTAAGTTATCCAGACTTGTTGGCTTAAAAGTGTCTAACTTTAATAGCTGCTGTTTGATATCCTCCCAAGATACTTGTGAACTGGAAAGAGTATTATCGTATGATGAAACTACATCATCTGTTTTTACTCCCATATAAAAAATAGAATAGTTTGTTCATCACTTTTCAATGTCTTTTCTGCATTATTATTCCATCTAATAATGGACCAATACCATGTCAGGATTCCTTTTGTTCCTAATATAATTAAATCCTTTTTATCATCCATAAATCTGCTGGCTATAGATTTCTCCTTGCATCCCTTTGCTTTCCGTATCCATTTTCTACAATTCCCAGCTACTATTAACTTTCTCTTTCTTCCGTTTGTTAGATATACATTTTTAATTTGTTTTTACAGCTGCCTTTGCTGCCCCTCTAAGCCTTTGTCTTTTACACAATTCAGCCTTCTTCCTTGATTGTGTGATTGTGGCCTTTTGGGCACCAAGTAATCTGTTCTTCAACAATTCTCAATCATCATTTACATTTAAATCATTTCTCCCAACTGATTTGGCTCCATGTTTTCAGCTTTGTGAAATTGGCCCTATGAAAACACCAAGTATATATACATTACTGGTTAAAACTAAATTATTTTTGCAAATTATGAATGTGATCAACTCATTATTATTTGTATTAAGCTACCATTAATTTTTAGTTTTGTGACCAGTTCTTCTTTATTTGTTGAGATGTTGTGTAATATAGAATCCTTCCCATTTCCTACCCTCTCCCCATGATGGTTGCAACTGGTTTTGAGTTAGGAAATTGACAACTATAATTTTTAGAAATTCCAAGGATGTATTAGTCCTGGCAGCATGACACCATTCAAGTTGAAGGATCACACAGATTTTTTTTAAATAGGTACATAAGGAGCCACTCTCCTTTCCCTGAGTGTGATTTGGTGGTCTGTAGCAAACACCAATTAATAACCTATCTTATTGTAAAGAGGGATTCATTAAGCTGTGGCCAGTTGTTCATCAGAACCCAGGTTAAAATTCATAAGTTAATTTAAAAAAACAACAAAAACACCACAATGCTAATAGTTATATTGTAGTTACAGTGTTTTGTAGTGTAACAAAATATTTTTTGGTTATCTATGTTATAAATTGTTAAACAATCAAATTAATACAAATAAAATATTTAAAAAACAGGTCCCAGATAAGTAACCTGGTGTTGGGGATACTTATCAAAATTATCAACCCAACAAAGGGGGAGGAGGGCAAGAGGCTATGAACCCTGGAACTGATCTTGAAAGATCCACATTAAATCAGTCTAGTTGATATGCTTAGGTACCTGGGCTTGTTAATTGTACATGGATTCAGATAACGAAAATTCATTGAATGCTGCACAATAGATTTTGCACAATACACTGAATTGATGGAAGTAGCTTGTGTAATAGAATTTTATGGTGCATCCTCTGTTAATATTGTAATTTAATTTTAATTTAATTTTCCCTTATCATTCATGTATTGGGGATAGGAAACACATCACTTCTCTACTGCTTTCAAGTTAGCTGAGCAACAGGAAACTGTTCCAGTGATAAAAGAAACAAAGACAGTCAGAACTAATAGGAATGTTATGCAAATTCGGACTTGCATATGAAGACTCCTACTGCGATAAAATATTATTAATTTGGGCCCAAGAACAAGTGAAATGGGATCAAGAACCAAACATGATTGCCTATCAGCTGAGATTTTCTTCTAATGGAGGTGTCTACAAACATTGGGGTAATTCATAACTGAGACTTGGAATAATATACTGTTCATAACATGGACTAATAGTATGTGTCACCAACCCATAGAACGAAATTGAAAGAACACTATTGTCTTTGTAATTGTCTTTCTGTGTTTATCATTCCTACACAAATATATGTGGCCTCCCAACCAGTGGAGATTATTTTGCAAATGCTAAAATATGGGTAGTGGACCTACAGCAGTATAATTGGGCCTGAAATTCAATGTTCCAAGAGAAAAGAATGTTTATTACTTTATATTCTATGTTGTTTGAGTGGCCATATTTTGGAATACAATGAATTCCAAAGTACTGCATACAGAAGTTCTACCCAGTCTTTCACAATGGAATAAATGGAACCTTTTGAAAAGGTTAAATGAGTGCAATATAAATCAAAATGGTAATGGTGTGCACGTTAACGTGATCATACACCCTACAATACTACATAAATATTCTCCATTTGTAGTTATTGTCCCCTAGTCACATGACAACCCCAAAAAATGTTCTTACACATGTAAAAAGGCAATTGGCTTTTGATTCCTAAGAAAATTTTGGCAATCGGTAGTCCAAAATATGGAACTAACAATGCTAGATCTGAAATTTTTATTGGGAATTATTCTAGTTATTTGTATCTCATGTGGATAAGATTCTGAAGATTATTCAATAATACCCAACTCTGTATTGTCGTAACAACGGAATATCTTGGGGATGTTGAACACATTAATCTGTACTATTGGGAAATTTGGCCTAATGTTACAGATTGGTCTGCAGTTACTGGTATTATTGGTAAACCAGTGGTTTTCAATCTGTGGTCCACAGATCCTTAGAGGTCTGAAGATTATGTCCACAGGGTGCGCAAAAGGTTGTTGTTACCATAGAACAGTGGCTTTCAACTTGTGCTGTGCAGACACCTCAGGGTCCACAGACTATATCTAAGATTTCCAAAGGGGGTCCACACCAACACTGGAAATTTACTAGGGGTCTGCAAATGAAAAAAGTTTGAAAATCATTATATTAGATAAACCAGCAAAGTGATGTATAATAATGCCAATTTCATTCATATTCCATTAGTGTTGGACTTTTCTAGTTATGCTTTGTCTGCCTAATATCCTAAGGTATATTGAAACTGGATGACTATATTAAAGTACAAGGAATTATCTTTATTTATGAAAAAGTTGGGGAAAATAGAAATGATACGTGGGATCAGGAAAAACAACCCATAAGATAAAAAAAAAAAAGGATCTCATTGGATTGTTAGCATTAGCTGGTTCTACTGTTAACATATATGACACTGAATCTCTGTGGGAAGATCAAACAAGCCCTCAAACAAATCCTGATAAGGATGGAACAAATATAAGAATGAGACAAAAGAAGAAATTACAGATGTGTGTATGATGAAAATTGTGGCCCAAACTGCAATGTTAACTGTAGGTAAAGTTAATGTAATAATTGATGCAACAGGAAGTGGTTTTACAAATGTCTCAACTGCTATGATGTGTGTATGGCAAGGATAATATTTACTGTCTCAGCTGGGGCTAGGATTAATTGAACTTCAGCAGGGAGTTATCCCATGTTTCATCAATTATTTTTATTTGAATCAAATTACAGAAACAAACAAAACACAGCCAAATTATCAGAAATATAAATATGCCTCTGCAATGGTAATCTCACATATATGCTCAGAAAAGAGTCCTAATTTGATTCCAATGATGTTAAAAATTCCATTATCAACCTCCTTGAACCAGAAAGTTGTTGCAAGTCAGATTCTCTCATTAGGGCAATTACAGCAGGTTGATGATACCATGATAATAAAGCAATACCTACTACAGGTGTAAACAGTGATACAATGTGATTCATGGGTCAAATCCCATTTGGAATGTTGTCAGAAAATGAAATTTACATTTCTTTCTACTTGTGATGCTGTGAATCATGGTGAAGCAACTTGTGAGGTTTTAGGGAGCACAAATTGCTGCTGTCAAATTGGCAGTCAAGATTGTTGGACATGGTTCATGTTGGTTATGATACCAAATGTGTCTTGAGTTATAATAATATCTATGGATGGAATAGTCTCACCTTCTTAAGCCCTATTATGACATGATGTGAAAAAGGAGGTGAACTATTTGAAATTAACAAACAGAGATATACCTTAAACCTACCCTGAATTTAAGGTATTTTGGGATAACATTCACCCAGAATTTATGGTGCCTATTCTTCTGTTAAGCCTTAATATAACCATAGTACTTCAAAAGAAACAAAGTGGGGTAACTAATTTGTGGGAGGACAATAAGGAAATAGAACAAGACATAGCTGATTTCAGTGCACCTGACAAATGGGACCAACAAGGTCTCAAGTGGGGGAGTGTAAGCATATGAGACAGTGATTAGGTGAATTTATCTCCTGAAAAATAATAAGGGCCTAAATGTATCTAATCATGTATGTAATGGCTCATATACATGAATATATATCACATACTCGTTACTTATATATATATATATAACTAAGTGCATAACTAGTATAACTAATACGAGTGGCCTGTGAATAACCCTTTAGGGAAGGAGTACAAAACAAAGCCATTTTTCTAAATAACATTTGGCTTTCTATGCATCCTCTTAGTCAACACTTGAAGTGTCCCTGATATTTGGGTACAAGACAGGGATAAAGATACAGTGAAACCGTCACAATGATCCTGCCAAATATAATCAGGTGGACAGTTTCTAATGGTTCAAAAGTAGATAAACAAATTATATAACTTAGTGTGTAATGGTCTATATGGTTATATTTGGTCTAGAACATTATTTATTGTTGTTATGTAACAAATCAGAAGAGAGGGGTTTTGATAAAAGTATGGTGTCATTTTGGGTACAAAACAGTTTTCTGAGACTTACGCTGTCTTTGTTTGTGTACAGCTTTGTTCATATATTCTCAATCAGATCATCGGCCTGT
This sequence comes from Mesoclemmys tuberculata, assembly GCA_007922155.1. Taxonomy (NCBI): domain Eukaryota; kingdom Metazoa; phylum Chordata; order Testudines; family Chelidae; genus Mesoclemmys; species Mesoclemmys tuberculata. The sequence continues at coordinate 58,235,244 of ML675604.1, read as the reverse complement.
TACCTTCAACTGATCACTAGGTTGTGGCACTTTGTACCTATGCTGATGTAACCCTTCTGCCAGATAGAGTCAGCAACAGCAAGGGCCGGGTTCTATATCTAGGTGTCCCTGTCAATAATAAAACACCAAACTGGCTCGAGCCCCACCCAGTTACCTGGGAAATCAGACACTATCCCCTGGGTGCCCCAAAGGGCAATACTTCCCCTCTCACAAGCACAGAATCTGAGCTTCCACTGACCACAACTAGCTGGCGCTGACCATGCTGGGCTCCTCCTGATCGCTGGTCCCACTGACTCAGCTTTGTCAGTTGCCAGGTAAGGATTCCCAGGCCCTCTAATAGTTCAGCTCTTAGTGAATTTCAGCTTGTAGTGATTTGCCTCTTAATGACTTTCAGCTCATGGATAAACCTTCTGCTGACACTGAAGTGATGTCCCTGCTTTCAGGAAACAAAAGACTCCAAGAGGAGTCGTGAATTCTACCTTTTAACAATGGGAGGAGATCACCACTCCATGCCTGGGAACAGCCCCTTCCCAGGGCCAGTGCAATCCCAATAGGAGATTCCTCATATCTCCCCCTCATACAATTGAAGGACAACATTTCATTACCCCAGCAGTTAACACATACGTGGTTTGTAGCCCAAAACCAGTCATGCTAACCATTTCCCATTACGCTCATCCCATTGTGCTTATCCATATACAGTGAAATTATGCTAAATACTTAATTCTACTCATGCAAATACAAAGCCCATGCAAACAAAGTGCCCCCCTCATTTCAGCTTACTGAGCAGGAGGAAGTGCCACTCAGACTGTCTGAGCAGGGGGAAGTTCCACTAAAACCTTCCTTACACTGAAATAAACCTTTTCATTGAATCTGAACTCTGGAGTTTGCAGTGATTTTGTCTGCTGCAACAAGCAGAGCTTGTCTACTTTTCTAGATTCTTAAGGTAACCTGTGGTCCTGGTGGGTGATCCTGAAAACATTCTTCCACCTGTGCTTTATCTTAGATGATTGATCCTATAAGCATTCACGATCATTTTCTTTGAAGTTATCAGTGACTTGGAAACAGATAATGCCAATTTTGACAGAGTGCCACTCTCCCTTCCCTTTTGCCCATTCAGTCCTTTCTAGATCATTTATAACCACTGATTTTAACATGTTCAATCTTATGAATCACCCCACCAGCTAGATCAAATTTATGCTCATTAATGAGCAATTCAAGTTCCTCTTGTTTGTTACCTAGGTTCCTAGTTTTGGTGTAAAGGAAATTCAAGAATTTCTTCTCTTCCTCTCCTTTGGTTTCTTTATTAATTTTCATCTCAACATCTTGATTCCATGTTAAATGAGTCCTCATCTTTCCTCTTTTTACCCTCCCCTTTTGTAATTAATTTAACGTCTGCCTGACTACTGAAGCCAACCTGTCCCTGAGGAGGTTGGTTTTCCTTCTAGTGCTATACAATCCCTTCTCCCCAAAGAAGGTGGACCAAAGCTCCACAAAACCAAAACCCCCAACCATTTAGCTAACTAGTGGTTGACTTCCAGAATCTTCTGCCTTCTCTCTTCCTTCACATACAGGATAGTAACGATCTTCAGAGAAGATTGCTTAGATATTCATCTTCTTCAAAATCCTTCCAAATTTCCTGATGTCACCTATTATCTGTGAGATATCCCATATTTCAACGTCATTAGTGTTGATATGAACCATCACTAATAGATTCTTTGCCCATTGACTTCAGAAGCCTTAGAGTGATGTCTCATGCCTTGGCTCTGGGAGTCAGCACACTATCCTGTTGTCTACTTGTCCCTTTCATAATGTTCTTTTTATTCTTCTAAGTACTGAAATCCCAACAAAGATCCTAAGACAGGTGGAGAATCCTTTCTAGGCAAGCTTGCTTTTCTTATATGTTGGCCTAAGCAGCCATCTACTGGTGTCTCCTGTACATCTCTCCATTCCCTTTCATCAGCTAGATTTGAGAGATACCTTTCAGTTTCCATGATGAGGACCTGGTATTGACTGGGAATATCTAGCTGTGTGGAATTCCTCCTGGTCCTTTTGTCTCTGGTGGCCACTGCCTGTCCATCCCTGTCTGTTTCCACCTGTGAAGAATGCTGATGTGATCTCTTGCCTCTGGTGGTTATAAAATGTCAGGCCTCCTCTCTCTGACTCCTTAGTGGCCATCTCCTTTCTTTGTCAAATCTGGGTTACAGATGGTTCCCAAATATGACTGCATAGGAACTCTTCAGCTTCTCTGATTCTTTGTGGTGTCTCTACATGCCTCTTCAATCCAATCTTTTCTTCCAACACAACCACCCCAATTCTCACTTTGTGAACAGGAAATCCTTCTGGCTTCAGTCAGGGAAGAACTCATTGAATCCATTGAAGGTTACCACCATTGTTGAAGCACTGATCATCTTGAAATCACATTTAGAACTGAACCTGAAAGGAAAGCGTCTCACACTCATTCTCCAAATTCTCTCTGAAACTCTCCTGTTAGCTTCCCTTGTTTGCAGCTATCGAATTTGCCTAGCTAGTGACTTTTTATACCAACTTTCCCTGCTTAGCTCTGATCAACCCTGCCCCTCACCACATGGAACAATTAACCACACAGAGATGTCAAACAGCAGGACTGATCAAAGCTCCAATAATGAGAACCTCTCAGCCTTTGCCATGCACTGACCAAAAGCTCCAAGGATCAGACCTTTCACCTTTACCAATGAAAGTTTAGTCAAAACAGACATTTCCATGAAAAGTTTTGGTTTCATTTAAAAATTCTAACCAACTCTACTTGAGATCATTATGCACATTCTTATATAATTTGTAACTGTCGCATTTTGCATAATGATACCCTGGATAACCACATATTCTTATTGCTGTTGTTCACCCCCCATCCTATTGTTTATTGCACTAACTTGTTGTGTCTTGTTATCATGACCTACCCTTTGTTCTACTCTGGTGTCACTAATACAGCCCTTTTACTTCTCTCCAATTTTCCTTTCAGAACAATTCTGTCTGCTTTTCCTAACTCTATTTCTAGGGTTCTGTGGATCTCTTCAAAACCCTCTGACTGACTCTGCTCCAACTTCTGGGTTTGAAAAACCAGTCAACTTTTATTTAAACAGATAAAACACAGCAGAAACATGACAACAGCTTTCAGTAACCCTTCTCCTTCTTATTCCAAGAAGGAAAGCCTAATCTTATAGAGTCCTGGCAGTGGTTCCCTTTCCTTCCCTTCACAGTGTAGCTCCTTATCCGTCTCTGTGACACTCTCCCTGCCACCACAGGAGTCAACCAAAGACTCTCAAAGTTCCAAATGAGCAGTTTGGTGAGACTCCATTCAGGAGTACAAGTCTCTTGGTGTCTGTGCACCCAGGGGCTTATGGTTCTTTGGTCTTTGTCCTATAACATGCTCCATCATACAATTTTGCTTAACGCTTAAAACAACATTTTGTATCAAACAATTTAAATTTAACATATTCTCTTCTCCATACTTGCCTTAAAGTCTCTGGGCCTGGGACTTTGTCTTACTATGTTTTTGTACAGTGCTTCCCACCTGGTTTCTTGAGTCTGACTGGATTTTCTAGACATTATCACAACATTTATAAATGCAAATAATGATTTGATTAAGATTTGACAGGCAAATAACATAGTTACTTTCAAATTTCCTGTTGTGATGTATTAAAGCTGTGTCTATGGAGAAAATCATTTTACTTGCTGGCTTCCAAGCATTTCTGATAAACATAGACAAGCAAAGACGTCTGCACAAATAAGAAATCATCTCCTCCGCTTTCCTTTCTGGAATGAATACCCCGCAAATTAAGTTGAAAACACAAAAATATCAACTCCCACGGATATTTGGTTATCGCTGTTTTTAAACTATGTTATTGATCATATTTTGATAAAGAAAAATTCAAAGGATGACTGAAAAATCTACAGAATCTAAATAAATATTTCAAATATCAAATGCTGCTGCTTTAGAGGAATATCACAATAGGACATTTTTAACAATGCAACTAATGCCATTGGGCCTGTTCCCACTCACATTGAAAGAGCCATTGACATCAATGAGAGCAGGCTCAGACATATAATCTCTTGTGCAGTAGGTTAGTAAAATCAAGTCTTGATGATTCGACCATTTTTGATATTGCCCACTCCCTGAAAGGAGTCAACTGACTAACTACTAACAAAAGCAAGGTCAGGTATGTGCTACTGCTACCTGACTTAAGAGTCCAACTATTAATATCACTTAGGGCTTCTGAATACTTAAAATGCTACAGCAGCTCAGCTTTAGTGCTTCAGTATAGATGCTACAGGAGGGGTTGTCCCATCTTCCATCGATTGAGTGTTGTCTACAACAGCATTTAGTTCGCATTAACAATGCCACTCAAAGGTGTAGATTTTTCACATCTTCGACCAATGTAGATAAACTGATCTAATTTACCAGGGTAGACCAGGTTTAGTCTAGCAAATATAATATTTTGAAGCAATTAACTAGAAAATATGTAGCTAGAGTAAAAAGCATGAAAATGTCCCTAATTGTGCTCTTAGTTTTTAACTTAATAGTATATGTGCTCTATAAACAACTCTGTCAAGGTCTGAAAATCTCTCTGGAAATTATGAAAATTATTTAAGTGCTAAGAAATATTCCAGGTGAAAATTTTATTATTTTCTGTACACAATGCCATTCAGTCCTGAGACCCTGGAAAAGATATGAAATGAATAATAAAAGAACACAACTTTACATTAGAGCTAATTGAATACTTTTTATAATGATTACTTAAAATACATTATGGTTTATTTCCAAATATTTATTTACAATACATTTTCATTATTTGATCAGTTCTATTTGGCAACACTGTTAAACATTTAAAAAAATATATATTTGTTAGGAATGGTCCCGTTGTTTTATGGAAACTTGTTGGTTTCAATAAAGATTTTGTCAGGGCTGGACTTTCTGATCACAAAAAGAGTCCCACACTAGAATAACCAATAGAATGCAACCGAGATGTCATAGATTCAGGTTCAGTTCCTTGCTACAATTTAGGCAGAGCAGGGACTTAACTCTCCAACACCTAAAGTAAGTGCTCTAACCATAGGCTATTGGTTATTCTAAGGTGGGTCTCTCTCTTTCTCTTATGCATTGCTTATATCTGCTGTTCATAAATATAGAAAGTTTCATGGAAGGATTAATTTTGTGTAACCTGAAGTCTTTAAATCAGGATTTGAAGACTTCAGTAACTCAGCCAGAGGTTAGGGATCTACTTCAGGAGTGGATGGGTGAGGTTCTGTGGCCTGCAATGTGCAGGAGGTCAGACTAGAAGATCATGATAGTCCTTTCTTACCTTAAAGTCTTTGAATCTCAGTTTCATTATTAACTCTTTTTTTCATAAAAAAAACTAGATTGATGTTGATTTGTGTGTTTTTTTCTTTCTTGTTAAATTTAGTATTTCATTATTACTGTACCTAGCAAATCAAAATGTTTACAAGATCTCATTTTCTTAATTCTTGAAATACTTAAAGTGCATTTTGCTATTGACCAATATATGTTGGTTAGCATTTAATATTAATAATATGTTTTATCCACACCATGTACACATTAGTATGCTTTATGCACAAATAGCATTAAGCAAAAATAGTATGGCAGTTATGTAGGCTAAATGAGCCTGTACCTTTACTATAATCCTGTTCTTTTATGTTCAGTCCCATAACATCTTACATTAGCTGAGGTAAGCTTTGAGATAAGTAGATATTATACTTGTCAAAACCAAGAAACATTCAATGTATGTCTTAGTACAAGCTAGGGAAGTACTTTCATGGACCGGTACCTCAATGCTATTATCCAAAACAAAGATAAGGAAGGAACAGAAAATCAAGTTAGGGAATTGGGACAAACTGATGGGTTGCATTTTAGTGACATGCAAAGAGATGTGTAACGTGTAAGATCATGAGGTATATAATACCAGGTGAAACATGTAACTTGGGGAGCACACCACCTATGTAAGGTGAATGTAACATCATTGCATAAGATGGTGTCTGTGGTATAGCAAGGGCAGAAGGCACTGGGAAAGTTCTCCTATTTGACTCTGGGGTAGGTGGGTGGGCGCGAGCCCACCCACCGCTAAAGGCTCCCCTCCCCAGCCTAGGGACAGAGCCACTGGACCCGGGTCCAACTGATTACGGGGGACAACAAATGAAGAAACAGGAAAGGGTGTGGGGTTCACAGGATCAAAACGTAGGAAACCAGAATGGGCTAAGAGGAGGCTGACGAGGAGGTCCCTCGACTTCGATGGGGTGTGAATAGATGAACAAGTGAGGGGAAAAGTGCAGCCAGAACCTCAGCAAGAGGCTCTGGAGGAGACGGAAGAGGGGCTGCAGCCTGGCTCACTCCAGATATATGTGCGCCAGGGTCTCCCTCACGCCGCAGAAGGGGCAGGTGTCAGGGTGGGAGGTGAACCGCGCCAGGTACGTGCCCGTGCTCACGGCTCCATGAAGAGGTCGCCAACTGACGTCCCCAGCAGGCCGTGGGGTTAAGGTGGAATACAGGCTGGCCCACCGGGGGTCCTCGCCCTCCGAGGGTGGTAGTAGGTCCTGCCACTTTCTGTCCAGGCGGGACACGAGGGCGAGGAAATGAAGGGTGTGGAGCACGAGCGGGTACAGATGGTTCCTCGGCGTGGTCTGGAAGGAGACCGGCTGCAGATCAAGCAGTCGGCTTGGGGCGTGAGGATGGGGGGGCCGAGGGGGTTCGCGGAGCCGCGGCCCGATGGTAAGCACTGGAGGGCTGAGGCTGGGGGGGGGCGGGGAGCACCCTCTTGCAAGACCCGCCCTAGGTACATCAAAGCAGTAGTACTTCACCTCCTGGAGTATGCGCCGGGGGATTCGGAGGGTGGGAACCCCCATGCGCCGAGCCAGCGCATGAGGGTCCATCCAGTCCCCCCGGGCATAGTCCAGGAGGTCTCCGACCCTGGTGACTCCTGCCAGGACCATCTGCCATTGCACCGAGGGGGTCTCCGCCACCTGCACAATCAGCTGGGGGTTGTGTAGCAGGGGCTCCACGAGGAGATCCTCCCCCTCGGTGACCGCAAGGGCCCTGGAGGCCGAGACGAGCCTCCAGGTCCGGAGGAGGTCCTGGTAGAAGACCGGCAGCTCGGAGAGGTCTCGCGGAAGACCTCTCGGGTGGAGAAAGAAGAGCTGCTGGTCATATCGGAGCCCTCGGAAGCGGCGGAGGAAGACGTGCGCCAAGTGGCTCCACGCCGGACTACCTGCACCATAAAGGAGTCTCTGCATGGCCTGGAGGCGGAAGGTGTGGACCTGGCTGTGGATGCAGCACAGGCCCTGCCCGCCTTCCTCCAGAGGGAGACTCGGAATCCCTACAGAGACCCAGTGCAGTCCTGGCCAAAAGAACTCCAGAACTGTCTTCTGGAGGTAGGCCAGGAAACTCGGGGTCGGGACCAGGGTGTTGAGCCGGTGCCAGATCATGGACAGGACGAGCTGGTTGATCACCAGTGCCCTCCCCCGGAGGGAGAGGCACTGGAGCAGTCCTGTCCATCTCCGCAGCCGCTCAGACACCCTGCCCTCCAAATCTTGCCAGTTCTCTGCCGGGGAGGGATGGGTGGCAGAGAAGTAAATGCCCAGATAGAGCAGTGGACCCACACTCCACCGGATGGCTTGAAGCGCGGGTGGGAGGGAGCTCGCCTGCCACCCGGCCCCTACCGTCATGCCAGAGCTCTTGGCCCAGTTGACTCGGGCGGAGGAGGCTGCCGAGTAGATGGCCAGGCAGTCTTCCAGCCGCACCAGGTCGCCCGGGTCCTGGACCACGAGGAGCACGTCATCGGCGTACGCTGACAAGACCAGCTTCAGCTCTGGCTCACGGAGCACCAACCCCGTCAACCTCCGGCGGAGGAGACAGAGGAAGGGCTCCATGGCCAGAGCGTACAGCTGGCCTGACAGTGGACAGCCCTGATGTACTCCTCGTCCGAAGCTGACCGGTTCAGTCAGGGTCCAGTTGAGCTTGACCAGGCACTCTGTGGAAGTGTACAGCACCCGGAGAAAACCCACGAAACGGGGTCCGAAGCCGAACGCCTGCAGGGTGCCCAGGAGGTACCCGTGGTCCATCCTGTCGAACGCCTTCTCCTGGTCCAGGGACAGGAGGGCGAACGACAGGCCATCCCTACACCCGAGTTCCAAGAGGTCCCGGACCAGATACAAGTTGTTAATGATGCTATGGCTCGGGACTGTGTAGGTCTGGTCGGGATGGACCACTTCCTGCAGCACGGACCCTAACCGCAGTGAGACGGCCTTGGCCACAATTTTATAGTCCGTGCTGAGGAGCGAGACGGGACGCCAGTTCCGAAGGTCGTGGAGGTCCCCCTTTTTTGGTAGCAGGGCGAGCACAGCCCGCCTGCAGGACAGGGGGAGAGCTCCGCTGGCCTCAGACTCGGACCAGACGGTGACAAGGTCCGGGCCGAGGGCGTCCCAAAACACGCGGTAGAACTCCACGGTCAGCCCGTCCATGCCCGGGGATTTATTGGTGGGCATGAGGCGGAGGGCTTCCGAGAACTCGGCCAGAGTGAGAGGTAGCTCCAGCCGGCCTCGGTCGCCCGCGCTGACCGTGGGAAGTTCGTTCCAGAGCACCCTGCAGGCGGCGACGTCGGTCGGATCCGGGGAGAAAAGGTCGGCGTAGAAGGCCCTGGCCCTTCCACGCATCTCCACCGGATCCGTGAGGGGGGTGCCGTCAGCAGCCAGGAGACAGATGACATGCTTCCGGGCCCCCCTCCTTTTCTCCAGGGCGTGGAAGAAGCGGGAGCTGCGATCCATCTCCCAAAGGAGATGGATGCGGGATCAGACGAAGGCACCCCAAGCCCGGAGGTCTTCGAGGGCCCGGAGCTCCTCCCGCTTCTCCCGGCACGCTCCGCAGAGGGACGGATCCTCGGGGCCGGTGGCTAGACACCTCTCCAGCGCTAAAACCTCCCACTCCAACTGCTCTATCCCCGCATCCCGCCGCCGGCTGGCCCCTGGAGTGTAGTCACGGCAGAAGAGCCTAGTGCGCACCTTCCCCACATCCCACCAGCGCTGCGCCGAGGGAAAGGCGCCTCTCTGCCCCCGCCAGGCCAACCAGAACTCCCGGAAGGACGCCACGAAGCCCACATCCTCCAGCAGGCTGTTGTTAAAATTCCAGTAGGCCGGCCCCGGCCTCTCTGCAGTTAGAGAGGCCATCACGGTCACCATGTGGTGATCCGAGAACGGGGCCGGCCGGACGCTGGAGGAGTGGGCCCGTGCAAGATGGTGACGAGAGATATAGATGCGGTCCAACCGGGAGTGGCGCGACCGATCTTTCCCCACCTGGACGTAGGTGAAGGTGACGGCGTCATCCGGGTGGTGGTCGCGCCAGACGTCCACCAGGGAGTGATGGTCGATAATTCCCTGGAGGACGTCCGCAGCGGCCTCACATGCTCGGTCCCCATGCGGTCCCGCTCCTCGAGGGTGGTGTTGAAATCCCCGCCCAGGACCAGGCATTCGTGAGGATCTAAGGTGCCGAGGAAGGCAGCCGCCTGCTAGAAGAAACGCACCCGTTCCGGACCCACGTTTGGGGCGTAGATGTTGACGAGGCTCAGTGTCAGCTCTTTCACGCGGACCCGAAGATGCAGCAGGCGGCCTGGCATGACCTCGGTGACCCCCAGCACCTCGGGCTGAAGGACAGGGGAGAACAGGGTGACCACTCCACCCGAATGGGCGGAGAGATGACTAAGGTGCACCCCGTCTCCCCACTCCAGCCGCCAGCTGGCCTCAGCGGCTGGGTCCGTATGGGTCTCCTGCAGGAACGCTATAGAGTACTCCCCCTCCCGAAGGAAGGAGAGCACCTGGTTCCTGCGGAGACCCGTCCTGCAGCCCCTTGTATTTAAGGTGACGATGGTGACAAGCATTACGAGGAGGGCTGGGGGGGATTCTCACGGGCAGGGGCGCCAGCGACCCTCGTTGGGCTTCGCAGCAGTCCATGGCCAGTGCTGTAGGCCATGAGGGTGTCACAGAAGCTGCGGGCCCGCTGGTAGTCCGCGGAATCCTGCCGCCCGGTCCCCTTCCCCTCCTTCATGGTGGCCCTCACGGCCCGGAGGACGTGGTGGAAGTCCCCTCAGCGCTGCAGAGCAAGCCTCACTCGGTTCCGGGCACCACGTGTGTCCCGGAGAAAGACACGGATTTCTTCGCGCAGCGCCTCGGGGGGTTCGTCCTCCAGCTTGGCCTCCGTAGCTGCCTTGTGGACCACTGGGATGGGGGATAAGGGTGGTGGTGGCGGCAGCGGAGGGAAGACAGCAGCCCCAAGTGAGCTGGGAGTGCTGAACACAAAGGCCGCCTCCTGGGAGCTCTTCATAGGGAAGGAGACAACACCAGGGGCGACAGATGAACAGGCAGTGAAGGGGAAAGAGGTAGGCACAGAGAAGGGTATGGGGGTCGAGGAAAGGTAGGGAATAGGAATTGGGTTAGGAGAAGGGTCAGGGCAAACAATGGGAGAGGGTTCAGGGTTAGAATTGGGGATGGATCCCACAGCCACAGTGGCCGGGCAGGCAGGGTGCATAGGCTCTTGGTTAGGGCCGGGGACTAAGGAGGGGGCATGGGGTGGGTGGTCTCCACGGGGGTGACTTGTGGGGTATCAGTGCCCATGGCTTCAGGCCCTTGTGAGGGGACAGCTGGGCAAGCATCATTAGGGAGGATGGGAAGGGGCTGGCCCACAAGAAGGGTTGGGGCACCTAGTGCCTTGGGGCTCAGCCATTTGGCCTCGGCCGACTCTTCAGTGGCTGGGGCGGTGATGGTGGGTTCCCCTTCTCCCGTGTGGTGGATGGAAGGGTCGAGGGGTGTCACAATGGTGGGAGTAGGGGTGGCAGCTGAGGATGCGGGGGAGGGGAGAGGCCACTCAAAATTGCCCTGCTCTAAGCCCTCCTCACAGGGGGCTGGGTCGTCCTCCAGGCAGGCCGGGGTCAATCCCAGGGTGTCAATCTCCTCCATTAGGGAGGGGAGGTCTCCCCCCGCTGCCCCGAGATCTTCCCCGGCATTGGCAGGGGGTCTGGATGGCAGTGGGGCTAGGCAGGTTCCGGACGGGGACTCCTCCAGGAGGGACTCCAGGAGGGCGATGGTACAGCCCAAATCTGCCGCCACGGCTTCCTCGGCCGGTGCACCCCGCTGGGCTCTAGCAGGGGGCGCGGCCGTAGGCCCGGCCTCAGCAGCCCCTCTCCTGGCTTTGTAGGGGCTTGCGCCCCCCTCGGCTGCAGGTGAGAGGGGGCGCTGGCCTCCGGCTTTGCGCATGCCGCACATACCCCGCATGAGCTCCCAGCCTCCTGAGGTGGAGGACTGGGCAGCAGGGGCAGGGGGCAAGAGTACAGGGGTTGGGGCTTCGGAAAGAGGGGGTGGGACAGCAGGGGAGGGAGAAGCCTCCCCCTGGGGCATGCCCCCTCCGATGCCCGACAGTGCCGGCCCTGGATCCCTCCCCTCCACCCCGCTCCGGGCGTCAGCGGGGCCCATCAGCTCACCCGGGCGATCAAGGGGTGGCGTCCCTGGGGCCCGAGCACAGGGGATTCTTGCTGATGGAGGGGGGTTGGCCACAGGGACCGGATGGCTGGGGGGGGCACCATCGCTGGTATGACTAGTGCCCCCCTGGGTCTCGGGGGTCCCGGGCTTCCCTCCATGCCGGGCCAGGGGGCAGTCCCTCTGAACGTGCCCTGCCGCCCGGCAGAGGTAGCACCGGGCCTCCCCCATAGCATAATAGACCCGGTACTGGGCTCCTTGATGGGGCACCAGGAATGACCCCTCGAGCGCCTCCCCGCCACGCGCCACCGCCGGCAGTAGCTGCAGCTGCATCTGCCGGCGGAACGAGAGGACGTGGCGGAGGGCGGGGTCCTTGCAGCCGAGGGGAAGCGGGCTGATGGTGGAGAGGGGCTTCCCCAGGGTGGCGAGGAAAGGCAGAAGGGTGGCATTGGGGAGGAAGGGCGGGACGGAGGAAAAGACCACCCGTACGCCCAGGTCCTCCAGGGGCTCCACTGGGACGTGGACGCCCCCCACCGCCAGGCCCGTCTCCACTGCCTCCGGGGTGGCGGCCTCCGACACCAAAAAGAAGACCACCTTGCCATACATTCGGGAGGCCGCCACCACGGCCGTGGACCCCACCACCCGCGCCATCGCCCACACATAGGTTTCCACGTGGGGTAAGGCAGGCACCAGGAGGCACCGGACCTCATGCCTCCTGGTAAGGGTGGGGAAGGGGCCCCAGCCACCTGGGATGGTGCTGGAGGCAGTGGTCAGGGCAGGTGACTTGGCAGTGGCAGGCGGGGGGCCCGCGGCCACCTAGGCGTACGCTCTGGGGGCGCCGCCGCCCCCAGAGCTGGTGGAAGGGACAGCGGGAGAGGATAGAGGGGGAGGAGGAGGGGCCTTTGCCGCGGGAGGCGCTGCTTTCCGGGCTGGGCCTTTACCCTTTTTACTACCTCCCTGGTTTTTCCTCCCGGCCGAGGGTGCACCCCCCGGATCAGGGGGGGCAGGAGCCGTGGCGGCGGCAGAGTCCCTGGTGTCCCTCCCCGAGTTGTGTGTGGGGGGGAGAGGAAGGGGGAGGGGGAGGGAGAGTGCAGAGGGAGAGGAGGCAGGGAGGGAAGGGGAAGAAGGGGAGGGGGGGTGACCGCTCCTCCCCGCTAGGCTGGAAGCAGGAGAGGAGGGCACCAGCACAAAGGGGTACAGGGGGGACAAGCTGGATAGGGGCAGTGCACTCACCAGCCCAAGATATGATAGCGGCTCCTCCGGCTGCACAGGGGGCGGGGCAGGGCTAAAGCAACATGGGGGGGTGCAGTGTGTGGGGGAGTCAACAAAAAAAGGGGGAGATCAATTAGGGGGCCGCCATGGAAGCTGCCAGGGCCAGAGTGTGGGGGCCAGATCATGGGGAAGCAGCAGTGGGCAGGGGAGGGGAGTGGTGGGGGCCCAGCAGCAAACTGCTAGGGCTGGGCAGGGCAGGGCACAAACCAAGGCAGGGGCTGGGCAAACAAACAAACAAACCAAAGGGATGAGGGGACAAACTGGGGGGGGGGAGAGCAGCAATAGGGGCAGGGGGTGAGCAAGCTAGCAGGGGCAGCAACAGGGGAAGAAAAGGGGAAAGGCAGGGGTGCCCCCTAAGTGGGGGCAAGAGAAGAAGCAAATGGCAGCAGGGAAGGGGGGGAGATGTGCTCACAGCAGCAGCAGCAGACCCTGGAAGCAGCAGGGGTGGTGTCAGTGGCAGTGGGGTGGCCACTCACTCACTCACCCCCTCCCCCCTGGGAGGGGGGGGGCAGCTAGCAGGGCCCCCAAGAGCCAGAAGCACCCCAAAAGCAGCAGCAAGCAGAGGAGCAGCAGCAAAAAAGGAAAGTTCTAGAAGGGCACCATGTAAGTGCAGAATGCTCCAGGCTTTATTCCCTGTAGACTAGCCAAAGGGTAATTAGAGTCAGCTGACACCAATTAAGGCCCCACCCAGGTGCCTATAAAAACCCTCTACTCTTGAGAGACAGTGTGGAGTTGAAGGAGTAGGTGTGTGGTGAGCAGAGGAGTGTGAGAAGTTGAGGAGAACAGAACGGAGTACAGCGGTGTGTGGGAGAGAGGTGGAGTCCTGAAGAAGGTACTGGGCTCAAGAAGCCAGAAAGACAGAGGGGGGGAGAGTAGCCCAGGGGAAGAGCCTGCAGCTGCAAGGAAGGTGCCAGCAGCACATAGCTGCTACTCAGAGGGTCCCTGGGCTGGGACCTGGAGGAGTGGGTGGGTCCGGGTCCCTGCCCCCCTCCCTGGGAAGACGGGGTGATCAGCAACATCTTGGCCTGCTACAAGAGGCAGAAGTGCGAGACCCACTAGGGAGAAGCCAGCCGTTTGCCATATGTCCTAGAAACAGGTATCTTATAGAAACTTTTTTCCCTCTACTATAGTCTTATTAGCTTATAGCAAAAAACCTGACTAACATTGTATTTGGTCTGTTAAGCATATTTCATAACAATCCAAAGTGTTGTTGAGCAAATGACTATACGAATTATCAATATCGTTTAAATAACATCTGTTGTGGTAGCAGAAATTTTTACTACAAATTCCATGAAAAATAGACTATTTTTCCAGTATGCCCTCCAACTTGGAAAAAGAGTTTTGTGCTCGTTTGATAACTTGCATATATAATCCAATATATTCACCTGCACCTGAGGTTCCTATTTTGATTGGTTTTGAGATGTAGCTTTTCTCTTTTATGTCTTGTACACCTAATATAATTTCCTTTGATCCTTCTTTTTTTCCTTTGTTGACATTTTTTCTTTGTACTTTTGCTCTCTCCCCCTCGTTTACTGTAAAATATCTTCATTTTCATTTAATCTCTGCCTATGTCTTCCTCTTCATCATTGCTGTCATAGTTCTGATGTCTCTTTATAGTTTTTCTTTTTATCTAGCTATCTGCTTCTATCTAGCTTTTAATCTTTTAAATTCTCTCCATTGCTAGGATCTCTTTTTATCTTCCTTTAAAATTGTTTCTTGTTGCAGCTCTTGATCTTTCACTGGAGGGTGACAACATTGACTGAGACCAATACTCTTTCCTTCTTCTTAAGTCTAAAATTAAGACAAAACTATGTAATTATTTTTATACTGCTAAGTAGTGTAAAATGTGTAAGCTGACAAAGGAGATGGAACAGAAAGGTGCAGCTTTGCTTCAATATCTTTGAACATCTGGGCATGATACTGGAGGCTCATGGCTATGTGGAATCAGTGTTAGGGTAAACTGTCAATTAGTTTAACCATCTTGTCTTTGGAAAATGTATGCAAACTGATCACGATATTTATGCATTTTATTTTTTGCATGTTATTCATAAATTGTTTGTCAAAGAATTTTTACAAATCTATTTGGCCTGCAAGCTTCATGAACTATTCATAATGAGTGGTCCTTTGAGTATTCAGTGTTCAAACTGTGATTTGTTTCCCTAAATCACAAGCTAGGCTTTTATTCTTTGATTGGTTGACCCTAACTTTCATATACAGGATTAGTGCCTGAAGAAATTAAGGTGGGGAATTGAATCCCTTAGAGATTGGTTGGGGAATATTTTAAGATGAATGAGAGAGAGAGAGAGGGAAAAGCTGACATAGGATAAGTAGGGCAGGGGAATTTTAGGACATTTAAAATCTCTTCCTGTCCTCTTCAGCACAAGAAAGAAAATGATATTTGACTGAAGCCATGGACTCAGGTTCAAAAACAGTTAGATTCCTTCATGGTGAGGGAGAAAGAAAGCTATATGCCAGATTTAATGGCTGTCTTGCTGTCTGTTTAGTGTTTTTGGTTTCCTTTCACATTTCCATTTGAGCAAGTTTGTAGAGATTGGTTGGTTAGCACTTGCAGCATAAATATGTTCATACACATCAGTACTAATGGTCAAATATGACTTGCACAAATAAAAACTCTTCTTCAAATATTAACAGTATTCACTGGTACATTCAATATTAATGAAAGGACGACTGAAAAACTGTACAAAAATGATGTACCTCCAGATCCGTGGTGATCTATTAGTCACTGACAAAGGTGTTGTTGCATCTGTAAGAAATAAGAGGACACTGGCAGAGGAGAGTCAAGCAACTGTGAAATGGAGGGCAAGGGCAAAAATTACTCTTGCCAATAATCAGTTTTTCTCATCCATTTATTGGACAACGTCCATTTTTATCAAAGTGCTCTCTAACATTAGAGATGACTAGCTATCGCTGAATTAACTGCATTTCTAGTTGTTTGAAATATTTGATTGGCAAACACACAAAATGTGAGCAAGTTGGAGTTGCATGCACAAAGATACTTTCCCGAAAACAGCTCTTTCAGGAATATGCTTTAAGTTGTATTTGATTCTGGTTGGATGTCATTATGTGGTATTTTCTGAGAGCATTGCTTTTCGTAAATCAGTCTTCTCTGAATACTGGTGCTGACATTTGATGTCCTTTCTGCTTTCCATTAATCATCTGCTTCAGAGAAAGAGATTTGGAAAGTACTCCACAGGCAACATCTTACCAGGTATTTCAGTTGAGTCCCATATCTTGTAAAGGCAGGCAAACCTCATTTGATCACTTTATGCAATAGATGATACAAATGTGGTTTGTACTCCAGCACTGCAGAAAGACATCATTACCTAGGCAAACTTAGGATAATAAGAGAAAGTTTACATTCCTACATTGCCAGTCTACACTAGAAATATTTTGCATATTTAAAACATGATGTTTTCACTCCTGTGGATTTTGCACCTTTGAACTTAGGGCCAGGTTTTCAAATATTTAGGTATCTAACTTAGGGTGACCAGAGAGCAAGTGTGAAAAATTGGGATTGGGGTGGAGAGTAAAAGCGCTTATATAGAAAAAGAGAGCCCCATATAATCGGGCTGTCCCTGTAAAATCAGGACATCTGGTCATTTAGAAATATTGGCTTAAGTTAGCTTTCATGAGAGGTGAGAAAGTATTGTAGATGATGGTTTGAAACCTCTTAAAGGTATTTAAAAAAAAAAAAAACACTGCCCATAGCATATCTGGCATCTCTATGTGTGTGTATATTGATTGGTGAGCTTATTTACTGTGAGAATTTATGAAATAGGTTTATTATCCTATTGAATTTTTAAGGAATCCCAGGATCCATGTAAAGAGAAAAGAAAAAAAAGTAACATTAATAAAGCATAAAGATGAACTCTTTTAACATCTTTTTATATGGTGGTGTAATTGCTTCACTAAGCCTCTTTTTATGAGGGTTAATGACTAACTTCTAACTTTCTACTTTTTCTTTCTCCTCTAGGCTTTTTCTTTGTTATAAGAAGGAGGTGATCAGCATGTCTGAATGTTCAAAGCAAGCATGTGGAAATTCAAAAAGTTTCAATATTTTTAAGTTTAAAAACCCCTTACACCATAATCCTGTTGAGAAACTTGCTTTAGTTCTGACTAAATCAACTTTTCAGAGTTATCTAACGATCTGCTTCCATTCCTGAGAAATCCCTACCTTGTTCTGAGCCTTTCTTCAGAGACTTTGAGCCAAACCATTTTATGTAATTGCAGTTTCACTGTATGCCGAAGGATAGCACTGCAGGAAAACAGTTGGTTCAGGGCTGAGTATTGACTTGGAGTTTTAGTGAAGGCGATGGGATGACTGATTAAACCATGACTGCATGTGACATGCTGATAGACACACAGAGAAACTGGCATAAAATGAAGTCCTCATCTACCTTATTGTATTCCAACGGCTTCCTCATCGTGGGATTTGTAAGGGCTGCACTTATTTTTCTTTTCGAACATTTATAAACTTTAGGGAAATTAAACTCTCTTTGAGAGCAAAAGTTTGATTTAGAAACAGACTGGAGAACAGAACAAACCTGAAACATTAACTGTTAATGACCATACTTTATTTGCTTTTCTCTTATAAGTAATACCATAGCCATCAATGGATCTACTCACTTAAGTATTACCACACCTTCCTTACCTAAGTGCTTCAGAGTGCATGGCATGCCCCCAGTCAAAAGGAAATCATATTTTCTCTAGACATAAAAAATGTTATAGCTTTGCATTAATATCTACTGTATTACTCTGTGGATCAGAACTTGATTCTTTATGTTTTAGATGCACCATATCTGGTTAGTATAGTGTTGATACTACAACTGAAGTCACTTCTGAAGCTGAAGAACAAACAAAAGACTAGTTGCGGGAGGGAGGGGGGCAAAAAAACTGCTACCCATCTAATTTTAGACATAATGGGTAAAAGCAAATAGAAAAGATGGTGGAGAGGCATCAAGAAGGCAAGATGTGATGAGGGGTAGTGACCATTCATGACCCACATAGGAACTCCTAAAGTTATGGTTCCCCTACATCTCAGCTTCCTTAATGAAGGGAGGCGTTCCAAGAAGAGCTCAAGAGAAGAAGGCAGGACAGCTGCACTCGATTTTCAAAAGTATCTATCAAAAGGACAGTCTCCCAGATAGGTGGCTGCTGCTTTGTGGAGAAAAGTACTTTCCAGTTTCTGAAAGATTACTCTAGACATATCTTTTCCTAATTTTGTGTTATTTTCAATGAAGAAACTGAGGTCCTGAGGCACTGAGGTCCTTTGAAGAAACATCACTTTGTCCTGGCTTCTGTCTCAAGAGCTTTTCTTCTGTACCATAAAGTTGTCTCCACTTGTTCTCAGCAAGAACTGTGTACAGGGACTCTGGTACAGGAAAGTTAAAACAATAAGATTACTCTATTATTTATGTTCACAATGGTATTCCTCTGTTGTATTCATTATGAAATGTCTTACTTATTACTTCCCTCCTTGCTAGGGTACAGAGTGTATTTATCTGAGGAATGTTACTGTATTTGGCACTGGGGTTCTTAACATGGATTTGAATTGGATGACAGAAGGGGACAGGTAAATGAGACTGAAAGGCTGTTCCAGGCTTGGGGGCAAGATGTAAGAAAGCTGAGATTTGGAGAAGAATATAAGGCTCATATACAGGCTGTGGTGGAGGCAGGACATAGTAAAAAAGCATGACCCAGAATGTATACTGCAATGGAGTTGGGCAGAAACTTAAAGGAATGGACTTTACTATATTTTAAGTACAGAAGGAACCGTTATGATAATCTAGTCTGATCTCCTGTATAACACAGGTCAGACAAACTAAGGTAGAAGATCCCAGTGGAGGAATATGAGGAAAAGAGTTACATGGCATTCTGGGGTACAATCCAGGCAGTGAGGGCCTGTATCACTCCTGCCCTGCAACCCAGGGTGCCTTACAATGCTTTGCTGCAGTAGCTAGCAACTTGGGCTCTTCACAAACAGCCAGACAACATTCAGTTGAGTGTCTGTGTGTATAGCCATAGCCCTGATCCAACAACTCTGACTCCAGCAGCCTGTTAGCAAACTCCAGCCACACCCTTGCTTCCAGCAGCATTGGTTAATACTTCCAGGTTGAACCCAACATTCTCCCAGTTCTGGATTTTTCCCCAGAAATGTGTATTCTGCACTGTCCAGCCCTCTGCTTCACGGTCCAGATATATTAGGTCCATTGTCCCTTTGAGGGAATCAATATATGACAGTCTACTGCCTTAAATGGAATTACTCAAGCAATTCAATTTAAAGACAATACTGTATTAGTCTTAATAAAAGAATAAAACAAGTGTATTTAACTCCAAAGTGACATGTTTGAGTGAGCATTAGAGTCAGAAATAGTTACAAGAGAAATAAACACTTCCTAAACTTACCAAACTAGACTTGATTCAAGGTGAAATTCTTACCACAGGTTTCCAGTAACATTGCTGACCCAATTCTCATTTCATGATGTGCTCCTAAAGTCCCAAAGACTTTTCATTTTGTCTTCTTAGTTGAAAGAGAAATAGAGATGGATAGGCAGAGAGATCATCTGGAATATTTTTGTCCATTTTACAATTCATTCTCCCTTTGAAATTCATTTTCCTGAGAGTTGCCCCTACATAAAGTTCCTCCCAGTGGTGAGGAGGGAAACATGCGTTTTCATTGTGAAAGAGGTTTCATGTTGTAGTTTCCTAAAATGCAGATTTGCCTTGTCTCTCTTTTGTTATTTCAAGGATCTGGGTTATTATTTATATGTAAATTGAGCTAAACACATGTTCCTTTGTTTAAGATCATAGAATCATAGAAGATTAGGGTTGGAAAGGACCTCAGGAGGTCATCTAGTCCAACACCCAGCTCAAAGCAGGACCAACCCCAACTAAATCATCCTAATCAGGGCTTTGTCAAGCCTGGCCTTAAAAAACTCTACGGATGGAGATTCCACCACCTCCCTAGGTAATCCATTCCAGTGCTTCACCTAGCAAAAATGTTTTTCCTAGTATCCAACCTAAACCTCCCCTACTGCAACTTGAGACCATTGCTCCTTGTCATGTTGTCTGCCACCACTGAGAACCGCCTAGCTCCATCCTCCCTTGAACTCCCCTTCAGTTAGTTGAAGGCCACTATCAAATCCCCCCTCACTCTTCTCTTCTGCAGCCTAAATAAGCCCAGTTCCCTCAGTCTGTCATCATAAAAAATGTGACCCCAGACACCAAATAATTTTTGTTGCCCTCCACTGGACTTTCTCCAATTTGTCCACATCTTCTCTGTAGTGGGGTGCCCAAAACTGGACACAATACTCCAAATGTGGCCTCACCAGTGCCAGATAAAGGAGAATAATCACTTTCCTCAATTTGCTTGCAGTGCTCCTACTAATGTAGCCGAATATGTCATTAGCCTTCTTGGCAAAAAGGGCACACTGTTGACCCATATCAGAATCTTGTTCACTGTAACTCCCAGGTTGTTTTCTGAAGAACTGCCAGTAGGTCCCCAATCTGTAGCAGTGCATAGGATTCTTCCATCTGAAGTGCCGGATTCCACTTGTCCTTGCTGAACCTCATCAGATTTCTTTTGGCCCAATCAACCAATTTGTCTAGGTCGCTCTGTATGCTATATCTACCCTCCAGTGTATGTACTACTCCCCGTAGTTTACTGTCAACTGCAAACTTACTGAGGGTGCAATCCACCCCATCCTCCAGATCATTAATTAAGATGTTGAAAAAAACTGGCCACAGGACTGACTCTTGGGACATTCTGCTTGATACCAGCTGCCAACTAGATATCAAACCATTGAGCCTGATGACCTAGCCAGCTTTCTATCCACCTTAGTCCATTCATCCAGCCCATACTTCTTTAACTTTAACAGAAAGGGAAGAAGACAACATATTAGAAATATATGAGAAACAAGAGGAAGACCAAGGACAGGGTAGGAGCATTACTCAGTGAGGAGAGAAAGACAATAAGAGAAAATGCAGCAATAACTTAACTGGTAAATATCATATTTTGCTTCAGTTTGCACCAAAAAATTTAGCAGTGATCAGACGACTAACATGGTGAAATCAGTTTAAAGGGGTTGGATCTGAGGCCAAAAAAACCCCTCAAAACAAGTTAAAAATTACTTAGATAATTTAGATGCCTACAATTCAGCAGGGCCAGATGAAATACATTCTAGAAAGCTTAGGAAACTGGCTGAAAAGATTTCTAAGCCACAAGCGATTATCTTTGAGAATATGTGGGAGATGGGAGAGATACCAGAGGACTGGAAAAGGGCATATATAGTACTAGCTATAAAAAAGGAAATAAGTACAACCCAAGGAAATAGAGAGCAATTAACTTAACTTCGGTACCTAGAAAGATAATGGAGTAAATGATCAATCAATTTGTAAGCAGCTAGAAGAAAATAGAGTGATATGTAATGGTCAACATGCATTTTTCAAGAACAAATCATTTCAAATCAATCTAATATCCTTTTCTGACAGGGTAACAAGTTTCTGGATGGGGAAAAGCAGTAGATGTGCTATATCTCAGGTTAGTAAGGCTTTTGATATTGTCTTACATGGAATTCTCAGAAACAAGCTGGAGAAATATTGCATAGACAAACTGCCAATAAGGTGGGTGTACAACTAGGTGGAAAAGCATATTCAGAGAGTAATTATCAAGTGGGAACCTACAGGGATCTGTCCTGGATCCTGTTTTATTCAATATTTTCATTAAATATTTGGATAATAGCATACAGTATACTCAAAGTTTTCAGATGATACCAAGCTGGGAGGGGTTGCAAGCACTTTGGAGGACCGGATTAGAATTCAAAACGATCTTGACAAACTGGAGAAACGGTCTCAAATAAATAGGATAAAATTAAATAAGGATAAATGCAAAGTACTAAACTGAGGAAAGAATAATCAATTGCTTAAATACAAAACAGGAAATGATCGCCTCAGAAGGAGTTCTGAAGAAAATAATTTGGAGTTTGTACTGGATCACAAACTAAATATGAGTCAACAATGTAGTACTGTTGCAAAAAAAAATGAATATCATTCTGGGATGCATTAGCAGAGTGTTGTAAGCAAGACACAAGAAGTAATTCTTCCAATCTACTATGGCAAACGACCGGCTTCACCTACTGGGTCTCGCACTTTGCCTCTCGTAGCGGGCCAGGGTGTTATTAGTTACCTCGTCTCCACAAGGGGAGGTGGGTAGAGACCCGGCCCTGTACAAACTTACAGATAGCTTAGAGTCTAAATAGAAAAAAATGGACAAAGTGTGGGAGAGGGAACAGAGGCAAAGAGTTGAAGGGAATTGCCTAAGGGCATCCAGCAGGAAAACTGAACAGAAGAATCTCAAAGGCTTTTGAAAACCACAATATTTATGTGGATCCATAATTTGGTAGAATTAATTTACATTGAGAACATCATTTCACTGAGAACATCAGCAACCTCTTTCTGTAGATTATTTGGCAAGTTATTCTTACTGTAAGTGCTATTGTAATTTCATGCAATACACACATTGATTGCATTCACAACTTCTCTTTTGTGCAGACAAATTGATTATTCTCAGTTTTTTCATAGGTATAGTTATTATGTATGCACAGAAACGTGCCTTTTGTCTACCTATCCTTGAAAGGCAATAATTAGTATACTGTTGAAATTCTGACCAGTTGAAAAAGAATAATAGGCGAACAGTCTGTTTGACAGTAATGGTTATCTCAAAAGCCCTATAGTATAAACACACTAAGTCAAGAGTGGTCAAACTGAAAATGTCTTAAAAACCGCCAACAACAACCACACACCACTTTCAATAAGTGAGAGGAGCTGATATTCTCATTAGTGACAGTTGGAAAGAGACAATTTACTCCTTGACAGGATTTACTTGAGGGTGTTCTTGCATGAAGCAAACATCTTTAATTGAAGCAGCCTGAATCAATACAGTGAAAAACAACAATTGTGATCTCAAAGAGCTGAAATAATGCTGAAGACAGCATTAGAAACCTAAATACTGAGCTAAACTCTTAAGCAACAGAAGTGCCAAAGGCAGAACAAGAAAGTTGCACTGCAGAGGTGGGAGAGGAGGATAGAACAGAATTCTGTTCAGGGCTGCACAGAATAAAAATCAGTGCAGAATGAATCCTTTGATACACGCAAGAAAGGGGCAGTAGGAAATTTACCAATGAAGCCAAGTATTACTACAAAAACATTTAATAAAATGTGAGCCAAAATTGTTTTCTTTTTTTTTCCCCTAAGGATATCTAATGTGGAGGTAAAAATATTGATATCCTTTAAGAAAATATAAAAATTAAAAATGATGGTCCATTTCCTCAGATAATATAAACTGTTTTCAATAGAGCTATGCAAAATTTAAACCAGCTTGTTGGAGGCCCAGTGAAATTTAAGTTACCTGACTGCTGTCCTTCGGGCCTAGCATAGCTTCAGTTGCTTGTTTGTGTCAACACAGCTGAGAATTTGTCCTGCTGGATTTAAACTAAAGTTGACTTTAGTGTTTATGAAAGAGGACAATTATCACTGTAAGTTTACCAGTGCATCAAAGATGCCCCAGTGTGTTGTAATATTAATTCATCCCACTTCAGTAAAAATACTCTTCTAAGGCAAGTAATGTGTTGGCAAGAGTCTTTATTTCAATACATACTCCATAAATATTACCTCATGCTACATGGACTAGATCAATCAAATCTGACAACAAAAAATCTCTCACAATTACCATTCATCAAATGTATTAGATATTTACCTTTATTATTAACTAAACAAGTGTAACGATATCAAAAGTTATTCAGAGGCAGGTCAGTAACATGAAACATCCAGTGTTAAGTGTAGGCTTCCAAATTCTTTTGCTCTAGTTCAAACTTTTGATATGGATTAGCCAACAACATTGCTATTTCTGTTACACTAGTTAAAGTTCAAAATGGGGGAAAATTCTGAGAAGCTTAGACAAAATTAAAATAAACCATGTGCAATACTAGAAGGTAGCTTTAACTCTTGATGCCACAGACTTTCAATTCTGAGCCCAGGATCGACTGTGTAGATTATTAAAACAGATATCTCAAGTCCTTTGGTTTCCATTAACAGCAACTGCACAGCAGATAACCCAACCTGACACTGCTCTAGGCATCTGCCGAGCTGACAGCGACAACATTGTAGGCAGCAAGATGGAGGCTATCTGTGTATGTGGATAAGAAATACCTCAGAGGTATGAGTCAGTCAATTTTTTCTTCAACATCGGGTATACTTTTCCTTTTGTTCCAAACAAGTATATGTATTAAAGACACTACAAGAAAACCAAATTTCTAATTCTTCTCAGATAAAGCTATGGTAAACTGGAGTAAAGACTCAGTACATATAAGTAATTTAAAGTGAAAAATATTACAGGGATATTGTAGTTATCTCAAACAAACAAACAAACAAACAAAAAACAAACATTACCAATGCAGAAAATCCAGAGTTCCTGTTAAATTTAGAAGAAATTCAAACATAGGAATGCAGGTAAATGCACAATTAAGGCACCTAAACAATCTTAACTGCCCCGTAGCACTACCATGCTATAATAAGCATCCAATTAATATTCATACATAATAGTATTTGTTGCACCACATTAGACAAAAATTATTTTTAAAGACAGATTACAAATTTTGATTTTACTCTTTCATGACGTCACCACAGATTGAAGTTAATAATAAATCCATAGAAGCAGCATTTGTGTTTCAATAAATGGCACTCTTTCTTCTGAGTCAGGTATGCTCTGACACTTTCATCTGGAGGTTAGGACTAACTACTGTGCTGCTGGAGCAGCTACCTTTCTATCAGGTGAAGAACTAGTGTTCAGACCGGTTGTAGTCATTAATGATCTTGTGGTATTTCCTTGTGTAGGATTGTTAATTCCAGGGTCCTGCCTAAATTCCCAAATAAATTGGGTAATTCAATTTCCTTTCCCCTTTCAATTGGATGGTATTAGTCTTCAAATCCTGTCTTACACTAACAAAATCATTGTCATGTCTCAAGTTCTTGCACTTACGTAGAAGTGATGCTATTGCCATAGTTTCATTTTCAAATCACTTTGGGATTATTTGAAATCAAAATAATTACATAAAATCAAGTGGCAAAGATCAGCTCTGGTGTAAATTGGTTCTGTTGAGCTTACAGTTGTTCTTATTTATTACCACTACTTAATTTTGCACCATTCATTAATATTATTGGTAATTACTGTAAAATCCTCTATCTGATTTAAATAAAAAGGTGTAAGTGGATTCCAGAGAAAACAAATATACTCTCTTTCCCCCGTCATTTTGTACTTGCCAAGAAAAGAGGTGGGAAGAAGAATCATTGGGTTGGAGAGTATTTTGAAAACAATAATTCAGGTTACATCAGCCTCTCTCGGAATTAACTGTATTCGTTTGATCTGAAAAGGGAAGGGGTGGAATCGTGCATTTTATTCTGCCACCATCTAATGTGACATGACAGGCAAATTAAAAAAATAATAATAATAAAAAATTGATTTACCCAGCATCCCCTTTGTTAATCTGCATTCAAATTATTTTTAAACAATTTGGTCCATCTCTAATTAGCTCCATGCTTGAGTAAGAATAATGACAAAAGCACAAAACTCAATGCAAGAAAGAATTATAGATGGATTATTTCTTTGCAGTTAAAACATTAGTCTTTCTTCAGCAGGACCAGAAGAAACAGATATTCAAGATGAACATTTCTTCTGTGGGATTATAATTTCATAAATCTCATGTAATAGGCTATTACACTGCAGGAAAAAATAAAGGGAATTTGTGCTTTTCACCACAAGCTGGGTGTTACATGGATATCATAAAAAAAAAAAAAAAAAGCAGCAGCAAGTATGTTTTTTCCAGTGCTGTCCTATGAATAATAATGCCAGAGAGTTATATGGATAAATTTGTTTGTAAAGGGAAGCATGAGAGTTTTGCATGTTTTCTTGCAACAAATTGAAAATGCATAGTGTACATATTTAGTTTGGCAATGGAGACCTCCTGAACCCATGGCTTGGCTGTAAATCTAACTCTGTAATGGTTTTATTTTTTCTTTAAGGGCAGATTTCTAGTGCTTTGACTGCAGTCTTCATAGAAATCAGTGCATAAGAGATATGGGGTGAAATTCTGTCTCATGCCGCCGAGAGTACGTACAAGATAACTTTGCACTCTCCCTACTGAAGGCTGTTCCAGGGCTAGAGACTCCCCTAGTATAATTTATACAGCCCTTGGGATCTGTATAAGCTACAGCAGCCTCCCCGGGCTGCTTTATACCCAGAATCAATGCAGTGCTACATGTTGTGACCCTACTCCTAACATATCCCTGTCATCCCACATCTGGTACACTGTCAGTTGTTCCCTATGCCAGGGCTTCAGATTGGATCCATGAGAGTTCCTGCACTGAGGAATCCTTTCCTGGCTCGATATGGGAATTTTATGCAATTCTGGTGCTTTAAAATGGGCCGACAAGGGATGAGTGTCACCCAGACTTTTCATGGGTCAGGTCACTTAACTTTTTGCTGCCTTTTTCTTTTATTATATGAAACAGCGTCTCCTTTTATCCGTTTGCATTGGGATGTTAATCATCATACCATATCCTGTATGTTTCACACATATCTCACAGCCTTTGATAAAAGATGGGTCTTTCCTCTATTTTACACATGGGGAAATTGAGGGGCAGAGATGTTAAGAGGCTTGCTGATGAATATACACAAAGTCAGTACAGATCTATGTGTCTTGACACCTAGTCTGTCATCTGATTTTACAAACTCAGCATCCTAAGCCAGAAGTTTTACTAACCTCTAGCCTCCCCAGCAGGCTTTTGGGAGATTATATTATAACACTGATTTAACCACAGACCACCATTATGTCTACCTGTCACTTGTGTTCTGAAATCCAAGTATTTACCATCACACTACTGGGCCTTCTTTCCCTTGATCGTGAAAAGGGTCCTGATCAGAGCAGGAAAGGCACAGAGGAAAGGAAACCAAACAACAATACCATCTCCATAGAGATTTTGGGACCAACTTCTGAGATGTGAACTTGAGGTTCCTGTTATTTCCTACCTGCTGTGTCAATTTCTATCACCATTTTATTCCTCCTACCTGTCTTCAATCTTTTTTCTTTTCATTTTCTGTCTAATAAGAGCCTGGTTTAGCCAGTCCAGATAAATCTGACACTGGAACACTGATGTGACCAATTTGGAAAGCAAAAAGCAATAATGTGTTCCGTTTCTGTGGTTTTTCCAAAAACTAAACTGCACAATAGAAGCTGCATTTTCCTCATCTTTTCTCTCTGTCTCATTTTTTGTTTGTTTTCCCTTTTTGGTCTTAAAAAGGAAACCGGATCAGCCTTTAACAGCAGACCTTGGGAACTAGAAGTGATTACCAAAAACCGACTCATACCTCCTAACAGAAAAAAACATCTGATGGCGTTTAAGGGAATTTTAAGAGGATTTTCCTTTAGAAAGACTTCATTCAATTAATGAAAGAATAAGGGAGTTGTTAAAAATTAAGATTTGCATGTTTGAGTTTCAAACATTTTCACTGTTTCTTTCCATGTCTTTCTTATTCTTTTATTCTGTGTAATTGTTCAGTAAACGTTACAAATAATTCCTTGCTAAATAGTAGGGGAAACCAAAACTCTGGGCAACAGATTACTCTCAATCCTGTGGCAGGAAAAAAACCAAACAAATAAGGTATGTTAAATGTATAATGCACTTAATTCTTATCCTAACAGGATCCAGCAACTCTACTAGCCCACCAAATCTTCCCCCTGCCCCATAGCAACAGCTCTCACAGCACCCACAATTCCCAGTAACTTCATGCAGCATCCAAAGTCATTCACATGACTTGCAAAGATTTGTGTGACCAGGTTGGATTTCACAAAGAGGACAATAAGCACACTTTGTAACCTTTATGCAACAAGGTTGAGAACCACTGGTTTAGAGGACCATGAGAGCTGGTGCAAGATCTTTCTTTCTTTCTGCCTTCTATTCTTTCCTATCTATTTCATCATGCTGCCAAAGTAAAGTAACTATAAATACAGAACTGCTAGGAACTGGTCAGGACTAACATTTTAATATTTGGTATCAAGTATTTTATACTGATTTTAGTCATACTGAAAAGTCTCTTTAAAGTTTTAACACTATGATGTAAAATAAAAATGATTATGCTCATGTTACATTGTAAAATATCAATAATGAGAAAATCCCAAAAGTAGTTTTTTTCAGAAAGTCATAAGCATATTTCCATGCAGTTAAAATAAACCTCAGCATAAAAGTAAATAAACCAATCACTACCAGTCAAATATATAGACCTAGTCCTCTTTAATAACCATTAATCTAAATGATTATTCTCTCTTTATTGTTAAGAAAAACTGTGAGATACTCCACAGCATGACAATCAGATTCAAGAAAAACTGTAAGATGCTCCACAGCAAGACAGTCAGAGTCAGGGATGCTCTGCTGTATGCTATTTCCGGGGAAACAAAATTAGTGTACACATGATGTATCAAGGAAATATTGAACTTAATCTTTCAGGGGTAGCATGTAATCTTGAAGCAAGAGAATTTACATGCATAATTCTCTTCATATTAGAATATCATGCCTATGAAAGGATTAAGAGCCTTTAAAGTGTTTTGGGCCTTCATTATTTTCTTATCTGCAGAGAAAGGAGGAAGGGGGCTAAAACTGTTAGATTATTCAGATTGTAAACTCTCAGGGGAAGGGACTACATTCTACTTTATGTTTGCACAGTAGCCAGCACAATAGGCCTATGACCCTGACTATGGACTCTGAAATAATCAGAAGCAGCAGCCACTTTTCCTTTCATCTTACACTCAAGGGGCTCATCCAGTCCATTTTCCTCAGTCAAGCTATGCAAAATAGACTGATTAGTGCATATGAAGGGGACCATTGTGGCCCATCACTAGAAGCAGCACCACGTTGTGCTTGCAAAGCTATGTTGGCGCCTTTGTTAAAGCTGTTCCATGACATCTGGATTGGGCCTAGTTATGTTATTTTTAACTGACTCCTTCTTTAACCTCTATCACTTGTCCCTTTTATGTGCAGATGGCCAAAAAAGCAGCTATTTAAGGGCAACGCTTCATCGTAACATGGACAAATTGTAGCATTGGGTACATCTATACTTGAATAAAAGATCCATGGCAAGGCTGTGACTGACCTGGGTCAGCTGACGCAGGGTTGTGGGGCTTGGGATGCAGGGTTAAAAACTGCTATATAGATGTTCAGGCTCAGGCTGGAGCTCAGGTTCGGGGTCCTCCCCTTCTCAGGGTCCCAGAACTCAGGCTCCAGCCCTAGCCCAAACGTCCACACAGTAGTTTTACAGCCCGAGTCCCTTGAGCCTTAATCAGCTGATCCAGAGCAGCCATAGGCATTTAATTGCTGTGAAGATGTACTCAGAGATGCCCCTGCTCCTATCCTTAAATCTTAACATTCCCAACTGAACTTTGAGACAGGTTATGATGTTAGATCTATGCAGTATATAGAAAAGGATTATTATGCAGAGCCTGTCTCATGAAAGAAATGGAGTCTTGTTTCATTGTATTTCTGCTTTGTTCATGATTCTGCATTGTATTAGCAGTATTTCAGCAGTGCTCAGAGTTGAAGGTGGCGAGGCTGAAACTAAAATAAAAATTTGCGCTATATCAGTGCACAGACTGCAAAATAAAACCAAGATGACTAATCAAATAAGAGCTGGAGACAGAAAAAAGCAGATTAGAGTTGACATTCTGACTATGAGGCTTGCCGCTGGCTATGGAAGAAATAGAAAATAATATTAGCTGGAGAAGGGAGAAAATGGAGAACCAACACAGAGAAAAAATAAAAGAGGTGGGGAGGACAAGATAATAAATTAATAAAAAATATAGGGGTTTAGTTGTTGAAATGGTTAGATTACCTGCAAAAGAGGTGGAGAAGGAAGAAGTAATCAGAGGGCAAAAACACTACTTAGATTTTCAGAAGATATATTTTTAAAATAGGGAGTGATTAAAATGAAGCAGTCAGCGAGGATTAGAATAGAGAGGTGATAATTAGAATAGGCTGTTCATTTTTTCCCCATTAATTCACAGTGCTGTCCTCATTTGCAAGTTTATGAATTTCTAGACTTTTAACCCAGATTTTGCATAGCCAATTTGCTCCCATTTCATCTAGAAGCCATTAGTAGACTTCTCAGATAGAAGTGTTGTATGTCTTTTATTATTTTACTCATACATTTTTGAAGGGGTTTCACCTTTTCATCATTTAAGTTCATGACATCATCGAGTTACACATACAACACAGAAGTGCATTTATCTAAATAATGAGGATCTATTCCTAATGACATTAGTATCAATTTATTGTAGCTGGAATTCATGTCTATTATAGCTTTCCCAGATGAAAACAAATGCAGAATATTTGCAGCAGATTGTTTTCACTTTGCAATAATAACAGGGTAACCTGTCTATCTTACTTATTTTCTTTTGAAACATTACATTGTTTGCTTCCAGTTCAAATCAGGGCTCTTAGATCCATGCAGAGAGAGAAACCTTAGGCTGGGTCCACACTGATGGCGGCAAATTCGCCACCATCACATCAATTGCTCTGGATCGACTGATTGGTCTGAATAGATGCACTCAGTGGATTGAGGAAGCGACACAGGAAAACCACCCAGGTAAGTGGCGTAGTGCTGCAGCACAGTATGGATGTCGTGCAGAGGAGACGCTGCGAAGTCGACGGGAGATACGCAAGTGATTTACATCACTTGAGTATCTCCCGTTGACTGTCGCTGAATCGCAAAGGTAAGTGTAGACCGGGACTTAGTGTATACATCTTCCCCAGGCCATACAGCTGGTGTAAGCATATGGCTCTGGTTTGCCAACTGCTTCCACAGTATGGGTTGCACCTGTGACTAGTTCCACAGAGGTTGGTCTATGGGCTGGGGATTGCTAATAGTCCCTAATTCATGACAACATGAGCCTAAAGTTAAGCATGTATCAACCTGAATGCTTAAGTGCTATCACAAACTTGAGTAATGGGTATGACTATCAAGTGGGGTTGTGACACCGATATCTTCCCAAAGCCTTGTGGGACATCCCCTCAGGTCTTATGGTCTTGAATCCTAAGCAGAGGCTGTGCATAGTATGTGAGGAAGAGGGAAGCAGAATTCTAGCAGCAGCCTATTGGCAGGAGAAGTCCTTTCATGCTTGCAACTCTGTCCAAAATTGAACCAAATGACCACAAGCTAATATGAAAATTCGTCTCAGCAGAAACACAAAACTTTGTCACCAGAAGCAGCTACTCTGACAAACAAAGTCATTTGTGGTCCAGAACAGTTCCACTACGTGTGAACTGTGAGTGAGGCAACTATGGCAGAAGCAAGTAAACTATTTTTCTACAATAAGCCACTTATGAAGCTTTCAAAAAAGATCATTTAAAAAAAATAGCTTATTGTTTCTCCTTTTTTCTCCTCCCTGACTTTATTCCACAATTTCTTCTTTTCCCTCAATCTATTTTTCTATTATATTTTATAGTCATTATTTCTCTTTCCATCTCTCTTTCTCTTTCCTCCTCTTTTCCCCATGTTATGTTCCCTTCCTTAATTTCTTATGTTCTCTACCAATCTGATTTTTATTTTTGGTTCTTTATAGAAGTGGTAAGAAAATTAATCTGTCTATAATTGCTTTGATGGAAAAAAAAGCTAATAGACATTTAATAAAGGAACAACAATAACATAATATGAACAAATCCATTTTACAATATAGAGCAGGCACATTATCAGCTAAGCTATCAATATACTTTATGGGAATTTAGAGATATTAAGTTAGCTACAGGAGGGCTCCCCTATTGCTCTGTAAGTGGAATATAAACATAGGGAATATAAAAATAAAGAACTAACTAAAATTGATTATAATTACTTCAGAGATCAAATAAAGTTTGTTCTCTCATTTAGACCATGCTCTACCAGAGTATGACATATCATGCAAATTGAATCTAATTTGCTCTTCCAATAAAGTGCTAAGATAAAGATTAAACAGATTTTCTTTGCATTCTGTCTACATGTTTTCCCCTAAACAAAATTAGAAAATTATTGTTTATTTTTGAGAAATTAGGAGTGTGGAAAAAGAAGCAAAAGTTTCAATACCTGACAAGGCAAATACTCTAGATTCCTCTTCAATGGCTTGTTAATGAACCCAGTGAAATCAGTTACAAATGTCTCCATGCAAGGAGCTTCCATTGACTTCAGCTGATCACTTCATACAGAAGGCTTACAGAGTCTTGCTCCAAGTCTGATGGTTCTTCGATAGAAACAACTGCTTAATTCCCCTCTAGTCATTCCCATTCCTCTCATATTTAGATATTTTTCACTTTCACTAAAAGACTTTATAACGTGAATATGTTTTGCCTGTAATATCTTTAAATGGGATTAGTAATAGGTAACTGTTACTGGTACAAGAAAGATGGTGTCATTTGCTCATCATGAGTAGAAATACTGATAGTTTTTAGACATACAGCTGGATTGAGAAGGTGGTTAAGTGGCAAAACAAACACACACAAACCCAATCCTTTAACTGAAAATTTCTCCATAATATATTGAATATTTTTTTAGTATGAGCCCAGTTTTCCCAAGCCACAGTTTTGTACAAACCCCCAATCCTGGAGGCCCTAGCTCCCAGGCAGAGCAACATGGTGGACCTTTGTTACAATACCAAGAGGTAAAATAAAATTGAAAGCAGGGTTAGTTCTAAGCAGGATTAGTGCACAGCTAACTGGGGAAACAGTAAATGAGAAATGAAGTTAATAAAAATATTAAAAGAAAAGGTTACACAAAGTTTGATCAGTTCCTGGGGAAATCTTTTGAAGCTCTTTAGCTTTAGGAAACTGCATTTTTCCTACTTTGGAAAATAAGAACAGAATACATTTTAATGGTCTTGTAAACCCTTTGATTTTTCTCCCCAAAAGTTTCCAGATTTCAACAATTAAGAAATCACTCACTAATCATTAGAGAGAAAAAGATTGCATTCTCAACCTTATAGCTTTAGAACTGAACTCTGCATGTAACATGAAAAAATCACCTAGTCATTCATATGCATTTTCCTTTATCTTGAATATGTATATGTTCTTTTAATGCTCATAAAAGTGTAGGATTATATTGATGAGAAATGTTTTCTGCAGAAGAAACTAACAAAATCTGTTTTTCATTTCACCCGCATCAATCTGGGCTTTTTTTTTTTTCATATTGAGAAAAACATTTTTTTTAAATTACTGTAAATAAAATATTTTGAATGATTGTGTGAAAAGTGTGCATGTATGTGTTGGAAAGCACAGATTTACAATAGCTGTAGCTAATGCAGGCATCTCAATGCAAACTGTATCAACATACCTCAGTTTGGGCCAATGAACTTTGGATCCCGATAATAATTCAAAGCCTTTCTTGAGCCTGGACTGCCAAACATGTTTAACTCTAGTAAAGATTTCTGATGTGGAAGATGAATAGGATGAAACTATCACTTTCACTTTTCCTTTGGCCTCAAATAAAACTACAAATCAGGTTTTAAGCTGTGAAAGCCTAGATCATATATACACTGCTCAGCCGAGACTGTCTCTGCAAATTTATTCTATTTTATAATAGACTGCCCCATGCAATTGCAGTGAGAATGGTTACGTTAATTAAGGTTTACAATCAGAATATCAGCTACAAAAATAATATTGTTCAAACAAAACCCTCAATCAGGCCCCAAAACCCTTAATCCATAGTCTATTATATATGCCCAATGAGGGTGGGGAGGAAGGGAGATAGGACCTGTAACACATGCAAAAGTTTAACAAATCTGGATTTTGGCAGAACAAGGGGTGGAAAAAAGTGTATCTTTACATGGTAGTGGAAGGTGAAATATCACAGAAGAGGATTGTCTAGATGCCAGGACAGCGTCAACAGCTGTAAGGCAGCAGCATTACAAGAACTGATGTGGCCAAAACTGTATCAGTGCTATTTAAACAAAGCTAACAGAATTTTCACTAATTGATGGAAATAATAATAGACTACTACCAGATCTGAATACTTACTAAGCATTCTACAAGCATTTATGCATAAAATATAGACTCATAGAAATGTAGGGCTTGAAGGGACCTCAAGAGGTCATCTACTCCAGCCCCCTGTGCTGAGGCAGGACTATGTCCTTACAAAATAAAATATTAAATATACCTTTTACACTTAGGGTAAGATGGTCATGGACATTTTTCCAAGAGTATAAACAACAACAACTCTCCCCCTCTCTCTGTCTCTGTATACATTCTAGGAGTGAAATCTAGGCTCCACTGAAGTCCCATTGACTTCAATAGGGCAAGGATTTTATTTTAGTTACTTTTTTTCAAGTGAAATTATTTAAAGAATATCTTTTTTAAAATATTCATTATACAGTTGAAATATGAATCACAGACCTCACCCACCTTGTCTCTCTAATATTATGGGACCAACATGACACAACACTGAATACATTATATACATTTTAGCTCTTAATTCCACTATAACTACAGAGATTATTAGGATTTTATTTGCACAAAAATCCTCCTTGCTATTTTATACAGTATTTTTTCAATGAATTGAGAAGGTACTTCATGAATAATTAACCTGAAGTAAGACATAAATCAACATACTAGAGCTGGATTCTGTAATCTGATCTGATACCTTTCTACCTTTAGGAGGTACAAAGTGCCAGGAAAATGGCTGTAACTGGCCAGCCAAGAATTCATCTGTCACAGAGAAAATTTATGCTTTGAATGTTGCCTCTTGTCTGTTTACCTGCTCCTTAAATCTCTGGGCATATGGGACAGGAGTGCACATGTCAGAAGTGGGGACTTGGCACCCAATCCAAAATCTGCTTCATGCCATGGGTGTAGGGTCTATTAGATTATGTCTGCAGTGCATCTGGGAATGAGCCTCCCAGTTTGAGTTCACACAGTTGTGTTAGTGAGTCTGGTGCTAGGCTGGAGCTCAGTCTCTCAAGCCTGGAGGCATGTTATTGGGTTGTTAAAATGAATTTTTTCAAAAATACTGAAATAACAGATTTCAATTAACCTGATTAAAAACAAAACACAAAACAAACCTTAAAACCTCAAACTCACACAACCTTCAGATTTTTGGTTCACAATTTTTTTTATTGTTGAGATTTTGTCTTTTTATACCCATTCAGGATGGACACATTTTTCAAAAGCTCGAAAGTTCTCATGCGATGGGATGGGAAAACAGTTTCTTGCCCTGCTCTAACTGAAATGACCCTTAAAGGTTAGTGGGATAGAAAGAAGCACCACCCACTTCAACTTTTCACAGTTATGTTCAATCTGCAGGTGATACAGCTAGGACCCTCTATATTGGCTCTACCTCCCAAGTGGATCTCCTGGCATTCAGGAATCCTCCCATCAATGGTTAATCTGACTTTATGGACAGATTCTAACATCACAAGGCATTCCAGGCACTGGTCTATGATCTTGAAAGATTCTTCATTAACCTAATTCCTTGTGTAGAACACTGAAATTTGACCTGGATGCCCCAAAGCAAATTTATTTCCATGCTCTAGGCAAATGTCTTGCAATATCTATGTCTAATTTTAGAGCAACCAGCTTAGACGTTGTTCCTTAATGGTCGATATTTATTGGAAAGTGAACTTTATTTAATTATGCTTCTAAACAAAACAAACAATTAATACAGTTTCTTTAGCCATACAAAAGATGCTGAAAGTGAGGATTATGCTAGCAATTTCAGTTACAATTTATTTATATACATTTTTATGGGGCACATCACTCTAATTCCAAGACAATTTAGATTGAACCTCTGTTAAGGTTCAGGATTTTAAAAATCAATTTTAGCAATTCTTACCAGGCTCCATAACTAACATTTGACATTTTCTTTCTGCCCTATTAAGCATGAAAGGCTCTAACTCATTGCTCAATTTCAGAAAAATAATTAGGTCTAATGTCCAATTTAAAAACCAAAAACATCTATGGCTGTATTTTGAATATCAATGTTTAAAGAAAGTTACAAATGGTGGATGTTATCTTGGAGGGAGGTGAATGTTTTCTTCGTTCACTCTCTTTCAGCTAACTGTAGTAGAACTGTATCAAATGTGGCATTTTAATTGTCATTAGAAGAGCCAATTGCTGTTTTGTTGTTAGTGATTGGTAAATAATATTTTACACATTTATAGCCTCATAGATGATGAGTGAAGGTCACTGTATTACAGAATAAGTGCGGAGAAAAGTAACTAAGATGATTGATGGAATAGAGGGACTGACTTATTTAGCTCTTAAACTTTCCTCATGTATATAAATTCATTTAAATAAAACAATGACTAAAGAGGATATGGGACACTGGGAAGTAGGCAGCGGGATGCTGTCAGAATGCCAGCAGGGCAGATACTATTGTAGGTTTTAAAATACTGCACAATTAAATTAAAATCTGAAATCCCAAGTTTTCTAAAATGACCCACATAGGATTCCATAGAATTTGATATCTGAATGAAGACACTAAAAAGAATTCTAAGTCCACCCATCCCATAACATTACCACAAAACATATACAAGGATTGATTATTTCTTTATCCTTTCCGCTTTAGTTATCTTTATATCCAAAGCAATTATTCTCTGCCTCTTGGTCAGTCATGTTCTAATATTCTCAGTAATTAAAAAGCTGTTATTCTTAAAAGGTGGAGATTAAATAATGGACTGTTTAGAGACAGTCCATATAAAATATTGGAAATAATATTAAAGCAGAATAACTGCTCACCTGAAAGCTCCTTTAATATTTGATTATAAGATCTGCTATTGAAAGCAATGTGACTGTCTTCTTTCCAGATTACCAGGAAATTTGAAAATAAGGGAAAAATTTGTTAAATGAAATCAAGCTATTGCATTCTATCACCCAAACACGTTTGGAAGCCATCTCTGTATTGTAAATCCTTGTTACTTATAAAAATCAGTCAATTTTCCTTCTTTCCCCTTCCATTAAATTATCCCCATACCCCAGATTTCAGCTAGACATGGGGATTGCATGAACATGCTCCAATCAGACTCTTTGAATGCTTTGGACCCAAACCAAAGTTTCACACTTTGGGCTTAATGGAATGGAACACTATTAGCCACAAGGTTATGGCCAATGAACAAAAGCCTGACTCTCTTCTACCATGCAAAAAGAAAAGAGCCAGGTACCTTTGGTTTATTTGCTTAAATTATATGTGATCTCTGAGTTCTTTTTAAAACTTGCATCTGGCTTTATTGCAGTTAACAAATTTTATTTGAGTGCATTTGCCATGATTCTGAGGAACAAAGAAGTATTTAATGTGTTATTTTGTTTACCATTTATCACTTTTTAAATCCAACCCTCACATTCGTAAGGTCTAATGTCTTTTATTGCAATTTTGGAATGAACTGCTGAGCACAATGTACACAGATGTACAGCTGGTGTACATCAGTGTAGTTTCATTAACATAATGGAGCTATGTATATCAGCAGAGAATCAGGTCTGAATTTATGTGACTGTGCACCCTTTCACTAGACTGCATATAAATCACTCTTGCGCTATAACTATATTATATCATTGCTGGTGCTTTATCATGCACCTTCCATATATTTAAAATCCGTACTGAAGTTATGTTGTGTATCTCTTTCTACGACCTCCACAAAGGTTTATTTTAATCCATTGAGAATACAAGGAGAAATAAAGCGACATTTGTTGCATGAAAAAGAAAATGTGGCAGTGACATACTTATATTCTAACTTCAAAGAAAGTAGAGGACAAATACTGGAGAATGAACATAATTAACTCCTTTATAGTATTTTACTGTTCCTTTTATTTACAACTACCCACTGAGAGACCGGCCCAAAGCTGAACACATACATTAATGAGGATACATTAGCATGATGTCTTTACTGGTAATGTGGTATGGATTCAAAGTTCTTAGTGACACTAAACAATAGATGAATTTGAGCAACAATGTAAAGAATGTGCTGGTAACTTTACTACTTTTACTTAACACTGTTCAAGAGTTCTTGCTTTGGAAGAAGGATATAGTCGAAGGCTCATTAAAATTATTCACCATTTCTGCAAAAAATCATCTCCACTAGTACAACACCTTCCCATGAGAGGTTATTATAACTCAGCCAATGGAGGAAAATAGCTAGGCCCGCTTCAATTTTAAAAATCAACTAACTGGTCCTTGATGAAACTTGCTAATTACAGAGAAGAGCATTAGGGGGTCACAAGACAGAAGCCGTCTCAATGTACAGATCAAAAGGAACAGCAATTGTAAGCACATTCTGTGGTCAGTTCTACAGCTGTTGACTGTGGTGCCCACCAGAGTTATTAGATCAGAGGAAGGAATCAAAATGAACAGACATCCTTTAGTGAAGTATCTGTGCTGGGCTTTTCCTGGCCTCACAGAATGCAGAAGAGGCTGACCAGAAAATTAGTAGAAAAGCAAATTGCATGAGGTCAGATTGAAGATTCCCTGATCGTCAAATAACGGGTTGCAAATAACTGAATGTTCAGCTTCCCAAAGAAAAAGATTATGTCAGTTGGAACCCACTGAATTGAAATAGGAATTTCACGTTTAAAAATTATGTAAAATCGTTACACAATACTATGTTGTTGTTGTCGTCTTGTGGAAAGTAAAGTTATTTGTTGCTAATTATGCTAACGAATTATGTACTGTTATCTTGATTAGGGCTATGAGGGAAAAATCAACTGAAACCCGTAACTAGCTCACCATTAAGATACTTCTTAGCCAAATTATTGCCTGTGTCCAAGAAAGCGTGCAGACCTGAACTGTCAGTTCACACAGCCCAGACCCCTCATCTTCTCCTGAAGCACCAACAGTCCCCCTGCAAACATACCTAGGATGTTTCAGAATCAGGTTTCTGTAGCCCTTCATGAATCAAGTGCCTTACGATTTTCCAATACATTTTCAAAGAGAAGGTACAGAATTTTAAATTACCAGTCACAGTTCATGAGTATGAACATTTATAGGCGCTTGTTAGTTATATGTGTTGCTACTGTCTATAGCAGACATGGCCAAATTGTGGCTCCTGAGCTGCATGTGACTCTTTTAGAGTGAAAATGCGGCTCACAGAGCCCTCTATGCCTCCCGCATTCTCCACCTACCAGACTTGGGTAGGGAGCTCGGAGCTTCTGCTCTTCAGCAGGGTGGTGGGGCTAGACGATTCTGTCCATCAGGGGGAATTTTCAGGGGGTGGGGTCAGTAAGTTTGGACACCCCTCGTCTATAGAAATAAGGCAAAACCAAAATCTCCAATTTTACTGTCTTTGGTGAAGTCTCGATCCAGGCCTACACTATTTTTTGACTAACTCCAGGAATACATTACGAGTTAGCTATTAATACTGTGTACTCAGTGTGCACATATGTTGGCTGGCTCATGGACATTGGGACAATTGTCTTGGATAAGGCACTTCAGTCATTCATTCGGAGATTAGCAGCAATGACCTGGAGATCCCTCAGGAACATGGTGTTTCTAGGTACAGTAAAGACTGTGTAGCCTATTCTAATTAAACTGTTCTCAGTGTTACTCAGATTACTCACAATTTCCATCCTCCTAGCATAACATGGGACCTAAATATTGCTGAGCAGGGCAGGATCACACAGTGTCTTGTTCTGATATACATCTTTCCTCTTGTGTCACATTCGAGTCTCTGGGTCCTGGAGTTTTCCCAGAGGTCCACTCTCACAGTTTAAAAGAATGTGGATGTCAGCAACAGGATCACCCTGGCAGCATTTCTTTGATTGCAGCTGGTGAGGGAAGATTCAATAGTTCTGGATGGGACCTTCATTGCCCTGGATTTCCTTTGGCGAACTCCATTGGCAAGTTCAGGATTGCTTCTCAGTTGTTTACTCCTTCTCACTCCTGGCCTCAGGTTCATTTAGAAAGAATCTAGAAACCTTTCCTGCCTTTCACTGACTTTCCAGAGATATTTTTTTTTTTTTTTGCTATCCTAATTGAAGCCAAAACTGCAGCTCCATTCAGAGAGCTTTGGGAACTTTGGTTCTGGCATCACTGTTATAAATGAGACAGTATTTACATGAGCTCTTTGACTTTTGTGGGGAAGACAAATGGCAATTTCTACTGGGGCTAGAGAAGTCTGCCAAACTGTATTCTTACACATTTTGTCACTGCTATAAATACCTAACAGGCAGGTTCTCAAGTAGTTTTGCTTTGTTTTGTTTTGCTGTTATTCTCACTAGCATAGCATATTGGCAGGAGTACAAAGAAATATTGTATTTTCTTCCAATGAGTTTTGCTAGAAAATACTCGAGGGAATGGTAGCTAATTGTTTTAATAAAAATTGGAGATGGGGGAATATTTGTAGCAGCTAATCTAGGTATTAGATTATTTGTAGCAGCTAATCTAGGTATTGTAGTATATGGCCTAAAGATGTGATTTTGAAGTAAATGACCCCTTAATTTAATCTCATTTAGGGTCTGATGCCTCCACCTGAAAATTTCAAGGAAATAAACAAATGGAGTGAAATCCTGCCTCAGTTTTAGTCAATTGCAAAATTTCCATCAGTTTCCCAGAGTTTCACCCATATTATTTAATAATGCAGATTGGAAAAAAAGGAAGGCACTATAAGGTGATGAAATATAGATATAGATATAAAATTGACATGACACACATTAAATTGATTAAGAGCTGGCTAATTAATAGGTCTCATATGTAATTGTATATAGGGAATCATCAGCAAATGAGTATGTGTCTAGTGATCTGGTCTTTGGCCATGTGC
Organism: Mesoclemmys tuberculata; assembly: GCA_007922155.1. Lineage (NCBI taxonomy): Eukaryota > Metazoa > Chordata > Testudines > Chelidae > Mesoclemmys > Mesoclemmys tuberculata. The sequence goes on along the minus strand of ML675604.1, from coordinate 58,194,646 downwards.
TATTTATCATTCTTGTTAATGACCTGGCAGAAAACATAAAATCATCACTTATATAATTTGCAGACGACTCAAAAATTGAGGGAGTGGTGTATAATGAAGAGGACAAGTCACTGCTACCGAGCAATCTGGATTCATAGACTCATAGAATATTCGGGGTGGAAGGGACCCCAGAAGGTCATCTAGTCCAACCGCTCTACTCAATGCATTGTTTGGTAAACTTAGGGCAAGCAAACAATATGCATTTTAATATGGCTAAATGTATACATCTAGGAACAAAGCCATACTTACAGGGTGGAGGACCCTATTCTAGGAAGCAGTGAAAATCTGAAAAAGATTTGGGGGGTGTGATGGATAAGCAGCTGAATGTGAGCTTACAAAGTGATGCTGCGGCCAAAAGAGCTAATGCAATCCTTGGATGCACAAACAGGGAAATATTGAGCTGGAGTAGAAAGGTTATTTTACCTCTGTATTTGGCAGTGGTATGGCCACTAAAGGAATACAGTATCCAGTTCTGATGCTCATAATTCAAGAAGGATGTTGATAAACCAGAAATGTTTCAGAGAAGAGCCACAAGAATGATTAATGGATTAGAAAACACGACACAAGTGATAGACTCAAAGAGATTGATCTACTTAGCTAAACAAAGAGAAGGTTAAGGGGTGACTGGATTACAGTCTACAGGTACCTATATGGACAACAACCGTTTGATATCGGGGTCTTCAATCTAGCAGAGAAAGCTATATACAATCCAATATCTGGAAGCTGAAGCTAGAAAAGTTCACAATGAAAATAAGAAGCAAATTTTTCACATAGAGTAATTAAGCATGGAACAAAGCACTGATGGTTGTGTCTGATTCTCCATCACTGGCAATTTTTATTGGATTTTTTTCTAAAATATATTATCTAAAAACTATTTTGGGAAAGATCTGTGGACTGTGTTAGGTCAGAGTACATGATCACAATGGTCCCTAATGCCCTTGGATTGTATGAATCTATGAAAACTTGACATTAAAAAAGCTATCAAATGGCAACCAACACAAATGGCACATTTACTGGATTAAGAACAGAAGGACAAAGAATTTAAATCATAGATTAAAGTATGATGCAGAGCAAGTGAAACAGAGAAATAAATGCATAAATAAGCTCAATATAAAGTAAAATAACTATGTATTTATCTTTCCCACAAGATCTAGCTTCTGAATTTCAGCACATAGTTAGAGGTAGAGTAATGTACACTGCTTTTCATTTTTAAAGCAGAGACATGCAGGTGTTCCTAGAGCAAACCTCACAGATACTCTCCCGTTTGGTAATCAAGGTTTCTTGAGCTTCTTAGTTGTGTCTGATGGTCCACAGCTACAGCATAGTGGGGTCTGTAAACTGTCAGAGAGAGAGCGAGACCTGTTGATGCTGCAACTAGCACCGTGCTAGCTTCTTTCTTCAGTTCTTCTTAACAGAGTGTAGGTCCTAGACTAGAACGTCTTCTCAAGAAGAAGGCCTTTTCCCAATGACTGCCCTCTAGCAACTTGAAATACTCACAATAGATGATTCTCGGCAAGGCATTTAACAATATCCAATGCATAAAGGATGAAATTTCAAAACATTGTCTGAAGTTTTAGCCCTTTGATTCCTACTGACTTTAATGGGAGATGTGCACAAAAGCCTATTTAAAAATCTCCTCTTATTTATAAACACAACAGATCATGTAAGTCTTCTTCAGCAAAACCTATGGTTGATTCCAATGCTATTGCAAGACCATGAAATTCAGATTTTTCAAGGCTCTAGATCCTGGAGCCTTCCATCTGTACAATGAGGTTGTCAGCTGAGTCCTTGAAGTTAGAATGTGGACTGTGAATAAAGAAACCCAGTTATTTTCTTAAATCTGCCATTGCAGACTAATTAAATAATTGCAATTATCCCCAGCCACTAGTGGGTTTCCCCAGAACACATAGAGCTAAGTATCTCTGTGACTACATCTCATTTACCTCATTTGTAAAATGGGGGAAATAATTAACCCACTTTTGTAAAGCTTTTTGGATTCTCCAGAAAAATATACTACGTTTGTTATTTTTATTACTTTTCCCTGTCTATTTAGAAAAATGTGAATATTTAGTTTTCCATATGAGAATGAAAGATTAAAATTTCTTGAAATCAGAAGGTCAGAATGTTGATATTTAGATAACTGCTCAAGAGGAAAAAGGGTTCTGCATGACCTCATCTGGCTCTTTTGAGTTCATGTGGGGTTTTTTTTGTGTTTCAGCAACAACTTTGAACTACAGAGGTAGAAGACTAAAGTTGGTGTCATTAGGAAATGGACATTTAACATACTGCAGTGATATTTTCAGAATTCATTATATTTAAAATAGGAAATACATAGTGAATTCAACTGTTGAGGGTGGCAAATATCCAGTCCACTGAAGGTCTTAGTTGTTTAAGCTCATCTTTATTATAAAGATATATTGGTGAGTATGACTGTGTGCAGGAAGCATCCAGAACAGTGGAGTAATAGAAGGTGTGGAGAATACAATAAGAGTAGGAAAACAACCTGTTTGATAGAATTAGATGTTATTATTTGAGATCAATTGGTATTACCCCATGGTGTATGTTATTTTTGAATATACCAACTAGGATAGCTGGGCAGAGATGCAGCCAATCATATGTCCTCTGGATACCATGGTGATGAGATTGATATAAGAACCTGAGCAGAAGAGATAAATACATCTAAGACTGTAGTGAGGTGAAGAGGACTCCTTCTGAGACTGAGGGGAAGGGACCACTCTCTGTCCCCTGGGGGGCGAATTAGGCCCTTGTGCCAGAGGCAGAACCAGAAGTATAAGAGGCAGGGCCTCCAGTTCCATTGCCAGAGATCCAGGAAATGAGTCAGAAGCTTCTGCATTGCTGCTGGCCCAGGGGACAAACTAAGTAAACTCCTTCCCCTGGAGGAGGACTCTTCCCCCAAGGAGCTGCTGTCTGATGAGTACCCCAAGGAGCTGCTGGGACTGCCAACTGTGGAGTACCTTGAGAAGATGGAGGACCCTTGGACTATGGGAGTATGATTCCCGTACTGTGGTAGGAAGTAGCCCAGGGAAAGCAGACCTTTGTCCAGGTTTGCTGACAGGGCATGAGTCAGCATGTTTCGGTGGGATCCCTGCAGATCCCTCCAGCGCTCTTAGGACTCTGAGCTGTGACCCAGTGGAGTAGGGGGGGCCTTAGTCCCCCTACTCACTGCTGCCAGCCCCACTCCTGTGTTGTCAACCTACCCACCGAAGCCTGAATGGCCTGTTTGTCTGCTGTCTGTTCAGCCACTGTTGCTGTTCTGCCCTGCCCAGGGGGCCAGAGCACCTAGACTGTTTTTGCTTTCTGCCCTAGCCAGCCAGTTTTGGAGTCAATACTGGTCCTTGTTCTGCCCTGCGCAGGAGGCCAGAGCTGTGTGTGCTGTCTGTCTTGGCCAGGAGGCTAAACTAAAGACAGACCAGTGCTAGGCTCCACGTAGAAGGTCCAGGATTTAGACTGGTGATTTGCCAATTCCCCTGCTAATTGACTTTTGACTGCTGTGCCATAGTGAGAAAGAGTGGCTTCCCTCTGAGCCTGAAGGAGACGGACGACCACCAATGAACTACAAAGACCAACTGAAAATTGTATAACTGGATCCTCCTTATATCTGACACATATTGAACATGCATTCTCAGCTCCTGGGACAGACTTCACACCAGGGTTTTTAAGAGTGGGTGCTTGAAAGTGTCATATCTATCTTTATCTGCCCATGTCAAAATGTTTTCTAACAGCATGCACACATTGACTAGATAGGTTTTAGTATTGCACTTTTTTAAATTCCATATTTTCCATTTTTTAAATTTCATATTTTCTGTTATGATTTTGCCCTTGTTAATAACCTTGTCACATTGTTTGCTGAAGTATGACCTAACACAACTCCTATATTCTCAGCATGGTATTGTCTCTTTGGTTTCAGTAGGGAAGACTGAATAAATAATGTAGATTGTGTAACAAGAGATGTATAGAAATCCCATCAGTGTCAGAAAGACTGGGAAAGTTCATATGCCCAGTATTTTTTTAAAATTAAATTTCCAGATTACCATACAATAATACTCCAAAATGTTACCATCAGAAAACTGTATTTTTTATTGGTGCTAATATTTGTGATGGGAAGAAGAAAAAAAGTATGCAACTATTACAATTGCAGCAGGTTTCAAAAGCTGGAACAATGTGATTTATAAATTTTTAACTAAGAATTACTGTAGGAAGAGGAGAAACAGTAAACAAATGTGTCTGATATGATTATGACTAGGAGTTATTACTCAAACTGCAATTGTGCATGAATTAGTGTGATTTTTTTAGATTAAATCAAACCAGGAATTAATTCCATAATAACTTCTTAGTTCTTAATTGGGACAGCCATTAATGCATCCCCAGTGAATTTAACAATTTGTTCTAATTGTATTTCATTTCAGTATTACAAAGTGAATGGTTGCTCTCAGACATGTTTAGCTAGAATAATACAGGTTAAACTTCAACTTTATTTTTTGTCACTGTACCTTCTGAAAAATTCAGGCTGCACTCTCCCCTTAGTCTGTAACCAAACAGCTACTTTAAATGGCAGACTTGAATTGTGTTTCTATCTGAGATGATTTATTTTGTTTCATGCATAAAAGAAACTAAACTATTATCATGCTACCTCGGATCCGGCTATAAGGGCTGGTTTAGAGACTATCTAATGCACATACTACTGAAGGACTATTTAGTTCTTTAACACTATTGAATTTGATTAGTCTGACAGCCTGATCTAAATCCCACTAAAGTCAATGGAAGCTTTCCCACTGACTTCAGTGGCCAAATCCTTAGTCCTATGCACATTTAAGTCAATAGGAAAGCTTCACTACCTGAAAGCATAAACATAACACCTCCTTAATGTTTTAAAGAGTCATTGGCTTGAGTATATGCATGTTGTTGCTACTGAACCTAGTTTTCTTACACAACCAAAAAATACACTTATTTTATGACTAAAATAATATCCTTTTCAGCCCTAACTTGAAATTATTGCCTGCAAAATTATAATGACTTTTATGTAGAATCTATGTAAAGTTTCATCCAAAATAAGCTTAACAAAATGAACAACCAAGCAGTTAAGACATATAATTAGCTGCCACTTGCTTTTGGTTCAATAATTCATTAATCATCTTTTCAATAACATAGTCCATCCCATCGCTTTTTCATTGGAAAACATCTATGGTAGTGGAATTTCAACTAAATCTCAAACATAAAAAGAGTTTGTACAGTAGGTTTGGTTATATATGGAATGCACATTATTGCTCCTATCAAAGTTATTCAAAACAGCTTTGCTCCTATGTAATTATATAATCCTGATCCTTTTAAATTTATGTTTAGTGCTTGAAAGTATGCATGAGTATAGGTAGTTATTTATGCCTATATTCAAATGAATAAACTTTGACTTTCATAATTTAGTTAGGGTTTTTGTTTAGATGTAGGTTTTATAGGGTTTTTTTTATAGGTATATAATATAAAATGTGGAAAGGTGCCTTTTATATATATTTTTTAAAATACATAATTTTAAAGTACTATTAAAACAATAATTAGCCCTCATAACAGCCCTGTAAATAGGGACTGTAAGCTAGCATCATTCACATTTTTAAGATAGGGGAGTGAAGCATGATAGTTAAGATAAATTTGTATGGTTCATATTTGTTCCTAATTTGCGCATATTTGAGCATATTTAAATGCTCACAGAAGTCACCCAACCCTTCCAAATTTAGATATGAAATACACCAAACAAAGGTTAAAAAATTAAAGTCACTCTCATAACTGGGGAGTTTCCCATGCCTAGTTTGAGCAATTTAAAAGGTCAATTTAAAAAATATGACGAACGTTGAGCATATGATTCAGGACTTAATGATTTATTCTAACCTGCAAATAACAAATCAGCCCACTATGTGAGCTAAATAATATTTCCCCTTTTATTCCTTCTCCTTTTTCTGAATCTAGTCACTTCATTATGCTGTCTAGAATTTTTGGCCAATTTTCCATATCTGAAAGCTGTCTGGCTGGTATAATAACTCAACGTGTCATTTAAACTATCTGGGCTTTTAAGCTATTAAATGACAAAAACTACATTAAAGTAATTTGTTAAGGGCCTGGCAAACAAAGAAGAAAGAAATTTTAGAGTTAGAACTGAAATTGTATCCCTGTGTTACCCCCAAAATGAGCAGATATAGCAGAAAATAAAGGGACAGTGTTCTCTGAAGCAAAAGATTTAGCTGGGAATTCTAATCCTAGCTCTGTCACTAATGTCCTGTGTAATCCAGTGGCAGAGCCAATAGGTGATAGAGAGGGCGGTCACCCTCCCACTGCTCTTTAGGTATATTTGAAGCATATTTGAAAATGGCCACCAATGACTCATCACTTTTCCCTTAGTTTCAAAACATGGCTTCACTATTGTTGTAACTTTGGGCAACTTCATTACCCTCTCTTTGCCTTGAATTTGCCCAACTACAAAAGTGATATAAAGTTTACCTACTTACTTCATAGGATGGTTGCCGCCCTCTCACTCTTGTAACAACTGTGTTCTATTGTTATAGTAGAACTGCATGTTGACAAACTGAGATATTCATGAACAGGAGCAAGATGGGAAAAGAAAGAATGGGTAAGCAGCCAATAGTGATAAGGGGTGCATATGTGTATGTTGGGAAATGGAACATGTTGTGATATTGACTGGGAAAAGGGATAGTGGGTGTGAGGGTGTGTGCATGTGTGTGTGTAAAGGAGGAGCTGGAAAAGAGAGGTATTTATGTAAGGACAGCAGGTATGTAAGGAAGAGCAGAAATGGGTGCTGCGCTGGCATAGGTGTAGAAAGGACTATTGGAGGAGGAGGTGGATTGACTGGAAAAGGGTATCATGTACACTGGGTAAGTGGCACATGGCAGTGCATGAGATTGCCAAGCTATTTCACACAAAGCCAAACAGCTGTAAAATGGTAACAACATTTGGTAATTATTAATGTGAACCAGATACTCTGCATATTTATACTTTTATGAATATGCCATTCTTTATCATCAGCTTTGTGGTGATGTGGCTATGCTGTGCTAGAAATTATGTCATTGCCAGTTTACTGGATTATTCCCCCACTGTATTTTTTTAAGCTTAATTTATTTGTTTCCCTTTTCTATTGAGGAAGGAAACGTAGACAGAACCTCGACAGATAAATAGAGATGGAACATGGTAAAATTATATGGGCAAATACTTCTACTTCCCAACATCCTGTGTCACACAGTACCAACAAATGTCACAGCCTAACAAGAATTCTTTTAAAATAACAGTTACAAATACAATACAAATAATTGAATTTCTATTCTGAAATAAACATGACTTAATTTTTCAAACACAATGCCACAAATAGCTCAGATTCTTTACTAAACAAGCTATTATTGTGACTGTTTTTTTTCTCTGAACCAGACTGCTTTATAGAATACTCCCGATGATTAATATGAGTTGAGCAGATGAACAAATACAAATATCTGATGCAGTTAAAACAATGTGGAAGAAAGTAAAGCTATCTCAGGTATTGTTAAAATAAAAGTTCTCTCTTTGGTCTACAACAATCTGCTTTATTCACTGCAACTGAATATTAGGTTAAAAATGCCCACTGAATTTAAATTAGGATCCTATTTCTATCGCAGCAAGTATTGGTAAATTATTATTATTATAACCAGTTATTAAATAAGAGATATCCTGGGATGTTTATAAAAATATGATATTTTATGTATCATCCAGGATTTATTTAGCTGATCTTGGTCAGGCTTTGCCATAGAATAGTAAAATAAATTCACATCATCTTGGATCAGCCTGACAGATTCCTAGACAGATTTCACTTGATCTGATTGAATATGGAAACTAACAAGAAGGGTGTCATAAACAAATTCCAGAACAAGTATCAACATTGGAAAGTAAAAATTCATGAAGTGGACTGGATCTGCAAATATTGCAAAGAAAACAACAGGAAGAAAACTAGAAAGATACCCAAGCCCAATTAAAAGTATCAGAAGCCACAAAATTCTAAGGCCGATTATGTGACTAAATCTCATCCCTGTTACTGAGAGGTTTGGTTTATCTTTGGAATGGGACTCTTGATAATGCACAAAACTTATGCCATAAGTTATTGTGCATAGTGTTTGCAGAAGAGGCTGATAAGAGGGTAAATTCAATCAAAAAAGCTTTGTTGCATTTTTTCTTGTAGAAGTATCTAAAACTCCACACAACTGTACATGGTTTATATATACTTACATACTTTGCAGTTGCAATTAGACTATGAGTTACAGTACATGTTATTAGTGTTATGATAACTATTAGGATAGAAAAAAAGAAAGGGGTCACAGAATCATAGAATATTAGAGTTGGAAGGGACCTCAGGAGGTCATCTAGCCCAACCCCCTGCTCAAAGCAGGACTATCCTCAGCTAAATCATCCCGGCAAGGGTTTTGTCAAGCCGCAGTTTAAAAACCTCTAAAAATGGAGATTTCACCACCTCCCTAAGTAACCCATTCCAGTGATTCACCACCCTCCTAGTGAAAAACTTTTTCCTAATTTCCAACCTAGACCTCCCCCACTGCAACTTGAGACCGGTTCTCCTTGTTCTGTCATCTGCCACCACTGAGAACAGCCTAGCTCCATCCTTCCTGGAACCCCCTTTCAGGTAGTTAAAGGCTGCTATCGAATTCCCCTTCATCTTCTCTTCTGCAGACTAAACAGGCCTAGTTCCCTCAGCCTCTCCTCATAAGTCTTGTGCTCCAGCCCCCTAATCATTTTTGTTGCCTTCTGCTGGACTCTCTCCAACATTTCCACATCCTTTTTGTAGTGGGGGGCTCAAAACTCCCCCCATACTCCAAATGCAGCCTCACTGATGCTGAATAGAGGGGAGTAATCACTTCCCATGATCTGCTGGCAATGCTCTTATTAATGCAGCCCAATATGCCATTAGCCTTCTTGGCAACCAGGGCACACTGCTGACTTATATCCAGCTTCTTAGCCACTGTAACCCCCAGGTCCTTTTCTGCAAAAATGCTGCTTAACTCGTTGGTTCCCAGTCTGTAGCTGTGCATGGGATTCTTCCATCCTAAGTACAGAACTCTGCACTTGTCCTTGTTGAACCTCATCAGATTTCTTTTGGCCCAATCCTCTAATTTGTTTAGGTCCTTCTGTATCTTATCCCTACCTTCCAGGGTATCTACCACTCTCCCTAGCTTGGTGTCATCTGCAAACTTGCTGAGGGTGCAATCTCCCATCCTCCAGATCATTAATGAAGATGTTGAACAAAACCGGCCCCAGGACTGACCCCTGGGGCACTCCGCTTGTGACTGGCTGCCAGCTAGACATGGAGAGATTGATCACTACTCGTTGAGCCCTATGCTCTAGCCAGTTCTCTATCCACTTTATAGTCCATTCATCCAACCCATACTTCTTTAATTTGCTGATAAGAATACTGTGGGAGACTGTATCAATAGCTTTGCTAAATTCAAGGTATATTACATCCACCCCTTTCCCCACATCCACAGAGCAAGTCACCTCTTTATAGAAAGCAATCAGGTTAGTCAGGCATGACTTTCCCTTGGTGAATCCATGTTCACTGCTCCTGATCACCTTCCTCTTTTCCAAGTGCCTTAAAATGGATTCTTTGAGGACCTGCTCCATGATTTTTCCAGGGATTGAGGTGAGGCTGACCGGTCTGTAATTCCCTGGATCCTCTTTCTTCCCTTTCTTGAAGATGGGCACTATATTTGATTTTTTACAGTCATTAGGGACCTTCTCCAATTGGCACTAGCTTTCAAAGATAATAGCCAATGGCTCTGAAATCACATCAGCTAACTCCCTCAGCACCCTTGGGTGCATTGCATCTGGCCCCATGGACTTGTGTATGTCCAATCTTTCTAAATAGTCCTGGATCTGTTCCTTCAGCACTGAGGGATGTTAACCTCCTCCCCATTCTGTGCTGCCCAGTCTGGGAGCTGACATTGTCTGTGAAGACAGAGGCAGAAAAGGCACTGAATACCTCGGCTTTCTCCACATCCTCTGTCACTAGGTTGACTTCCCATTCTCTAAGGGGCCCACACTTTCCCTAATCTTCCTTTTGTTGCTAACATACCTGTAGAAACCCCTCTTGTTCCCCTTCACATCCCTTCCTAAATGCAACTCTGTTTGCAGTTTGGCCTACCTGTTTCATTCCTGCATGTTTGAACAGTATTTTTATAATCCTCCCTAGTCATCTGACCAAGCTTCCACTTCTTGTAAACTTCTTTTTTGTGTTTAAATTCACCAAAGACTTCTTTGTTAAGCCAAGTCAGGCGCCTACCATATTTACTATTCTTTCTGCACATCGGGATGGTTTGTTTCTGTGGGTCAAAGGATAGAGGAAAGTCAACTAGCATTATATGAAGATGGGAGGATCAAGTAACGTGATTTTGTTAAAGGTAGGGGAAGATTCTCTGGTCACGCCATCTATTTTATTATTATTTATCCAAAGCAGCCATAGACCAGATAAGGAAATACATTCACTACTTCGGTGGCACAAAACAGCTAGATTATACCGATGAATCAGGTTCAAAATTAGGAATTATAGGACCGTGATGACACATCATATTTTAGAATGTTACACTTATGAAATAAACATCAGGATCTTTTTCAGGGGATAAGGCAGTATGCCATATTTATTATGAATATAGAAAACAGTTTGAAAATGCAATTGCCTATAACACACGCTTCCCCATACACACACACACTCACACTATTCTTCAAGAGAGATATAGTTACCAGTCTCTCTGTTGCTCAAGCTGACTCACTGGCCAGGTGAGTTAGACGTGAGAGAGGAGCCGGGCCCTGTCGTTCGCGACACGATGCTCCTTGGGGTATGCAGAACGAGCCCAAAGTCCAGGTTTCTTCTTCTGATATTTATACTTATCCATCCCCATTCGGGTCTATGGATTTCTTCATATCAGATTATCTTCTCGTTTGATGTAGCTGTTAATTACGTTTGATATCGTAAACGTGACAGCTTTCTCATCCTTTCTTCATTTTGTTTTACACTTTTGTTTTCTTCCTGTAACTCCCCTGTCCTCTGGGGTTATCTTGATCTTCGGCCATCTGGGTTGTAAATGTTCTTTAAACAAAGCATCATCTCTCTTTGCTGTCCTTGTAGGCTGTCTTATCTTTCGCACATTCATACTACTTTTACTCCTCATTCACACAACTAAAAATCATTACATTCTTATTCTATTTCATTGGCATACTATTTTATATTTTCTTATTAATACAACACAAGAAAATATCAATACCAATTTACCCATTCTATTAATATTAATTCAACAAAAAGAATAACAAGATAAAAAGAATGTAAAGGAATTTCATTTGTTTTCTTATTGCCCTGTGATTTCTTATTGCCCTGTGATTTCCACATCAACCACATTCCTGATACGCATTGAGGACTTTCCTTCATTTACAAATTATGGCAGTTGGATTCCAGGATATTCCCAAACAATTATGCTTAGCTATTTACGAGCAGGGTCTCAACGTGTCATAAATGATAAATCACAGAGTGTTTGTGCAGGGTGTCCTAACTTGAGTGATGTGAGTAGTTAATTCTCATTGTGGAGCCTGAGGTGGCATGAACAGATAAGCAATTAGTGTGTCCGGAACATCTTATCTATAACACCCAATTTCATTATGGTTAACATAAGAATTTAACTCTTGAGCTCCAGCCAACCTCTAGTACTTTGGTTCAGGCTGATTTTACAGTATTGGGGCCTACAAGAAAAGGGTAACAATTAAACATAAACCATGTAAAAATTGGGAGGACAGTGAAGAGAGAAGGGTTTACCGCAGTAGTTGCAGGTGCCATGGTTATGGAGGACCTTATAAAAACTTCGACAGGTAGCCAGAGAAAAAGCAAGGTGGAAAAAAGTGTTGAAACCTACAGCATAAATAGGAGAATAAGAAACTGAGATGAGTGATACTGAAGGGGCGACAGGGTTGAATGTCTGTGGGCATATTTAGAATTAGTCATTGAAATGGAGAAAAAGCTAGCAAGGATTGCCTGATGAGTGGCAGCAATGGTGATTCTTGGTTCCAGGTATGGCATTATTAGTATTACTGTCGCACCTACAAGTCCCAACAGATAGGGTGCCCACTGAGCCAGCACTGTTAGGAAAAAAATAGTGGAAGCAATGGAATGGATCACAATGAGACAGAGTCTCTTTTTCCTCCAAGGGCATGACTGATTATGGTTCTACTGGAGCAACAAAAATGTTGACTAGTAGGAAAAGATTTGTGAACTCAGGAGACAGAATTTTCTTAAGATGTAGCCAAAAACTATGAAATTCACTGCTAGAAAATATGTGAAGATTAATACAGGGCAAATAATGGATTTTTTTTGGTTTGCTAGAAATTCCAAAATAATAATTTTAAAAAATTCAGGTGAAAAAATATTTTTTTTTGCAAAATTAGCAATTGGAAAAACAGAAAATAATTTTATTTCAGTAGAACGAAACATTTTAGTTGATCCTCAATGAATCATTTCATTTTGATTTTGAGCATTTTTAATGTTTTTTTAAAAATAAAATTAAAGGCAATTTTTACATGAAAAGTCATTTAAAATAAAAAAAATCTGAATGTTCCATTTTGAAGATGTCAAAATTACGTTTCAACTTTATTCAGCCTTTTCCTCCCCCAGGTTTTCTTTTTCTCCCAATTGAAACAATTCAGCAAAATAGCCATGAATTTGCTAAATCTGTCATTGTCATCAAATTTTCATTTCTTCCCAAAAATATCAATGGAAAAATTTCTCCCAGCCTAGTGAAGAATCCTCTCCATTTTCAGAACTAATTGTAAAATTCATTTCTTCAACTTAGCTTTCCCATGTGAACTTTTTTCAGTAAAACAAAGAATTGAAATCCTTATAATCAAAACAACCATATTATTGCTAGGTACAAGAAGAAAGAGAGTTAATTCTATTATTAAAAATATTCAACTTGCTCAGATTCTATGGAGGTGAGTATTGCAGAAGAACCTAGACAGAAAAATAGAGAAAAATTGTAAAATTATATGGGCTAATATTTCTACTTCCCCAATATCCAGTGTCATACAGTACCAACAAATGTCACAACCTAACAAGAATTCTTTTAAAATAACAGTCACAAAGCATTCAAATAACCTACTAATCTGCATTTAGCTGTGTGAGAACATTTTAAAAATAGCATACAAGAAATTAGACAAGGAAGGGATTTCTTAAGAGATTATGCAAATAATATCAACCACTAGGTCAGCACATCTCAAGGTATTGGAATTAGGAGGGGAATTGTTTCTCAGGCTCAGGAAAAGAGATCCCATGGAGTTAAACTGGTCTATAGAGATTCAGCAGCTATATCATTTTTGAGTTTGCTTTGAAAAGCATTGTGATAAACTGTGATACTGAGCCAGCAAGGGTTAAACAACCAGCAAGCTAAGTGACCCAAAATCAACCTTTAAGGAAATATTAGAGAAGGATTGAAATGTAAACAGGGTCATTTCTTGTAGATAGTTATCAAAGCCATTTTAATTAGACTAAATTCTTTGAAATGTAAACCTATACTGATAGAGTGTTAAAAATAGGTATTTGTCTGTGTTTACCTATATCTTGTTAGAAGATCAACAATGTGATACAATTCGCTTGTAGATGCTAAACTTCAGTTCCTATCTGTAATGTCTATTTCTATATTCAATTGATTCAAGATCAAAAAGGAATATTAACATTTAGATGAAACTTGAATGTAATAATATCATTGTCTATATGTCTCTTTGAAGTTTGTAGTTTATGTAGGTTTATGTAGGTTTATGTAGTTTATGTAGTTTATGTAGGTTTATGAACTGTTTGAATGGTTAATTACCATATGCTACTGAATGCAGTTATTTACTGGTGTGTGCCTAGAAAACAGAGATTTACTTCAAAGTAACAATGTATATTACTTATCTTCATCCAAGGAATGTGTGCTGTGTTGTCTGCTGTTAAGAGACTATCATAGCCTGCTAGAAAACTATAAAAGAACTCTAGGGCCTGATCCTATTTATCCAGCTGTGCTTAAAATTTGTCAGGGGAAATTCAAATTGCAAGACTGAGGTCTCCATTTTGACTCTAGATAACCCCTGCAAATTCTCATGGAAAAAATTGAACAAGTTCTGCACATGGACTGTCTATTGGACTATAACCTATGGAACTAATTATTGAAGGTCTTTTACAAATCATCCACTCACCATCTCTGCTGTGAAACTGACCTAAGAACTTTATTCATATAATAATCTTTTGACCATAATAACTCTCTTTTCTTTTTTAATAAATCTTAATTAGTTAATAAGAATTGGCTGTAAGCATGTATCTGGTAAGATCTGAAACATTCATCAATCTGGTGGATAATGTGTCCGATCTCTTGATATTGGTAGAATTTTATATATGGTGAATAAGATTTGATGTAATCCTCACCATATTAGACTTGTCTGTCTGCGGGGGGGAAACAAAGGCTAGTTTGCTTAAAGGGAACTGTATTTTAGCTTCTTGGTAACCAATAAGATATTACAGAAGCTGTTTTATTACTGGCCGGGAGAATCTAATTATTAGAATAAACCACAAGTTTTAGGGATTGTCCGTCCTATTTTTTTGCAATTTGCCCTATTGAACATTCTCACTGTTGTCCCTCCAGAGACCACGCTCACATAAATATATAACAAAAGATCAGTCTGGCTCTTTTTCAGAATTTCTGAAAAGTCTGCTTCCATATGTATCTAAGGACTTTTCTACACTGCCCTGCAGCTTAATCCTCTTCCAACAGGATTACATTAATGTAAACTAGGAACCTTTTAGTTCCCATCTGCAATGTCCACACGGGGAAGTTACAGTGCAACACTTAGGCACACACTGCAATTCACACCCTTCTAGTATGATCTTTGGTGAAGTGTAGACATAGCCTAAGATTTATAGACAACATGGAAAATGTAATAGACTATTCCCATTAACAGTGGCCGCACAAACCTAGGTTGTGAGCCAACATAACCCATTGAAATTCATATATACTATAACATACAGCACAGTATTTTTTAAACATACTATACAGTACTGGGTACTTCTCGTCCTTATTAAAACATTTCCTACGCTGTGTCTTCTTATTATTCATGCCATACATGCTAGTGTTTATTTTTTCCCCTCTTATCTGCTGACAAAAATTCTTCAAAGACAGACTTTTACCTACTAGAAGTTTAATAGCAGCTAAATAACAGGGTATGTATTTAGTAAAGTTGTGTTGTCTGGCTCCTTTGTCCCAGAAGGAATCCTAGTCTTTTTATTCTTTTAATTTGTGCTTGCTACAGTAGTTTATAATATAACACCTTTACTTTGTTTTTTAGTATTCTAGTTCTAGTCTTGGGTTTTTATATAAGGGGTTACCATGGTGCTAGTTTGAATAGAGATTGAAGCTTCTTACCCTTTGATGTTTCAAATGCATTGGCATTCATTTTTTATTCACTGTTTTGTGAAATAATATGGTAAGCTAGAGAATGGTTAGCCATTGCTTAAACATGGTAGATTCTCTTATTGTATTTTAATGCTGTGCTAGAGAATTGAACACCAATAAATTGGCAGAATTTCAGGGATTTATTTATCATTTTCTTCATTATCTATTTTCTTTTGCTTTGGCCTGACTGGTCGTGGATTTGAGGGAGAGCAGTTGCCTATGGTTTTGTAGTGGGTTTTAGTATCAAGTACTAAATTTTTGGTCATAATGAATAGTGAACTGAACTGGTCAGCTATTCTTCTCTGGCTTTCACTAACCAGGAAAAGCAAGGGTGTGTTTTACAAGTGGTGTTTTGAACAGTCTTCAGGAATTCTAGTGATTCATTACATGTGGGGTAGAATTTGCTCAGGAGGGAGGATGATTTTCTGGTCTACTTTAGAATGGTCTGTTACCATTAGCATAGCTTAGTTATAAGGTGACACTTCCTTACAAATATGTCCCTTAATCTCTATCACAAAGAAAAAAAGTTTGTGTTTGTGAGCAGTAAAGTATTAGAATGCAGTCTGTTTCCTACAAAAATAATTTAACTTTTTCAGATTCTTTTTGATGAATTGTATCATTAATCTATTGTAGAGACAAAAAAAGGAATAATCATCATTTGAATACAAAGCTTCTGGTAGTGCTAACAGCATGTCTTTTTGGTCTTCATACTTTTTTTTTCCTTTAGGTATCACAGATATAAACCATCTGGTATGCCAGATGCTTGCATTTCTTTGTACATATACAGAGAGTGTATGGGGGTGGAAAGGCTCCAAAATCATAGACAATATTATTCTTTTTTGCTTTTCATCATCATCATCATAATCTTCATAGCATTTTAATATATGATGTCGCTTCTGTGTTTTGTGTCCTGGAAGATCTGTTGAGATGGTGTATTGTGGGTTTTTTTTAAATTTTTTTTTCCTGGTAAGATATCAGTGTTTTTAGTGGCTCAGAAATCTGGAATATAGCTTATTATGATTTTGTTGTTCATAAACTCCAATTTTATGAGTGTGTTCCCTTTTTATGCTAAGTGCTGTCTTACATTTTATTATAGTATTTATCAACCTGTCTGTGCTCAGCCAGGTTTACTTTCTCAGTACAAAACAATTCATACTTGCTCCCAGTTATGATGGAGGACATATTAGGTTTTAACTGAGATTGAGTTAATTCAGCTGTCTAAGATTTGCCCTGTTTTAAGTATATAGTTCATGCTTAAAAGCCTATAGAGCAATAACTTAATTACCTGAAAGTAACCATCATGATAATCATGAGCTACATATTAGCCTTTTGCTCACAGGGGGTAGCTGCTCACATGAGTAATTCCACTGACTTCAGTGAGGCCCCCATGTGTTTAATCCATAGCTTGCAGTGGACCATAACAAGCACACCAGTTCAAATTCCTATTCTCTCAAATACTCTCTATAAAGCCAGCTCCCCTTTCAGTAGAGTAATGGTATTTAACATGATCTTTCAGGGTCAGGCAGAAGCAAAAGATTAGTGACTTTAGACTTTGTACCCATAACTTCACAAACAATTTCTCTGTTCCTTGGATTACCATTAGATATTTTTACTTTAGACTAATAGATCATGCTAGAGAATCTCTGAGAGTTATTATATGCAGGCATCACAAATTATAGTTATAAAGAAGAGTTGACAAAATGTTCTTACATTAAATTAGTTGATAATTTAATCCCAGGATGCCTCAACTTCCAATAGATTACACTCTTCCTTTCCTGGCTGCTCCTAATGCAAGGAGAAGGCCTCACTATGAGACAATTATTTACAAAAGGTAGAACTGTTCACAAATTTGAGAGGTAGAAATTGCATACTATGGAGCTAGGACTCCTTAGGCCATTACTAGATTATTTTTCAACATATTGTAATATTTATATTTCAATAATTATTCTGGTGGTGATGGTCATGAAGCTGAAGGTTATGGCGAGGATAATGGCCTTGTAAAAGGTCTACCAGTAATCACCTTGTATAACATGGCATACCTACTTAATACTATGGGGTCAAATATTTAAATAAGATCACAAAATCTCTCCAGCTTCTCTTCCTAATACTACAGATGGGGTAACTATCCTCATAAAGTAGTGGTGTAATAATTTAGATGGAATTTATGGGCTACAAAGAGTCAAAAGTATTAATAGAAACCAGTCCCTATCCAACGTTAAGGAAGTTTTAAACAAGATTCTGGATTTGGTATACAGAGATCTCAGCTTACTCTATACCATGGTGAACACACTATGGGTTTCTTTTTTTTTAAACACTTCAGTAAAGATAGACAAGAGAAAAAGAAAAAAAGGTGAAAGCATGTGAAATATAAAGTATTAAATAATGCTTTCATTTTATCAACATTTCTGGTTCCCTTTCCCTTTAGCTGCAGAGAAAAAAAACCTTGTTTGACAGTCTTTTAGATAACTCTCCTTTCTGAGAAGATAGCTGAGATGGACTGGAATTCATGTTATTGCTGCTGCTGTTAAAATTTGATCCTGTTTCCTAAAATGACAAAACAAGACTGAAAAAAGTATAGCAAAGATAGAAATTGCAGCTTCTGTCTCTGGTGTTGACTTTTCTTTGTAACCTCACTGCTGCAAAAATGGAGGTTCAATATAAAGTCTTATCAGCAACTCTGAAACCTGGCAGAGTTGAGGAAGCATCAAGTTGCTGTGTATGACATTGTTTGTAGCTGAATCTTTAGTTACAAGCTCAAAGCAGTGGTGCAAATTATGTACTCTTGGCCAACCAGATGCTGATTAAACATAAAGCAAAAGGAGAAAGATGGTAAAAAGAAAAATAAAATGGGGAAGAAAAAAAGACATACCAGCAGCTTGGGGAAGTCCCAAATCTCAGGTGGTGGTGAGGATTCAGCCAGAGTCGGTAAAGATGAAAAAGTTGTCTCGGTCTCTTTCCCTGGCCTGGTCTGGTCAGGATATCTTTCCCGATCAAGATAATGAAGACCCAGAGTCCCAAGACACTGGTGGATGGCAGCCATGATGGTGAAAGCTACTTCTGGTAGCCAATATTTCTTCCCAAAAGTCTTTTTTTAAGGACCCCCAAAAAGGGAGTAATGGGTGGAATAGAGAATCCTTTCATTATGTTGTCTACCAGTTAGGCCTAATTTCTAACATGCCAATTTAATTTAATTCACTGATTTTTTATCACACTTTTCTTCTTTACCAGACATGATCTTAACACAGTCATTGAATTGTTTGGACTAGTTCAGTTGTTTCACTTTTCCTATTAACATTTGTTGTTGTAAGCTACTTTGATACCTTACAAAGTTTTACTTACTTTTTACAGAATAATTTGTAGGCTGAATTATCACAACAGTCATTGGGCAAATTTAACCCTTTTTCCTATTTGCAAATGGTCCATTGCAAATAGTCTGCAAGTGTTTTTGTCTGAAATTATTTGATCAATCTTTTCTTAAGAAAATTTGAGAAAAGCAATTGTCAAAATTGTTTAGAATAGTTAGCAGCTCCAATTAAAAAATCAGACTTGTTTTGACTGAAAGAATGGTCATATGTGAAATGTCTCTTCTCTGCTTGTGGGTCCGATCCAA
Source organism: Mesoclemmys tuberculata (assembly GCA_007922155.1). Lineage (NCBI taxonomy): Eukaryota > Metazoa > Chordata > Testudines > Chelidae > Mesoclemmys > Mesoclemmys tuberculata. Next base: position 58,175,485 of record ML675604.1, on the reverse strand, counting down.
AATGCATTGAATTCAGTGGGAGTCTTTCCAATGACTTCAATGTGCTTTGGGGTCAGGCCCATGTAAATTTAAATCTGACTTCTGAGGTGAATACTCATTATTGAGAATTTCAAATGTACTTTCCATGACTACTTTAATACATTTGCTTAAAAGTCCCTTTTTAAGCAACCATTACTACCACTTAATTTTATTAAAATATTTGCTAAAATATACAATAATGGGCATGAATACAAATAAGGCAAATATAGTGACTTGATATTTTCATAAAAATAATTCTGAAAAACTAGTAAAAGGAAAATAGACACATTTAAGCCTTGATAAACCTTCATGAATATGAAGTTCTTTTAAAAATATCTTCTCATTTTATTTCTCATTTTTTTCTGCATATATCACATGTACAGTGAAATCCATAGAATTCTAGGACTGGAAGGAACCTCGAGAGGTCCTCTAGTCCAGTCCGCTGCACTCAAGGCACAACTAAATATTATCCAAACTATCCCTGATAAGTGTTTGCCTAACCTGCTCCTAAAAATCCACAATGATGGAAATTCCACAAACTCCCTAGACAATGTATTCCAGTGCTTAACTGCCCTGATGGTTAGGAAGATTTTCCTAATGTCAAATCTAAACCGCTCTTGCTACAAATTAAGCTCATTGCTTCTTGTCCTATCTTCAGAGGTTAATGAGAACAATTATTCTCCCTCTTCCTTGTAACAACTTTTAGGTACTTGAAAACTGTTACCATGTCTCCCCCATCAGTCTTCTCTTCTACATACTAAACAAACCCAATTTTTTAAATCTTCCCTCATATGTCATGTTTTCTAGACCTTTAATAATTTTTTTTACTCTTCTCTTGACTTCCTCCAATTTGTCCACCTGTTTCCTGAAATGTGGTACCCAGAACGGGACAAAATACTCCAGCTTGCTGCTATTAAAATTTAGTAGAGAAAAGGCCAAATTAGATGGGTAGCAAGACACCCGGGTCCTTTTACGAGGATTCTGAGATTGATGGGAAAGAACACCCCAGGCTGAATCAATTAATAGCTTTATTGATGTAACGCAAACAAACAAGACAATTGACAGTACTTCTTACAATCAAACACTTAGACAATTAGCACTTACACTCATTCATTATCATTTATGCACTTATTCATTACTATTTATGGTACCTTATTTATTACTTATCCTTATTCTCCTTATCCTAAAAACATTAGCAATTGCCTAGAGGAGACGTGATCCGCAACTCTCAATTAAATCCCCCCTGAGTCCCTGACTCCTGAACTATCCGGATACTATACTCAAGGGCAGACTCTGCCTCAGCCTCTGGTCTGGATCCTTGCTTCAAAACCTTTGTCCTTGACAGGTGGTCACTGGAATCTGGAGCTCGCAAGCCTCTTAGGGTTGGTGTCCTCTCGATAGACTCAAGAGTAGACACCCACCTCTTGAGCTGGGCTGCAGCCCACTGAACCCCTGTCTGCTCTGAGCATTTATTTACTTTTCAGAGCACTCTCTTGTAGTTTAGCTTTTCTTATCACCCTGTGGTCGAACACTTTCACGTGGGTTTTGGCAATCCTGCAGAAGTCTGCCTAAGTGCATCCGGTGTTCTGTGGGTGCTCACCTCCAGCAGATGGACAGCAGGTGAGCGCGTTTCTGTGGTTGAGCGTATTTCTGCGATTCCGTCTTGCTCAATTGGTTAGCTCAGTCGTTGCTCTGTTGTAAATTACCTATGTAATTTGTTCAATCTCTGAATTTTGCCAGACCTTGCATTTTATCAGGCCTGCTGTCCAATTTCAATTATACCATGTCCAGTTGAAGCCTAATCAGTGCTGAGTGGAGTGGAAGAAAAAAATTTCTTGTGCCTTATGTAGCTTGATCTATAGATTATAGATTAAGAATCTTGAGTAATCACTTCAAAGGTTGACAGGTTCTTGTCCCAAGATTAGGCCCAGCATTATTCAAATTATTATATAGTTGTAAACAGTGATGTGCACAGACACAACACTCACACTGTAAGGAACTCTTCTATAATTACAAAAAGTTTATTGATATATATAGCACAGTCACAAACACATCAAGCCAGCACAGTAAATAGAGATACTATAGAATGTACATTTGCACATCAATATACTCACACCATCCCTTGTAGAACAACCTGAAATGTTAGTCATTATCTTCTTCATCACTATCACCTTCCCTCTCATCACCAAGAGCCATTATTTTTGCCCCTTCCAAGGGCTACATCTCCTCTCCTATTGCGCCAAGGCTGGGATGTAACTTTTATAATATGGTGCGCTGATTCCACTATGTTTGATGTATATTTAGTGGGGGATTTCCTTCTCCCATAGATTAGTATATCAGTGATCTCAACTTTTTATCATATTCATCAAGTTGTTACTATGGTCCTCTTGTAGTTAGGTATCTGCGGATGTAGCTCATGTGCCTGTTATGTACATGAATTTGTTCTCATGACACTCTTATGATTGGATCACGTATCTGTGGTTAGAAATTCTTCTTAAACACTCTTATTTTCAGCTTCCCAGCTGGGATTTTCTGGTGGATCATTAATCTGTTCAAAGTTTATCTGTTCAAAGTTCATAGGCCTCAAGCATATGCTAACTTGCTGAAATTAATGTCTTACAGTATACAGGACTGTAGGTTCTTTGCATTACTGCTGAATATAATAGAAAGCAGTGAATATAATCAAGGCAAGCTAACCCTATTGGCTACACTTGCTTCCAACACTTCTACTAATACATCCCAGAATGATGTTTGGTTTTTTTGATAGTGTTACACTGTTGACTCACATTTAGTTTGAAATCCACTATAACACCCAGATCCCTTTCTATAGTACTCTTTCCTAGGCAGTCATTTCCCATTTTGTGTGCAAAATGTGTGCAAATGATTATTCCTTCCTAAGTGAAATATTTTACATTCGTCCTTATTGAATTTCATCCTGTTTACTTCAGACTGTTTCTCCAGTTTGTCCAGAGCATTTTGAATTTTAATCTTTTTCTCCACATAAAAAATTCTGCAGTGTAATTGAGTAGCCGCATATTACATCTTTAACACATTTTATTTTAAGGAATGGAATATACAGTAAGTCATACTTTAAAAAATGCCATAATGAACCAAATCTTGCTATCTTTACACTGACAAAATTCCCATTAAGGTCAGGAGGAGTTCTATTTGTCTAGGAACTGTAATCACCTGACCACCTGAATATCTCTGGGTATCTGCTAAAGAAGAAACCTTGATTTTTATTTATTTATTGTACAGAGGCACTAAGCACAACGGAAGTATTAATTAACGTGAGCAATCAAATATTTTTTCTGGAAAAGAAACCCACAACAAATAAAATAAATAATAGCTGTAGTTGTTTGTTTTGCTTGCATTCTATAGCAATGGTCAGTTGTGCTCGTTAAAAGATATTACTTATCCATAACTCACAACACATATCTAGTGTTTATATCTCAGGCAAATGTGCAGAAAACCCTGCTGACATTTATCAGGAATGGTTGGGCCTCTGCAAGAAGACTTTGCTTGGTTAATTTCCTGTTTTCATATACACTCAACTGAGCTGACATTCAAGTTTAATGACAACAACCACAGCTAACTCTCTGTAGGTTAAATTTATGATCACCTTTTTTTGCTTCATTGAACAAAATTCCAAAGCAGCAACATTTTAAGTAATGTTATAAAAAAATCTCAAAACAATTTTATAAAAGTCAAGTTAGATATCTTCACTTGGGGTGGAGAGATAGAAGAAAATGACAATGACTACATTTGCACGTCTCTGTTGGCTTACTTTATGACTGACTATTAAATATTGTCCATATGCTATTAATAATTTAGACATTTGGGACCTAGATTACCAAGTTGGTAGCCTGTTATATCAAGGAAAGTTTTCTATGGAGATAATTAATAGTGATAAAATGCTAGCAATTCTGACTCAGGGAGAAAAGTTTGTGGTCGAGTCATGAATCATATGTCATTTTAAACCATATCTGTGAGTTAATTTGCCTTGGGAAACTCTAAAAGTTTATTTTTTTATGAGAGTGGGTTTGGTTAAGAATTAATGACAGCAATTTTCACAATAGCTGCAAAACCCCTGAAGATAACAGTTAAAGTCACCGCAATGGAAAAAAAATGGAAAGGTTTGCTAAAATAAGACCTCTCTACTCATTTATACTGACAGGAATTGCTGGAGTTTGGTTTCCAGCACATCTCCTCTGTCATGTTAATATAAAGTTGTTTTTAATGAAAGACCAGGGCTCTGACATAATGGATTTATATTTTCTATAGATGGATGCCCAAAAGCTTTTAAAGTTTTTAATCAATTTATTTCTGGAACAGAAAGATATTCCATATCACCTGTGCAAAAGGAAAAACATAGTTTACCTTTTAAGTCTGGTAAACTATCCACCTTAAAGCATTGCACAGGGTTTAGAGTAAGTTGCATTCTTGCCAGAAATATCAGCACTACAAATGTTAAATCATTTAAGCAATCCAGCAGTAACCACTATTGTGTTGAAATGCTACTTATTTTGTGTTGTAATTTTTTGTTGCAAGTAAAGCCAGTAACACCACTTATTATTAAGGTGACCCGATATTTCATATGATAAGATCTTGCTTTCAGTTGCTTATAACTTTGCCAAAATTGAACAGTTTGTGCTGAAATTTTCCATGCTGGGTGTCTGCTTGAGGCTAAATATTTTGAAAAATTTCAGGAAAATATTTCAGCCATTTCCAGTAATAAAGCTAGAGAAAAATATGTTGTTTTGCCTTTGTTAAATTCTGGGCACCCAAAATCAGTTTGGGCACCCAAAATCAGTAAATTTTTAAAAAAAATCTATGTGCCTCCATTTTCCATCTGTAAAATGGGGCTAATACTACCCCCTCATCTCACAGAGGTTTTGCAGCTAAATTTATTAATATTTGTGAAGCTTTAAGATTCTATAGTGATGAGTACCATAGAAAGAGCCCACAAAGAAATTAGTAATTCTGTCTTCAGAGCAGGATTTGGATAGTGCTCAGTAAATAAACCAGGAGGCAACACACTGAACAACAAGAAAATAAAATATCGAGTATCTGTTTTTTAAGTAAGCACATCTTACTTCCTCTGCACTAAATGAGGCAGGGAAACTGTGCAAAAATATTTGATAATGTAATTAAGACTATCAGAATGCACATGCATAAGGAGACTAAATAAAGGTTGCACAGGAAGCCTTCGTTGTGGCATATCCTAGCTTTTGGGTGCTAGAATTTGTAACCTTACAAATGTTCTTTAAACACAAATTTTTAAGTGAAATTTTACACAGGATGCACTGCAGGGAGAAAGGTATTCTAGTATTTTTATCAGCAGATTTCAAATTCTCACTTTGTTTTTACCTGTGAAAAATTGGGGTAATACCATTTTTCTTATGTTAATCATCTTAACTTTTGCATATACCTTGATTTAATTAATGAATAAGAAGACTACCTCTACAATTGAAATATATAAAGGATATGTTATGGAGTCTATTATAGGTTATTATCTCTTCCTCTCAGTTGTGCCATACAATCTTTCTTCTCCTGGGAAGCACCTAGTTATTTCAATATTCTTCTACTGACAGGCATTGTTCTGTTAAAGATTTCAGTTTCAAGGTAGTTGAAATATCTTTAAGTGATAGAAGCTATCTTCGTATTGAAGTACCGCCCTAGTAAGAAATCTCAATAATTCTGATAACTTCTTTTGATGGATAAAAATCTTTGTCAGTGTCTGGACATGCTAGAAATATATTATAGGAAGAGATATTCTGGGGTTCTCTCATGTATAAGTTGGTTGCAAGTGTTAAATCTGTGGGAAACCTTGCTCACTCTCTCCTTCTGCATTCTCTACTCTTTGTTCTCACTCCCACACAGAGAAGCTACTAGGATTACTAGGCCTTTAAGTTCTGGAAATCTGGGCAATTTTGAACCAATAAAGAGATGATTAAATTCCAAAATTGACAGGGCTTTGGGAAGAATGCTGCTAAATAGCATCGATATCATATCCATGAGAAGAGATGTAGTCTTTCAAGTAGGCAGGACCCAGGCTATTTAGGACTTATAAAAACAAAACAACCTCCTTAAATCCCACCTGGAAACCCATTGACATGCAGTGCTGATCAAAGGGAACTGCTGCCTTGTGCTTCCAGAGAGGAAGTATGCTGAGCAAGCAGGCTGCCACATTCTGCACTGGCTTTCATTTTCAGCTTAATTTAAGGCACAGTCATTTGTAGACACTGTTGCGATAGTCCTGACAAGACAAAGGATGATCATAGAGTAGCAAATTCTGCCTTTGAAAGAAATTATCACAATTAACATTGGTCCCAAAAAAAAAAAAAATTCAGCTGAACAGAATTCAGCTGGTCAGAAAATCCTGTTTCAACAAAATGAAAATATTTCAAGAGACTATTTCAATTTTGAAGACATTTTCAATGGAAAAAATTCAAAATAAAACATTTATACTTAGTTTTTTCATTTATATAATGTTGAAATATTTCATTTTGCTAAGGTAAAATATTTTTAGTTTGATTTTCTTATTTCATTCGGTTATCAAAAGGAAACATTTAAATAGTTCCAAAATGAATTTTTTTAGAATTTCCCTTTTGTGGAAATACGTCATATTTCCAGAAAAAAGTTCATACTGTCAAATCTGTTTCTCACAAGCTTGAGTCACAATATCCTAGCAACATGGAAGTGTAAAATTACCTTCCTTTACACTGCAGCTACGTGATTATTTAACAGCAACTAGAGATCCAACAGCACCCACAGACTGTCAACTCTTAACAAACGTTGGGGACATATCCTCAATTAAAGAGGCATATATAAGCCTCACAATATCTTCTGGTGACTTCCTTGACTTACCACTGTCATTTCATGCTTATCCAGATTGCGCTACAGCTAGTTCACACACATTCAGATGCTGGCTAATTCATTTCACAACATTGGCTAGGCCAGAGGAGAAGGAGGTTAAGGAGCTTCATGTCATCAACATAGTGAAAACACCATTAGCCCATACTTCCTCCTAATGACCCCATCAAACCATGACACAGGAGAGACATGACGGAATTTGTTAAACACCACAGTAATTGCCCAGTTGTTCCTATTAGGAGAAGAAACTGATGGTATGGGTCATATATTACTTTGGTGCAATCTTTTTTGTGTACCTGTTTCTCTGAACATAATAGACACAAACAACAGCAGTCTCCTTGCTGTTCTATTACGTACGTACAAAAGAAAAACTCTATCTTGGCTTCTATCTAGAGTCATGCTCATGACTGCTTCTGTTGCTTTCTGCCTCTCACAGACAGACATACTAAGGAGCAACCTATCAACCCCTAGTCCCTGCATTTACAACCAGCCCCAGGGAAAGCCTTCAGCCCAAAAGGCTTAACTCTATTTTGCTTCACTATATGTTTCAGTGCCTTCGGCAGGATCCCACTCTTCCATCAGCTGTTTTACTCCTCAAAGGGGCTTCATTGCTTCTTCGATTTAGTCTGTGGGCTGGTCTACTCTCTGATGTTAGTTCAGCTTTACTACATCACTCAGCACTATGAAAATTAGGTAATTGAGTAAATTAGGTAAATGAGACTACCTAAGCCCCATTGTAGACACAGCTAGACTGATAAAGAAGTTATCTGTCAACCTAGCTACTGACTCTCAGAGTACGGTTATCCAACTGTGCAACTCACTGCCATCTTGCAACACACCATCTCACACTGTCTCATACTCCTGAAGAGCACCTGTCGCAGATAAGAAGGCGAAAAAAACAACTCGATGACGTTTAATGAGCTAATGAATGCCTCCGCAGCTGCTGACACAGAGCTAAGAGTGTGGAAGATTTCTTACCTGACAAGCTGAACGTGGACATAGACAATAGGAAGGCAGCACAAGTATGAGTGTTCAACACAAGACGAGATGCTGCATATAATGCATGATCAGTCAGACATGCTGAGGCATGTGGTTGAGCTTCAGGAAGCTCACTGGCAAGACAGACTCTCTCTGCAGCTGCTGCAAAACTTGAGATAACACACTCTTTCCTAGCCCCCACTTCCAAGCAGACTAGGAGGAGGTTGAGCTGCACTCCTTGCCAGTTGAGAGAAGCAGAAAGAGGCAACGGTCCCTTTAAGACACAGGTGTCAAACTCAAGGCCCGCGGGCCAAATCCAGCCCGCGGGCTTGTGTTATCCGGCCCACGGTCCGAATCCGGCCCGCCGGCTTGTGGCATCCGGGCCGGCAGGAAAAGTGCGCGAGATCTCGTGGCAGCGCATGCTACTGTGAGATCTCATCTCAGAAAGGAAAAGGCTGTCTCTGAGTCTCCTACCCTGCTGCCGAATTCACGCCTGCAGGGAGATTTCACGGCGGAGAGTGGAGCCTGCGAGCACCGATGAGTCCCTGCTCCGAGTCCCACTCTCCTACTCTGCTGCCGAATTTCACCCCGTGGGGAGATTTCTCGGCGGAGAGTAGGAGAGTAGAGTATGTGAAGTGGAATAGAGCATGAGCTGTTTTAGCGTATGTGTTTTAGTGTACTGTTTTAGGTGTTTAGGTGCTTAGGTTTTACGGTATGCGTGGCTCCCTTGAACTTAATTTAATTAAAATGTGGCCCGCCATACGAAGTGAGTTTGACACCCCTGCTTTAAGAAGTGGGAATGTGTGATTCTTTCATGTGTGCACAGCCAAAAAGGGGTCTGTATCGCCTCTCAGGCCCTACACAATATATGTGGAACATTCAATTATCTTCCTTTTTCCCCGTCTCCAAAGGATCACAAATAAAAAAAAAGTACTGCTTCACAATTCATTAGTTTTTTTATTGATAAGAAGGGAATAAAGGGAGCTGGAACTGTGGGTGAGGGGGAAGAGATGGAACTGGATGGGGGGGGATGGGTACATGATGTGAAGTGAAAGCACAGCATAGATAAGCGATGCACATTTCTGTTGTGTCTTGTTGCAAAAGCAGTTTTTCAGTGGTTCCCTGAGGTGCAGCGTTCCACGATTGGCTGTAAGTGTTGCGGTACCATCTGTCTGCTCCAAATTTTTGGCCAGCCTATCTGCCTCCACAGCCCAACCCAATGGGAACTTCTCCCCCTTTGTCTCACAGACATTATGGAGCACACAGCAGGCAGAGATAACTAGTGGGATGTTTTTTCACTGAGGTCTAACCTAGTGAGCAGACTGTGCCAGTGTGCCTTGAAATGTCCAAATGCACATTCCACCACCATTCTGCACTTGCTGAGCCTATTATTAAAATGTTCCTTTTTACTGTTTGGGTGCCTGGTGTAGGGTGTCATTTGCCAAGGGAACAAGGCGTAGGCAGGATCCCCCAGGATCGCTATTGGCATTTCAATATCACCAATATTTATTTTTTTGTCAGGGAAGAAACTGCCCACCTGCATCTTTTTTAATAGACCTGAGTTCCTAAAGATGCACATGGCATGCCCCTCCCCTCACCACCCCACACTGCTGTCAGTGAAGCGTCCCCTGTGATCCACAAGGGCCTACAACATCATTGAGAAGTATCTCTTTTGATTTATGTACTCTGTGGCAAGGGTGGTTCGGGGCTAAGACAGAGATGTGTGTGCCATCTATTACCTCCACACACACACACAATTTGGGAACCCCATTGCAGAAATGCCTTCCACTATGTCTTTCACGTTTCCCAAAGTCACTACCCTTCTTAGCAGAAGTCTATTAATGGCTCTGCACACCTGTATCATAGCTGCTCCCACTGTGGTTTTACTGACTCCAAATTGATTCCCAACTGAACAGTAGCAGTCTGGCATTGCTAGCTTTCAAAGAGCGATGGCCACTCTCTTCTCTGCTGTCAGAGCTGGTCTCAAGCAAGTATTCACGTGTTTCAGGACTGGGGCGAGCTCTCCGCAAAGTTCAAATAAAGTGGCCTTTCACATTCAAAATTTCTGTAGCCACCGCTTATCATTCCACACCTTCGTAATGATATGATCCCACCAGTCACAGCTTGTTTCCTGGGACCAGAAGTGATGTTCCACCAACTGCAGATGGTACACGATAGCCTGCAGCAAATTGTTTAGTTCTATGGCTTGTAACAAGGTGGCCTCAGTAGAGTCACAATTTTCAGCTCTGCTGCTCCTGTCTCGCCCCTGAAAATACTGCAGAATAAGTCATGAGGTGTTTGTGATGCTCACAGTAATAGTGCAGAGCTGAGCAGCTTCCATTTCTCTCAGGCAATGGCATGCACATAGCAGCAAGTGAAGGGTTTGAAAAAATGGCTTAAAAAGGCAATCACCTGTTTGTTTGGACTAGAACAAGAGGGGACGGGGAGAGAGTACATTTCATCATGGGAGGACGACAACCTTCACAAAAGCCTCTGCGGCTAGTTGCTCTGTAGAATATCTGCCCACAGTGCACTGCTTTGATTATCAACCCAGGCATGGCTAGTGGGGATGCAATCCCCTGATGCGATGAGCGTGGTATGATCATATTATTGTGACTTCTAAAATCTGGAGTGTGAAAGTTTATTTAAAATAAATCAACTTCACTCCACAGTTTAGACATACCCTAAGACTTCTGCTGACGTAGATATGTCTATTATAGTTGTATTATTTTTCCACAGTCCTAACTCATATTGCTGTGGCAGCAAAACATAAGTGTAGCCCACACTTGTAGATTCCTTTTGTGAGGATTATATCGATGTGGGAGACTATTTGCCATATTTTAGTTATACCCTTGTGAAGATTGGGTTTTTTAATTTTCTTCAGAACTCTTTTTTAAATGGGATGGAAACAGATCGAAGGGACAGTTGCCTACTTGTCTTTTCCTTGTCAATCTCAGGATCTAAAGCTCTTTGAATTCTAAATCATGTCAAGTGGACAGCAAATTATTCTGAGGCCTCTGGCAGTAAATGGAAATGCAATCAAGGAAGTAAAATGAGAACTTCTATATCAAGTCAAATGCATGATTTCACCATTTTTGTGTTCCTTTGGATATAGCTGTAATTTATGTGAACAGACTCAGTAAACCCAACAGCCGAGGAAGATTCCAAAGGGGAAAAAAAAACCTGTTTCTGAACTAAGTGAAGTACACTTCACCCAACTAATCAGGGTCACTGTGGGAGAACTGCAGAGGATTAGGGAGGTAAAGTCGACCTCACAACTTGGGGCCAACTGGAGTAGTTATTTCATACCATTGTGTTGGCATTACTGGATGTATGTAAACAAGTTTCCCTGACTTCATGCTTTACCTGCTTCTGTCTCAGGACACCTGAGTCACCTTATCACCACACTTCCCTGAGAGAGCCTACCCAGGGCTAACATGGGCAGAGTTTCTTTGGTGTAAAGGGATGAAGGTCTACTCACCCCACAATTGCCTCACACAGTCCCATTGCAGAGCTAAAAACTGACACAGATAGCCTTGTGTTACTTCACAGTGTGAACTCCTTCTCGACTGAGGCTAGTTTAACTCAAAATGTTTTATTAGCATTTAAATTAAAAACAAAAAATAAACAATTTTTTCCTTGTGATAAGACAGAGGGAAAAGTCTAAGGGAAGGCAGTCTTAGATGGCACAAAATGTATGCCTGCAGGTAGAGAAAATGGGGTTAATATTTAGGCCAATTTGTACCCAGTCATGAGCTCATGATGTAAAAGGCAGACCAGGAGGACAAGGAGGGCAAGGAAAAATGGTCAGAGTTACCTGGAGTACTTTTCTGAGGGCTAACATATGACTGATTTCTTGAGCAATGTAGAAGGAGTGAGGATGAAATCCTGGTTTAACTGAACTCAGTGAGAGGTTTCCCATTAACTTCAATGGGACCAGCATTTTACCTTGTATCCTTAGATGTGTTGGCTTGGGTTACTAGGAGAGCAATATGTGTAGAGGAGCAATGTAGAAAGAGTCACAGAGACAGGATGTGGAATGGAGAGATGAAAGGGCATCAAGGCTGGTTCTGATGGCAGAGCAGAAAACACTGGACAACAAATTTTTTCTAAAGTGTTGCTTCTTCAGAAATTTTTTTTGATTATGATAGACCACTTGAAGCTGAACACAAATATAATTTTAGACTACTTTTATCACGTAGGAATTTAGAGAAACAAAAAATTGACTTATTGAATGTAATGCGTTTAATCGCAGTGCTGATGCTTTGTGATAGTTCAACTGAGCTAAAAATATTTTGTTGATGATTTTCATTTGTACTCAGTGTCTGAGGCTTCTCATTTAAGTGTCCAACAACAATTGGCCAGCATTGATGGATTCCAGTTGCCCTGATACCATTTTACCATGATTGCAAGGTCCTGGTGAAACCTTTCACCATGCTTGTCGCTGACTGCACCAAGATTTGCAGGGAAGAAGTCTAAATGCAAATGCAGAAAATAAATCTTTAGTGACATGTTGCACTCCATGGTTTTGTATGCTTGAAGCATGTTGTCAACCAGCTGCACGTAGTTTGGTGTTCTAAAGGTTGCCAAGAAAATTTTCAACAACATCCTTGAATGCCTTCCATACGATTTTCTCCAGCCCTACTAGAAGTTCTTCAAACTGCCTGTCATTGATGACCTGTTTGATTTGTGGACGAACAAAAAACATCTTCCTTAATCTTGGCATCAGTTATTCTGGGAAACATCTGTCTCAAATATCAAAATCCTTCACCTTCCTTGTTCATCGCTTTCACAAAATTTTTCATCAGTCCGAGTTTTATGTGAAGAGGAGGCAAAAATATCTTTGTCGGGTCTACAAGTGGTTTATGTGGCACACTTTTCTGCCCTGGAACCAACTGCTTACAGAGTGGCCAGTCCTTTTTAATGTAAAAAGGCTCTTTTTAATGTCCTTTTTAACGTAATGAGACTCTTTAGCATGGCTGTCCCATTTGCAAATGAAACAACAGTACTTGGTGTATCCGAGCTAAATTTCTAGTAGCAGCGCCACTACTTTCAGATCACCACAGATGTTCCAGTTGTAGTTGTTGTACTGTTTGTGTTTCAACAAAACTTCCATATTTCCATAGGTTTCTTTCATGTGTACTGCATAGCCGATTGGTATTGAACAGTGGACATTGTCGTCATGTAACAACACAGCTTTCAGGCTTAACACTGATGAATCAATAAAAAGATGCCATTGTTGTGGGTCTTGCTGGCAACCCAAAGCAGTGAATAGCCCATCAATGTCAGTGCAGAAACAAGGATTATTAACCTGAACAATGAATTGTGTCAAATCTACTTGGCAGCTGCAAAAGACAGAAATGTTCGTGCCTGGTGACAGCAGACCCCATCCTTACAGTCTTGAACCCAGTAATTCTGCTTTTGCCTTTGACAAACCCAAGTCCGTGACCAGGTCATTTACCTCAGATTGAGTTATCAGATGAGGCTCACTCAATGTAAGTGGTTCAAAATCTGGATCAGCGTCATTTTCCATTCTTGGCTCGTGCATCATGGCATCTTCATCTGCCTCCTATAGGCTCCATGTCTCTGGTGGCTTCTGTACTGGAAGACTGTCATCATGCAACACAGGTATCATGGCTGAAGGGAGATAGGGGTATTCAATGGATTTCTTGTTTTTAGCAGAGAACCCAGACACATTGGTCAGACAGAAGTAACAGTCTGTCACATGGTCCTTCTGCTCCCGCAATGTCATCGGGACAGCGAACGGCATTGACTTCCGAGTACCTCTGAGCCAAGCTCTAAGATTGACAGCTCATGTTGCACAACAAATGTGAGGAGCCCGGGCTTTGTCCTAATCACCAGTTTTACAGCCAAAGTAGAGCTCATACGCTTTCTTAATATGTGCAGTCATGCTCCGTCTTTGAGGTTTAAGCGTATATTTGCCACAAATGTAACAGAACATATTGCAGTTGTTGCAACATTGGCGAGACATTTTGCTCCTCCTGAGAATCCACGAATCCTCCTGAGAATACAATTTCTTTATTATTGTGAGTACACACAATATGCTATGCGCATAGAGCATTTGCATCAACATGAATACAAACTGATATAAATGTAATACATAGAATGGTGCAAAATGCTTTTATAGTCTTTCTAAAACCTGTCCTGCCAGCATCTGCCCTGCCTAAGCCTTAGCATTCCCAATGCATGTTGTGTGGCCTGCACTAGGTGCAGTGTCACTGCATGCCCAGGCATGCTTTGACACAAGATAGAAAACTTTTCAGCTTACATTGTGGGCAACATTTTAATACACAAATTATGAATTGAAACAACAAATATAGGCAATTTCAAAAAAGGGTACGTAATAGGGAAATTTCATGGTGATTATCGTAATCAGCAGCCCCAAATCCATAAGATACACCCAAAAGTATTCAGGAAGCAAAATCTTTGTTGTCCAGTGAAAGCAAGAAATATGAGACAAGATCAGAGATTTAGACTGGAGAGTTGTATTTGCCTCTGAAGAGAAGCAGAAGATGTTGGGGTTTTTTTAAATTTGAGGCAGATTAATTTAGCATTAAAAAGACTCAGACTATTCCTGTGTAGCATGTGCACTTAATGTTCATCTGTGCTCAGCATTTTATAAACTAACTTAGAGAGAGTTAAATTTTCATCTTGCATTGGACTGTGATGGTCCCATGTCACTGTTTCAATTCACCTGCTGAACTTAATCAGCCATTAAGTAATCAATCTTTAAAGTCTTGCAAGGGACATATGTGCACAAATCAAGTTGTTTATTAACATCATATCTTAACAAAATGTGTGTTCAGGCTGTAGCCCTTATGCCTGCTGCTTTGAAAATAGGCTCCTTGGGGCTGTACCCAAAGCTAATTCACTGAGTGCACTTAACATATTCTAATATATTTCACTTGATGCTGCATTTATATCATGCATGAAAAGCTTTGCACTGCAGTACACACACACACACACACACACACACTTGTAAAATGCAACTACCTCACTGCAAATAGATTTGAAAACAACTGCAGGGATAAAAACTTGCCATGGTTCATTAGAGATGTAAATATGTTATAACCATTGTGATTTAGGCACCTAATAGTGAGGGTGTAAATGAGTATCATGTATAAATAAGGTACTGTGGTTTATTATTAAGAGATATTTTACTCACCCATGCCTCTCATTCTTTGGCAATCTCCCAGTCTACACCTCCCCCATGGTCTTTCCATTCAACTGTTTCCAAAGACTCTCTCCCTTCCATTACTGTCATTCTCTTCCTGGACCTTCTATTCACTCCTCTTCTTCCATTGTCACCACTCTTTCTCTCTCTCCTTATTAACCTCCCTGCCCCTTTTTTATCTTTTTTTCATTTCAAAGGGCTTTCCAATTTTAACTTAGATAAATGGAGTACAAGAAATAACTAGAGGATACTGCAACTAGTGAGAGGACATTGTTTAGAAATAGAAGTCAAATGGAAGGCTTTGAAAGTGACCAGAATAAGAGTGTATACATATACATATGCTGGTAGTATATGCTTTTTAAATGTATATATAATTTATATATATATAAATTTGACTGCTAAATTGCTTAGTCTTGCCAAATACTTAGAGTAAATTTAGTTAGAGAATTTTGTAAAGCATGACATATGGTATATGACATTGTGCCTGTCCTATTATGACAAATGTGATTCATTTTTCATATAAACCTTTGACATAATTTCCTCATGTAATTTACATATGCATTTTATATTAAACTAGTTACCCTCCAGCAAATTCTGTATGTGTAGCACTGTATAATTTTATTAGCAATGGAAGCACTAAGATACTCAAACATAACACTTCTACACTTCATATGTCTTGTAGCAGGCCGTACTAGCATAACTTAGAGACCTTACCATTTTCTTTGTAATATAAGCTTTATTCTAAGGGGTTTAGCTCTGCTTTTTTTTTTTTACACAGTGGAACCTCAGTCATGTAAGAATGGAGATTGTGGTGAGACCAGAGAAGATCAGATATATTTCCATGAATTTGAAAAATAATGTACATATAATAAATGTTTATATCAGATGTTTCACAGGATTCCTTATAGGTTATTGGTAACCATAAACTAGATAGTGTTGTGATGGGCAGAACTAAAGAACATCTATTTTATTAAGCTAAGTAAAAACAAAATAAGCCAAGATTTAGCTAAACATTAAGAAGGGAAAGCATAAATTTATGATAATTTTCTCTCCAAATTATCTGTTTTTTCTTCCACTTCATCACACCTATCCATGGATTGCTGCTAAAAGTATCTGAGACAAGTGAAAACTGAAATGAAGAAAATGAACAGTATTCCTAAAAGATCAGGATTGAATTTTGAGTAGTGAACAAATTAAAAGGCAGTGTCCACACAAGAATAAATACAGCATGTTAAACCTGAGCCATATGCCTATTTTCAGCTGTTTTAAATTACCAGTGTGCAATTAAAGGTGTTGATTAAGATTTTTCAATTCTTACACACCGGCGTACACTAGTGTTTGTGCAATGTAATAAACTCTGCAGTTGAGAATGACTGATCTTCCTCCAGACACACAGAGTTCTTTCTCCAGTCTGAGATTTAAGAATCAACTGGGTCTTAATTCTCTTGGAATTATAATAATTGAAGATCTCAGGCGCTCAGACACTGCATGATACAAGCATTCGCATAGCTAGCACAACCTGTATGGTCCCAGTTTTTCAAGAGTTACATCCGCTCCTGCTGCTTTTGAAAGCCTGTGGTTGAGGTCAATAATCCTCCATGTTCCAGAATACTCTCAGCCTGAAATCATGCATGCTTTATAAAGAACAAAAAAGCAAATCAAATCAATAATAAGCAGATGACTAACTGGCTTTCAAACAATACCCTTGAATGTTTTCAGTTTAGGACAAATTCAAGAAGGAATTTTTTCATGCTTTAAGGTCTTGATCCCAAACCCACTGATATCAAAGAAAGAGGGCTTTGGAACAGATCCTAAGACCCTGAATCAGCAAAATTCTGAAGCACATAATTAACATAAAGCATGAGCCTTCAATGGTACTTACACAGATGCCTAAGTACTTTTGTGGTAAGGGTAAGAGGGCTAAGGGGGAAGACAGAGAGACCAGAAAGGGGCACAGGGACAAACAACCCTATAAACATGACAATACTTTTAAACAGATAAGAAAAACTGCTATGATAATGAGGAAGTCCAACCCAAGCCATTTTAGGTTAATGTAACTTCAAAATTATTTGAATTGGATCAGCAACTCTTAGGGTTGAAAAATGATGGTGTAAACACCGAAGCAGTTCAGTTACTGTGTCATGCTGCATCACAAGTGGCTAAAAATTCTTGAGTGACCATCCTTGCCATAAATAGTGCAGGGCCAGAGGATAAAGCATTGGCACTACTAGCATTTAAGCCTGCTATGGTTTCTTTTTTGCTCTCTTCACTTTCCCCTCTTTCAACCACCTCTCTTCAGCCTCTTTGGCTACCTGGAACAGCACAGCTCACCAGTGTGGCCAGTTACTAGCTGCACCTTTCCAACCTGTCACATAGATGTTGAAAGTTCTCAAGTCCCTCTTGTAATTGTCGTGTAACCCTGGCATAGTTCCACCCAGTGGTTTTGGAGGGTTCACAAGTTCTCCATACTGAAGACCTTTTAGAATGCATCCATTGTCCATATGAGGCAGTAGGCTGGTGGCACGGTCCAGCCAGTGGCGTCGTGACCCTTCCTCAGGCTGAGACTCCGAGAAAGACCACAGCACCCTTGTTGAGGGGAATAAATTTCTTGGTTATGAGTCTTTAGCCCTGGCCCCTAGGCAGTCTATATCCCCCTGGCCCTCACGTACGGCAGGACTGGCAATGGGTCTGCAGCTCCCCGGCCTTCCAACCTGCAGGGTGGACCTATAGTCTATTTCCCCCTGCCCTCAGACTGGGCAGGGCATGAAACGGAGTCTTTAGCCCCTGGCTCGCAAGCAGGGCTTGAAATCAGTCTGGTGCCTCAGGCCCTCAAACAGGGTGGGCAGGCAAAGCAGTCTATAGCCCTCGGTCTTCCAATAGGTGGGGTTGGTAGGCAGTCTGATGCCTCCGGCCCTCAAACAGGGCACAGCAGGCTATTGCCCCCAGCTGGACAGTCCGATGGGGCTGGATATTTTCAGTGCCCTCTGGTCAGGAGTGTAGAGGACAGCAAGCACTTCCTGGTTGGTTAGGGAAGTGGGAGGGGGACACAGGCCCACCTGTCTCCCAGCCCAGGGCTCTATCAGTGGCAAAGCCTATGCCACTGTGTCAGCGGGGCTCCAGCCTCAACACACTGATATACCAGCTGGTGGGGCAGCTGTGCCAAACAGTCTCAAGGCCTGTGTCTGGCCTGGGCTGCTGCCTCTAGGGAGCCACATCTGCCTCCAGCAGCAGCTTCTCCCAGACTGAGCTGCTGGGCCTGTCTTTTAGGCTTCCTCCCCTGGCCCTGGCTCCACCCCTCTGCTTCTGGGTGGCTGGGCTTGCAAGGCTGGGTTCTGTCCAGCAGGGGCAGAGCGATCCTTCCTCAGGCCCAGGCTTCAAGGAAGGCCACAACACCCTGTTATAGAGGCAAATGACCAAGGTAAAGGAGATGTCTGTGTTTGAGAGTGGTGATTAGACTTGGCAGCTTTGCTTTCTCAGGTATTTTGGTGCCAGGAACTTTGTTTTCTCAGTTGACATTTAAAATACAGTGAAGACAACAGGTATGAAAGATGTTTAGCCTTCTCTAATGCCTGCTGTATGTGGTCTAGTTCTCATCATCATACAGCAGCATGCAAAGCCAGCCAAATGGAGCCCCGGGTGAGGAGTGTCTTTGGTGCACCCCCCATCCCTCATTTGTTAAACTTTTGAATACCTTATTTTATATTGCATTTGTAACCCATTTCATGATATTGATGCATGATTCGCATGCATGATTTATCCCTGTTATATAAGATGATAAATTTGCACACTAGAATCTGTAAATCAGTATTCATGCCACATATAAGTAAATAAAAAATAATTTCCTCTAAGCTTATAGAAACTTTTTAATTTTAAGAATAACTGAAATGTACTAACATCAAAAAATTGAACTGTGCACCCACATTGGGTGGACTAGTATTAAATAATGCTACAATAGGTGACAGCCTTAGAATGTTAACTCTAGTCCTTTAGTTTAAAAGGTCATTTTTCTTGTCTTTGCCCTTGCAAACTGAAGTGCAGAATCAGAGATCCAAAGACTGAAACATTTTACTTCAAACATTCTATTTTCCCTTTTGTCATTATCAACCAAAACAGCACCCTGAACCTGGTTCCCCCACAAGCCCGGCACCCCAGGTGGTCATCTGGGTCTAAATCCAGCCTGGCAGCATGCTGAAAATGCATGTCTGCTAGACCTATATCCTAGGGCTTAGTGTTAGTTTCCTGATATGCCACACATGCTTGGTCAGTTGGGTGAATGTGGTGGCTGCCTTTCCAATGAGAGAATTAAGTTTGTCATTTAGACATAAGTTATCTGCTATAGCTGATCCAAGATACCAGACTTGTACACAACCTCTAACCTTGCATTAACTATTGAAAGCTCTGGTGAAGCCAACACAGCTTGTGCCATAATTGTCTTCTTTAGGCTGATGGTTAGTCCAAATTCATGACAAGCTAGCACAAAGCTATTGCAAGGCTGGAGAAGCTCCTCTTCACTACATATGATAAGTACTGCATCACCACCAAATATAAGTTATCTTATCAGCAGGTGTTTAATTTTGCTTTTTACTCTTAATCATGCATGTTGATAGCACATCTATGGCACTGAAGTCACCCTGTTCTCTGGATGTCCAAATTCATCAAGAACTTGAAGTCTTAAGAATGACTCTTGTGAATGCATTCCCAGCAACACTAAAAAGAATAGTTCCTCTGTAGTTGTTTAATCTGTCTGATTTCCTTTGTTTTTATACAACATGATGATGTTGGCATCCTTCATGTCTTGCGCTACTCCTCCTTTGCTGCAGCAGCCAAGCAAGATATCATGCAGGCTTTTAAGCACAACCTGTTTAAGCATAACCTGATTCAGTACTTCAGCTGGAATTCCATCTCTTCCTGACGTCTTTCCTAATGCTTTGAAAGTGATTGCCTTTTCAAACTCATTTATAGATGATTGAATATTGAATACTTCTATTGTTTGAAACCTGTGTTTCACATTTAGGGCTGCTTCAGAAATAGTAGTTTCATGCGAACAGAGTCTGCAATATTGTTCCATTCAGCTAAAACAAAATTCACTAAATTGTTAGTGAAATTCACTAAATTGTTCCATTCACTAAAACAAAATAAGGCTTTCATTAAAATGTTCCATTATATCAAACAATGGTTGCCCATGCATTTATACCACAAAAGACGAAGAACGATGTCTCCAATTTTCTATGAATTTCAGGGAAGCTATGTCATCCTCCCTGAATGCTGATGCAGCATGGAACATACTGAGAATAAAAATTCATATAGCTGCAACCTTAATTTTTTGTAAAAAAAAAAAGCCCTCTACAAGATGGAGGGAGGTACACTTAGAGACCAGAAAGAGGACAAGGGGCAAGCAGTCCCATCACTGGGACAATACTTCACAATAGCTGTGTCACAGAACAGCAATAAAGTATGACCTTAAAAAACCGTAATACACTTTGAAGCACTTCCTAGATTCAGTAAAAACATTTAAGATCTATTATGTTAACTCACTAACATTAATATATGCTGTTTTAATGCAGACCTTTCGAGAAATTTATAGTATGCAGAGTATTTTCTCTTTAAAAAGGTTATTCCACAGCTTTACTATGTTCTTCTATACAGAGAATATATGGAAAACCTCCAAAGGTCATCATACTCATGTCCACACTGAAACACAGTATGAAGAGGTGATCAAATGGTTTATTAGATTCATTTAATAGTAAATTGACCATCTTCCCACTTTGATTTCTATATAACTAAAATAACAAGCAGAAGACTGCATTAAAAGCTTTGGGAAAAAATATTGTAACTAATGGATGGCATGAGTTACAGGAATTTATCTGAGGCTCACTCTTAGTCCTAGACTTTGGTACTAATATAAAACAGAGGAGATTATTTCTTCCACCATGAAATAATTTGCAGAAAGTAGGCATATTTTCCATTGTGACAGTTTTTTAATCACTCTATCAGCATACACACCAGGAAAATATTTTTATGCTTCTTATATCTCCTAGAGCTGTACAAAAGCACCAAAGTTTTTCAGAAAAAAACAGTTTTTCAACTATACAATTTCTCCAAAGTCTCAGAAACAAAGAGACATACTGATTGGTGGAAAATACAAATGCAAAACTGAGTTACGATTTTTAGAGTCATTCTGTTCCTTTGTGTCCTACCTGATGAGTTCACAGCTTCCTGAATATACTAGAAAGATGTCATGCAACATTCTTCTGGTTCTTCCCAGGACAGAGTGGTATTTTGGTGCATCACAGAATCCATTAACTAATGGTACAGCCTTTAGCTTCAAAAGATTTCCTTGAGGAAAGTATTTTTATTCCATGTATGTTTGAATCCTGATTTCCTGTCTCTTTTCCTTGATTTAAAAAAAAAATCAAACCTTCTTAATACTGCTGTCTCATTGACTAGTCTCAATTATAATAAAACAAAATAAATCTCCAGACAGAAATGCACTTAGAATGGCTGATTTACTGTGGTTTCAAGCACACGGTCTTCTTAACACATTTTAGATATGATGATAAAATAAATCCCTGTGAGGGGAACCTCTTAAAAGATCTGCTCTGATGCATTCTAGTTCTAGACACTTCCATACATTTCTTGGAGGGCAGGGACAGGGGGCTTATCAGGAAAGAGACACTATTGGTTTGATCCTTTGGTTGTAAGTAGTCTACTCCTTACTAACATTAGATGTACATTAGAAGAATTACGACCAGGACTACCCCCAATTTGGATTACGTAGCTCTTACATTGTGGAACACTTATATTATGCAGAGCAAATAGTAATTTTGAGAAATTCCAAACTACACATTTGATATGATATTTGGAGTACACAGTATATTTAGTGAGCTAAAATGGTTCAAGAGAAGGATATTGCTCTTGGAGCACTTATATACAGCCATGGGCTTCTAAAGAGGGGTGTGTATGAAGCCGTGAAGAAAAGCAATTCTATTCTCAGTAGGCTACCACAGTATTTTCAGAAGTTTCTAATTGAAGACATGCTTCATTAACCTTGGCCATAAAAGAAGTCATATTTGGTCATGATTATGTCTGTAAATGACCTCATAAAATGTATTCTGGAAAAAACCCCAACTACAACACAGTTTGCAGGTTATTTGAGAACCATTTTTAAAATTTGTAAAGTTATGTTTCCTGTTTGTAATATCTACTAAATGGCTAGAGCAGTTAAAGTCCATTAAATTCACTAAATTTAATTTTTTATTGCATATTTATTATCTATATAAGGAATACAAGTTTTTCATAATATAAAAGAGAAAGGTAGCAAGACTCTCAAACCCAATCTGTACTGCAATGATTAGACAGTGCATAATTCATCATTCTTTCTAAGTATGTAATGTGGATCCTTCTGAGTATTACAATGAGTTTATAAAAAAAAAAGGTATACAGATTTAGGGAAAATATCCAAACCAAATGATTTGTTATAAAACAATTGAATTTCACAATATGATTAACAACAGCTCACATACTGTTTAATTTTGTAATTTGCAAATTTAATGTTTGGTGAGCACAACTATATTTAGAACACTCTTTAAACCCAAGACTGATCTTTATCATTTTCATATTAAAAGCTCTGGGCCACATCCTGGCTCCTGTTAAGGCTTCTTCACACCATTCTAGTAGTATAAAATAGACTCAATCCCATGTTAAATATCAATGTGGAGTTCTCCTAACATACAGGATATGGGTTGACAGCTCTGAGTGGCATACAGCCCTCATTTCTTGCTCTCCTCCACCTGCTCTTGACAACATGGACTAGGGGACTGGTTAAGAAAGAGGAGGCACGACTAAAGAACTGTTGTGCTCCAGTGATCACTGGCTACCACAGTAGCCCTTTAGGGGAACAACAATAGCCTTGAGGCTATTCTAAATTGATCCTCAGGACTAGTCTGGTTAGAAAAGTAGCCCTCCTGACTTGCAAACATGGGGTGCACCAGGAACCAAACAGACATTACTTAGGAGATGGACTGCAATCCATTTTACTGAACATTACAAGGGGCTCATGCTCCCATGGATGACAAACCATTAACAATGATTGGAATTACATACAAGGACCAGAAGATGAATTCACATCTTAATGTCAGAATGGAACTCTCCCTATCAAGTCTTTTTTCTCCCTCCACTGCAAACTCCTTTCAAAAGACTACTCCTTCCATGTCTCTCTGAATATATCAGCCCACAAAGGGTAACTGTCCTCTCTCTAGATACCTGTAATGCAAATTTGGCCAGCCATTTAGGAGGAAGAATGCTCAACTGGGATGGCAAACGGCTCAGGATGGGATTGTGCCTCCTACTCAAAACTGTGGCTGAATGCCACAATCTAGTCCTTCGTCCAGAAAGTTTGCAGTAATATGGACATAAAGGTAGATTTCATACAGGTTATTAGCTGCAATAACATTCACATTTTCCAGATGCAAAGTCCCACAATGGAGCAATTCAGAGTACATGCTTTACTTAATTTCTCATCTCCACATAAGAGCAAAAAGCTCAAGAGATTGCTTACACTGCTCATTACTAGAGCTGGTTGGGAATTTTTCTATGTCATAATTTTCTGATGCAGGTAGATCAGGGAAGGGAAGCTGGTCTCTTACATACAAGGCAAGGGCACTAACCATGAGGCTACCGAGTCACTCTTTAGTATAATGAATATTTAAGTATTTCTACAAAGCAGAACAATTCCAACAAAGGAAAGGAAGATACTGACTCTGTAACTAGGTGGCTAGGATTGCCTAGGATATGGGAGATGCATGTTCAAATCCCTGCTCTGAATCTGATGAATGCTATAGCCTCTGGGTTACTCTCTATTCTGTGGTGAGATTCCTTTTTTCATGAAAAAGATCCAATGAGGATTTTTTTCCCCTTCTAAACTTCAGCATGTGGCAGGAAATGGAATTTTTGTTTTCTAGCCAGCCATACCCGTAAGGCAAGAGAGAGGCAATTTAACACTGAGGTGACTTGAAACAAAGCATTTCCGGTCAGTTCAACAAAAAATTAAACATTTTGATTTCAGGAATGACAGAAAGTTTTGTTTAATCAAAAAATGTCAAAACATTTTCACTTTTTTAAATCTAAACTCTGAATTTCTGTTCCATTCAAATTTCAGTTTGTCCCAGTTCATGATGAAAAGGAGTGTTGAAGTGTTGGAATTCTCCTCCTTCCCTCCAGGATAAAAATATCGAATTTTGCTCATCTATACTCATTACATTCTATTTCAAGCTTCAATCTGTTTGCTTCCTTGTGAAAAAATAAGTGGAAATTTAAATATTGTAAAAGATATGGTGAAACTCAAAGGTGTTAGTGATACTTGTATGGCATAAAGCAGTGTGTTGACAAAACCATCTGGAATGCTCATTGATAAAACCTAGACTGCCTATATCGATTTGGCTTCCTAATCAAATAGCCACACCTGTTTACCTGGTAACATATAAACATTTTTTACTCCACTTGTTAGTTAAAAGGCAAGCTAAGGTAGGTTAGCTGAACCATTTAGAAGATAGAATATATACAATTGGTTCCAATATTTTCTCTAAAAGTTGCTAGCATACTATAGTTTATACAATACGAGGGACCCATTTGTTCTATTATAGTACCATTCCTGGAGACCCATGAAGAAAAGAGCATTAGAGCTGTTGGTCAGAGAAATTAAGTGTGTGTTGTTTCTTTTGAGCTGTATTTTAACATGCTAGAAATCTTACAATTTGTTCCTTAAGGGAAAAAAAAAAACCTGGCTGAAGCCATTTAACCCATTCTCACTCATTTTTCGCTAATGAAGTTTATTTTTTCTTCCCCTAATGATACATTACAAGCATTTTGATACTGGAAGTGAAAAGAAATTGCAGCAAAAGCAAATGTTTAGAATCCTGTCTATAGTTATCATGATCAGGATCTAGAAATGGCCACAAATATGGTTCTACAACTAGATTTTGAAATTGGAGGTTGTTGGAATCGAAGTCTTTGTTGGGCTCCTAACATATTTAGGAAGCTACATGTAAAATTTGGATCTGGAGCTGATTTCCCATTGTTTGCATTCATGTGTGCACACACGCACACACACACACACACAACTACACAAAGATTTAGGAGTGATTGAACCTATCTGCCGCACAATAACACAGAAACTCAAGTTTTGAAATGCTGATTATTTTAAATGCTATGTTAAATCACTTATGTTTATAGCGTATGGATCACTAATGTAAATTAAACATGCCATCATAATTTAAAAGACTGAGAAAAACACATATAAATCAAGTTATAAAGCACACTTAAACAGGGAATAAAATATTACAAAACCTCACACAGGGACTGCACAATTTTTGGCCTGTCCACAATGGGACATTTTTAGAAATTATCATCTGAGATAAATGACAGTCAAATCCTTTTGGATTAAATATTTTGCCACAAACACAAATGTGCATCTGATAATATTAATCTTAGATCAGGAAATAATCTTAACAAATTTAGGTGGGATTAGACCAGAGAAGCATTTTACCAGTATGTGTTTGGCTGCTAGAACCAAAGACCATGAACAGCAAAACATTAAAATCAGCCCCAGCATCATGCCACTTGGCTATATAATGATTGTGGATGTGTCTACCTGTAGAGTTAAACTGCGCTGTTACCCAGATTTTAGTCTTAACCACTTTACTGTATGACTAAACTGTAGCTGGAACCCACCCGCCCACTTTGCAAGGAGATTGCAGACAAATACTGTCTGACTAAATGTGGCTGGAACCCACCCACCCACTTTGCCAGGAGATTGAAGACAAATATCACGTGAGTGCCGATAGTACTCCAACACCTTCCCACAATTCCTCCTGAAGAACAAACAAGTTCTCCTGTAATTGACACAATTGACTGGGAAAGAGTAAGAATGTCTCAGCACAAAGAATCATGGGACATGCCCCCATAACACATGAGAGTATGTGCAGAAACAGTGAAGACATAGTATTCAAGTGGGTCTGCTCACACCCAAGGTAGGGTAAATCCAGGTGGCCAGAGCCAGATGCCAGTCACCCTAGTTAACTGTGCAGAATAGATATACCTTGTGGCTAAATCATTGACTATGGAATTCTCTCCCACAGTTTCCTGTAGCACTCATCTTTACCTACTTGGAAAGTACTTTTATTCATAAGGTCCCAAAATCTGTAAACAGTCTAGATATCCACTTTCAAGATGTTTTTGCTCTTGGAATGAAATTAACTTCACACATATAAAGACCATATAATTGGGCTTTATGGAATGAAATTTACTTCACACATATAAAGCCCATATAATTGGGCTTTATGTAAGAGAAGTGCAGGGAACAGATGAAATCCACCAACCCTAACCAGTCTCCAGGATATGAAGCCCCCAGAACAGTGCCAGTGTCTGCCTTCCACCTTTCCTCCCATCCTGCTCAAGCCAGTCCCACACACACTTTGGTGCTACTAGTGCTGTACGTTAGAATGTGAATAAATACCCTTCTAGGCACGCCCCTGTTGAATCTCTAATTCAGTTGATGTAGGCTGGTTCAGAGAATGCATCTGAAGCATGCAAAAATGAAGCAGCATCTCTACAATTCTGCTTCCTATCGACATAGATTTGGTAGGTCAACAAGATAGTGAGGGGCTATGCTATTGAGAAGTGTGCCACTGTTTTGCATGGGCCTTCAGGAACACAGTCAATTTCCCCTTTAACATTTGTCTCAACGAGCCTTTCATGGATTATTACAAGTCAAATGTTTTCTGTTCTCAGTGTGTATTATGGAAAGCTTGGTTGGGTAATATCTTTTATTGGACCAGCTTCTATTGGTGAGACAGACAAGCTTTGAGCCACAGAAGTTGGTTCAATAAAAGATATTACCGCACCCACCTTGTCTCTCTAATCTCCTGGGACTGACACGGCGACAGCTACACTGCATACAAAAAGCTGGATTTCGAGCAGCACAATCTGAAGCAGGAACAAAGGGTTTCTGCTTGGAAGAAGCCAAGGAACATACTCAGACTGCATGAAAGTTGTTTTTGCATTAGCAAAATGCACACAATTAATGAATGTCTGACAATTGAAAGTCATACCCACATTTATGCAAACCTATTTGGCTCATCTGTGTCCAGCAGTAAGACTTTTCTTTATTTTCAAACATGAATGTTTTTTGAAGAAAGAGTAGTTAGGCCATAAAGAACTAGTTTAAACAAGCAAAGTTCAATAATTTAGCTCCCATGTTTTCTGCAGCATACTGGATTTTTTTTGTATATAAGACTTCCAGTTATTAAAATGGATTGACTTAAGGAAAGAAATAAAAATAATACCCTCTGTCTCTCTTAGCTTGCTTTATTAGTGATTTCAACAAGTTTGTCAGTTTATGGGCACTTTTCTTTCTTCATCTGATTACGGGTACCAACAGGCCAACATATGCAATTTAATGGTGCAATTTGCAGCTGTGATGAAAAACAGGATCCCTGCTGAAAATGTAAAGTGGGGGGTGTACCTATTTTCTCCTTCTATTACTTCATAAAATGGCTTCCCAGATGAGACAATGTAACAAGCGGCACAAACGAAACACTAGTGACGCATGACTTCCACCAACTGCTTGTGAATTGAAAGCAGATGTGGACAGTAGGAGGTTGGCCATCTCTAAATACAATGCAAATGAAAAAAAAAGTCTACTACTGGCAAAAAATAAAATTAAAAACAAACAAATAGTGACTCTCATTAGAATCCTTTCACTATCATTTAAAATAGTCAAAAATGACAACTAAGGATTACAGTGATCAATATTATAGATAATGTAAAGGAATGTTATCAAATGTCTAATCATTATAATGAAATGTACATTGTTTATGTATAGTAAAACACGCTAGTGTTATGGCATATTTTTAAGGTACAACGCTAGCCTATAAACACAAATTATTACAAATTAATATTAAATAGGACAACCTCAAATTTAATATCCTTGTAATTTCGTTTCCCAGTGTAAGTAATAATAATAAATATGATTTAGGAAATCACTGAAGCATATCCTTAAGTCCCAATAAGTTAAGCACATGCTTAAGTGCTGTGCTGAGCTGGGGCCAAAGTGAAAAGAATTGACCCTGCCTGAACGCATATCACTGGGGCATTCCACTAGTCATCACCTAATCCTCAGAATGAAATGTTACCATTTAAAGTTACCCTCTGTTACTGGAATTCAGATTAGTTGAAGTTCTCTGTCAATTACAACACATTTGACTCTTATTGCATATACTGACTTAATTTACTGGTGGTCTGTATTCTATTGTAACAAACTCTCCTGAAGTCTAGATATGCTAATGAATACTTATAGATTTCCCTCATCGATTCCTTTTACCACTCACAAAAACAATAAAAATACAGCAAAACCCATGATCTATAAGACATGATCTCCTTTACTGAAATCAATGCTAACTACTCTTAATTAAAGCCAAAACTTAGTGTTCCAGTATGCATCTGATTAGAATTTATAGTTGGTTTACTAAAGTGAAGTTTATAGGTCTTCTGGGACTATGTTCCTCAAGCTATTCTAGATCACTTTCTATACTCTCCATGACATCTGGAGCAAGGGAGGAACAACAGCAGAAAATAACAATTGGTCCTATTGCTCTGCATGTAGATTCTGGGGCTTTCTCCTCAACATGACAGAGCTGGGTGCTTCTGATTGGCTGAACCCCTAGGCAAAGAGGCAAAAATAGAGTTTTCTCTTTCCTGTGCTGCAGCCAGCAACTGAACAGCTGTGTCTCCTTCTAGTGCTAGAAGCCAATGACCAGCCTTCAGCTCTATTCTCCAAACATTGTCTCTGTCCATGCTCAATGCACACATCTGGGCAATATCAGCCATGGACAGGCTGTTGGGTCATGAAGCATATTGCGCTGACATGTCAATCTTGCCTTTAGCCTGATAACTGTTCATTATCCCAGCCCCCACTGCTGGACAGGGTCTGAATCACAAACCCAGCTTTTGTCTCCGGGCTGCTGGGAGCTACATTTCACAAACCCGAAAATGGCAAGGGAACTATTTTCCCAATATCAATTAAACCCTATTTTTTAGACCTCACCGTTCTAAATGTCTTCTCTGATTTTGCCCCAACCTTCCAGCACTCAGTAAAATTCTTCTCTGGACTAACATTTGTTATGTGAGTTTTGGAGTTAATTGGTTTGATTTCAGTGAAACTAGGGGAGAAGCGTGTATCAAAACTGGGCTAATGAGAAAAAGGTAGTTTCTTCCTTAACTAATGAGATATTAGACATTGAAAGTTCAACCTCACTTAGTGCAGGGGTGGGGATGGCAGGGTGTGCAGTGTAGTAGGCATGAGTTCACACATTGAACCATGAAGATAAACATAAATATTAAAGAAGCGCCTAAGTTGAAGAGCACCAGGGTGTAATCCTATGAGAATAGGGTATAATCCTATGGATAAAGTATTATGAAACCATATAATCAAAGATGTATCTTAATGGCTATACAAGAGAGGACTGAAGTAGGGCAAATTTAGCACCTCTTTCCTATTAACTCTTATTTTCAAACCAATCCAATTTCTCAGTAGCTCATAACTTTCTCCAATATATTTCATTTGGACTCTGACCAAAAGTGAAAATTTTGATACACTTTTACAGATACAATGTAACTACAATTGTACTTACACTGTAATTACCAAGGATTTATCCAAAAAAGTTCTAATTTTCATTTCCTGTATTATGAAATTCATGAAATAGAATGCAAATATTAAATTCCTGAAGTGAATGGAACTATTTGTTGAGAACAGAAATGCTCAGCATGAGTAGATTTGGGCCTTCAGATATAGTCTTTATACTTTTTTAAAAAATGAATGAGTTATAAATTGCATCAGTCAGCAATTATTTTCAGTCTTGCTTTCTTTTTAATTAGTAATTGTATTTTATCTTCCAGCAAACTGATTCCCATTAAAGTTTTGGAATGCCTTTTTTTTTAACCGAATAGAAAGCCCTCTAGAAATCAAAGAATCTCTTATCTCTATCATTATGGCTTATACACTTATCTTCATCGCACAGGAAATATGAAGTGCCCTTCACTCCATGTTCTCCCAAATGATTTGTAACAAGATGTTTATATTTCAATATATAAATGATGCAATGAATGAAGTGTATTTAAAGATTTTTCTACCTTTGCTTTTTGAGTTGCCTGCATGAACACACGTGGATATACTGTACAATTTATCAAAATGAGAGTCCTCTGGCACCTTAAAGACTAACAAATTTATTTGGGCATAAGCTTTCATGGGCAGAAATTTGTTAGTCCGTTTTTAGCAAAACAATGAGAATCCTGTGGCACCTTAATGACTAAGAAGGCTAACCCTCTGGAACCATACAATTTATGTCACCCACTCTCTCAAGTTAAAACCAGTAAGTTTCAATTAGCTAGACAGTTTTACAATATCCATTGCTAGGTATTTATAATGTTTGTTTGATTTGTTTCTAGGACAAATTCTCAGGTAGAGCTCTTTAAAGTGACACCTCTCTACATTTGAGTATCTACTTGCATTTCAGCTAGTAAACATAGGTTTATTTAAATTAAGGAAGGCAGTTGTGTTTTGAAGAGTCCTTAGGCTTGCTTTTCTGCTTAAAAAAAAAAAGATGCAAGGATGTTATTCAGTTACAATTGCATGACTTATGCAATCAGAATGCATTAATTAGGACTCCAGTGTTGCTTCGTCTATATGGGAATCACCTGAAGAGAATTCATTGTTTCTAATATTCTTGAACAAAATCACATCCTTATATTCCTTATATCCTTATACTGAAAGAAGTCAGTATATAGTTAAATAATTTAAACTTCATCCCAATGAATGACTTGATTTCATTATGCAACTAAAATTTCCAGGGGTATCAATGGGTACTTTGCTTACATAGAGGAAATCCAACACTTGGATGAAGTCAATTTAAGTTTTGACATTAACTTCACTGGGGCCAGGATTTGACTCTAGCTAACCAATAACCAAAAATAACCAAAAATACAGAAGTAGTAATGGTTACTTTTACATTCCTTGAAGATTCCTCCTCTGCTCCCATCCATATATAAGCATGGGGAGGCTACTAAAAAAGCAGAAATTAAAACAACTAGTTAATAATGTATTTTACATCCCAGGGATAATTGAGTTAACTGAATAACAATGCAAGCTGCAATTCAGTGAAAAATTACTTTATAAACCACATAAATAATGTAATAATGTAAAAGCTAATATTTCAGTTTTTCAAATAGTGGATTTTTGACAGGCAACAACCCTAAAGGTAGATTGTATGGCTATACGTTCTGATATTTATTATTAAACTTGTTCATCAAACGGTTTTCAATGCCTTCAAGAGGACTAGTTTTCATAAATATGGTGGGGTCTTCCTGCATTCCAATAAGGATTTTGGTCATGGCAACTTAAAGTACAGCTCAGATATAATAATCCCCATTTTGCAAAGGGTATTATATGTTGAAGGTTTTCCATTTTTTTGTGGTTCCACAATAATGTTCTGTGAGTTCTGAATGAAATAACATTGAAGATTTTATTCTAACTGCACAGAAAACCTTTATTTGTATGTAATTCATTGTGAAAGAAGCATCTAATGCAGATATGTAAAGGAACTGTGATTTTTCCTTGATGAAGATATGTCAGGAACAGTTTAGTTTTAGAACATCAGCTATCCTTCTAGGTTTTGCAGAATGAATCTGTTCACTGCTTGTAATGGAGTTGTATTTTAGTTAACCCAAGAGTAATTCTAAACTAATTTCATCACAATATTGCCTTAATTTTGAATTAGAGTAACAGCTGGATGCTGGAGTTTGCTTGGAAAGCAGAGTGACATGCTTCTTGTTATCTCAATGTTGCTTTTGCCAAATAAAATTGCACTTGGCATGCATACCATCACTAATAATAATGACTTAGCTTACACAGAAGTAACTAGATAGGACTAACCTGGTGACACTTTCAAACAAAATACTCAAATGATTTTCTGCTTGAATCTCTTCGATACAATCCATCTGTTTCATCCAAAATTTCTCTGGGCTTCCAGAAATCTTATTGTGTTTTTGGTTGGAATCTTATCCAGTACAGGATACTGTCTGACTTTCTCCTTTTCCTGAAAATGTAGACTATGGTTATGGACAAAAGTATTTTATATTCTTCCTTTTTCTTTCTGAAATTGGAATAATTATGCAAAACAAATAAATTCTTTTTCTGGAGGATGGCTTTTGGTTGGTACCATTTTCAGTATATGATTATTTTGATATCTTCTTTAGAAACAAAGTTATTATTTATAACTTTATAAAGTTATAGTTTATAACTAGAATTGTAGTCAGTTTGAATAGCTGAAATCCTCATGCCTATAGAAAATGATTGCAAGCATATTTCCAGAATTAGATGGAGTCATTACGTCCAGTGGTATCAGTATGAACATACTAGTTCAAAAGGAATACTGTAGAAGTTCATTAATAATTAAACACAGAGACGTGTTTCACAATTGTGGTGCTGATGTGTGGGGAACCAACTGCTTTCCCTTTTAATGTTGGACATTTGCCAAATACATGTTGTTTTAAATGCTCATGTAAAACATTCCAGAAATTTGGGACTCAGACTCCTTTGCATTTGCATTCAATATTGGAATCTGAGCTCTGGATGGTAGTCTCTACAAACACCACTAGTAAGTCAGATCTGCACTTACCTCCAAATAGTAAAGGTACTAATAATAAAGGTACTAATAATACAGAAGGACATTGATCAGCAGCAGTACATTTAAAGGAACAAGCTTCAGATTTTAAAAACAAACAGTAATAAAGACACGCTGAATTCACTTACTGGAAGGGGAGGAAGACATGTCAGAAGTTTGTAATAAGGTTATGATAAAAATTAGGAATCCAGATGATATTCATTTAACTCAACTGAACCTGCCACCTCTTGAGGTTGTGCATTGTCATTGTTTGTCTTACAGTAAAATCTAGGAACCCTATTGTACTAGTTGCTGCACAGACAAATATAGAATACAGTTTCTGGCCCATTCCATTTAAGAAAGGTGTGCCTCTAGGTATGGAGAAAAGCAACTATGTAAAAAGTGTATTTTTACACTCCACATATCTGGTCCCTATGCATTTCCCAAGTCTTATCTATTAAATTTAGTGACAGTAAGTTTTTCCTACTTTTTACGCCTTTTACCTCTGCCAACAGAGCCACCATAGCTATGCAAGAGTGAAAAAGATTCTATTCTGATTTGCTTATCAAAACAATTTTTAGGAAAACTCCAACATGGAGAACTTTCCACTCTAGTTATCCAAAAGTTGAACACCTCTTTTGCATCTATAGTACACTTCTTTGTGGTAGGAGTTAATCGAGACAATGCCAAAATTGAAAAAATACAATTGACTTTCAGAGCCAAAGTTGAGTTTAGGAATGAAGGATGAAATATCTTCCAAATTCAAACACAAGGCCAGGTTGCAAGGCTAGAGTCCTGGAATAGCAACTGTAGCCCCTCTGTACCAGTTGCTTAGGTAACTAAAGTAACAGGATCTTCAAAAGCACAAATCTGCAGACTTCTGTCCTTACCCATCAACTTTCTGCTTCAACTGGGACCTACAATATTGCCAACTCCACATTTAGAAATAATGAAACAATCATGAGATTGGTTTAACATAATAAGATATTAAGAAATAAGATCTTTTGATGTTTCTTCTCATTTTTGAGCCTTTAGAGTTTATGCTTTCAAGATTTTCTCTGCAATCGTGAGGACTACAGTAGAGCCATACTTAAAAAAATAATTAAAGCTGAAATTCTCACATAACTACATGATTCCAGGAGCTTGGGCTATAAAAAACATACCAAGAGATTTGTGGTTGCAAATTGGCAACCTGGGCCTCCCATCCCAGTCCCATCCAGATTTGTTGCAGGCAACCTTTTCACAACTATTATGAGGGTCACAGGCATATTCCATGTTTACACCATAAGAAGTCCCCCAGGCATCTCATGATTGAGACTCTGACTATTTGTGGTGGTAAGACATGGGGCCTCCCCCACAGGAGCTATCAGCCAGGGGAACAGTCACCATTACAGTCTCTTTGGGCTGGCCGGGCCTCCCTAATCCCTGTCCTCAGACAAACTGGTGTCTTTTGCAGTGGAGGGAGCACTCGGCTCTAACCCAGCAAAGAAAAGGGAGTGCCTGTCAAGCCACCACAGGCCTTTGGTAGGATAGCAGTTGTGAAGCACCCCCCCACCATCAGTCTTGTACTGAGGTAGTCTTCATGACAGCCCCTCAAGCAGCAGGTTTCAGAGTTAAGATGAATGGAGTAGATTCCATGTCTTATATCTATTCTTTCCAACTGTTAGCACTCTCAGGCAGATGTTGCTGCATCACATTCAGTTCTTGTTTTACAACTTTTCTCTACAGCCATGAAAGAGAGAATCTTATATTCTTTTAACAAAATCTTCTCTTCTGTTTTCAACACAGGACTCTAAGGCTGTGTCTGCAGTAAGAGCTACGGGTGTGATTCCCAGCTCGCATTAGCTCATCAAGCTAGCAGGCTAAAAATAGAAGGTAGCTGCAGTAGCATGGTCAGTGTCACAGGCTAGCCAACCTGAGTGCGTACTCACAGGGTCCAGGAATGTTCGTACTGGGGAGGGGACTAGTTTATGCTGCCGCTGCCTGGTCTACTGCAACTACACTACTATTTTTAGTGTGCTAGCTTGATGAGAGCTAGTGTAAATATATCTGTCTGACCTGGGAATCACAATCCTAGATCCAAGTGTGGACATAGCCTAAGAGCTTGAAGTGCATCTGCCTTAATGCAGCTATGGCTATCCCCCTGCACAGCAGAAATAAAGGGTCTAAAGTGTTGTAGAAGAACTTTCATGCAAATCTGATATGGAAGTAACTCAGATACAAACAAAGAGCCATACCATCCCTGATAGAAAGGCTCTTTGTATTTTACAACAAATCCACTGCTCATTTATTGTCCATTTAAAAAGGGTTTTTGATGAGTTATCTTGAAAGTTAGGATCTGGGTAGAGGGAAGATTTTTTTCTACTGCCATGTCCTGACACTTGTTCCCTATTTTTTATTGTCCAGAGCAGTAGATGGGAAGAGTATGAATATATCCAAATGTTTAAATGCCATTCCCACATATCTGCATATTTAAGGAGAGAGAGAGAATAGTGCTTGCTATTTATGGCAAAGGATTAATCTAAAAGATTCTCAAAGTTTCTCAAATGGGCAGAAAGGTACCTTTTTTAAAAAAAGTAAAAATGGATATATTGTATGATACATTATGTGCCTGAAAAAAATCATCACTGTCAATTCTTAGCATGATTCCCAAGTCATGTATTGCTCAATTGTCACTTTTACTTTTCCCAGATAGAAAAGTCTTCAGCCTGTGATCTTTAATAAAGGGAAATAGATACACAATTATTTTCATCATTAAATTAACTACTACATGAGTCCTGCAGTGTGTCTGTTCAACCTGTTGCTGTGTTATAAATTCCTATCAGGGCATACTAGGAATGAAATTCAGATAATCCTTTTGCACAATTGTTCTTTATTAGCAGCCTTATGGGCTTCCTGCAGACATTGATGGACTAGATCTTGATGATTACATTAAGAGACAGAACACCACAGAAATATCAGTAATAACCCTTCTCTGTGATTCATTTGACCTATATCAACATGTACTGATAATCTAGCATTTCTTGTTACTGTCTTGCACTATCTGCTATCTGCCGCTCTGTGTCCTTCAGGAAAAAAAAATCTCAGGCAATGAGGCAGAATATCTAGTAGGGTTGCTATGGTAATTTAATAAGAGGTAAAAATGAGTAATAAGACAGAATTTATCCAAATTGAAGTTGGGACACTTTACATTTAATTTATAGCCAATAAGACCCAATTTTATCACAGCACTTCACTTGCAATATTTACAGTAATAGGACTATAAAATTTAATCAGTAAATGCCCTTAAGACATGAGTTCTTGGAGGCAGCAAACATCATTATATCTATTGATATTTTATGAAAGTGATATCCTGTATATCCTTTCACTAAAAGTTATATTACATATAGATTAATTTTACAGTATTTCCTGGGAAAAAGCTCTAAAGGAATGCTGTAATTTAATAGATTTTGTCCCTGGTTTTAAATTCAAGTACTCAATTGCCTAAACAGAGGTTGAAGCAACCAAGCCATAAAAATAAGACTCTCCTTGTTGCTAACAGTCTAAAAAACAGTATCAAAGGTACTAAGCAATGGTCTGTAAAGACTACATCCCAAGAAATCAATGTAACCTGGAAAACAATGTTTCTGATTTTGTTTCCTGTTATTAGTTTCGGGCAAAGTAACATATTTTGTAAGCAAATATATTCTCTCTCACATACATGCACACAAAATGATCTTTTAAGAACCAAAATCTTAATATCAGAAACATCTCATTTTCCACAGGACTGTCTAGCATTATTTTGTAGAGCAGAAACACAAATTGTGATCATTCCATTTTCTTATGTCTCATGCCAGTTATTTGTGATTCAGTGCATATCAGTCTCAAAGATAAAGACATACTAAATAAAATGCATTAGGTTGCTGAGGGAGAAAAAAGTATTCTAAAAACACAGCATTTATGACAAAGTTAATGTAGCTTAGAATGAGGTAGACTTTTTTCTGACTTCTTTTCTTTTGAGTTCCTGAAAAGAAATGGGAAACTATAGGAGTCCTCTGAACCAAAGATGATCTTAAAAAGAGGAATGTGGAGAAAGTCAGCATTCTTCACAACCTAGAACAACCTGCTTTTTATCTTGTTTACACACAGGCAGTTAGTCAATCCTTATGATAGATCAAAACATTTCTCATGGGAAGCTTAAACATATAGGGGTACATTTTCAAAGTGGTGCATATATATCTGTGACCTCACACCCAGGCTTTAAATATGTTACCTTCTCTGCTTAGACTTGTCATAGTGGTGTACTATTGAGAAGGGTTGGTGAGGGTGCTGGGGTTTTTGGTTTGTTTAAATCTTGAAGACTTGGATGGTGAGCTGGGAGACGAAAGGCATTGAAATTGTAAAATATTTATACCAGGACAATTAAGGGTCTAAGTTAGATAGTACTCTAAAACTTGGATATTTTGCAAAAAATAGGCCTTTACTTCTGTCTACATGTATTGACATCATAAGGAATGTTATGTTTTGTATTAATACTGTAATACAGTACTTTAACCTGCTCCATACATATTCATTTCAACTATTGATTGTCCTCAGAGCCATGCAGATTAACGATTTTAGAATTTCATTGCCTAACTTTTTATCATTCCTGGCTGAGCGTCTTCCTTCATCTCATGTGCTCATGGAAACCCAGCTCCTACCTATAGCTTTATTTTCCATGTTTAACTTTTGATCTTCAGCTGTGGAGTTCATGTACACTTCACTAAATACCTTGTCTACAGCAGGGATCTTTCATGCTCTCACATGTTGGCTATGTCAGTGGGGGAATTCTAAAATGATGCTCAAGATACAGCAAACCAAAATAAGGTTGTGTCATGTTTAAAGCACTCACCCGCTATTATGTAACTGATTGAAGTGCCTCTAAGTTTATGAACCGCAGTATGTGTGAGTATGTATATAAACTAGCACTAGTAGTACAAATAGTACTAGCATATTCAGGTACAGCCAAATTACATTATGCCCCAGAATATTTTCATCTCTTATTACTAACAAATCACAGTATACTTCTCCATTTTAGCTTCCTAATGCTTTAGAATCTCAGGAGTACGTTTTCAAATCACATCATTCTTTTCAAGTTTATGTTTCACTGACATTTTTTCCTTAGCTTTATGATCTTTTGAGCGTTGCAAAGGATTGTAGCCTTGACATTGACATAAATGGGAGCCTTATGGCTAAATCCCTAGACACTGCTTTGAAAATGTATCCAAGCATTAGGAACCAGAATGGGGAGGTATCCTGCATTTACTAGTAATAACATAATATTTCAATCTATTCAGAAAGAATACTGCATATAATCTTGGCTGAAGCACAATTCAGGTTCTGCCCAAATCAGAAGAACTTGCCTGAAGTGGTGGTGGGACAATGGAATTCATGAGTCTTCTGGAGATAAATGAGTGTCAAAGACAAAGTGATAAAAAAAATCCAACCATCTTTGTTCCTTTACCATACTTAAGGAAAGGTCTAGCAGCTCTTACCCTTTAACACATGTCTCACAGAGTCATTGCACTAGGATTAGTACCCTATTTGCATCCTGCTGACCTCATACAGTTACAACCCCAGTAGTATAGGGATAAAAAAGTGGGTAAACTAACTTAAACTAAATTCCATATTCCCCAAATGAGAAATTGGTGAACTCTGTTTATCCTCGATTGCACAGACTTACGGCTGAATGACCTCTTTCAAGGAAGCTGAAGATGCAAGCATTAGGCCAGCCAATGGTAGAAATAGACTGATGCCAGTACTGGAATCTGGCCAGCTCAGCTGGAAACAGGTTGCCACCAACCCATCTCCCAGTGCACTCAGGTAGTGGGGACTCATCCTAGCCAGATCCTGTTGGGCTTTGTGGTTGTCCATCTCAGATCTGGTTTACGCTTACCTTCCAGATTCGGCAGCAGTCAATGAGAGATATGCAAGTGACGTAAAACACTTGCGTGTCTCCCATCAACTTTGCTGTGTCTGTTCCGTGCACCGTCCACACTGTGCTGTGCCAACGGGAACAGCGTTCCTGTCAACACAGTGCTATGCCACTTAAGGGGTGATTTTCCTCTATCGATTTCTGGATCGACTGAGCGGGTCTACACAGACTTCTCAGTCAATCCAGAGACATCGATCTGACGGTGGCGAATTTGCCACTGTCAGTATAGACCCAGCCTCAGTTAGACTTGACTGGACCCTTTGTAGCCATTGGGATCTTGGGCTGTAAAGAAGAGATGTTGAGAAAATCAGATACATGAGTCCTGATGGTTTGGGTTCATATTTCCCAACTCCATTTATAGCAACCTGTAAGTAATTCCTTGTCTGGAAACAGGACCTGCAACAGAGCCAGTCTAAAAGCCCAGCCTCTAGCAGAGCCAGTCTTCAGGCAATCTAACGAGTGCAGCTGGCCTGCATTAAGTTGGCTAATTGGCTACACCATCTGATTGGTTGGAAGACTCAGCAGAGCAGCTCTTAAGCCCAGAAGTAAAAGCAGTTCAGTGGCTGCTCAATGTATGTGCTCATGGCTTTGATAGGTCCTACCCATGCCACGGCCTTGGTCCCCTCCTGCTCCTGCCTTGCATTGCCTCATGCCATGTAACCTCTTTCTGACTTTGGTTTTGATTCCTGGCACCTGCTCAGCCCCTAGGGCTGATGACTGCCGTAACCATTGGGCATCACCACCCATGTCCTGGTCACTGAAGCTCCTCTTCCCACATGCAAACAATCTGACTCACAGCTTAGTTAAATCCATCAGTTATGGACTTATACATAAATATAATATTTATAATTTATAATAATTTATAATTATAATAATTTATAATTTATAATATAATATAATATAATATTACATAAATATTACATATTTACAACAGGACATACCCCATTCACGCAAAATCTTAAAGACAGGGAAATAAGAAGTTAAGAGGAAAGACTTTCTGCATTCCTTTCCATCTTTGTTTTGCCTACAGCACTGCTGATAACACTCCAGTACCCTATAAGACTTTCACTTCCATCTCCGAAAGATAGTCAAAACCCACACGTACTCCAACTTCATTAAACTTGCACTCTAATGCAAACCTAATGATTACCTCATTTTTATATGAATTATATCAATAGATCAGCACATCTGACTGCCATACATTCTATGCATTTGGGAAGTTATTCTTTCTTTACCGTGCTAAGGTTACTGGCAGATTTCTGCAACTCTTATTATTGTCTTTGTATTTTTCACTTTTCCACTTTTTTTCCACTTTTTCATCAGACCACATGAAAAAATGAAAATAGTGCTCAAAGTTTACATTCTATGTCCTGGTTTTTGCCATTTCAATGAGACTTTTACAAAAGAAAGATTTAAACTCCCATTCATCTGAATTCTGTAGTGGAATCTTAGCAATGGTGGAGCTACCACTGTACCATAATTTGTCAACAGCAATTGAGTCAAACAGCACTGTTGTGTTGTACAGTGGATACATAACGTGCATTTTGGTTTTAGAGATATTCTACATTTCAGAGTTATTCCTACTGTAAGTATGTAACTGAAAGAAATTGTTTTCTGTCATCTGTATCTTGTAAGCGTGTCTCCCTGATTATTGCAGCGGTAGCTGTTACACAATGTTATGGCGTGAGTCTTTGAGATCACAGACTTATTTATTTCTTTATCTGAAATGAAAGTAACCTAGAATGAAATATGTGATGTGCTTTGTGTGTATGGGAAA
The DNA here is from genome assembly GCA_007922155.1 of Mesoclemmys tuberculata. Lineage (NCBI taxonomy): Eukaryota > Metazoa > Chordata > Testudines > Chelidae > Mesoclemmys > Mesoclemmys tuberculata. Next base: position 58,134,974 of record ML675604.1, on the reverse strand, counting down.
AACACACAGAATAAATACAGTATACCTTTAAGACATTTTTAAAAAGCTGTTTAACTGATGCACAAATGAAATTTTAATAACTATCTCTTTTTAATTTGTGCTCACTGTTCAGACAAACCAACTATACTGATCAGCTTAAGGATACATACAGCTCAAAGATTGTTCAACAATAGCTTCCTTTGAGTTCTCCTATCAACACTGTTCTAATAAAGTAAACACAATATTCACTGAAACTAAAGATCGAGTTAGAAAATGTAACAGGAAAAACCAAGGTTCCTTGTTAAAAATAAGAACTGACATATATACAATGTCTTTCATCCACAAATAATTCAACAAGCTTTAAAAATCCGTATAGAGAGATCACATTACCCATTACTGAAATGCACGTTCCTTCTCTTAGAAGGTTGTAGCTCAGGACAGAAGGTGAGTTATACCGTATCGATTTTCAAACCATAATGTTTCTACCATATATGTAGTTCTTATAATGTCTATCCCCTCAGTATTTGTCACCAAACTGCCTCTTTCTCTTAGCTCATCCATTCTTCCGATGTCTTCTACATATTTGGACCAGATTTTGATAGGCCCTTGTATGGATGCAAATAGGTTGAAATGAACTGCCCTCCTGACCTTCTTAAGCTACACAAGGGCCTGTCATAAGTGCTGCAAGCGAACATATACTGCTCCCTCAGTACATCTCTGAAAACACGTGGTACCTCAGTAATCCCTCCTTCACACTGATCCATGGAGAGGTCACACCATTCTAAAAGAGGAGATAAGTTTTTAAAGAGTTGTGCAACCTGGATAGTCCATCTGGTACAGTTAAAGGATTTGTGTCTGCCTTAAAATCCAAACCTCTTTGAGTTCCCCAAGGCAACTCACACCATTCTCTACTGTGTTTCACAAATATATGGTAATATTTGCCCCTTTTTGACCAAATTCAGACCTGTGGAACCACTCATTTGAAGTCAGTGGACTTACACTTGCTCATACCAGGGCTGAACTGGTCATTTGCTCTTTTCTTAATATTTAGAATTCATTGACTTAGTTTCACATTAGTTTGGGGCACCTATTAAGGTAATGTAATTATGTTTTAAACATATAGTAGTTGTTTTAATATATATAAAGGACTGTATCCAGGAGTGGGTTACATTGACTTCTGTTGGGGTTAGCCAGGTTGCACTGTGACAGATAATGGATCAAGAATGAGGGAACGAGGCTGCAAGAGAACTAAGGCTGAGTGGAGAGCTGTAATTCTGTTGTGTGGAATATTTTGAAATTAGGTTTCATACCAAATTTGGAATGAAACCCCAAAATTTCAAAATTCTGCATGAAAGGGAATGGAGCCATAGATCTTGGAAACCCAACCTGCTGAGGATCTATGAGCCTGGGATCTGGTGCTCTCAGCTCCTTAGCAACCTACCTGCTGAGCAGTCAAGGACCCAGGAAGCCCTTGCTGACCCAAGAGCCTCAAGACTTGGTAGCCATAACTCCCAGACTCCCAATTCCCTTGCAGCCTATCTACTGACCTGATGGGGAGCCTGAAAGCTCTGGGAGCCCCGCTTCACAACAGCCAATCTGATGAGCTGCAGAAAAGCCAAGGAGATGCGATACCAGATTCTTGGCTCCCCATCAGCCCAGCAGGAAGACAAATGAAGAACTGGGAGACTAGGCTTCCCAACAGCAAGCCAAATGGGCTACCAAGGAGTTGGGCAGATGATCTGGCAGGGAGCTCTGTATGAGTTCCATAGCAACCTTGTTGAAATCAAGCTAACCCTGCAGAAGTTTTGATTTCAATGAATCAGTATCAGATGGAAAAATGTTGTATCAGAGAATTTCTGATCAACTGTAATCAGAACAAACTGCTTGCTACCTTGCCTCCAGTAGCAAGTCCACAGTGAGACAGTGCAGCCCAAGGAGGTGGGCAATGTTGGCTGAGGTAGGAAATGTTCAGGTGCCTATGAAGGTTTCTAACCATTAGGGGAGTGAAGTTCTGGAACAGCCTTCCGAGGGAAGTAGTGGGGGCAAATGACTTATCTGGCTTTAAGACTAAGCTTGATAAGTATATGGAGGGGATGTTATGATGGGATAGTTTAATTTAATTTGAGCAATTGATTTGGGTTATCGGCAGATAAGTCTGCTCAATGGTCTGTGGGAATGTTGGATGGGATGGGAACTGAGTTACTGCAGAGAATTCCTTTTTGGGTGTTGGCTGGTGAGTCTTGCCCACATGCTCGGGGTTTAGCTGATCGCCATATTTGGGGTCGGGAAGGAATTTTCCTCCGGGGCGGATTGGCAGAGGCCCCGGAGGTTTTTCGCCTTCCTCTGCAGCGTGGGGCATGGGTCGCTTGCTGGTGGATTCCCTGCAGTTTGAGGTCTTCAAATCTCACTTTTGAGGATTTCAATAACTCAGTCATGGGTTTGGGGTTGTTATGAATGTGTATGGGTAGAGTTTTGTGGCCTGCCTTGTGCGGGAGGTCAGACTAGATGATCATATTGGTCCCTTCTGACCTATGAGTCTATGAGACTGCTCTCAATCAGTTCATAAGCTGGGTAGTCTCAACTAGCACGGTTCCCTTCGTTTAGCCCTTTGACCTTTATGCCTGTTCCTGTTTTTTTCATTCATGCTCCCTTGTAAACAGTTGAGTCCTGGGCTCAGTGGCTCCTCCCCTTCAGCTGGGGCAGGAGCTTTTAGCCATGGGTGGACACAAGCCCACCTATGTCCTGGAACCCAAATAGTCACAAGGGGAAGAACTGACAGTGTTAGTTATAGACAGAGGAAATTGAGAGGGAAAACTACTTTTTTTTAATTGTATACCTTGAATGTTATTAGATTTTAGCTAGATGTTTTATTAAATGGGCTTAACTGGTATGGCACCCAAACATTTGTCTTAGTTAAATGTGATGATGGGCAAAGAGTCATCTATATTTTTCAATCTTTGCATCCTATCAGCAGCTTCTGTTACCATGTATCAGCACAGAGGCAGTAGGCATAGGCTTTCTGTCCAGGACCAATCGCAGCGGGCTGAACTAATGTCCACAACTATCTCAGTGTACTTCACACTACAGCAATCTTTTTCATGGTGGATTTTCCTCTGCTGACCCTGCATTCAGTCAAGATCTGTCTCATTGTCCTTATTAGTTTTTGGGTTTATCTTTGGAGTTGTCTACTCTTTTATGAGGAAAACAAAGTGTTCTATATTGTTGTGTCACTACATTTGTTTTTGTTGGGTTTTTAGTCTTAGCAGCCACGCTCCTTAATTTAAAATAAAAAATGTTTCTTTAATTATGGAATGCACAGCTACACTGTGTTTGAAGTTGCAGAATTAACATTACAGGATGCAAAAGCTCTTAAAAGGTGCCAACATTAGAGGAATTGCTATTGGGCGGTACTATCCTGTTGAATGGAGCAAGAGCTAGCAGATCAGAAAAAAAAATATTTAAAGAAAAGCTGTCTCAGAACTGAGATTAATTATTTTATTTGTATGGTGATGAAGAGGAAGTGTATATGATTGCAAATGCAGACATAGGCACCAACTCCAGGGGTCCTGAGGGCTGAGGCACTAACAGAAAAAAGTAGTGGGTGCTCAGCACCCACTGTGTGACCATCTGCCCGGGTGGGGATGATAGCTGTTGGCAGGCAGCCAGCAGCTCTTTCACGCCGGTAGCCTGGCCATCAGCTGTTGATTGAGCCCATTAGGAGTTAATTGATTTAATGTCTTTTACCAGCATCTCATTGCTTCCGCAGGGGCTGAGTCACTGAGGCCTGGTCTACACTTACCTTCTGGATTTGGCAGCAGTCGACAGGAGATACGCAAGCTGTCGTGGCATCTCCTCTAGGCACCGTCCACACTGCGCTGTGCCAAAGGAAAAAGCATTCCCCTCAACACAGCGCCACGCCACTTACCGGGGTGGTTTTCCCACATCGATTGCTGGATTGACTGAGCGGGTCTTTAGAGACCACTCAGTTGATCCAGAACAATTGATCTGGTGGCAGTGAATTTGCCACCATCAATGTAGACCCAACCTGAATCACAGCACAGCCCCCTTGGGGCTGCTGATCCAACTAGGGATGCTGAGAGGAGCCAACTCACAAGTCATGCCCTGCCCCCCTCAACACTGTGTAACAGAAATAAAAAGGCTTAGGGATAGGGTTAGGTGTGGTTGTCCTCGGTGATCAGCATGTAGGGCGAGCCAGCCCCTGCTGCTGCTCACCTGGGAAACACACGGGGCCACCCTGAAACTCTCTCCAACCGCCTCCCCTCATATCTGCATGAATGTGCCTCATGGGCAGATGGTGTGTGTGGCTGCAGCCTGCAGCTCCCCTTTTCCTCCTGGCACCCTCTCCTGCTCCCAACCAGGCTCCAGGTTGGACTCCAGGCAGCAGGTAATTCCTCGCACAGGGAACCCGACTACTAGGTTAGGGCTAGGTGGGGGGAGTGTGCAGTAGTGGCCAATGTGAGGCTCCTGGAAAACTGGGCATCAGCTGGCACTCCCAGTAGCAGACATCAAGGGATGGATGGGAGGAACTAAGCCACGGCACCTGGCAGAAGCCACGCAAGTGGGGTAAAAGCTCTGGGGGGGGGGGGGGGACAGGGGGGGAGGGAGCTGGATCTGACCACTGGCCCCAGCACCCACTGGCAAAACCAAAAGTCAACACCTATGAATGCAGAGGTCTCCAGAATTGTGAGTCTTATTTTAAACTTCAAAAGAAAAAAAGACTAAGGGCTTGTCCATATGGTAACATTAATCCACACTAGAGGGGTATAAATTCTAGTGTGTATAAGTATGCTGAATACTAACTAAGGTTTCCTGGCACATGTTAACATGTGCTAGGGAACTTTTAGTGCATGCCAGCAGGGGCTATACAGGCAAAACATGTTAGTCCACATTAGAATTTATACCCCTCCAGTGTGGATTAACACACTAACAAGCCCGAAGAACAAAGCCACAAGTAACACCAACATGTGTCACACTCCATGTTCCAGGCTTAAAATGTGGGGAGAAGAGCCAGAGGTGAGAAGTCCACTATCATCTTCACTATTGCCAGACTATTTTAGTTGGAAGGCATTCAGATACTATGGTAATGGGAAACAGTACAAATCCTGAGACAGAGAGAACTGTGTTTAAAGTAATAGATCAGTCCCAAAAGACTCTATCTGAATCATCAGTGATGAAAAATGAAATATGTCACGGTCAGAGACTGTTAAGTGGGAACTACAAGGATACAACATGATCACAAAATTCAACAGAATGAAACTTTAGAGACAACAAAGAAACAAGATTCCTAGAACAACAGCCAGGTACTTTATTTTTCCTTCCTTCCATTTTCCTAGTTTGTTGGTATCCATCATGGATAATATGTCCAAGAAACTTCAAATTCTAGATTCTTAATTTAACTAAGCATCAGAATGAAGGGCCACCACAGTGAGCTCTTTCAGCTGCTCTTTCCTCTGCTGCTTGTCCTTGACCTTTTATTAACCAGTTTTTGCAGCTACAAAGCAGACAGGGTTTAGAAAATAGTAGGTAATAAAGATGGATGTTTCACCATAGAATGAAATTATTCTAATATGGTTAAATTATGACTCAGAATGCATGTACATGTCTCCCAGTGAAGCAGAAACAGAAACTGCACAAGTGCCTCAAAGAACAACTTTTGACTTGGAATATTGTGGTGGAGAGAGAAACTTTCAGCTATGGAGACCTGGATAGAGATACATTTTGAAAATTGCCAAAGAAAGGACTTTACAGTATCCTACAAAAAGGAGAGTACAAAAATGGGTACTCAAGTCTGTCTAGATTCAGAAGAAGCTGGAGATTATCTAGGTCAAGACTGTTGTGTATGAGGAAGATAGAGTCAGGAACCCTTCTGTATTTAGATAGAATTATTACTTAGACTTCTGTTAACTTTCAGTAACTCCACATGTTTCATTTATTTAGGAGAAGAGTTGCAAATTTGAGAGCTTGTTCCCCAAAACCCTTGATCTCTAATCCCTTAAATACTTAAATAAATATTTTAGAGCTTACATATTTAATTCAGTCCTTTCCCTTCTGATTTTCCTGTCTTTGTTTACTGCATTCTAGTAACTGCTGTCTCTCAGAAAAAAAATCCACACCGAGAATAAGGCTAATAAAATGTTGCTCTCACTCACTTAAACTTTTCAGCAGTTTAAATGGATCCCAGCTTTGCAAATATTTTGGACAAATTCAGGCCTCTAATAAATAGACTGCTAAGCAAATGTCAAAGCTTAGAACCCACTACTAAGTTTGTGAGCTGTGAGGGAGCTTGTTTTCTTCATTCTCTATCTCCAGTTTTGTTTAGTACATCCAGATTTCCATCCATTTATTTATGAGCATTGGTTAATCTCAGTGGTTCTGAAGAGCTGTTTTTTAATTCCAAATAACAATTCCTATATTTGAGCTAGCAAGGATCACCTTCCAATTCATAGGCTTTTCTGGGTACTCTTATTTTAAAGACTTCTGCTATGTCTGGGAGATTAAATGAGACAACATTATGAACCATAAAATTCCTATGGTAAAGGGTACTCAAGCTTATTTTATATTTTGTTCACAAAATAAAAAGACTAGGCAAGTATCTGTTTCCTTCTCTATGGACAATAAGGTTTGACTCATACTGCACCCCCTCAAGCTCAATTCTAATAAGAATTCTTGTTCTGAGTAAATCTCCTCTTAAGCACACCAATCCCACTTATATTCATCATCTGCATGACCAATATGTGCAGCTAGGTCATCTGGGAACTTGATGCCATTTCAAATAATCAATTGCTTTTTAAATGCTGCATCCTCCAGTCACAAAAGCATCAGATAAATCCTTATATTACTAAATTATATTCTATTTTTTCCAATAAGGATATTAAGATATTGACTCACAATTCTATAACTTGAGGGTTCACTTTATTGTTTTTTATTTCATTTTAACCTTACTATGACTTATGCAAATTTGTTTGCAAGAATTCAGCTACTCGATTTGTGTTGTTTTCTAATCACCAGGTCTGTCCTTCCTCATGAGTCTGGCTGCGTATTTATGACTCAAACAAAGTAGTTTTTGACTGTCATTTCACTATAGGCACCCAGTGTTGGAGCTCTAAAATACAATCTGCTCTGCTGAGGATTTTCTGCCCATCAAGGCAAATTGCACTGTGTTTCCACACTGCGAAATACACACACTTTCTTTTTAAGTTTCCCGTACTTTGCTTTAAACTCCTTGAGAAATGGCAGATAGGCTAGAGGCTTAGCCTATACCACATCACGTATGATAAACCTAAGTAGAAAACAAATACATATGTCATAGGCTTATTCAGGTGGTGTCACTCCACTGGAGACTGAACACCATGGGCCTGATTTTGTCCTCATTACCCTGCTTTGATATTAATGTAATTCCATTTACCTCAATGGTTGTACTCCTGGCTTACTTGACTGTAAATTTCAGTCAGACCCCATTTATCCATTTACAGCTAAAAATAGGCTAATTATTTTATCTACTATAGTTCCAGGTGTTTTTTCTTCTTAAGAGGGTTTGGGAAAACTGTTAAAATTATGAACTAGTTACACTGTGGTACTTTGACTTCAATTCCAGATTTAAAAAGTTAACTGTTAAAGGAACCTATTCATGCAAACACTTAGAAATCTCAAGTGCAGTAAAAAATAAGTTCATAAAACATAGCTTATTTTCTATGACAGATCATATTTTCAATTTAATTACAAGTTTGAGGGACAAAGGTAATGTTGTGGATGTTCTGAGATCAGAACGGTTTTTGGTTGGAAGATCTTAAAACAGTGCTCAATTACTAGTTCAAACTAACAGGGTTCTCAAGTGCAGAATTATAAGCCAAAAGAGGCAGAGGGGTCATGTTAAGGAGGAGAAGTTTGAGGTCGGTACAAGGAGTTGACAGAAAAATTTGGGGTTACAAAACTCAATGACATATGTTTGAAATTCACCTCACACATAACTGAAATTCCAAGTAGGGTCTGACAACCCAACAACTGAATTTCACCAAAACCACTGGACTGAAGCCAACTAGTTCTGTCCAGTTCTCTGCTCAGAGCTGTTAAATGTACCTCAGATTTATTTTATTTCTGTGTTTTCTAAATTAACGAGTGTCATTCTTTTATTTTCATATTCTGACATTGAGCATTTACTATGTGGTGGGGGAAGCAGTTTAGAACCATTCTGAGAATTCTTTATCCAATTTGCTGCAACATTGGTGAAATGAGAAAGTGAAGAAAATACTCAAAGAAATTTGTGTTCATGTCCATATGTGTAGCAAAGCATGGCTGCTTTGACAACTCATTTTACTTTTGTGATTGGAAGGGGAAGAAGGGAGGGCTTGGTGGAGGATAAGGAGGAGGAAGAAAAATACATAAGTGGCCAGCAGCAGTGAGGAAGTGTTAAGGGACTGTTGGCACATCATCCATCATCACCATTCCTAAGAGAAACAGAGGATTATGTATGTGTGTGGATGTATGTGTGTCGATTTGGGGGCAAATGAGAAGACATAAGGGACTGCATTGTGGCAGCACTTCCTGGCCAGAGAGGCATGTCATCTTCTGGTTATATGCAAGTGGCCAATAATCTGTGTTTTGTTGAAGAAAAATGTTCCGTCCTTTCAATCTATCATTTTAATTTCTCTTTTTTGGCCTTTTAAAGCCTTAATAATGTAAGGACTTAAGCACACGTTTAAACTTCACTCATGTGAGTAGCACCACTAATCTCAATGGAAGAGGACTCACATGCTTATAGTTAAGCATGTGATTAAATCTTGCTGGATTGAAGCCTAATTTGCTGTCAAGAGAAGTACAAACTCCTCTCTAGTTTAAGGTACAGCTGGTCAAAACTCAGAATTTCCATTCCAAGAGTTTAAAACCATTCCAAATAAGAACAAAGTCAATATTTTGTTAACATTTTTAATGAAATAAAATTTGAGCGTTTCTTCAGTCAACTAAAAGATTTCCTTTCAGTTTTGACATTTTATGGATGTTGTAAATTATTTGATGTATATATTTTTATATTTTAAACTTGTAATAGAAAAGATGTAATTATATTCATGCTATAAATGGTGGCTAGGTCAGTAATTGGTATAATATAAATGAAATATACAAATACAATTGCAAACAGTCATTTCAAAACAAAAGTTTTAAACATTATTATGTTCACAACATATTTCTTGGAATTCAGAATGATAGCTCACAAACATCCAAAAATATATAGAAAAAAAGGCTGCTTTAAGATGGCTCTTTCCCGACTGACTTTGATCACACACTTCCCCTGCAAACAGGACCAGCAATACTCTTCTTTTCTCTCCCTTCCCACATGGCTCTTGAAGGGATAATTTGCAATTCCAATACCATCTTTAATACACCATAATTCTCTTCTGTTAAAGGTGAATTCTTTGTTTTGATTTTCCTCTGCTGTCTCTCCCAAACAACTTCGGCACCTTCCTTTGGAAAGTTTCAATTTTGACAATCAGCATTTTCCAGTGGAAAATGTTCTGTTGTGAAAATGTTTTACCAGATCTAGTTCAAGGTGAAACATGTGTGCCTCAGGCTTTATGCTATTTTGTTTTTTTTGGCTTTTTTCCCCTAGTGTTACCTTCCCATATTCTTTGTTTATATATATATATATATTTTAATACCTAAAGCTTTAGATATTTTTTAATCTTTCGTGTGTGTGTGCGTGCATGTGTGTGTGCGTGTGAAGTTGTCCATTTTCTTAGCTTTCCAAAGCAAAAGGGCAAATGTGAATCCTTAGAGTCTGAAACTTCCTATTGGTATTCCAAAGGTAATCAAAGTTTTACTTGTAGTAAGAGTTCAGATTAAATGCTTTAGTTTACTGTTTGACTTTTCCTCAGCCTTCTCAAAAATTTGCAAAATTATCCTTCACATCTTTGTTTAGAAGTTTTTCCATGCTTTCCAAAGAATTTGCTTTCAAGCAACATTTGACACAAAATATTCTTTAAATGTTTGACTTGCCTGCCCTTTAATTTCCATACAAATTATACTTTTCAGGCAAAAGCTGAAGTCATATTCTTGGTCTAAAACCTTTTTTATGGAATAATTTTGGCTAACAGATATTGTGGTATAGAGCAGCAGATTATATATGACTTCATTCACTAATTAGTGCAGTTGTGCAATTTGTTTATTCAAGCAGGCAAAGGAAATTTTATATTAGAAAAGAAATGAAAGTATTGATTTGTGTAAACTGCCCTTACTGTTGGAATCCACACTGATAGAGGTGTGTGGACTCCATCCTGTTTCAATCAGCACATAACATGAAAAGAAACAAATAGAAATACCTATGTCTTATAGTGCTTTTCATCAATAGATCTCAAAGTACTTTAGAAAGGTGGTCAGCATGATTATCTGCATTTTACAGATGGAGAAACTGAGGCACAGTCACTTGCTAAGGTCACTCTGCAGGCCACTAGCAGCATTGAGAACAGAACCCAGGTGATCTCACAGCCCCAGTCCAATGCTTTATTGGAGAACATCTCTCTGAAGAGCAAACAGAAATGGACACACCTTTACTTCGACAAGAAGTTGCTTACACTCAGTGTACTAATCTAACCTCCCAGAAAACACAATCACTACAGTATTTATTGAAAGGAAACTCAATGCATAATTGAAGCCAAGCTCAATTAAATTTTCACAAAGTGTTTTACAGCATTTGCCTACTTGTAGTATGAGGTAATTTATTAAAAATCATTTAACATTCCATTGTTGTTAGTTATAACTTGTCTGCAATGGACTAGCTTTAGTGACAATCTCTGTGACAGGCATTTAGCGCTATGTACTTCAACAAACAGACAATGCAAAGAAAATGAAATAAATATAGAATAATCTTTGGGCCTAATTCTGATACCAAACATGCCAAAGAGTTTAATCGTATATACAGCAAACAGAGGCAAATCCCTTTGTCCCTCACTAAATACAAATTAATATAATCCTATATCTTTTAAATCAAATTTGAGCTCCTTTGATAAGGACCACAAAGTCAATCTGCTTCGTGTTTATTAGGTACGTAGAAGTGATTGTATTGTGGTTTGCTCATGCTTGGATTTAAATCAGATTCTGTATCTGAACTTGAACTTCAGCTGTCTCTAGTTTGAATTTCTTTTTGTCTTTAATTTCATTTAAGTGGCCTGCTAGTTCATTTTAGGCCTCCTAGTTTAAAGATTTCAGCTGGTATACCATCTTTGCATGGTTATTTACTTGACTTCATAGATGCCATCATTTTACCTGATTTTAAAAAATGCAATCAATCAGTAACACTACAAAAATAAAAGCAACATACCTGGCTGTGGCAACTGCCAGGTTATCTCCCTGATATCTGTTAAATGGTAAAATCCTTACTCATTTTGCTCAATTAGTGTGGTGAAACAGAATCAGAAAATCTACTAGAATTCTTTGAGGGAGTCAACAAGCATGTGGAGAAGGGTAATCCAGTTGATATAGTGTACTTGGACATTCAGAAAGCTTTTGAAAAGGTTCCTCAAAGACTCTTAAGCAAAGTATACTGTCATGGGACTATTCATAGAGTAGTAATTGGTTCAAAGATATGAAACAAAAGTTTGGAATAAATAGTCAGTTTTCACAGTGGAGAGGGATAAATAGTAGGTCTTCCAAGGACTGTACCAAGACCTGTGCTGTTCAACATACTCATCAATGATCTGGAAAAAGGGGTAGACATCAAGGTGGCAAAATTTGAAGGTGGTATAAAATTACTCAAGATAGTTAAGTCCAAAGCTGACAATGAAGAATTACAAAGGGATCTTACAAAACTGGGTGACAAAGCAACAAAATAGCAGATGAAATTCAGTTTTGATAAACACAAAGTAATGCACATTGGAAAAAATAAACCCACCTCTACATATATAATGATGAGTTCTAAACTAGCAGTTACAATCCAAGAAAAATCTTGGAGTCACTGTGGATAGTTCCCTGAGAACTTCCATTCAATGTGTAAGAAAAGAAAAAAAAGAAAATCTAACCATGTTAAGACTCACCAGGAAAGAAATAGATAATCACACAGAAGATATCATAATGCCACTATATAAATCTAAGATACACCCACACTTTCAATAATGCATGCAGTTCAGGTCACCTCATCGCAGAAAAGATTTTAGAATTGGAAAAGGTGCAGAGAAGAGCAACTAACTTGATTAGGGGTATGTGACAGCTTCCATGTAAGGAGAGATTAAGGTGATTGGGATTTTTATTTTAGAAAAAAGAGACAACCAAGGTGTGGGGGGGAAATATGATAAAGATCTCTAAAATCATGAATGGTATGGATAAATTGTTATTTATGCCTTCACATAACACAAAAAACAGTCTTCCTCTGATGAAATTAGTAACAGCAAATTTAAAAACAAAAGGAAGTTCTTCTTCACACCAAATGCAAAGTTAATCTGTGGATCTCATTGCCACCAGAGGATCTTGTGAAAGCCAAAAGTATAACTGGATTCAAAAAAGAACTAGGTAAGTTAATAGAGGATAGGTCCATAAATGGCTGTTAGCCAAGATGGCCAGGGATGCAACCTCATGCTCTGGGTATCCCTAAACCTCCAATTGCCAGACACTGGACTGGATGACAGTGGATGGATCACTTGAAATTGTCTTGTTCTATTAATTCTCTCTGAAACTTCTGACACTGGCCAGTGTTGGCAGATAGGGTACTGGACTAGATGGACCATTGGTCAAACCCAGCATGGATGTTACATAAAAGCTTCAGAGTTACAATGTGGGTTTATATCAGGCTGGAGCATCATAGATATGTTTATTGTGAGACCGATTCAGGAAAATGCATTGAACAAATTATGGAAATGTATGCTGCCTTCATTGATCTAAAAAAAATTCAATACTGTGGATTACGCAACTGACAACTTTCAAAAGGGCACCTACATAAGGTACATAGTTGGTGGAAAACTCAATTTCCAAAGGCTTACTGCAAAAACAGAAGTTCTTGAGGAACGTGTCTGTGTAGGCATTTTAATGGGTCTTTACTCTACTTAGTCTAAGTGAAAGTGACTTACAGTTTAACTAAACAGTTTGGGTTCACCACCAGTCTGAAAGAAAAAGTGAAGTCCTCTTCAACCAGCCCCATCATCCACTACCACTGAGCCAAACATCACCACTGATGGTTGCGACACATTGCAACCCCCATGATCACCCTTATAATGCAATTGGCTGACATTCCAGAGGGAAACAGTCACACAAATGACCTCTCAGGCATAAAAAGGGGGATGGCAGAGAGTACCCAAACACCTGTTCCAGTTTTTCAGGACACTTACCCTGATATGCTGGTGGAAATTAACTCTGCCTCCGTAAGACAGGATCCAGTCTGTACTGAAGAAGGAAGTGTCTGTAAGCATGCAATTGACCTTGCTTGCAGAGGGGAGGAAGGCTTCCCCAAGGCTGGTAAAACACAGAGGGCAACTGGGAACAGAGGGCAATTGGGAACAAAAACACCTAATCAGAGTGCAGACACTCTCAACTCAGAGAGAATAAATCATAACTATCTAGGAAAAGAGGTGAGAAGGATTTAGTGCTCGAAGAAGTGAACATCAGGTAAACCTAAGAAGAGAGTTGGATTGCCTGCAAATGTACAGTCCTGGGCTTGGGGGACAAATCCACAAAGGGCCAGCCAATAGACAGAACTGCCCCCCCCAGATCCTTATCTCACCAGACCCTGAGGCACCAAAACCCTGAGGGCCCAGGCAGGGGGAAACACTGGAGTGAAAGAAAAGCCAATGACTAACCAAATGCAAAGGTCCATAAAGCTATTGAATGGCAAGAGAACTGTTAACCAAACCAAACTCAAGACCAGACTGCCTGAACAGAGGGCATGGTATAACAAAGATAAGTGCCAATCTATGATAATGAACTGGGTACTAATGCTAAATTTGAATATTCATGTTAAACCTTGTAGTAAGATATATTATGCACAAATTTTGGGGAAAGGCCTTTGAAGTTGCTAAAATAGGCACATGGGGAAACTGAGGCAAGCTGCCTCATGGCTTTGATGGCCAAATGCCAAAAGAACCCTAATTTATTGCCTTCAGATAAGCCAGTGGCTAACTTTCCTGCAGCTTTGTAGGAGAGGAGGTGTGACACACTGCATCCCCCATGATCACCTTTTGTGATCATCCTTTGTAATTGTGCATCATTTATGTTCATCCTTACAGTGTAACTGTGTAGTGTTTAATCAAAGTATGTCATGTAAAATGTTTCTGGAATGCTCCTGGCATACTGAACATTATTGTTATAGTAATATGTTTGTTGCAATGTCATGTGTATGGTTAGGAGGCTTCGCTATGTAATATTCCCAAATATGTGTCTCATGGCTTCAGACAGATCTAGGCAAAACTCTACAGAGCTGAAGGGCAATTTGCACCTCACAGAGGCATACATAAAACAGACCCTGATCTTCCACTAAGAAAGGACTAGCCAGAGCATCAACAAAGGCATGTTCACTGACTCAGGATATGGATGAAGCCATACAAGGATACTGTTTATCACCTGACCCTGAAAAGGGAGGCAGGCAAAGCCCCAGAGGGGAGAAGGAACATTTTAAAAAGAAGAGACATTTTGCTGCTCTCTCTCTCTCTCTTCCCTCTCCAACTAAAAACTTCACCAAGCAAGTGAAGTGCTGATCACAGGGAGGGCCTGGCTGGAGGCAGACCTGCCAACCTGTGGTGAGAATCATCTGCGTTTGTATCAAACCCCGTTGCCAACTCTGCCCATGCATCAACTCTAGTGATACCATCACAGGTCCTAATCACATCAGCCACCATCAGGAGCTCATTCACCTGCACATCTACTAATGTAATATATGCCATCATGTGCTAGCAATGCCCCTTTGCCATGTACATTGGCCAAACCGGACTGTCACTACGCAAAAGAATAAATGGACGCAAATCAAACATAAAAAATGGTAACATCCATAAACTAGTAGGAGAGCACTTCAGTCTCCCAAGACACTCTGTAGCTGACAAGAAAGTTGCCATACTTCTACAAAAAAATTTCAAAAACAGACTCAGAGCTGGAAGTCATATGCAAACGTGACACAATCAGACTGGGTCTGACTAGGGATTTGCAATGGTTACCTTATTACAAGAAGTAATTGTCACTGTTCACACATTCTCACCTTCTAATCAACAGTTGTGAATAGGCCTCATCTACTATAACTGAACTGACTGTTAGCACTTGCCCTCCCCATTGTTGTTTCTTACCCTTGGATGTGTAGATATATATACACCTCCTATCTGTGATTTCCACTTCATGCCTCTGACGAAGTGGGTTACAGCCCCCGAAAGCTTATGCCCGCAGAAATTTGTTAGTCTTTAAGTGCTACAGGACTCTTATTGTTTTTAAGTTTGTAAGGTTACTGAAAGTATTAAGCTTAGTTTAGAATGCAATTTGCTTTTTATTTTCTCTTGATCAAATCTAACTTGCTTTCCTCTGATTTATAATCACTTAAAATTTTTCTGTACTTAATACATTTGTTTGTTTGCTTTATCTAAAGCAGTGCCTTTGGTTTAAGGTGTGTTAGAGATTCCATTTGAAGTGACAAGGGAGAAACAGCACAATGGCACAAAACTAAAGACCATAAATCACTTTACATGTGTTGGCAGTACCATCTTACATAATGTTTCCCTAAATCAAGAAATGCCAAATACAACATAAAGGCAAGCCATGACTTCAGAATATTTCACCATAGGATACACTGCTAGTGTACCATTCAACTGTTAACAACATCGATCAGTAACCTAATGCAGTAATTATAGCATGTCTTTTTATATGGGGCGTGAAACATGGGGAATTTGCCGCAGACACATCAAGCACGTTGAAAAGTTTCACATGCGCTGCATTTTCTCTATCCTGCATGTCTGCTGGCAAGACAAAGCATCAAACAATAACATCCCTGAAAGAGCAAAAACAACCAAAAATTGAGGTAATAACTGTAGAAACTCATATTAAATAGATGGGTCATATGATCAGATGATGCACTCTCCAAAAAAGTCCTCTATAGTGAGCTGAAACTCAAAGTGCAGTCAATATAAATGCATCAAAGACGCCCTTAAGTAGAACCTGCACTCATTCAACATAAATATTGATAACTACAAAGAAATGCCAAGGACAGACCTGAGTGAGGAGCAACAACAAATAAAGGTCTGAAACCCCTTGAGGAAAGACAGATGCAAAAAACTGGTTGAAAAAAGGGCCAACCTTCGGTGGGAGCTTACACATTCCCATGTGACATATGTTTGTGGCCTTGCTCCTCACAGCTTGGACTATGAAGCCACAAGAGAACACACAACATGCCATGATGTCTTCATCAGAAATTCAAACTGCATGGCTGTACCTGATATCTGTGTGTTCAAATAAATAACTCCAATAACTTCAGGAAGCACAATCCCTGCCAAATTCAACTGGCCCTTATGCCATTCCATTGACTTCACTGGAATTACACAAGCATTGAGGTTGGCGAATGGTTGTTTATTTTCCTTCACTGCAGTTCAAAATAATTGGAAAAATTCTATTTGGGTTGAACCACATTTGATAATGGCGAAAAATTTCAGCCAATTCAAAAATACATTTGGGAGTAGTTTAAAAGAGCTAGAATCACAAACGGGAGAGACAGTGAGGTTTCCTTGCAATTTTTAGCTCAGTAGTTTAAGGTCTCACCCAGGAGACGTGTTCAGTTCTTCCTTTTGCCTGATCTGAACAAAGGATTTGAATTTGGGTGCACCCTAGTCACTGGCATGTTCTGGTGTGTGTCTCTTGTTGAAGCTGTTTATCTTGTATAAATATTCACTGAAGCAGGGACCTGAACATGGTCTTCCACATTCCCGATGACTGCTCTAACCAGCAGGCTATATAAATCACTCAATCTTTCACTGGCCCAATGATTATTCATTGTCGTTCACAGTGGCAATTCAGACACATTTAGAATGACATTAATTACTCCTGCAATGTAGGAGACCCAACTTCATAGCCCTTCTTGACATCAGATAAAGGAGGATATTGAACCCAGGTCTCCCATGTTTCTGAAGGGTGTCCTACCCACTCAGGGTAGGGACCCCACCCAATTTTGTGAATGACAATTAAGTCCTACTCCCAACTAACACAAACCTTAACAATACTATTTTGGGAATTCATGTCAAATACACAAATCATTTCAGGTAGATCATAACTACCTTTTTGGGACAAATAAACTATTTATATTATTTTTTTCATCCAGCTCTGCACAAATGTAACTTAAAGTTGAACTCGGCCTCTCCTTTATAGCATTTTCTCTCATGCCCTAATTATAAGGTCACAAACAAATATTTGAAGGTTACATGGTACTAAGAAACTTAAGCACTCTTGCAAAAGTATAAAATATAGGAAAGACTAGAGCTTCAGAAACTGGTCTAAAGACTCCAGGTGACTAAGTAAACTAGGAGTTTAATGAATGACGATGCAAGAGATCTGCTTAATTCAGATTTACACGCAGTCATCTCATTGTAGACCAAATATTTCCTATTCGTATCTGCTTAAAAAATGGTTACCTTTGACATTACGTGATATGGCATAATTTGTGCCACAATTCAAAATACTTCTGAAATTACCTTTATTATTTGCTATCTCCACGGCATGACAGCTAAGGCATTTTATTAGATATTATATAGTTGATTATATTTGTACAGTACACATCTTTGAGAAATTGTATTTATATAAAGATATTGGGTGGACTAATAGGCACTAGTGTGTTGGGAAGAAAAATGGTTGGGCTGCGAGCAAACCTTGCAGGGTTTATAGAACAACTGAAATTAATAGTGGAAATGACCTTTTTTGTAATCTGTCAGTTGTCTATCCCTTTTCAATGAGCAGTGCTTTGTGCTGTCTTATTTAAAAGGGTTATTTCCCTTAGGAGCTTATTCCAGTCTCAGGCGTTTCCCCTAATATTCAGCCTACAACTTTTTATCCTCTCATTTCTAATTTAAAAGATTCAACCGCCTCCTCCCTTGCATCATGCTACATACACTTAACACCTGTAGATGGTTATCTTGTTTCCTCAATTTTTATTTAATAAAAGTAATTTGCTCCTCCCATATCACATCTGGGACGTGTGGGAGCCCTGGGACCCTCCCACCTCTCAGGGTCCTAAAGCCCAGGCTCCAGCCCTCAACCAAATGTCTACACCTCAATTAAATAGGCCTTTACCTTGGCCCCAGGAGCCCAAATCAGCTGGCATGTGCTAGCCACGGGTGTCTAATTACTGTATACACATGCCCTAAAATCAGAAGTAATCTCAGATTCCTTACCAACTTTCCTTTTTACACAGTTTTAAAAGCATAACAAATATTAATTTAGTCACATATACATTATTAGATCCAAACAGAGAGAAAACTGGGAAAGACAATTGTAAACTAAACAGATAAGAAACAGTTGAATCCAAATGTTTTATTTTGAAATGTAAATTCAACCTAACATTTTTAAATACATTTTAATGACATTTTAAGTTGAAGTGTCAATTCAAGACTAAAATTTTTATTAGAATCGCCATTTTATTTTGAAAAAAAAAGTGTTGGAATTTTCCAGTTTGGTTTTTCAAAATCATTTTTTTCTCTGAACTTTCCTTTGTGTGCTCACTATTTGAACTTTTTTGTTCTGGTCTGGGAAAAACAGATGTTAAAATATTAGAATTCCCAACAGAATGGAAATCTATCCTAAATAATGCTCAGTCCTGCCAGGTTTAGAACTCTCTCCATTCATATAACTTCAAAGGGATCTGAGGTACTCACGGTCACATTTTCAAAGGTATTTAGGCATCAAAGATGCAGAAAGGTGCCTAGTGGAATTTCAGTGAGAGTTAGGCATGGAGGCATTTTTGAAAATCCCATCCTAGCCATTGGAGAGTTGGCTATAGCGATCAAGGCTTGATTATTTCCAGTCAAATATGAAGCCATAGAACCTGAAAGATTCCATGTGATACAAAATGGAGCAGCCCTTCTGATGGTAGATTGCTGGATGTGTACTACTTCAGTGGTCTTCTCCCTACGTACTCCAAATTGAATACAAAGTCAAGTTCCTGGTCTCTGTTCTGATATTCCAACCTCTTTATTGGATTGACCCTAGTTAATTAATTTTCCTTCAATAAATTATTCATACACACCTTCTAGCTTAATCAAGGTAATTTTTTTTCTACAGGCTGGGAAGAAAGAAAGAAGGATAATATTTGTTCCATATTTAACTGAAAAAGGGAGGTACTCATATACTCTATTGATGGGAGACATAAGAATCTAGATAGATTTTCAATTCAACTGTCCATTCCTGGTGGTTACCCAGATTTTTTCCAATTATTAAGACAAATCATTCTGTGAAATGCTCCCATGAATTCCAGAGACCCAGAACCAAGTTGGATTTTGTACTTTTATTTTCATAAATTAATTTAGTGAAATATTTCATGTTTTTGAAAATTGTAAAAAAAAAAAGTGGGAAATCAGATTAAGCTATTAAAGCCAGTTAATGAATGCATATCTGATTAAGTGTCATAGTTATATTGATCTACTTAAACGAGTATTGTAATTCAAAACTTAAACACAACTCAAAAACAGATCATTCAGAACTATAACCATTTTCCTTAGATTATGTGCACAATTGAATCAATCAGTAAATATAAAATTTTAATAAAAGGATACTACTAAAATTAGGCTGTGTTTAAAAAATTTGGGAAAAAGAAAAAAAACTAACAAAAATACTATTGTGGAATTTTAAAGAAACATGGTAATAAACTTTTCCTTACAGCACTGAAATCCAAATGCATTATCATTGCATTCTTGAGGAGGGAAAAAAAAGAAGTGAAACTGGCCAGTCTAGTTTCAGACTGTCCAACAGAAAAGATCACTAGAGGAAAATTAGATTTTTCTAAAAACCCTTTAGAAACACATTATATTAGTAACAGGTTTGATTAAAACATATTGCACCAAATTCTAAGGTATGTGCTGAACACCTCCTACAATAGAAATTTGAGCCTTTACTAATTAAAGATACTTGAACAACTTTTTACAGTCACTGAAGATCAGAGTCTGAGCTTTGATCTCCATTGACCATCCGGAGCATAATTTGCAGTGAAAACAGTGCTTTTCCTTGGCAGGAGGTAATCCATTTCCAGGAAGAGGACTGATTATTGTTCCTTGCTCCAAGAAACCCAACATGTGTGCTTCCTTTATAGATCTATACATCCTTTAAAATTTATCCCTTACAGACTTTGCCTTTTATAACATTTAGATAGTAAGACAAAACACAAGCAATAAGGTCTCATATTTCAGATGCAAAATTCAATACACAACTTCTCTCTGGCATTTACAAAGGGTAATGTAATAAAAATAATCTTACCTTAAATAGGATTTCGGACTTGCTGAAACCAACCTTTTTGGAAGCAAATTGATTTCTTTCTGTTTATGTGGCTCCCTATTATGGGCAAACATTGTCTAACCGCAATTTGTTAGTGAACAACTTTTAGAAAACAGTGTAAGTCACAACAATTAATTGTGATTATATAGCACCTTTCATACAAGGATTTCAAAGCACTTCACAACGTCCTAGATGCTAGATATTATAATTGTCTATTTGGTCTGATTTAGAGAAGAGTTGTAAACAAGACACCATTTTGGAGTCTTTTTGGTTTCTTGGTGGTCTTAGACCTTTATAGACCTAAGACCTGGTGGTGTTAGACCTTTACAGAACATAGTTATGATCTTGCCTATATTACAGCTGTGTTTCAGCAAAGTCAGGCATGACTAAGGATAGTGCAAGCTTCCCCCATTTATCTTAATGATGGTAACTCTGAATCTGACAGTGAAACAGCTGATTACTGAGACTAAGGTCTTGTCTACATGTGTTAACAGCTCTATGTTAATAACCAATAAAGACCTGTTAGTACACCTCAGCAGTGTCTGCATGGGCCCGGTAGCGTGCAGCATGTTGGTGTGCTTTAGAATTCACATCCCTCTAATGTGCACTGCTGCATGATGTAGACA
This sequence comes from Mesoclemmys tuberculata, assembly GCA_007922155.1. NCBI lineage: Eukaryota > Metazoa > Chordata > Testudines > Chelidae > Mesoclemmys > Mesoclemmys tuberculata. The sequence continues at coordinate 58,113,933 of ML675604.1, read as the reverse complement.
AGCCCTAAGTGTTGACTAATGATTTTGCCCTGATAAAATATATGTCAGCACCAAATGATTAAGTACCGGCTACGTCACATACTCCTTATTACATTAATGGAGAAGCATTGTGAAATTTTTTTTTAATATAATCATTTACTCAGTGGTTGCCTTTTGCAATGATTTGCTGATCATTTGCTACTTTCACAAATTAAACTGGTTTGCAAGTTATGTCTCAGAAAAGGATTTCCTCATATGACACAGAGATTAGAGGTGAACTCGAAAAATTGAGAGACTTCACAAAGAAGCACATCATTCCCTCTGATAGTTGCCTATTAACTTATCTAAATTGAATTTCCAGTTCCCATCCCTGGCTCTAAATTCCTATACATCTGTGAAAATATACAAGCGATAAAACACATAAAAATAACCAATTTATGCATGTGTATATATGTTAAGTGGCTCATGTGGAGAGTTTGATGCATATTAGGAAATCCTCAAATGCCCATGGAAGTTGTACAATGAGAAGCCTGTGGAAAGGGGCATCCTTATCAGGAGAAAGTAGGGAAGGGTGGTTGATGTTGCCATGAATCATACTCCCCCCAACAGATTTTAGTCCAAGAGAGTGGAAAATATCCTTCCCAATATGATACATATGAAAATATCTCCATATGATACATTCTATAGGTTTTTCTTGAAGATTAGTGACTATGCCAAGCGTTCTATATCTTATGTTATTCAGACAGTCTGAACAGATCATCATAAAGAATGCATCTGGCCTTTTTCTGTGAACATTTGGTATATAAGGTTGGGTGCGTGTATGTTACATGTGAATACAAGGCTGTGAAAGACTGAACCCTTGCTCAAAACCCTTATCTGCAGGATGGTGTGTAGCCAACCCAGGTTGCTTATTCTCTCCTTCACACCAAACCCCAATCATGGCTTTGCCATAATCCCAGGGGAAGAGACAGCAGGTATCTTAACTGGCCCTGGAGCAGATAGAGAGGCAGATTGTAACCCCTCTCCCTCTGCCCCAAACACCCCCATTCTTACACAGCCTGTATGTGTGGGCTGGAGAGGTGGGGGGAAGAACAGCAATTCTGCTAAGCTTGTTTTCTTCCCTGCACTCTGAGTCCTAACCATGGCATAGGTAGCCAGAGCACGAAAGTAAGGAGGTATCTTGTAAGCTGTGTTATGATTTAGCCCCACATCACCTTTGCTGGTGAGACTGTTAAGGGGGTATCTAGATTTTGCCTACAGTCTCCCCCTCCAGCTCTGTGTGGGGAATCAGGGAAGGAGGGAGTAACAGTGGCCATGCCATGCCTTGCCAGACTCGTAACCCCAGCAATTCACATGAGGGGGTAGGGAACTAAACACTCCATTAGCTTTCTTATGCAGCTGTTATAGGGCTTGTGAAAATCTGCATTTGGTCAGTCAATGGTGGGTGTAGTGAACATGGAGTGTGTGCTGCACCAGTGGGCAAAGTAAATTGAAACAGTGCAGGAACTTTCCTCGCACCAGCCAAAGAGGGAGAACACTGCTCACCCATGCCCAGGAAGAAGAAAGATGACTCATCCACTGGTTTTAAAAGAGAAAGGGAAAAATGATTTTCCCTCCTCCCCCACTCTTACTTTAATCCATGGCCAGCAAGGAGGACAGTGTAAATTACCCCAGTTTGTACTTACTTGTAATTTTAGCTCTTTATATGACAATTTTTACCCACACTTTTTTAATAACATAGCTCATCATTTGAGACAGGGAGGATGGTTTTAAAATCCAACTCCCACACTCTCCAATTTACCTAAATTAAAGTAAAAGAAAAACTGAATATCTGAAATGTAATTTTTCCTGTTGCAGCTGGATATTGTTTGCCATATATAGCCTGTCGTTTAAAACCCGTGCTTCTCCTTCCTAGATCCTCATTGGCCCTGCACTTTTGAGGATAACTAGGTTTACTTCTTGTCAGCTACTTCAGTCTAGAGCAGGGGTGGGCAAACTTTTAGACTCACGGGCCACAATGGGTTCTAAAATTTGACAGAGGGGCCGGGCCAGGATCAGATGGATGGAGTGCTGGAGTGTGAACTAATATAAATGACATGGAAAACCTATTACATAAAAGGTTTGGGCTCTTAACAGGTAGCAAAACATGAATATGTAAGGCTTATTGTACAAATTATTTTCCAAATGCATTTTTTAATAACACAGTAGAGAAACTCACATTCAATGTCAGTGGGAACAGTGTTGTTGGTCTCCCTTTTTTGCCAGTGCCTCAAAGTCTGGAGTTATCTTTGTTGTGGCAATTCTCAGGATAGATCTGAGGTGATGATCAGTTAACTTGGATCTGTGACAAGCTTTGTTGATGTTCATGACACTGAATGTCTGCTCACACACGTAGGTTGAGCCAAACAACACCAGCATCTTCTGTGCCGTCCTCCGGAGGTTTGGAAACGTGGCTTCGTCAAGTGAAGCATAAAAGTCATTCAGTGTAAGAGAGTTGAACTTCTCCTTTAAGACTGAGTCAGACTGAAGATTGATCAGTTCCAACAGCAGCTCCTGTGGTGCTGTTTCAGGGTCTTGTGACAGGGGACAGGACACCAGCTGAAGTGACTTGTCAATTTTTTCAAAATCAGAGAACCGACGGCAGAATTCTCCATGCAGGTCGTCCAGTGATTTGCTGTATTTCTTCAAATTTCAGGTGGCCTCTTTCTGCATGGCTAATGTGGGGAAATGAGCAAAAGATTTGTTTGAAATTTGTCTGGAGAATAAAGTCAGCTTGGATTTGAAGGCTCTCACATTTGTGTACATGTCGTGCACAAACTGATCTTTTCCCTGCAGCTTCACGTTCAGCTCATTCATGTGTGAAAATATGTCCACAGCAAACGCAAAGTCACAAAGCCAGTTCTTGTCGCTCAGCTCAGGAAATTCGTCGGATTTCCCCGTTAACTCCAAAAATGCGCCAATCTCCGTGTTGGACGGCGGTCGTGCCGCCCGGTTGCGGCGGCCCGTCCGGTGGGCCGAACCGCTGGGGAAGGTCCTGGACTCTTCCTCAATATACGGGGAACTACTGATTGGTCCGTCCCTAGACCCGGCCCTCTGGTCGGGCGGGCGGACCAGCAGTCCTTCGCCCCGGCCCTCTGGCAGGGTGGGCGAGCAAAGCAGTCCTTCGCCCGGCCCTCTGGCAGGGCGGGCGAGCAAAGCAGTCCTTCGCCCCGGCCCTCTGGCAGGGCGGGCGAGCAAAGCAGTCCTTCGCCCCGGCCCTCTGGCAGGGCGGGCGAGCAAAGCAGTCCTTCGCCCCGGCCCTCTGGCAGGGCGGGCGAGCAACTGTCAGTTTAAGGGCCCAGTCCCTTGGGCAGGGGCCGGCAAGCAAACAGTCTAGAAGCCTGCTCCCTGAGCAGCAGGGCAGGCGAGCTAACAGTCTAGAAGCCTGCTCCCTGAGCACCAGGGCAGGCGAGCAACCAGTCTAGAAGCCTGCTCCCTGAGCAGCAGGGCAGGCGAACAAACAGTCTAGAAGCCTGCTCCCTGAGCAGCCGGGCAGGCGAGCAAACAGTCTAAGCGCCCCGGCCCCTTAGGCAAGGGCGGGCAACAGCAACGCAGTTCAATCGCCCGGTCCCTTGGGCAAGGGCAGGCAGGCAGAAAAGCAGTTCAAGCGCCCGGTGCCTTGGGCAAGGGCAGGCAGGCAGCAACGCAGTTCAATCGCCCGGTCCCTTGGGCAAGGGCAGGCAGGCAGAAAAGCAGTTCAAGCGCCCGGTCCCTTGGGCAAGGGCAGGCAGGCAGAAAAGCAGTCTATGAGGCCTGCTCCCTGGGAATCAGGGCAGGCTGAGGCGGGCGTCTCCCAGCCGTCTGGCTGGCGGGGTAGGACTCTCCCTCCCTCTCACTCGCTGGCACAAGTGCGGGTATAGGAGAGGGGGGGAGGGGGACGCAGGCCCACCCGTCTCCACTGCGTCCCAGCCCAGGGCCCTACCAGTGGCACCGTCAGTACCACTGGTGCGGCGGGGATCCAGCCGCAACACGCCGCGGGGCTTGTGCCCCTTTTCCGGCCAGTAGGCCTGGCTGCCCCTGGGCCACTTCCTCCCCATCCTCCCAGGAACTGACCCCGAGCAACCCGGGAGCGGGGTGCACGGCCCACGGCTGGCTCACCCATCCGTCGGCGTCCGGAAGCGGCAGCGGGGGCAAGTCCTCAGCGGCCGGCAGTTCCTCAAGGTCCACATGCTCGCTGGGGAACGTGGCCTCTGGCAACTCCTCGAGGTCCGGTCCAGCTTCCGGGGGAGCAGCCGCCGGTAACTGCTCGGGCAGCTCCTCAAGGTCGGGCCCGGCCTCGGGCGGCTTGACCCACCAGGATGGGTCTGGTTCCTCGGGTCCGGCGGGGGTTGCCGGGAGGGGCGGCTGCCCCTTAGGGCCCGTCGGCCAGTCCCAGTCTCCAGCGGGCGGAGGGCCGACCCACTCCCGGTATGTATCCCGGGACCGGCGGGGCTTCGGCCCGGGGCGGCAGTCCTTCTCTTCCCTGGCCGGAGCCCAGGGCAGCAGGTCTGCTTCCCACTGCTGCCTCCCTCCTACTGTGCTCTGGGGCTGAGCTTTTATCCTTCCCCTTCCTGGGGAAGTCCCGCCTCCCGGGGCCGGATTGGCCGCCGCCGGTGGGCCTATCCGGCCTGACCTGCGGGGTTGACAGGCGGCCCAGCGTGCTGGCCCAATCCCGGCTTGTTGCCGGGCAGATTTACTGGGTGCCTCGCCCTGCTGGTCTACTGCTCGGCTCCCAGCAGTCCCTCCCTCGGCTCCCAGTCTGGGGGCCAGCCGAGGTGCCCTTCTACACTCCTCTTTGAGCTCCCACGTTCGTTGAAACACTTTGCCCAAACTCAACCACCGGACACAGAGAGTGGTAAAGTAAGTCCTGGTGATCTGCATCGGTTTCCTCCATGAACGTAATAAACTGACGGTACTGAAGTCCCCTTGCTCGTATAAAGTTCACAAGTTTTACCACTGGATTCACGACATGATTAAGCTGCAATACAGACTTACACAGGGCTTCCTGATGGATGATGCAGTGAAGGAAAATAATATCCTGGTCGGGGTTTTCCTCTTTCACTTTATGCTGGATTCTTTTTAGCAGCCCGACGTTTTTTCCAGTTAAATTTGGCGATCTATCCATGGTGACATTGGCAAGTTTACTCCAAGGTAGCTCCATTCTCTCGATGGCAGCAGACACCTGGTCATACAAGTCCTCTCCCCGTGTTTTTCCTTTCAGGGACTCCATGGTCAAAAACTTCTCTGTTATCTTAAAACTGTCGTTAATCCCTCGGATTACAATTAAGAGCTGAGCAGTGTCTTTTATGTCGTTACTTTCATCCAGTGCCAATGAATATAACTTAAAGGACTCCGCCTTTTTCTTTAACTCGCTGGCTATATCTTCGTCAATCAGTTCCACACAGCAAGTAACTGTCCTGGGTGATAAACTTATTTTTTCAAACTTGCCTTTGCTCTCCGGACACAACAGATCTGCTGTCTCTACCATGCATTCTTTCAAAAACTCTCCTTCGGAGAAAGGCTTGCTAGCCTTTGCTAATTTGAATGCCAGCATAAAACTTACCTTGGTACTTAACTCTTGAATTGCAGTTTGTCAGTGAAAAAAATTTTGCTGAGTCTGCAAATTAGCCTTCAACCTTTGTGCAGTAGCTGCCTGTTCTTGCATTGACTGCTTGCTAGCGTAGTTGGCATGCTTCGTGGTAAAGTCACGACTGATGTTGTATTCTTTGAAAACCGCAACATTTTCTTGGCATATCAGACATACAGCCGTTGATCGGACTTCCGTGAAAAAATATTTTGTTGTCCACTCCTTATTAAACACTCTGCACTCACTGTCCACTTTTCTCTTCTTTGGGCTGCTCATTTTTACAAAAGGGCTCAGAAGGCAAAGCAAAGAAGTGAAGTAGAGAGTAAGACACCTCACCAGTGGAGCGCGCCATCTATTGGGGAAACGTGGGCATAGCAGGGAAAAGGAAAATGAGTGAGGTCTAATAATAGAATAATTTGATAATATAGTTTGGACAAGTTCGGCAGGCCGGATTAAAAAGCCTAATGGGCCATATACGGCCCGGGGGCCGTAGTTCGCCCATGCCTGGTCTAGAGTCTTCATGTCCACATAAGGCCCCAGATACACAGTGTACTCTAATTTATTTCTCATGTATGGAAATGTGATAATAGGGGAATTGGCTATAAGGACTAGGCCTGATAAATTGCGAGGCCTAGCAAAATATAAAGAATTGACCAAATTGCATAGGGAACTCAAATAGAACAATGACTGAGCAAAAACGGTTGAGGAAGAATAGAACAGAAATACGCTTAACAACAGAGATAAGCTCACCCACAGGTCAACTGCCAGGGACGAGCAACCACAGAACACTGGATGTGCTTAGGCAGGCTTCCACAGGATAGCTAAACCACATAAAATTGTTTGACTACAGAGTGCTCAGAAAAGTAAATAAATGCTCAGAGCAGACAGGGGTTCAGTGGACTGCAGCTCGGCTCAAGAGGGGCGTATCTACTCTTGAGTCTATCAAGAGGACACCAGCCCTAAGAAGCTTGTGAGCTCCAGATCCCAGCAACCACCTGTCAAAAATAAGGGTTTTGAATCAAGGATCCAGACCAGAGGCTGAGTCTGGCTGTGAGTATAGCATCCGGATAGTTCAGGAGTCTGTGGACTCAGGGAATTTGGGGGATTTAATTGAGATCTGTGGATCACATCTCCCCCAGGCAATTGCTAAAGTGCTTATAAGGAATAAAGGTTAATAGGAAATTAAGGGAAATAGTTAGGTTTGTTTAGGTTTAAGGATCAAGCATAAATTGTGTATAAGTTAAAGGACTTGTCCCAGCGCCCATCTGTCGAGGATAAGGATAATTAATAGAGAAGCTTCCATAAATAGTACTGATCAGTGTAAGTGTTAATTGTCTAACTGTCTGATTGTGAGAAGTACTGTCAATTGTCTTGTTTGTTTGTTTTATCGTCAATAAAGCTATTCATTGATTCAACCTCGGGTCAGAATCCTCGGTCTCAGAATCCTCGTAAAAGAACCCAGGTGTCTTGCTACCCATCTAATTCGGCCTTTTCCCTACTAAATTTTAATAGCAACAAGGGAAACACAAGCAAACAATGCAGGTCACATGAGTTTAGTTACCCTGAAGACAAGATTAATGTCTTAATGAACTAAGACATTAATTAATGTCTTAATTAATGAAGTAGCAAAATACTTCTAATTTACAAATCCAGTTAGTGTGTTTTTTAGACTAGGATGCATGGGGATTATGCAAAGTCAAATTATCCCAGAGGAACTCCCAGAAATATTGTTCCCTTTTAGGTGGGTAGCCGGAGCTTTAGCTCTATTGGCTGATTTGGAGTTTCTACCCATGACTGTTTTAGGCCTGGCCCCTTCACGAAGGTTTGTATCTTCAAGAGGTACTCCACAGGAAAGTGTCCAGGTTGGGATGATATGAAAGGGCTGAAACAACCACCATAAGGTTTGTAACTAGCCAACCTATAACTAACATTACTTATATTGTTCTCTTGCTGTTCTATTCTATGTAGGTTTCTGTATTGTCTTTGTCACCATAGTACCTATCACATTCTAAATTAGTTTCCTAAAGCCTGACTTTCAATTGGATTTAAGATCATAAGTGCTTAAGTAATTTTTGACAATTTGACTTGGTCATCTAAATCACTCAGTCTTTGCACTATCGAGCAGAGCAATGTCTAAATACCACTGAAAAACTGAGCCTTCATGTCGGTGAAGAATCCAGGAGCACCACTGAATTTACCCGTGAAGTTATTATAAGTCATTAATATCACCATTTCAAGGGTCTCGTAATATTTATATGCTTGTTTTCACAAGTATGAATAGGTAAGTTAGGCAGCGAACTTTTTTGCTTGTTATATGTTGTGTGTGCATGTCATGGTGAGCAGTAAAAAAGCAGTTACATCTATCTCCACACTACGAAATGTTTTAAATCTAACTCTAGCCACACAACTGACTAGGTCCAAGGGCTTTGATTTTAGCAAAGAATGTATAACCTTTGTCTAAAAAGATATGAAGGGGAATGGAGCATCTTCTCCTACAGTTGTTAAATATAAACTTCTCTAAAATGAAATCTATTAAGCAGCAGAAGTTCCTGAAGCTTGTGGTGAAACTTGTTTTAACTAGCAGTTCAAACACAGATACCCTTTAGTTGTCAGATCCCTGGAATAGAGAACTCTTTGTTCTTTTTTCTTCTTCTTTGCCTCACTCATTAGAAACCAGAAGATTGATTAAGCCTGTTTAAATATATTTTTTGAATCTGGCTGTCTTCTACTGTAATTTTAACTTCTCAGGTTCTCTCTGATTTTTTTTTATCATTATAATGTATAGACTCCTGCACAGATCTTTAAAGAAAGTCTTTAGTTTAGAATGAATGTATGAAGGCAAAGAGTGCCCTATATGCTAGCCACAGACTCTCTAAAACCCAATTATTTGAGGCTCCAATGACCCTATAGCCTATCATGGCAGTGAAGACCATATAGAAGGCTCTTGTCATCACTTTGAGTATAAATCTTTTCAGGACAGCTGTAGAGCTTCCTATGTTGAGTATCCCCACCTTCAGAATTTGCTCTTCACAGTTCAGAGTAAAAGTTTAGCCAGGTTCTAGGCATGATGCAATATGTATTTACTCTGCTAATCTTGCATATCACGATTTTGTTTCTTATCAGTTTCAATGCAATTACACTTTGTAAATAATCTCCAACTGTTATTGCCCAGGATCCCATGCAAAGCAATAAAATAGATCACTACAAATAAATGATCACAGGAATTTATTTGAAATCTGGTGGCTTACCAAAGCACAACTCTGCTGTCTGGAAAGGTTTTAAGGTTGTATATGTAAAGATGGATGAATTTTCACAGCTAAATCTTTGACATCTGAAAGGAAAGCATAGCTTGCTAATATATGAAGAAGAACATACTTACGAGAATTCAGAAACTGTTAATACATCATAAAGAATCTTTAATCAAATGGCATTAAATATCTTACTAAATATAAACGCAATTTGTACTTAGGTACATTTTTAAACTGATATTGCAGTACATTTCTTTAAATTTTCCTAACTTCCTTTAGCTAAAAAAAAACTTACCAGCTGGATCAACAAGATGGCTAAGCTGAAAAGTAGTTCAGAACTGAGGGAGAGCTAATCTCTACTCTCCATCTTTTTTCTTTCTTTTTCTCTTCTTTAGTTTATCCTCTACACAAAGAAACTCACTCAGACAAACCTTTCTTTATAGTAAACCACAAAAACAGCTTACTACTTGCCAATATATTTTTAGGGTGGAGATTTTTTAACATTTCTACTACATAGATCTGATATTTTCTTTCATATTAACAGTTAATTTGAAGATAAGTGCCATATAAGAGAAACAACTGCTATTAATTTAATAGTATCAATACAATAAATATTGAATTTGAAGAATCTGTATTTTAGGTTTTACACATAAAATCCCAAAAGTTATTTGCATTTGACAATAAAATTTAGTGTCCTCAGCAATAATGCATTATTTGAGTTTCTGTCCATATGCAGGCTAAGACAGAGCCTGCACTGAAGAGTTTATGCTCCACATAGTGAAGACAAAGTTTGGGAATGGAAACAGAGACTTGCCTTAGGTCACACAATGAGTGATAGAGGTGGAAATAGAACCCAAGTCTCCTGACTTCCTAGCCAGTGACCCGTGATGATTTATGATTTATGATACCTAGAGCTGAGAATTTTCTGTTTCAAAATCACAATTAATCATAACTATTTGTGGGTTCATAATAGGTTTCACAGAACTTTGATCAGAAAAGGTTTCTCACATCTAGGTTGGAGTTTCTGATCAAAAGAGAGACCAAGAGCATGCATCTGGGATGCAAGCGACCCATTTTCAGACCAGGGAGATTTTATCCTCAGTCTCCTGGCAAGATACTCTGGGGTGGGTGTTTCAGTCTCTTGTTGGAGCTGTTTCACTTTGTATACATAGTTAAATATTAATTGGAACAGGGAATTGAAGCTGGATCTCCCACAACACATTCACTGTCCTAACCAATGGGCAATTCTGAGGTGGGATGGTCTCTCGTTTTATTCCTAAAAAAATTCAAAAGGTCTCAGTTTTGTCCTGAAGCTAAATGTGACAATTTTTAAAATCTCACATTTTTTTCATTATTTTTTTGCAACTGGAAAACAGGTTCCTGTCTAATTCTATCACTAGGTATAGACCAAGAGAGAAGCCCAAATAGTAACACCATATCCAACACCTCTGGACTTTGGTGATGTCTAAATTTGGACCTGAATCTGAATCTGTTGGCTCTTTCTCACATCTATAATCAGAGAAACAAAACTAAATCAACCCCTCATCCAAATCTGAACTCCGCAACCAAATTCTGAAGTTTGGATCCATATGCAAACTTGGCAGCTCACCTCTTTATGTACAGAGAAAGAATCAGTTCCTCGCTTCACCACTGAAGAATTCTCTTGGGACATAAAGTTGCAACATTAAAGTACAAACCATGATAAGTAGTGTAGTGTGTCAAATATAGGCAATGATTCATTTTGATAGATGTTGATTAATTCAGTTGATGAATAGCTTTTGTGAGGCACTTGGGATTTTACAAAGGAGATGAGTTTTGTGAAATCCAATGCTTAAGGAAATTTGGAGACAAGCTCAGAAGTGGTCAGAAGTGAGCAGTGAAGATTTCCTGCCTTTCTTCCTTGATTGTTAGTCAAACTCCCAGACAATGAACTAAGCAGACTCATGGAAAGTCCCCCTCTTTACCGCTGATTATGTTCTGGGAAGTCCAAGTAACTAGCTACCCTCCTCTCTATTATCTTCGGTTGGGTATAAGGTGGGGAGAGAGCCTAAACGTAACTCAGAACATTCACTACACATAGCGGGGCCATTAGGGAGCAAATGGGCATTACAACACAGCAGGATGTGCACACAGAGATTACAATGTGAGTATCCTGAAATATACACTACTAACACCCTGTGCACCATTAGAAAAGTCAGCATGTTCTCAAAATGTACCATATAGTGTTACCACACAGTGTTACTTGAGATTCAGAAGTCTGTGTAATCCTTCTGCCAGATGCTGTTGGCAGTAATGAGAGTTGGGTTCAATATCTCAGGCTTCCTCTGAACGTTACAAAATAGGAACTGTTCGAGCACACACCAAGAAGTCTGGGAAAACCAACCACCACCCAGGGCACCTCTAATAGGTAACACTTCCACACTCACAGACACTGAGTCTGTATATTAAGCAAGCCACACCAAAATGAGGGAGAGGAAATTTATTAATTTGGGAAAATGCCTCAACAATTATTCAAAAGGGTGCAAACCACCAACAAACCCCAACCCCACAGTATCTTGGGCTGTAGTCCTTTGTTGCTGTTTACCATTTTGTAGTGTGAAAGCCCAATGGATGAATGTCCCTTTAATATCTCTCTTTCTCTCTGCTGGATCCCACTTACAGTTGGTTGTCCAAAGTCAGCAAAGTCCCAGAATTCAAGGGTATGTTCAAGGATTCTAAATTGAGTCTGATAAGCTCCACTTTTAACCACTGGAGAGGAAGTGCAGACAGATTAGAACTTAAGACTCTTTAAATAGAATCCACTTCAGAGGTGGGAACATTTGTCTCACTCCCTCTGATTTACACCTGGATTTGGTGTCATTATTCCTTTTTTAGCAAGAGAGGTTAAAGTCAGGGTGACCCCTCTGTTAGGTCATGTTTAGTACAGTTTTGCTACTCTTTAGTCATACAATATGATTAACTTTTCATTACCCCTATGTTAAAGTGAATTTTAACCCACATCAACTAAAATTAATCATCTAGGAAAGGATGTGTTTCTATGCAGAAACGGTCTGCTTCTGTGGTCTTTTCTACCCAATTCATCAATATGTGGCAGGGGAGAGCTCATTCAGATCCTGGCTTACTTTAAAAAAATATTATTCAGGATTTATGCTCCATAATGTCTGTGCACAGAACCTCACACAGGTAGACATGCTTTTGAAAGGACTTTGAAAGTGTGCTTCATGGAATCCCAGTAGTACTCTGTGTCCTCCCCCCTCATCTTAATAATTACAGTCATTAGAAAATAGTACATCTTAAAAATGTTTGAGTCTAGATTTCTTAACTGTTCAAATCTAAACAATGCATCAGGGCAATACAAGACTTCATCACCACCACTGTGTAAGATTTATATCAATCATTCACCCGTTCTTAATTTTGCCCCCCATATTTTTCAAAATGAATGAAGAGTTAAAAGTGAATTACTAAAAGATTATAAGATGCAATTTTCTATCCGTGGTCCACTTAAAGGACATAAAGTGGAACTTATGTGGTGTATAGGACTGTGCTGAAGCTGCACAAGGGTGAATTTCATCCTGACTGAGAGTCTGGGGAAATTACTTCTAAGGGCTTCTACTGGAAAATACCCTATTGCTGACCCTTAAACATGGATTTTCAGGCACTCACAGATGTTATAAGAGAATATTACTCTATAGAATTACTGAATCAATTTCCCACAGAAGAGTATATAACATGAATAAGTCATAGTCAATCCTAACATTGCACTTCAGTGCATTAATAGATGTAATCCACCTGCTTCTTATCTATTTATGCATCATTTATGTGTTATTTATTTCAGTCACTTTGGGGAGTTACAGCTTTATTGTTGCATTCTTATGCTACCTCTGAGAAATGAGATGTGTTTTAATTTGTGCAAAAACCTATTAGTATATAGTTTTTATTTGAGCTCCCTGCCTTTGTTAGTTGCACTAATGAATTACTTACTGAGGCAGAAAACTAAAGCAATCTAGATTTGCTTTATAATAAATTGTATCAGATTGTGCCCAGAGGCCTAGGTAGAAAGTTTGTTCAATAATAAGGTCAGTTCATTAAACAGAGCATTTTGTTCTCTCCCAGTGCTCACATGTTGATTTTATATGCAGTAGTAATGTTTGCTTCTATATTGACATGTTTGTATAATACATGGAATGAAGTATTTAATACACCAGAACCCAGCTAAAAAACAAAACCTGCTCTCCTAAGAACAAATTAACTGTGAAGGCACAAACTTGTGAATTATTAAACTCCACCCATTGAATTGAGGAGGATGAAGGAGACAGGAAAAATAGAGTAAAACTGATTATATCTGTCTTGTGACAGGCTATCATTTAAAATACACTATTCATAGATCTTACTCTACAATCTTTACTCACTGTTCTGGTTTGAATAGTTTAAAAGCCTGAATGAAAACAGTTTCCTGATTTTGAAGCCTGGTTTCAATCAGGCATTTTCATACCCCTTCATTATTTGCAGTTCATACATTTAAAGCTAAGTTTGGAGTAAATTAAGAGGTAATGTACATAAATGGTTACGTTAGCACCCCCATTCAATTGCTTAGTCTACTAAATTAATCTGAACCAGCAAAGAACTATGTCCAAATGTGTCAAGGAATACCAAATGGACTGTGTAGGCTCAGATATCATCTAAGCCTAACAGAACATGTTGAGATCCCAAGTGACCTGTCCACCTCTTCTCCTAACTGACCTAAATTCTGTATATTTCTCAACCCTTCAGTAGCCAAACTCACCTCATCACCAAATAAGTAGGTAAATATCATTATTCCCACTTTATAGGTGAAGTGACTAAATCATGGGGATGTTAGCCACAGAAGACCACTCAAAGTCTGTGGCAGAATTCCTGCTTCAATAGAGCTGAGTTTTATCCATTATATCACAGGAGCTTAGAAAAATTGCTTTAAATCTGTATGTTCAATTCTATAAATGGGGCTACTCTGGCTTACCCCACAGAGAGTTCTAGTGCTGAAAAAAAAAGCCCCACTGTTGAAGTGCAAAGTATTAGGCCCATTTCACAGATGGGAAAAACACACATAGGTTGATGGCTTGTCTGTGGTGTGTAAGGCCTCTGTACATGAGCCAGATGACTTCACTTTGATTCAGGGTCTGATATTTATTTTCCATATCATTGTACACTTACTTGTACTTTACTGTAGCCATATCACCGGATGACCATGATGACCATGATGACTAAGAGTGATTGTGCAGCTCTTTGAAAAGAAAGTGCTATACAATTAATAATATAGTCATTTTCTGTCATCTATAGCTTGGGAAAGCAGATAACACTGCAGAGAGAAAAAGCATCTTCTTCCTTTACCCTAGCTCTACTTCAGGCTATTGAGTTCAGGTATATACAAGTGAGAGAGACTTAGGTATATTAGTAAAGCTAGAAAAAGGATTGGTGACTGGTACTTTTTACATACCCTTGTTCTACAGAGACGGAAGTTAGTCTTAAAAAAAAAAAGTTCCCACTGTACTAGTGTACAGGTTTTGATCTCCATCTGGCACACCAAGTTAGACAATGTTGGTCTGAAGCCATTGCCATGTCTGGATGTCAAAGGGCTGCTGCTGAATTTTACAAAACAGTAGTTTGTCCTGGTAACATACCAGATTTCACCTTCTCCCCCTCCTGTGTAATATGCTGGATTGATCCTTTCCATTCCAAGGACCAGTCCCATGGAGTTCTATGTAAAGTACTTTGGAATGAAGTGTGCAAAATAGTCTAGTTAGTTTGGATACACACAGTACATCAGGAAAGCCATTTTAGTGGGACAGCTCTCAAATAAGTTTAGATTTATGGTACAAATAATAGCATGCAACATGTTGGTGCACAATCTGCTCCAGAGAGTGCTCACAATCTGCTGCAGAAGCAGAGGTTTACATAGGGGACATCAGTGGCTGTACCGATTGTAGTGAGAAGCATCAGCCAGTTTTAGTGTGACATGCGTGAGTGGTGGGAGTCCTTTGCTGCCTCTTCCGCCTTCTGTTCCATCAGAGGCTGTGTTAGGTATCTTTGGAGGGTCAGAAAACACCTCTGGAATGTCCACCAGCACCTCACAGAAGCTCTGCCTGTTTCCTGACATAGGAGTGAAAGCAGAAAGCAAGAGAAATGAAAGCCAGAGAAGTTCCCCAAAAATTGCTTCCTCCATGTTGCTGGCTCCAGTAGCTAGGAGCGCACTGACCAAAATGACTCTTTGGCAGGCTGTTGAAACTTCCTGTAACATTTAGGATGGACAGTCATGTTTTCACCACAGTGCACCATGGTTAAAAATGGCTAGAGCAGCCACATTTCAGGTGGGCACTAGGGAGTCTGGGATATGACTGTTTTGACACAGGTCTGCATACTGCAGCGTGGATGCCAGAGCCCCTGATTCCAGCCCAGGTTAGAAAATTCTTAAGCTAGGGTTAACCATCAGTGTAGATGCTTAAGCCCTGGGTTCTCTAGCCCAGGGTCAGCAGACTTGACTCACACTAACCTTTGTCTAAAGTTGCAGTGTAGACATACTCTAAGGCCTTGTTTTAGGTGTGATCCTTTAACTCTTACAACTATTTTAAGTGAAGGGCACATTCACACATCAGTTTTAATGTGGTTTTAATCACCATATAAAAAGACTTAACCTGGTTCATAATATCAGTTAGGCTCACCCATTAGTATTTAATACATATTTGTGGCCAAATCCTGTTATCTTTCATGTAATTAGACTCAGTGACTTGGACTAGCCATTAATTTATATTCCAAAGGTCTAATATTGTCTTTCAGAATAATGACCTTGTTCTCTCTTCAAATCCTAGATTCAGACATATAACGGGTATGAGCTATCAGAACGTAAAGGACCACTACTACTGCACAAATCTCTCATAAAAATTTGATATCACTTTAAAGTAAACCTGGAATGGTCAGAAAAAGACCATAAACTGTACTGCTATACTGAAAGTGAATGGAGACACTGTGGTTCCCATCACAGATGCTAACTGCAGGAGAGATTGAAAAGATCATTATTTAGACAGTGACAAACTGTTTCCTATTTGTGGTTCCTGAACTGAGGATGCAATGTATCCCTCCACCCTATACATCAGTCTTTCCAGCTTTTTAGTGGAATAATACCTCTTACGTGTTTCTGTATCTAACATCAGTGTTAAGGACTGTCTCTTGGTTATATGTTGTAATCCTTTCCCATCATATGACAATTCTTAAGACTTGTCTACCCTTAAAATGCTGCAGTTGCAGAGGCACCATTGTAGTGCTTCCTTGAAGAGGTTAGCTATGCAGATGGGAAGGGTTCTCCTATCAGTTTAGGTAATCCACCTCCCCTAGAGGCAGTAGCTAGGTCAACAGGAGAATTTTCCTGTCAACCTAAAATTGTGCACACCCAAAGTTAGCTCAGTTTAACTGCCTTGCTCAGGGGTATACATTTTTCAGACCCTGAGCAACATAGATATACTGACCTAATTTCCTAATGTAGACTAGATCTGATTAATTAAAGCATGCTACAGTAAAATTACTCATTATGTCAGTACCCATAGTTTATTTACCGGGAATATAGTGTGCAAGTGTTGACAAGCCTTTCCAATGACAATGGTGTCAAAAAGAAGGTGCATCCTGTATACTTACCACTTAGGACAATTTAAGAGGTTTTTTCCTCCTTTATCTTTGTTGTGACTTAAACTACCCTTGCCCACAGCAGAAATAAGCCTGTTAAACTGTGTTTTAAAATTTATCAGTTGGAAGCTTCGTTTTAGGGCACCCGAAAGTTCTCTCTATTGAATTAATTACCTAACACAGGTCTTTGCTTTATCTACATTCTGAACAGATTGGGACCAGGCTGAAGTGATTTCTGACCTATCTTGGTTAATTCAACACAGTGGTCACTGAAAACAATTGACCTCCTCCCCCTT
The DNA here is from genome assembly GCA_007922155.1 of Mesoclemmys tuberculata. Taxonomy (NCBI): domain Eukaryota; kingdom Metazoa; phylum Chordata; order Testudines; family Chelidae; genus Mesoclemmys; species Mesoclemmys tuberculata. The sequence goes on along the minus strand of ML675604.1, from coordinate 58,097,155 downwards.
TTGCAAAAACATAATTTGCTCCACTGTAAAAATGTCAGCTCTTTTGAAACACATGGTTAAATTCCATGTGAAAAAAGAGATTAAAAATACAAGTAATGCTCTAAGATGAAACCAATATATAATATTAAAATAAATGGAGGAATAACAGACAGTGTTAGAGGGGCAGGTTTAGTGTTTAGGCAAGCTATCCACTTAGAAAAGAAGCCAAGCATTCTTTGTTGTGAAATGATAGAACCTTTTTCTTAGCATGTTTTAGAAGGAATGACTTATTATTCAAGACGATGTGACTATCCTAAATAATAACATTTCAAAGTAGGATTAAAAAAGCAATTGTATCATGAAATGAATTTCTTTAAAAAGAGAAAAGAGAGCAGCATCAGTTCACATAGCTTTACATTCACTTATACAATGTGCTTGAGTAATAGAAATCCAAGTTACTTTTTTTATACAAATTAACATACATTTGTAAACAACTTATTTTGATTTTGCTATTCCACTAGTTGTGCTTTAATAGGCATTTGGAGCTTTAGAGACTGCAAACTCCCATTTTGTATTACCGCACATCAAGAAATTCAATCATTCACCCTCCTTGGGGATCAGTTCCTTTGAAACAATTTCTCTGCAACAACAAGCCTTCTAAAGGTAGCTTTTAAAACCAACATTATGGGATTTCACACTTCATCAGCTGAATGTTATAAAACCTGGGTAAGAACGTGACACCCAGCTTCTGCATTTTCCTTTCTATTTAATCAAACTTCACCAGCAATTAGTTTTGGTTCCTCAACAAACTCCATAACCAAAAAAGGTCTCCTGACCAAATGAAAGTCCAAAAGAGTCAAAATGTATTAATATTCTAGAAGACCACAAATACAATCCTCAACTAAAGGAAGAAGGAATTATGAGTGGAAATACATTTATTTGATGTCTAACGTATGGCATCAGAAGAGGGCTAGCAGATTACGTGAGCACTATGACAGTGGGTGCATTTCATACCCATTCCCTTTTTCATTTCAGTCTTTGTCTTGGGAATGCATATATTTTGTCCCTGATTCTGTTTTCCTCATACTGTGGTCTTACAACAGCCACAAGAATAGATTAATTCCATGCCATTTTTATTTTCATTTTACAAAGGAATCTGTTAGAGTAATTTATTTCCGTATAGTTTTAATGTATTATGTGTTATAATTGCCATGAAAGATTTTAATGCAAATGGAGAAGCAGAAAGAATGGCCCTGTGCACATGACAATTTTAAGATTGTTAAAAGAACAGAGAGGTCTTAATCCACTAGGCATGAAAGGGTTTTACCAAGTGAAATGGTGCAAGTTCCATTCGTTTGTCAGCCCATTCTCAAAACTGCATTCACTGCTATGATCTCCCTGGTATACTGTGCTTAGCCCTTAAGTAATTTACGATTAAAATACTGTTAGAGCAAAGAATCATAGACTATTTATTTGAGTTAAAAGGGATCTCAGGAGGTCATCTAGTCCAATCCCCTGCTCAAAGCAGGACTAACCTCAGATAATCATCCCAGCGAGGGTTTTGTCAAGCTGCAGTTTAAAAACCTCTAAAGATGGAGATTCTACCTCCTCCCTAGGTAACCCATTACAGTGCTTCACCATTCTCCTAATGAAAAACTTTTTCCTAATGTCCAAACTAGACCTCCCCCACTGCAACTTGAGACTGTTGCTCCTTGTTCTGTCATCTGCCGCCACAGAACAGCCTAGCTCCATCCTCCCTGGAACCCTCTTTCAGGTAGTTAAAGGCTGCGATCAAATCCCCCCTCAATTTTCTCTTCTGCAGACTAAACAAGCCTAGTTCCTTCAGCCTCTCCTCATAAGTCTTGTGCTCCAGTCCCCTAATCATTTTCGTTGCCCTCTGCTGGACTCTCTCCAACTTCTCCACATCCTTTTTGTAGTGGGGGGCTCAAAACTGGACACATTACTCCAAATGTGGCCTCACCAATGCCGAATAGAGGGGAATAATCACTTCCCACGATGTGCTGTCAATGCTCCTACTAATGCAGCCCAATATGCCATTAGCTTTCTTGGCAACCAGGGCACACTGCTGACTCATATCCAGCTTCTTATCCACTGTAACCCCCAGGTCCTTTTCTACAAAACTGCTGCCTAGCTCATTGGTCCCCAGTCTGTAGCTGTGAATGGGATTCTTCTGTCCTAAGTGCAGGACTTTTCCTTGTTGAACCTCATCAGATTTCTTTTGGCCCAATCCTCTGATTTGTTTAGGTCCTTCTGTATCCTATCCCTACTGCCATGGAAAAATCACACAGCTACTCAATTTGGGTTGGATCGAGCAGAACTTTAATCTTGACAGACACACAGAAGGCTATAGCAATAGGGAAGCCTAGGCCGATGTTGATCTCTGGAATTTTGCTGGGTTCAAGATACAGAGGGCTTATATAGGTTTCTTTAAGATTACTTTTTTTACATACAGATCATATAGCAGAGTTTCCAATACTTAACAGGTCATTTACCACACATTGGGCACTTATAACATATAATGGGATTCTGCTGGAGCCAGCAAGTCCCAGTGATTCTCCTCGTGCCAGCAAGTCCCAAGTCACATACAGTCTTTGGTTATCTATCACAGGAATCTCTGACAGAGTATGGCTGTGTGCGGCTACAAAGGTAGTTAATATCTTACAACATAGCCCAACGATTTTGCATTTCTATCGTAGTTCCAGTCTAAGGCATTCTGCCTGAATTTTTGAGATGCCACACTACCTTCCACGGTATCTACCACTCCCCCTAGCTTAGTGTCATCTTCCGACTTGCTGACGGTGCAATGTACCCTATCCTCCAGCTCATTAATGAAGATGTTGAACAAACCCGGCCTCAGGACCGACCACTGGGGCTCTATGCTTGTGACCAGCTGGCAGCTAGACATGGAGCCATTGATCACTACCCATTAAGCCCTATGATCTAGCCAGTTCTCTATCCATTTTATAATCCATTCATCCAACCCATACTTCTTTAACTTACTGATAAGAATATTGTGGAAGACTGTATCCAAAGCTTTGCTAAAGTCAAGGTATATCACGTCCACCACTTTACCCACATTCACAGAGACAGTCACCTCTTCACAGAAAGCAATCAGGCATGACTTGCCCTTGGTGAATCCATGTGGACTGTTTCTGATCACCTTCCTCTCTTTCAAATGCCTTAAAATGGATTCATTGGGGACCTGCTCCATCATTGTTCCAGGGATTGAGATGAGGCTGACCAGATCCTCTTTCATCCCTTTCTTGAAGATGGGCACTATATTTGCCTTTTTCCAGTCATCAGGGACCTCCCCCAATTGCCACAAGCTTTCAAAGATAATAGCCAATGGCTTTGAAATCACATCAACTAACTCCCTCACCCTCTCGGACACATTGCATCTGGCCCCATGGACTTGTGTATGTCCAATCCTTCTAAATAGTCCCGGATCTGTTCCTTCAGCACTGAGGGATGTTCACCTCCTCCCCATTCTGTGTTGTCCAGTGCAGTAGTATGGGAATTGACCTTGTCTGTGAAGACAGAGGCAAAAAAGGCATTGTGTACCTCAGCTTTCTCCACATCCTCTGTCACCAGGTTGCCTCTCCCATTCTGAAAGGGGCCCACACCTTCCTTAATCTTCCTCTAGTTGCTAACGTACCTGTAGAAATCATTCTTGTTCCCCTTCGCGGCCCTTGCTAGCTGCAACTCCAGTTGTGCTTTGGCCTTCCTGATTTCATTCCTGCATGTTTCAACAGTATTTTTATAATCCAGCCTAGTCCTCTGACCAAGCTTCCACTTCTTGTAAGCTTCTTTTTTTGTGTTTAAGCTTACCAAAGACTTCTTTGTTAAGCCAAGCTGGGCGCCTACCATATTTGCTATTCTTTCTGAACATCAGGGTGGTCTGATGCCCTCAGAAAGGTTTCTTTGAAATACAGCCAGCTCTCTTGGATTCCTTTCCCCCTCGTATTAGCCTCCCAGTGGATCCTGCCCATCAGCTTCCTGAGGGAGTCAAAGTCTGCTTTTCTGAAGTCCATGGTCTGTATCCTGCTGTTCTCCTTTCTTCCTTTTGTCAGGATCCTGAACTCGACCATCTCATGGTCACTGCTGCCAAGGTTGCCAACCACTTCTACTTCCCCTACCAAATCTTCCCTGTTTGTGAGCAGCAGGTCAAGAGGAGCACATCCCCTAGTTGGTTGCTCCAGCACTTGCACCAGGAAATTGTACGCAACACTCTCCAAAAACTTCCTGGATTGTTTGTGCTCTACTGTATTGCTCTTCCAGCAGATGTCAGAGTGATTGAAGTCCCCCATGAGAATCAGGTCCTGTGAACTGGAAACTTTCCCTAGTTGACTGAAGAAAGCCTCATCTACCTCGTCCCCCTGATCTGGTGGTCTATAACAGGCACCCACCATGACATCACCCTTATTCCTCTTCCTTCTAAGCTTAACGCAGAGACACTCCACTGGCTTATCTCCAGTTTCATACTGAAGCTCAGAGCAATCATAGTGCTCTCTTACATACAATGCAACTCTTCCACCCTTTCTCCCCTGCCTGTCCTTCCTCAACGGTTTATAACCATCCATGACAGTGCTCCAGTCGTGTGAGTTACCCCACCACGTCTCAGTTATTCCAATCAGATCATAGTTTCTTGACTGTTCCAGGACTTCCAAGTCCTCCTGCTTGTTTCCCAGGCTTCTTGCGTTTGGGTATATGCACTTGAGATAACTAGCTGATTGCCTTACTTTCTCAGTAAGAATCAGGAGGCCTCTGCTGTTGCACCCTCCTCCTTCTGGTTCCTCGTAGTGTTCCACTTCCCCACTTACCTTCGGACTTAGGTCTATGTCCCCATATTGCCTTAATCTTTGCCTTCCAATAAATAAAATGGCATGGATTTATTGCATATAAGATTAAAAGGAATCATATCCTTCATCCATAGTTAAGTAAAATCTTCATATTGGTCAGCACTATATAGCACTTAGTTATTTATTTTTTAAAGTTTAGGTAACCTATCATGAAAAAATAAATGCTTACACCTTAGAGAAGTGTTAATGGCTGAAAATGTCTATGCCTGAAAGGTGCGAATTAGGAAGGTGGCTGTGGGAAGTGAAAAAAATGTATTGTGATTAAGGGTTTTGTAGTTGGACTCAGGAAGACTGGGTTCTCCAACAAGTTCCCTATGTGATGTCGGACAAGTCACTTAGATCAAAGTTTTCCAAAGTGTCCACATTGATTTTCAGACATTCTGAGCAATTACATTTTAATTAAACTCAGGAGGAGCTGAGGGTGCTCAGTGCCTCTGAAAAAAGTCAGACCATAGATGACTCAGGTTGAACACTCATAACTTGAGGTACCCAAAGTTAGTAGGCCTTAAGTCACTTTTCCTATGAGGTTTGAAAGTTCTATTATCCACATATTAAAGATGAGAAATAAGTTTGTGGCAGAACAAGGAATCAAATGTAGGTTTGGGCTGCAAGTTAGTGTCATAACAACTAGAGAATCCTGAGCACAGGGACGATTTTAAAAAAAATAGTTGTCCTAATGCTAGGCCAAGAGTTAGTGGGATATTTTTTAGAAAACACTATCTCTTTACAGTTGTCCCCTGCATCCTACCATAATGGTGACAAATGTTTGTCAAACAGTCACAAAAATGTTTGAGTATCTGGGAGTTTGGGATAATTAAGAAAAGTTAGCCCATTGCGGATAAATGTCTTCCATTTGCCAGTGAAATGTAGCTTTCAAGTTTTGCATGTTTTTGCATGTGAAATGCTATTTTTCAGTAAAGCCAAAGCTGAACTGCACAAAATCACTAAAATAAAATGGCAAGCATTTGACTGCCAAATTCTGCCGGGAATTTTCATCAATTTTGCATAGCTTACTAGTGATACAAAGCTGAATATGGTGAATTATGCTATTTTTGTATGGTTTTTTTGAATGTCCTCCAGAGGGTCAGGTTTTATACTTTCAAAATTGGTGAAGTAAAATATTTGATATAGGAATGATCCAAATGCTTTTTGTTCTGCAAGCAATAACATAAACCAGTCATTTAAAATAAATGTTGGTCCTTTTATAGATGTGAACTGCAGGAGAATGTTTTTTAGATTTTCCTTTAGTTAACAGAAAACGTAAAACCTGAGGTTCATCTAAAAATGCCTAAATTAACTCAACGGTTTATATGACAGTATCTGGATAATATTTGTTAATTGCATACAGCCATTAAGAATGTTGTATCTCTCTCCCTATTTATATATCCTGAGCATTTTATTTTGTGATTTCTTATTTCTGCAGTTATTGCGTTGCTCTCTTTATTCATTTTTATGCTTTCAAGGTCATTTTACTGCTAAACCTTGTAAGTTTATACTTCCTATCAATTCCATATCAGTTTCAAACTTGTTTGATTTCAAAGTAATTGCAATATTTAGATCATTTAAACAGGTAGACTTTCCCCTTTCCTAATCTGAGCTGTGAGAACCAATACAAACAGGAGGGAGGTTATTTTCCATTGATGTGCATATGGAACTCTCATAATCATTAATGAAAGATATGCATATGTCTCAATAGGAGACCAGATCCCATAGGCTGGGGAAATCATTTGATCAGCAACTGGCATATTTGCAACATTCCAACAAAATGCAAAATGATTGCTGTCATTCAAGTGACTACTCTAATTTCTCACTTGTGAACTTGTAAATGCTTACAACCAGGTGTACTGCTTCCTACCGTGATTAATTCCATTAAAGTTAATAGGTGACTAGTTTTGAGTATAAGCATTATTTCTGGTAGTAAGCATTTGAAAGATTGGGTGTATATTTGATTTCAGTGATACTATCTGGGGGCTGAGTTTTTGCGGTATCAAGATTCAAGACCTGTACAATATCAATACCAGTTTAGAAATGTTTGTTCTGGTTCCCAACCCTGGGCTTCATTCACAAAGTCATGATACTTGTATCATACATATCCACATTTGGGTGCTGGGGTGCCTATTGAACATGATTGTTAAGAATTTGATAGAAAAATATATATTCTTTTTATAAGTTTTTTTCTAAGTCATCCTACAAAATACCAATAAAAGGAATAGAATTCTCTTTTGCATTCTACAAGAACATTAAGAAAAGTATAGTAAACATTTTTCTATTGAGTTCTATAGTGTTTTTCTGCAAATTTAGATGCTGAGCAATAACAAGGGAGGTCAAAATGCCCAGAGACAGTTTCTTGAGCATAAGCCTCACCACCCTCTCCAAACATCTTCTCTTCTGAAAGGAAAGTGTTAGTAATCCTCTTTCATAGTGGGCCCAAATATCCCTGCTGATCTTTACCCACCCAAGGGGCAAAGTCTAACTTTTAAGTAGTAGCATGTACCTCCCATCAAGAAAGGGTGATCTTGTGGATAGGATAAGATATGGATCTGAAAGATAGAAGGCCTGAGTTTTCTCCTATGCCAAAGGTTTCCTGTTTATACTTAAAATCTTTTGGCTTTGGGAACCCATCGGCAATATGAGGATACTACTAATTATGGAGACTTGCAAGACTGTTGAGAGACTAAATTCAGTAATGTTAACAAAGCAGTTTGAAATGTTCTCATGGAAAGCACTTCTATAAGGAACAAGTATTATTATTGTTCAAGATCTCTTTGGTCAAAGCAAGAGCTCAACTTGTTTTAAATTTTTGTTTTTTTTAAATAGATTTATGTGCCTCACCCACATTCTTATCTATCCATAAAAAAATGAAGGGCTTAGTAGATCACCAGTAGATTCTACTGCTAAATTGCACTACCATGAATAATTGTACATTTTCCATTTGAATTTTTAGGAATTATTGTCCTGGTGACCAGGGGAAATGGATGTTTTCAACATTCTGTGGATTTTAAAAATGGATTGACAGGACAATAGGAAAGGATATTGGCTTGTGTGTATTAAAATTAGAACACAAACCATTCTTCACTACTTCACTTTTCAAGTCACTAGAGGAATAAATAAAAACAAGAGACAATACTACAAATGTAGCTTAAACGGGAAATTCCTAGTCTATATTTGAGAAGGAAAACAGTTTTGAATAAATACTATACTTCTCTTTAGTAGATTAAAGTGGCTCTATTCTTCCCATTTTCATGTTTAACGTTGTCACACAGATCGCCTGGTTTACATTACTGTCTGCTCCAAATAGGGTGTCACCCTCAAAACAATCTAAACTAATTTATCTGAAAAAGTACAAAGAAACTTCCTATGCTACAATGGGATAATTTTATCATCCATATCCAAATTCATGGGATGCCAGCAAGGTAGACACTGACAGCAAAGATCACCCTTGAGGGTATTTAAAAGAAAATCTATCATCTGTAAAGCTGGAGTGATAACAGCCATTAGCTACAAGGGATGTTCTCTTTGTCAATTTTCCAAAAGAGAAAATGCATTTACTGAAAAGATAAACTGTGACTGTCAAGCAAAGAAGACAGTCCTTATCATTGACAAGATTAATCATTAAAAGATACCAAAGGACTAGTGTATTGGGATGGTTTGCAGGACTACTGGGTACTGTTGTCTAATACTGAGTTTACCAAGAAGTCATAAGTTTTCTTTTTTGTATAGGGAAAAAATATATGTAGATTTTTTGTAACTAAACATTATTAAAAAAAAATAACCAAATATTTAAAATAGTAAATGCAATATTTTAAGTTTAGAGTTGGGTAAATATTTTTGGACTAAATGTTTATACACCAAAAATGTTGATTCTAGTTGACCAAAACATTTCACTAATTCATGTTGTTTTCACCAGATTGTTTTGATCAACCCATATTCGACTCCAAAGTGACTATTCATTTTGAAATTTACTTCAATTTTATTTAAAAAATGAAAAGGTAAAAGAAAAACTTGAAAACCAAATGAAACACTTCATTTCTGGTTGAACAAAATGCTTCAGCTTACCCAAAATAAGTTTTCTTTCCCTTTTTCAGTTCAGTTATTTTTACAGCTATGTTTAAGTAGGAATAAACAACAAATGATATCTCTGTTCCAGTTTACTTTCAGAGGTAGTTTTAAGCATCACATAAAATCACCATCCATGGAAAAATGGGCTCCCTCAAGTCATGAAAAGGTCCCTAAACAAATGCACACATTAATAAAATAAATAAGACAATAAGAGCTACCAGTCTGGGTCAAATCAATGGTCCATCCTGCTCAGTGCCACAGCTTCAGAGGAAGTGTACAGACCAGGGCAATTTTGGATAAATCCACCTGTCTTCCCCTCTGGCCTTCAGCAGTCAGAAGTTTAAGGTTACCCCAACCATGGGGTTACATCCCTGATCATATGGGCTAATAGTCATTAATGGACCTATCCTCCATGAACTTATCTAAGCACAGTTATACCGTTAGCCACCACAACATCTCATTGCCATGGGTTACACAGGTTAATAGCATGTTATGTTAAAAAGCACTTCCTCTTGTTTGTATTAAACTTGCTGTTTTTATAGTATCTCTATGTATTTTTCCATGCCAGTCATGATTTTTTAGACTTTTATCATATCCCCATTTAATTGTCTCTTTTCTAAGCTGAAGTTTTTTCTCTTTCCTCATACAAAAGCCATACCATACCCTTGATCATCTCTACTACTCTCTTCTAAACCTTTTCCAGTTCCACTATCCTTTTTTAGATGGGGCAATGAAAACTGGACACAGCATTCAAGACATAGGTGCACCATGGATTTATATAGTGGGCTTATGATACTTTCTGTCTTACTTTCTATTCCTTTTCTAATGGTTCCTAACATTGTGAGCCTTTTTGATCGCTACTGCACATTAAGCTGAAGTTTACAGAAAAATATCCAAGATGTGTCCAGACAGAGAAGCCAGCCACGATCTAATCAGATCTTGGTGTGGATTTGCAGAGCTTGTGGCTACATTTACTAGTTATAGAAATCCAGGCTGGGGAAACCATCCAGTGTGAGAGGTGCCTATTGGTAGAATCTTTCAGGAAGCAAGTAGAAGAGCTATAGGAGGAGGTAGCTAGGCTGAGAAGCATCTGCACACACAAAATTCGTTGCAAATAAGCAAATGGAGACCTCCAAGGCTGAGAAATAAATCCAGCTGGAGATGACTGCATTAATACCACTAGGGGAGGATGAAATGGCTTCTTCAGAGGGAGGAAGATGGCTGCTGGTTACTTCTGGCAGCAGGCAGTGCTTCTCCTCTGCTCCCAACCTACTGTCCATGGAGTGAAAAAAATGGTGTGCTTCTCTGATAATGAAGGATGAGGAATCTCCTTATAAGGGGAATGAGGAAATGCCATTTAGCCCCAAAGCTGGGAGGATTGTGGCCACCACTCCCAAGAGAAATGAACAGTGGTGGTAGTTGGTGACTCCCTTGTAAAGGGGACAGACATCCATCTGCCAGCCTGACTTGCATCCCAGAAAGTGTGTTGCCTGCCAGGGGACCATATCTGAGACAGTACAGAAGGTTTGCCAAGGATCATAAGGCCATTTGACAACTACCCCATGCTGCTTATCCATGTGTGCAATAATGATACTGCAAGGTATATGTAAGGGAATGTGGTGTAGGCTGTCTGGCCTAGTGGTTGCAGCTGTGTGTCAGTCTTCCCACCAGGGATGGTAGTTGCCTGTCAGAAGTTGGAAGAATCACAAGAGCCAAGTCCCATAAACAAGAGTCAGGAAAGGATCAGAGACCGAAGATTAGAGGTACTACCAGGTTAGAATCAAGGTCAGAGTCAAGCTGGAGTCAGAGACTGGAGATCAGGGACAAGGCAAAGTCTGGCACTGCAGCAGGCCAAAGTCTATGTGGTTGACCAGAAAACTTCCTAGCGCAACCCCTGGGGTTAATCAGGGAGCTGCACCCAGTTTCTTAGGCAGTACTTCCTGTGCCACCTACTCTCCATAGTGCTCCCTAGCTGTGCCACAGTTGCACTGTGGGTATATCAGCTTTCCTAGGCTCTGTAGTCCCAGATTCTAGTCCCCAGTTCCTTAAAGTATGATTTTGAATAGATCAAAAGTGACGACAAGGCTCTGAGTGAGGGTGAAGGAGTTGGGGGTGCAAGTTGTGTTCTCATTAATCCTTCCAATGAAAGGCAGACATTCTGGAGAAGAAGACACAGCTGCTTAGATGGTATCTCCAGGAGGGCTTCAGCTTCCTCTACCATGGGATGCTGTTCTGAGAAGTACTGCTGAGCAGAGATGAGGTCCACTTCTCATGGAAGCAAAAAAATATCTTTGGATGCAGGCTGGCTAACCTAGTGAAGCAGGCTTTAAACTATGTTTGACTGGGGCTGGAGACAAAAGCCCACAGGTAAATCCAAAACATAGAGACTTGGTGAAGGGTTGGAATCTGGGAGGAAGTGGGGGGAGAGGAGAACCATGAGCAATCAGAACATTGAGAAAGAAGAAACTAGAGAAAAAAGAGATGTGAAATCTAAGGAACTTCTAGATAGCTGTATATTAATGCAAGAAGTGTAGGGAGTAAAAAGGAAAAATTCACAATACTAATGAATAATCACAATTATGAAATAATAAGCAACACAAAGACTGTGAGATAATTCATAACTGAAACTTTGGTATAGAAGGGTACAGTTTGTTCAGGAATGACAGACAGGAAAAAAGGGGAGAGGTATGGCCTTATATATCAAAGATTACTACACTTGCACTGAGGTTGAGACAGAGATAGGAGGCACACCTGTTGCAAGTCTTTGGATAAGGATGAAAGGAGTCAAAAACAAGGGTAATGTCACAATAGGGGATCTACTATGGAACACCATACTAGAAAGAAAGGTTGATGAGGCTTTATTTAAACAACTAAAAAATTCATCCAAAGCACAGAACTTGGTGGAGATGGGGGACTTCAACTATGCAGATTTGTTGGGAAAATACAGCAGGGCACATATTATCCATGTTCTTGGAATACATTGGAGATGTTAAATAAATAAATAAATAAATAAATAAATATAGAAAGTGAAAAAAAACTAGGGGAAAGTCTGTTCTAGATTTGATTTTGACAAATAGGGAGGAATAGTAGGAAGGAAAACAAATAGTAGGAAAGAAAACATTCTCCAAAAAAAAGTTTTTGAAAATTGTTTGCCTTCCTACTATTTGTTTACCTGCTTACTTTTTTGGAAAGTTTTTTGAGAGTGTTGCAGACAACTTCCAGGTGCAAGTGCTGGAGGAACCTATTAGGGGCCATGCTTCTCTTGACTTGCTGATCACAAACAAGGAAGAATTAGTGGGGGAAATAGAAGTGGGTGGTAACATGGGCAGTAGTGACCATGAGATAGTAGAGTTCAGGATCCTGACAAAAAGAAGAAAGGACAACAGCAGGATATGGGCCCTGAACATCAGAAAAGCAGAGTTTGAGTGCCTCAGGGAGCTGATAGGCAGGATCCACTGGGAGGTTAATATGAGGGGAAAAGGAGTCCAAGAGAGCTAGATGTGTTTTCAAGAAACCTTATTGAGAGGTCAAGAACAAACCATCCTAATGTGCAGAAAGAATAGCAGCTATGGCAGGGGACCAGCTTGGCTTAACAAAAAAGTCTTTGAGTGAGCTAAAACACAGAAAGGAAGCTTACAAGAAGTGGAAGCTTGGACATATGACTAGGGAGGATTATAAAAATACTGGTTGAGCATGCAGGAATGAAATTGGAAAGGCTGAAGCACAACTGGAGTTGCAGCTAGAAAGGTACATGAAGGGTTTCTATAGGTATGTTAGCAACAAGAAGAAGGTCAGGGAATGTGTGAGCCCCTTACTGAGTGGGGGAGGCAACCTAGTGACAGATGATGTGGAAAAAGCTGAAGTATTCAATGCTTTTTTCCCATCAGTCACAGAAAAGGTCAATTCCCAGATTACTGCACTGGGCAGCACAGAAGGGTGAACATCCCTCAGTACTGAAGGAACAGGTTCAAAACTATTTAGAAAGGCTGGACATACACAAGTCCATGGGGCTGGATATAATGCATAGGAGGATGCTGAGGGAGATGGCTGATGTGATTGCAGAGTCATTGGTTATTATCTTTGAAAACTCATAGCAATTGGGGGAGGTCCCGGATTATTAGAAAAAGACAACTATAACGCCCATCTTCAAAAAAGAGAAAAAGGAGGAACTTTGGAATTACAGACTGGTCAACTTTACCTTAGTCACCAGAAAAATCATGGAGCACATTTTGGTGCACTTGGAAAAGAAGAAGGTGATCAGGAAGAGTCCCATGGATTCACCAAGGACAAGTCATGTCTGACCAACCTGATGGCCTTCTATGATGAAATGACTGGCTTTGTGGATGTAGGGAAAGCAGTGGACATGATATACGTTCAGTTTAGAAAAGCTTTTGATATGGTCTACCACAGTATTCTTATCAGCAAATTAAAGAAGTATGGGTTGGATGAATGGACTATAAGATGGATAGAAAGCTGGCTAGATCATCAGGCTCAAGGGGTAGTGATCAGCAGTTTGATGTCTAGTTTGAAGCCGGTAACAAGTGGAGTGCCCCAGGGGTTGAACCTGGGGCCAGTTTTGGCCAACATCCTCATTTAATGATCTGGAGGATGGGGTGGATTGCACCCTTAGCAAGTTTACAGATGACACTAAACTGGGGGAAATGGTAGATATGCTGGAGGGAAGGGATAGGATACAGAGTAACCTAGACAAATTGGAAGATTGGGCCATAAGAAATCTGATGAGGTTCAACAAGGACAAGTTCAGAGTCCTGCACTTAGGACAGAAGAATCCCACGCACTGCTACAGACTGGGGACTGACTGGCTGTCCAGCAGTTCTATAGAAAAGGATCTGTGGGTTACAGTGGACAGGAAGATGGATATGATTGCCCTTATTGCCAAGAAATAATTGGCATATTGGGATGCATTAGTAGGACCATTGTGAGCAAATCGAGGGAATTGATTATTCACTTCTATTCAGCACCCTCTAGTCAACACTAGTGAAGCCACATTTGGAGTATTGTCTCCAGTTTTGGGCCTTCCATTACAGAAAGGATGTGGACAAAATTGGAAAGAGTCAAGCGGAGGGCAACAAAAATGATTAGGGGGCTGGAACACATGACTTATGAAGAAAGGCTGGGGGAACCAGGCTTGTTTAGTTTACAGAAGAGAAGAATGAGGGGGGATTTGATAGCAGCCCTTAACTTCCTGGAGTTCCAGGTAGAATGGAGGTAAGCTGTTCTCATTGGTAGTAGATGACAGAATTAGGAGCAATGGTCTCAAGTTGCAGTGGTGGAGATCTAAGTTGGATATTAGGAAAAGCTTTTTCACTTGGAGGGTGGCAAAGCCCTGAAATGAGTTACCTAGAGAGGTGGTGGAATCTCCATCCTTAGAGGTTTTTAAGATCCGCCTTGTCAAAGCCCTGGCTGGGATGATTTAGTTGGTGTTGGTCCTGCTTTGAGCAGGGAGTTGGATGAGATGACCTCCTGAGATCCTTTCCAACCCTGCTATTCTATGATTCTATGAAAACAGTTGCATAAAGACAATGGACTTCTAGAAGGCAGACTTTAGGAAACTCAGAATTTGTAGGCAAGCATATACAGACAAAATTAAGAAAGACAAGGCACAAAATGAGGTCATTTATATAGAAAGGGTAAAAAGAAAACATTTTACAAATATATTAGAAGCAAGAGGAAGGCAAAGTTCTGTTGCCCAAGAGGAAAGAAGGAAAACAGAAAATGCAGAAGCTGCTGAAATTTTAAATGCCTTTTATTTTCAGTTTTCACCAAAAAGGTTAGCAGTGACTGGATGACTAATAGCAAACACCAATGTAAACAGGATAGGACTTCAAGCTAAAATAAAACAAGTTAAGAATTACTTGGACAAGTTAGATATCTTCAAGTCATCAGGGTCTGATAAAATAAATCCAAGTATACTTAAGGAACTGGCTGAAGAGATCTTTGAACAATTAGTGATTATCTTTGAAAACTCGTGGAATATGGGGGAGATACATGAGGACTGAAAAAAGGCAAATATAATGCCAAATAAAAAGGGGGAGAACGAAAACTTAGGGAGTTTTCTTCAGTCAGTTTAACTTCAGTATCCAGAGAGGTAATGGAACAAATAATCAGACAATCAATCTGTACGCACCTAGGAGATAATAAGGTGATAAGTAACAGTCAACATGGATTTGTCAAGAACAAACCACATTATACCAACCTAACATCCTTCTTAGACAGGGTAACAAACCTGGATAAGGGGGAATGGTAGGTGTGATACACTGGGGTTTGAGTAAGGCTTTTGATAAGGTCTTACATGACCTTAGGGTGACCTGATGTCCTGATTTTATAGGAACAGTCCTCATATTTGGGACTTCGTCTGATATATATGCCTAGTGCCCTCCCACACACACCCCTTGTCCCAATTTTTCACACTGACACAATGGAGGGGGCTAGATTAGATGACCTATCAATGTCCCTTCCAATTTTAAATTGCTGTGATGACTCCAAGATCTTTCTTCAGTGGTAACCACTTATTTTAACCCATCATATATGTGTAGTTGGGATTATTTTTTCAACTGTGCATTACTTTTGCATTTATTGTTGAATTTCATCTGCTATTTTGTTGCCCAGTCACCCAGTTTTGTGAGATCACTTTAGAACTCTTCACAGTCAGCTTTGGACTTTACTATCTTGAATAATTTGTATATTCCAGAGTGAACATTAGTGCTTCCATTTCATAATCATAGACTTCACTGAATTATTACTACACATAAAGGCTCTAGCCCATTTATATTAGGAGTTCTGAAAACACATCACAACTTCACATTCCTGGTCTCAAATTTATTTTCAGTGAAAGAGTGGATAAGCCAATGGAGACACCACCAAATAAGTGTCCCAGGAGGATACAGGAACCGTTGCAGAGGATTGCAAAGGCAAATAGTAGACAGAACAGGGGATAGGCCAGAGAATCACACCATTACCAGGAAAAGGCAGGTCTACGTGATCAGAGACTCCGTGCTGAGAAAAATAGACAGGCCTGTAACTAAAGCAAATCCAGAGAACAGAAGGGTGTGCTGTCTGTCGGGTGCTAAGATATGGGATGTGGACCTGAGGATGAAGAGGATCTTAATGAGAGTGGGAAAGAATCCACTGATTGTCCTTTGTGTGGGTATAAATGATATAGCTAGATTCTTGCTGGAACATATCAAAGGAGACTATGCCAGGTGAGGAAAGACTCTTAAGGAAACTGAGGCTCAGTGAACTTCAGTGGGATACTGCCTGTCCCTAAAGGAGGACTACAAAGGCATGACAAGATTCTTATGATCAACAGATGGCTCAGCCAGTCGTGCTATAAGGAGGGCTTTGGGATGTGTGGTCACTGGGAGTCATTCAGGGACAGAAGACTGTACTCTTTAGATGGACTTCACCTGAGTACGGAGGGAAATGCACTTCTAGGATGGAGGTTGGCACAACTGATTAAGAAAGTTTTAAACTAGGGAGTTGGGGGAGATGGTTGGGAGATGCCCAGGTATTCTCCACACCAGATTTTAGCATTGAGAGGGAGGAAAATGAAGAAACTGCAGTGGGGAGCAGAATGGACATTAAGAGGAATGGTTGTATAGATAATAGTCTAATAGGCGATATTCGCAGTAGAATGACTGTGCCAAATCAGGTAAGGAACATGAGCGAACCGCAACAGGAAAAATTTAAGATGTTTGTATGCCAGTGTGAGGAGCCTGGTTAACAAAATGGAGGAACTAGGGCTACTAGTAGAGGAAGTGAAACCAGATATTATAGGGATAATAGAAACATGGTGGAATAGTAATCACCACTGGTGTACAAGTATTAAAGGGTATGAGCTGTTTAGGAAAGACAGATATAAAGGAAAAGGTGGTGGAGTAGCATTGTATATCAACGATGAGGTAGACTGTAAGGAAATTAGAAGTGATGGAATTGATAAGACAGAGTCTGTCTGGGTAAAAATCACATTGGGGAAGAAAACTACTATACTTTCCCCTGGGATAGTGCTTGGGGTGTGCTACAGACCACTTGGATCCGATTTGGACATGGATACAGACTGCTTTAAGGCTTTTAATGAAGTAAATACTACTGGGGACTGTGTGATTATGGGAAACTTTATCTTCCGAGATATAAACTGGAAGACAAGTGCTAGTAGTAATAATAAGGCCTCGATTTTTCTGGATGTGATAGGTGATGGATTCCTTCACCAAATAGCTACTGAACCAACAAGAGGGGATGCCATTTTAAATTCGATAATGGTGAGTAGTGAGGACCTCATAGAAGAACTGTTTGTAGGGGACAACTTTGTTTTGAGTGACCATGAGCTAATTCAGTTCAAACTAAATGTAAGGATAAAAAAAATAAATCTGTGACTAGGGTTTTTGACTTCAAAAGGGCTAACTTTAAAAAATTAAGGGAATTAGTTGGGGAAGTGGGTCTGAAGGTGGAGGAGGCTTGGAATTACTTCAGGTCAAAGTTGTAGGAACTATCTGAAGCCTGCAACCCAAGGAAGGGGAAAATATTCATAGGCAAAGGTTGTAGACCAAGCTGGATGAGTAAGCATCTCAGATAGGTGATTAATAGAAAGCAGAAAGCCCACAAGGAGTGGAAGATGGGAGAGATCAGCAAGGAAAGCTACCTTTTGGGTGTCAGAACACGTAGAGATAAAGTGAGAAAGGCCAAAAGCCAAGTAGAGTTGGACCTTGCAAAGGGAATAAAAACCAATAATAAAAGGTTCTATAGCCATATAAATAGGAGGAAAACAAAGAAAGAACCGCTAAGTACTGAGGATGTTAAGGATAATCTAGTCATGGCAGAATATCTAAACAAATACTTTGCCTCCATATTTAACGAACCTAATGATGACTTTAGGTATAGTGCTAGGGTGGCTAATGGGAATGAGGATATGGAGGTAGAAATTACCACATCCGAGGTAGAAGCCTAACTCAAACAGCTTAATGGGACTAAACTGGGGAGGGGTGCAGGGGGCGGATAATCTCCATCCAAGAATATTAAAGGAACTAGCACATGAAATTACAAGCCCACATGTAGATAGCACTAAGTCTCACTTGGGTATGGATTTTTCACACCCCTGAATGACATGGTTATACTGATAGGTCTGTAGAGTAGACGAGGCCTCAGTTTTACAGCTAAATGCCAGGTGGAACAGATTGTTCAGAATAAGTAGTTAACACATATTTCAATGGACTATTCAAAGTGAAGGGGTCCATCAACAACCCTCCAGTCTCAGGGGGAGAAAAGCAGATGGGAGGAGGTTGTTAGTGAGTTATAGATTGTTGAAAAGCCATAAATCCAGTCCATTATTTTTAGTGTCTAGCAAAGTTATGAATTTAAACTCCCAGGCTTGTCTTTAGAAAATGTTGTGCACGTTTCCTTTGCAGATGAGGACTGATAGGTCAGTTATACAGTGTTCACCCAAAGATATGGTATTTTTGTCTTATTTTCATGTGATTTCATTTCTGCTCATAGTGATTGTCTGGTTTCTCTCATATAGCTGTTATTCGGGCATTTAGTGCACTCAGTGAGGTACATCGCACATTGGAATAGGCATGTGTAGGACCCATGGATCTTGGAAGGGGTGTTGATCATTGTAGCAGTGGAGATATGTCTGCAGGTTTTGCATCTGTTGTTCTGGCAGGTCTGGTGCTACTTTGAGTTGGTGCGTCCTGGTCTGTAAGTAGCTTGCTTCTGATGATAAGCTTGGAGAGATTGAAGGGTTGTTTGGAGGCCACAAGATGGCCTCCAAACTCAGGAAAGGTTTCTTTCAGATGAGTTTCCCATCATGTATAGGTTGTTTTAGTACAATGATACCTCTTACGGATTCCAGGTGACAACTAAGGATGTGCTGTCAGAAATGGTTTTATTTCTGTACTGAAAAAGGTTCTTTTCTTGACTGTGCAATCCTTAACAAACATCAGATCCACCACATCCGCCTGTGAAGGTAGGTATGGTGATCTGTGGGTTTCTTGTATACAGTTGTCTGAAGGCCTTCCTCCTCCCCCTTTTTCTTTCTCTCCCATCTCTTGTGTGACTGGCGGAATCACTGCATCTTGAATGGACCCTTGCTGTGTAGCCATAGCTACTTATGCTAAATAACCTGTTCTACCTTGTATTTAGTTCTGACACTGAGTACATTTCTCAGATCTGAATAGCTGTTTGTAAGCTCGAAAGCTTGTCTTTCTCACTAACAGATATTTGTCCAGTACTTGATATTACTTTACCCACCTTGTCTCTGTGGTAGTTAGTAAAACAGATTGGGATTTACATGGTCAGAATAGGACAAAAATGCCAGACTATGGAAGATATCCTAACTATTGCACAGATCTCTCTGAAATTCCTAACCTTTTTGCATGAATATGGGTGCCCACCTCCCTCCTCCCCCCCTATCCCCCCACACACAGAGGAAAAATTGCCATTGATATCTACAGACAAACTGGAATATTATAAGAAAAGTCAAAGATGTCTGAAATAGCAATACCACCTGATCATTGGTTGATGATATACTGATTATCACAACTAGGAACCTTGATAGAACAGAATAGCTATGAAGTTAATGCAAAATCTATTAATTCCTGCACAGTTTAAAATCTTTGCATGTTACTTACAAATAATTGATATCCAACTCCACAGGAGTCAAAGGGAAAGTGTTAGTTTACTGGTCTCAAATAATTTATGCCCACCACTGTATGATTATGTTGGTGGAGTTAATAAAGTCAGTCAGAGGAGACACTCAAGTTCAGATAGCTTCTAGACTCCATAGGAACAGTATTTGATTCTAATACTATGCTACATTGAGTTTAACTGAGTGATATGTCTTGTTTCCATGTGGAATAAAATTTTATTCAACTATAATATCTGAGATAAGAACTTGCTGTAGTATAGTTTCACTTCTCAATGTTTTAAGATTTCCTTCTAATAACTTTGAAACTGTTACATAAACCTCTTCCTATTAAGCTAAGGTTGTGAAAGATTACTAGTTGTCTGTTGAAAATAAGTACAGATTATTTAAAATGAAATCCAAACATTTGAAAACTGGAAAGTTCTGTTAAACATCTGGGTATTGAGAGTTCAATTTCTCCAGTCAACCTTAACTATGTTACTTCTCCCATAACTCTGAACACTCTACTCTGTCAGCCATCACCCTATGGTTTCATTTACAGTATGAATGTATCTCGTCTAAAGCAGTTCATAATTTACTTGACAATGTACCAACGAGGGGATACTGTATATACAGAGGAGCCAAGTAAACAGCTCATGTTTCTGGAATGCATCCTTCCAGAAGAGATCCATCTAATATATATAAAAGAGTCAATCACAACCAGACTACCTTCCCATGATAGAGAAGAGATAAGAGTTTCACATCTCACAGTATCCAAATAATCTCCAAACACTTGCACTATTTAACATCCTTTACCATTCCACCACCTTCTCTAGGATGGCACCAGTGCCACTATTTATCTTATTGTCTCTTCCCATTGGGTCTGAGAATCATCTATCTTCAGACAAACTAGATGTGCACTATTGCTCCAATTGATTAATGCACAGAAGCACAGGTTTAACTTTAACCTTTACCTCCACTGGATTTAAGTACATCGTTAAAATTAAACTGGTGCTTATAAGCCAACCTATGATAAAACATGA
Organism: Mesoclemmys tuberculata; assembly: GCA_007922155.1. Lineage (NCBI taxonomy): Eukaryota > Metazoa > Chordata > Testudines > Chelidae > Mesoclemmys > Mesoclemmys tuberculata. Next base: position 58,076,555 of record ML675604.1, on the reverse strand, counting down.
GATGGAGAAGTATGTCATAAACTCAATCTCATTCTCCAAAACAAATTTGTGAGTGATCTTACCTACTGTCAAGGCTCCAACCAGTCTACACAAAGTTAGATTTTATGTCTGTGGCACTACAGTAAGACTAGAAATTCTATACCACTGTCAAGTATTTTTTCCAGGTATTTTTTAAAAAATTAAATATGAAATGGACTAACTGAAAGTGAATAATATAATCAAGTACAGTGGTTTTTGTGTTATTCACTTACTATTAAAATTCACTCAGTCTGCTCCATATTTTTAATTTTCAGTGTGCCACAGATTTGTGTATTGACAATGCATAAATGCACTGTTAAAGTTATTGCATGTAGAAAGAATGAAGCTGGAAGTTTTGACAGCCAGGTGGGGAACAGTTGTCACTGCTGGTCCTGGATAGATGTGAGAAGCAGCTTGAGAGTCTGACATAGAAGCATCCACTGCATATTTCTGCTGAAATGATCAGCAGTAAAACAGTTAGCAGTGTGATGATTTAAGCCATCATTTTTGGGTTTAAGAGACAATATCTCATTCAGATACAGTTAGAGAGTAAAACTGCAGCCCCATTAAAGTCAGAAAGTTTTGTGATTAACTTCAGTGAGGCCAGGATTTCACCCAGAGTACCTTAAAATTCTACCTGTCCTTCAAGAAGTAGGTCTATTCACAGGAATTTAGTAATTTAATGGCTTATCTCTTGAGAAAGAAAAAGTCTTCCCGGTTGGAGGATTGTTAAGGTTCTAGCAATGTATATGGAAATATTCATATGTTTCTTAAATCTATCATTTCAGGAGAAAGAACTGCACCAGATAAGAGTGCACTTTGTAAGGGTTTGGGACTTTTTGTTTTTTGTAGTTCTAGGGGCCAGAAATATTTGAGTGAATGCAATATTGTGTTCTGGAGCCTAAGCAACAGATTATGTTCTTTTATGAATTCCACATCCACAGTTTCACAAGATGTGACAGAGTCACACAGGGATTGTGCTCTTGAACCCCTTGGGTGCAGCCAGTTAAGACTCTAATGCTTCGGACTCTGCCTCTCAGGTCTCCACACACCATTGCCACAGCCTCCTGACTCTGGCCCCGCAATGTTCAGCATTTCTGCTCCTCCTGAAACTTCCCCTGGAGGACCTCCCTTGGATGGGTCCCCAGGAGCTCCTCCATGCCTCACGGTCCTTGCACCCTGCCTTGCATTCAGAAGTGATTCACAGCCAGAGTGAAAGTTCGAGGTGTTTATTATTTCTTGGGGTCACAGCATAAAAAGACTTTGCTAGCTATCTTGCTATCAACCTTAACTAGGAATTACAGCAGCAACCACCTGGAAAGCCCCATTCTTGGGGCTCCCTCCCTGTCAGACCCCCACGGGGGACTGGCCTCTTTCCCCCATCCACCCGCAGACCCATCCCCTGGTCTCTCCCTTGTCCTTTGTCTCCTTCCTGGGCAAGTTTGTTACACTTATGAAATAAACAGCTGGATTTTATTCAGGGGACATGGCAGTATGCTGTGTTTATTATGAATACAGACAATATTTGAAAAAGCAATTGCCTAAAACACACTTCCATACAAACACGCACACACAGTTCTGCAGGAGGGATATAATTACCAGCCTGGAGATGAATCGCTGGCCAGGTGACTCAGATACAAGGATGGAGCCAGGATCTGTCGGTAGCAACACGATGCTCCTTGGGGTTTGCAGAACAAGCCCAAAGTGGAGGGTTTTTTATTTTATTTTTATTTATTTTTATTCAGGGCTATGGATTTTGTGATGTTGGATAGCTTTTTGTTTGATGTAATTGTTAATTACATTTGATATCACAAGTGTGTCAGTCTTTCATTCCTGTTTTATACTTTGTTTTATTTCTGCTTTGGGGTGTTAACTCCTCTGTCTTTCAGGGTTATTTTGAGTTTTGGCCATCTGGGTTGTAAAAGTTCTTTAAACAAAAGCATTTTTTCTCCCTCCTGTCCTTGGAGGCTGAGAACCGTTACCTAAGCAATTACTTCCTCGCCGTCTTATTTTAGCAGATTTAAACTACATGCACTTCTTATTTATACTTACTAAAAATTATTACATTCTTATTTTATTACATTGGTACATTATTTTTTATTTATTTACTAACATAATAAAATCCTTATACTTACACCAATTTTATTAATATTAATTTTACAAAAAAGAATATAAAAGGAATTTTATTTGTCCTTTTATTGCTCCAGGATTTACACATCAACCAGATTCCTGATACGCACTGGGCACGTTACTTTTCTTGTTAATTATTACAATTAGATTTCAGGATGTTTCCAAACATTCATACATAGATCTTCACAAACAGGGCCCCAATGTGTTATAAATGTTAAAACACAAAATGTTTAGGCAGGATGTTCCCACTCATGTTTAAACAGTCAATTATTATAGTGGAGCCTGGGGTTGTGTGAACAATCAATGTGCCTGGAGCACCTCTATTTATAATGCCTAGTTTTATTTTTTTCTTGGTGTGAAGATTAACCTTTAAGCTTCAAATACGTATCCATGGTCAGGCCTGCTCTGGTTCAGGCCTACATTACAGTGCTGAAGCCTACAAGGTGGCCACTCCTCTTGGTCACAACCTGTTGCAACTGGATGGGCCAGGGCAGGGAGTCCTGGTTAGGTCTGTGCATGTGGCTGGGGAAGGCCCATCTGTCCTCTATCGATCTCTGAAATGATCACACACCCAGATCCCATCACTGACATACATGAATGACATATGTGGGGAAATTGTGGCACACACACGGCACTCAGAGAAAAACCCAATAATATCTCTACTTTGTCACATCTCTCCCTCCTTCCAGACGAAACTGAGTGGGGTCACCTCAGCTGGTGACCTGGGGATGTTCAGACCCTCTCTCCATGACAAAGTAGCAGCTATAATATTGGCACTCCCCTTAATGTGTCCCACCTCCATATCTTAATCCTGGAGGATCAAACTCCACCTCATGATCTTGGCATTAGTCCCTTTCATCTGGTGTAGCCAGGTCAGAGGAGAATGGTCCGTGTAATGTCAACCAAATGGGTATGTCTGCAGTTTCTAAAGAAGCCACACCATGGCCAGGCACTCCTCAGATCCTTAGTGTTGCGTATTTTTTGTCTCGCCTAATTGTCTTGGTTGCCGTAGCAACAAAGCTTAGCTTGTTGCCAAAGCAGTAGTGTTAGACTATTAGGAGATAGCTCAGACAGTCCTGTCTGGTTTTAGTATTAGTTCAATAAAGACGCTCCCTGTGTTGCATCTCTCGGTGATCCTGTGCTGATTTCTCTCTCTGAATACAAGAAGTTAAAAGGAATTGAACATAACACTTAGGCTTCTTGTTCCTCAATCACAGCTTCAGGTCAGGGGGACAGATATCATACAGTTGCTCTAGACCCACCAGTTCTATTAAATCTTCTTTGCTAACAGTCCCAGCTCCACTAGTCCATTTGCAGATGTAATCTCTCATCAAGGTGGTCGTTTCCTGGTAGGTCATCGCCGGGGTCTTTCTCATGGCCCAGAGGCTCTTTCTCTATGCCTCAAGATTCAGCTCAGACTTGAGCAGCAGAGTCTCCTTGAACTGCTCATAGTCCCCGGTCTCCATCCAGTTCATCTGGTTGAACACTCATGGCTTTTGGCCCCAGTAGAGGTTCCAGGTGTCCTAGCCGATTACAAGCCTTCTAGAAGGTAATGTGTTACTTATCTATGTTTCCTCCCTCCTTGAACAGGGCCAGCAACTTAGTGTCTATGTGCCCTGCAGAGTTGGCCTGGGGTTTATCCACACTTACTATGGGGGCTGCCTCTCCTCTCAGCCATCTCCAGTTCATGCCACCTCTGTTTTTCCAGCATGCCTGCGTTTCCAGCATGCCTACATAAGGCCACCCTCTCTGTTTGGGTGTTAAGCCATAGGCTCCTCCGCCTCCCAGTACCATATCTCTGAGGCCTTCAACACCCTTGCCTGTCTCCATAGCCTCCTCTCGGTGAGTGCACTCGGGCTGGACCCTTAGGCAGCTCCATCATGCTGACATGTCCCACTTGGTGGCTGTGAGCCCACTGCATTAGTCTCAGCATCAAATCCAGAATGAGCCATCTGCTTCATGTGCAGGAGTGCAGAGATCATCCCTCAATCCCAATCAGCTCCCAGGGTCTGGTTACAGGCAGGCAGGTATCCCAAGCTGAGCAGCTCCTCCCCCTGCCAGCCAGGTTATTTGCATTTTCACTGACCACTTTCATCTCAGGGGTCTGGTTCCCTGGATTCAAATCCAAATCCTTGGCAGTTACAGGAACATGGATCCTGTCTCAAAGAGACACAGTCATTCTGCAAAACACGTCCAGGCCAGTGTTCTGGGGGGCCCCCTCTTGGTTAGGGGTGCAAGTCTTGGGGATGCTGGCCACTCCCAACCACCTGTCAACCCTGTCTGGGTGAGGGTCTGCTTGGTCACTCTCCTCCCTCTGGGCAATTAGATTAACTGAGCATCCCAGTGACACTCTCTCTCTGCTCAACTCGACAGTGTCCTTCTTAAGAAGATGGTGGCACTCCATTTGCTGCTACTTCTAACTCTTCCCTTAGACCCTCTGCTCCTGAATCACTTCCTGCCTGATGCTCTCGTCCACGGCGTGCATCCAACCATTCTCTGATTACCACATTTGACGGAGTCCCACAGGGGTCGTACCTTGAACCACTCAGGCACAGCCAGTCAGAACTCTAGTATTTTGGAGTCTGCCTCGTGGGTCTCCACATGCCAGTGCCACAGCCTCCTGATCCTGGCCCCGCAGTGTCCAGCACTCCTGCTCCGTCTGGAACTCCTCCTATAGGATCCTCCTTGGATAGATCCTGGGGAGTTCCTCAATGCCCCAAGGGTCATACACCCTGCCTTGCAGTCAGAAGTGATTCCAAATCAGCATGGAAGTCAGAAGGGTTTATTAGTTCTCGGTTTCACGGCGTGGAAAGACTTTGCTCACTATCAGCCTTAACTAGGAGTTACAGCAGCAATCACCTGGAAAGCCGCCTTCTCGGGACTCTCTCCCCACTGGGCCCGCACAGGGACTGACCTCTTTCCCCCAGCTACCCTTAGATCCATCTCCTAGCTCCTCCCCAGACCTTTATTTCCTTTGTGGGCAAGGTGGCCACTTCCCTGGGTAACACAACCTGTTGCAACTGATTGGGCCAAGGCAGGGTTAGGTCTGTGTACATGTGGTTGGGCAAGGCCAATACACTCTTTAGTGGTCTCTGAAATGATCACACACCCAGGTCCCATCACTGACATACATGGGTAATATATGTGGGGAAACAGACACAGCACCAGAGAAAACCCCAAGAATATCTCCACTTCATCACATAAGACCTTATCAATGTCACATAGAAGACAAATACTAGAAATATTTGTACCTAATTGTAAAAGAAATACTTATCCTAGGCTGTCTATGGATCCTTATCACAAGTATTTTTTCCCACAAATGTAACCTTAGCATACAATTTAATCACTCAGTCATTTATAGCAAAGATGAAGATTGTAAAGATCTATCAAATATTTCTGTTAAAAATCCTATCTATCTTATTCTTAAGAACATTTCTCATCTGCAAATAAAATATATTATGGGGATCTGAAGAATATATCATTGCCACATTTTAATTCAAAGAGATAATGTGCTCGCTGTCCTCCCAAAGCATAAAGATGACCTAGAAAACTAGACTTAGGTACATGTTGTGAACCCTGCTATGGAGTCTGTAAGATCTGATTAGCTGAAAAGAAGAAATTCCTCTGACAGTAGAGGACAGGTAGGAAAAAAGAGTGATAAAGTCAGCTCTCATTTTCTTATGTTTTCTTTTTTATAAAGCTCCTTCAGAAAATAATATCTAGATTTTCTATATTTACCAGATCTTCTTCAAATCTTCAGGTTTACAATCTTAATTAAGGTGATTTTCTTAAATTCTCTAGGAGTTTTGTCCAAGTAAAATTTCTAATATCAGATGGTTACACATTTTCGCTGCTTTTGTTACAAATTTTTTTTGTGCTATCCTTGATTGTTACACAAGAGTAGCTAAGAAATAGCTGATGTATCTTAAACGTCAGTTAAGGAGAGTATGCAGCTAAAGGGAAAAAAGTAGACATATGTGGGTACTAGAAAAGGCAGGAACAACCAGACAAACATAACAGAAATAATGAAAAAAAAAGTATAGAAATCAAATCAAAGATAAGAAATCAATGTCATCTGATTAGTGTGAAAGTGAAAGGAAACAAGGAAAAGCTTTACCACCACCTTTCTTTCTTTAGCAGTAAAGGATGAGTCAGGGAGATTGCTATGAGCATGTATATAAGCCAGTGTTAGATGCTAAGATGTGTGTGTTTGTCTAGCAACTACCTACCATGGAGCTTGCATTCCGGAGCCCTTGGAGTCAAATTAAACTAAGTTTCTCTTGAAATATGGCCCCTTTTCTTCAGTTCCACTCACCACACTACAGCATCCAAAGAGAAAACCTCCGGACAAAATAGCAGAGGATTATAGGGTAATGTACAACAACTATGGGGAAATGTCCCATGATTCCTGGTCCGTTCCCTATTCCAGCAAGTCTTGATTCCCAGCAATTCACATTTCTCGGCCCCTTCCCTTAAATCCTGTGCCTCTAGAAAATTTGTCCAACCATCTTTAAGCAACTGGACAGGACTCCGTCTATAGCTTATCTGTTTCATTACTGGGCCAGCTGGATAAGGCTAAGCTTCCTCCTCTATGAAACAATGTATACATTATTGCATTCAAAGTTCATCAGCTTTGGTCTAGGTTGATGCATGAACTGCACTGCTTTGAACTACTGTACATAATCTAATGGCCTGTGACTGGCTCAGTGAAAAACACAATGGACTCAAGTTTGTACAGAAATGTAGAGTAAGCAGAGGAAAAATATATAGGATGCAAATAAAAACCGTCAGCTCTTCCTATGGACTCAACAAAATAAAAACTTCAATTCCTAATGTCTGTTAGTGCTATTTGCTTTTAATGACCAAGTGATATTAGAATTGCAGGATAGCTCTTTGAAATATGGCTGCCATGCACACCATTTTTTTTAAAAAAATCAGCATTTGTCATTAGTTACAACACAATAATAGCTGAGTTAATATTATTTCATCTGCTGTATTTTATACAGAGAACATCTGTTAACTGTGTGGTACATATTGACAGACATTAACTTGCTGAAGAATACTCCTGCAGCACAGTGGTTTGCCCATTAGTGTACGTCTTCATTATAGACATACCACAGTTGAGTCAGTCAGAAGTTACTTAGCTTGCTTCAGCCTAACTTGAGAGGATAAAAGCACATGGCAAGAGAACAGTAGCATTCCACACCCTTGCTGTACCCAAATGCAGGAGATGCAAACATTTGCAGAGACATATCCCCTAAGTCACAGTGCCACAGCCAACTACCCCATTCTACACTTGCTTTTGCAGGGTATTATGGTAGAACTTGTCTGTCCCATCTGCTAACGGTCGTATAACACAGCCCCAGGAGTTGTGGGAAAGCACTGAAAGACCAGCATCAATCAATTGTTCTGAGATGTTGATCAGCTTTCTCACTGGGGACACTTCCATTTAGCTGAAAGCAGGGGACAACAAGTCTCAGTTTACACTATACCTTTGAGCAAGATAGCTACTGCCTCATTGTGTGCCACAGGAAGGCTACTGCTTGTGCAGGCTGTGTATCTGAGCAAGGTGTAGGTTAATAGGAATCACCTTTACAAACAAGCTATCTCCTTAATGAAGGGAAAAACACATATGGTCGTACCAAAGTGTAGATGTTAACATATAATTTGATAATCTATCTACAGAAGGAGAGAAGAACTAAGTTCCAAAACTATTAACAGATGTGGAACCATCGCCTTTCCAGTCATTGTTGCCGACTAGCTATGTCAGACATTCAAAATGAATTTTTAAAAAAATGTTAAATGACCAAGACAGCAAAATTTTGAAGTTTACGTATTTGCAGCAAACTATTCCTTGATAATCTGCAAAGCAAGAACTATTCACTAAAGAAATCTACACAAAATTTCAGAGTGTATGAAGTCAAGATTTTTTAATATATCCAGGGATAGTTAGGATCAGAAAAGAGTTATGAATGAGCGATCCAGCTCTACTACATAGATAGCAGAATTCTAGTCCACCAACATAAAAAGAGAGGTTTCAGGATACGGGAGAAATACCTTGATTGAAGAATGACCTCACTAATGTGAGGGAAGGAATTATCGTCAAATAAAACAATTTACATTAGAAATCAATATATATTAGGGCCCATCATTGTAAGAGCTGATAAGTTATTGGGCACGAAGACAGTGTTTGGATAGGTCTACATTTAACAGCAGTGTATAGAGCACAGACATTGTCTGCCCAGAAAGCGTGATGTAATAATAGCAGTGAAGATGGTGCGGCACTGCTCTAAGTATGTGAACCCTAGGGCTCAGGCACCCTATTTTGGCTCTCTACATTACGAAGCAGTGCCTCTGTACTCCCTGGGGCAGAGGGTTCTTAATTTATTTATCTCGGTGGCGGAAAGAGGCAGACCGACAATGAGAGGTGCTCATATACAGTGTTTTATTATAATGATGACTTAAAAGGAGCTGTGCTAAAAATGCTTCCCACACCAGTAGACAGACTGGTGGATGAGAAGAACAGTTATTGACACAATCAAAATGGTAAACAGTGTAATGGTTTTACAAGCAATAGCAATAGCAACCACACTCTACTGCAATCCCAAAGCATAGGAAGAAAGCACCTACCAAGAGCAGCAGGGTGGGGAGACCCATCATCCACTCTATTAGCGAGTCGCAACAAGGGAACCGACCTGCCCGGGGCATCTGGTAAGGCCTTAACAGATCCACAGAGAGTCTCCCTGAGCTGCTCTTGAGAGTGCCTATTCTACCTCTTTTTCCCTAAGCATTAGCATAATTTTTCTTAGCAATGCAATACGTAATTCTCAATCTCGATAGAGATTGGGCCTTAAACTTGTTTTCCATTAGTCTATTGGTTAGTAATTGCAGGTAGCTGAGCTAGCAACAAAATAGAGGAAGCTGCCCTTTTCCAATATCTAAACTAGTCCTGCGGTTAGACAACTGCTGACGTGTGGTCAGGCACCTGCTGCTTATCTCAGAAATTTTCTTCATAGCTGACATATTTTGTGCAACATAAGACTTATCCTATAAAAACAGCCAGGGGTTAGTTCCGCATCCCTTCCAAGGGCTTTCCAAGCAGTTATAGGCCTACTCTTGCTCACAGCCTGAGCTGGATTTCTAGGGCCTAGCCTTGCCAACTAAACTGTTTCCACGTGACAAGGTTCTTCCATGCCCTACAGCCTCCCATGTCTATACTGCAATTTTTAGCAGCATAGTGTCCCACTGCCTCCGCCTCCCTTATGCCAGAGCCTGCAGTGTGTAGCTATGCGCATCAGTGAATGTTGATGTAGCCTTCCTTTCACTGCGGCTACATGAACCCAACACGCTGCCTGCAAGTGCAGGCAAGTGTAGACCAGTCTTTGTTTTGCATTGGTACAGTGCCTAGAACAAGAGAATCCTAGTCCTTCACTACAATCCTAGGTGCTAATGTACCACAATATTAGAGATACTTTCCCCCCTACCCTTCTCCTGCCAACATTTGATTTTTTTCTTGAATCAAGTATTTAATTTCGATTTTCATGCATGTTGACCTCGTTGTTTTGTTTCCTATTCTATTTTCCTTGCATGTTTTTATATGAGTGTAATTTATACATAGCTTTCAAACATAATTTTTAAAACAGCTATTGCACAAAAAACATGTGAACCATTACTTTTCACTGTTACACTATATTCAAGGTGTTGCAGTAAAACTATAAATTACCCACTTATGGGTAACTTAGTTTTATGTCAAGTTGTATAAAAAGTATTTGCCATGAACAGAAAAATAATTGTTCTTCTCTAATCCGTATGAGGGTCAAGAGAGAGTAAAGACAAGAAGTTTTGTTGAGATCATACATATTATGCAGAAGTGGAGAACAGTTCTCATCTACTGCAAAATACTCAAACTTTTTAAAAGGTGAGAAATATTTTTTTTTAAATTAACCTTCAGTCAATTTTGTATTAATAGAAAAAAAAACCTTTTATGCTATTTAAACATATTTCCTATAAATTCCAAGTATGTAATTTACATCACCACAGTAGAAAAAAAGCTGAAATTCAAACTTGATCCATAGCTAAGACGTCAGCTGAACTTCATTTGAATTGTTAACTGTGATTATTTTTGTGATGGAAAACTTTGGCAGGGGAAGGAAAATGTAAAGATGTCGGAAAATAATGATAGTAGATGAAGGGTCACTTCTCTGAACGTAAGAGTTCTCTATATATGTTGCTATTTCAGAGAACACCAACAAAATCAGCACTTAGAACAGGGGTGTCAAACTCAATTCGTATGGCGGGCCACATTTAAATTACATTCATTTCAGGGGGGCCACGCATGCCACACTCCACTCTGCTCTACTTTTCATAGTCTACTCTCCACCAAAAAATCTCCCTGCAGGGTGAAATTCGGCAGCAGAGTAGGAGAGTAGGAATGAGGACAGGCACTCACAGGGGCTCGCGGACTCCACTCTCCGCCGTGAAATCTCCCTGCAGGTATTGGTTCACTATTGACCTAGAAGAAAGAATTCTATTTATTATATTGCCAATATGACTTCTGCTAGGAACTGGGTTTTCTGCTGGAGGTCTACAAATACAATGCATACTTAAAAGGTATGAGATCTGAGGAGATCACAACCCAAGGAGATATGAATATAAGTGGGAAAGAAGCGTATTATGAGCCAGTGCAGAAAGAGTCCGACTTTAATCAGGAAACGTGGAAGTTTGTTGTCCTATATGCAGTTTGAATACATTCTATTTTATTTAGTTGATTTGGTTCGGAATATCAACAGGATATATATTCACTGTAGATTTTTTAGCAGTAATTTGGTTAGCAGAAGGGTCACATCATTACATTATTCCATACAACATTTAAAACAAAACACTTAATTAATATACCTGAAGGGTAATTTTTGAGCACAAAGCTAAGTTACACTTTGCACAGTGACCAATAGAACATCTCTTGTACAACAGCCTTTTGCTATATTTTCCTAGCTTTTCATTTCTAGTGTACATTTGTGTGATTTGAAAGAATCTTGCCATGCTATTCATGAGCATCCAAACCATGCACTCATCAAGATGTCTGAACTCCCTTTAAGAACATGTCCTACCCAGAAATTGAAAAGTTCAGTATTGCAAATTTGAAATTTTTACAATAACTTGGGAGCTCATTATGAGGTGCTTTAGTGAAATCAATATGTTTGTTCTAAAGCAATCCAAATAATGAACAGTAGTAAGGAATTCTGGTTGTTAACAAGCCCCCTTCTAGGTTTCATCTTATTTATTCAAGTCAGGTGCACATTGGCCTTAAGTAGAATTTATGCATTCCTGGATTCTAATTGTTATAACCCTTAAGTGTTCTAGCCAAAGGACCTTATTACTACATGTCTTCTTATGATCAAGAGGTTGACATCCAAGTAGTTAAGGACTTTCCAGCTCAGCAGCAAACTTACATGTTATTTGTCTTAAGTTCTCAGTTTTCCGCATACTGGCTATTTCTCATAAAGATCTTAGGAAACAATATTTGAAGATTCAGTTGGCTGTGACAGCATGCTCTATTTTACTTACTGCAATACTTCTTAGAATATATAAGTTGTTAAAGAGTTTACTGCATTTATTTGGGCAAATGCAGAAGTAATTTTTGTGTTGGCACCCAGAACAAAGAACACATTAGTATATGTTTTAATAAGGTTAAGGGTTTGAATGAAAAAAGGTTGCTATTTTTGTTGAGGAAAGGGTTACAATTGTGTTTTATCCAATATACACATGTATTACATAAAACTTTTTTATCTCAATACAGTGTTAAGAAATAAAGAGTCGTAGACACATTAATTACCTGGTTTCACTTCAATCTGCTTTCTATTGAAAAAATCTCATGCTGTTTTATTGTACTTAATAAAATCTAATCCATTAGACAACCTGATAGAATCCGAATATACATATACCAAATCTGGCACCCTTAGGTTCCAAAATCAATTTATATGTAGATGATGCCCATTTTAGTGTGATATAATTTGCAGTTTCAAGAAGTACAAAGTGAACACTTCCTCCTTTTGGAAGTTCACTAGCAAGTTCAAACTCTTTCTTCACTGTATAGTCTATTTAAAAAGATAAATACTGAAGTTCTGTGGAGAAAGCTTCATTTAACGTACAAGGTAAGCAGTCCTATCATTCATTAAAAAAAAAAGAAAGCAATCTGAAAATTTCCTGGTAGGTAGGGATTTTTTCTTAAAGTTCATTGAGAGCAAGTAATATGAACTTTACTCTTGAAAAGCAGAAGATACTGCAGTGAGTAAATTCCAAGGCTTCTATCAAGAAAGTAATCATTTATAAAAAAGATTGTAAAATTGTATTCTCTTTTACAGTCTAAAAATCAGCAATGTCCTAGAGATATTATATAAATGGTAGGCAAAATATATTTTGATCAACGTCCACAGCAATTTTGTCATTTTCTTGTCTTGCAAGTCTGATCTCTTCCCGGAGGAAAAGTCACTAATTTCACCCATGACTCTTGGAAATTACATCCCTCCCACCACCACCCCAAGACATTTTGTAACAATCAAAATTTGGGGAAGGGGGATCTTTACTGATTACCTGCATCGCCCAAAGAGAGGCACCCTTGCCTACCTATCCAAAACAGACTGAGACCAGAGGGTCCAATAATGTCAGTGTTTGTCCTGCCTCATAAAGCACACTGGCAAAGGAAGCTCACCAGTTACCCCTTTACAATCAGAAGTAATGTGACAATGTTAAATGAAACAAAAAACAATTTAACCTCTATTTCCAATATTATACATAAAATGATTCTAGGAATATCAGGCAACAATAAATAAGAAACTACTGAAATATTACATTTTTAAAAATCATTTTGTGCAATATGTTGAAGATGTCACCTTGCAAAGTCTTATATAATAGAAATTTGGAGATTGGCAAAGAAAGAAAAATGCTGCTTGAGAATTTAAGCGTTTGTTTTAACGATGTTCACTTTGTATATTTTGACATTTCATGTTAACATGGTTATAAAGCTTTATTTTTTTGAATTTCAACATATGTCATTAAATAATTGTTTGACACCCCATATTTTCTGCAGCTGTGCAAATTTAAATTAACACAAAAATACTTTGAAATAAATATCAATATTATCTGTTGAAATAATAACCAAAAAAACTAAACGTTGTATTCTACTAAACCTAAATACAAGCTACATAGAGTAAAATAGTAAGTAGTACTCTTCTTCACAGGTAGTTGTACAGTATCATTTAACAGAACTTAACTTGTGAAGAGCAACCCATGTTATTCAAGCTACGTCTGTACTGACGGCGGCAAATTCACTGCCTTCTGATCGATGTCTGTGGATCGACTGAGCAGTCTGTGTAGACCCGCTCAGTTGATCCAGAAATTGATGAAGGAAAGCCACCTCCATAAGTGGCATGGCGCAGTGTGGACAGTGCGTGGAACCGACGCAGCAAAGTCGATGTGAGATATGCAAGTTTTTTATGTCACTTGCGTATCTCCTGTCGACTGCTGCCGAATCCGAAAGGTAAGTGTAGACCAGGCCTCAGAGTGGTTTGTAAGCATTTACTTCTCTTTTAGTTACTTCCTTTTAAATAGCAACCACTGACTTCACTAAGGGAATCCACTATAAATTATGGTTTTGTAACAATATCTGGGAAAAAACAACTTAATCCTACACACAGGACACTTGACATACTGGTAATAATTTATTAAAGTTCTAAAAGGTATGTCAAACATCCAGAGAAATTCAAGTAGTATTTTGGAATTTGATCCAGTCCCATCCCAGCAATAGATAACAATACAGATATCAGTGTGAGTAAATTTGTTTAGCTCCAATGAAGTCAATGAATATCTGATCTATAAGTTTCTCAACTTATATTACATGCTTTCTAAAAGCTTTGTTATTAAATTAATATGGACTCAATTCTGTTCGCTTTATTCAAGCAAAGACACCCATTTATCCTGATTCTATCCTTGTAGATGTTTTATGCCACCATATGGACTTTAATAGGGCTACTTAATGAATAAAGGAAGCAGAAGCACAAAGTATCTTTTGACTAATCTTTAGTAGTTAACTGAACAATTACATTTTGTAGAAAGTAATTCAAGAACAAGAAAATATTTGTGTATAACTTTTTGAAACTGGTTTTTAAAATAAGAATTTAAAACTTAGACATACTGGTTTATTGCAACATTCTCAGAACGTTTCAGTGTTATCAAAGATTCTGATGCACTGCCGTGATTACCATTGTAAGCAGACATTTTGTATTAATTATCAGACACATTATAAATTTATATATTTATATAGCATAATTGACTACTGCCTCTGGATCCAATCGATTATGCAACTTTTGAAAATTTTCAGGGTATTTCAAATGAATGACATGTACTTCATGCAATAGATCTGAAATACTCTTTTTTTTGTTTTGTTTTGTCTGAATAAAGTTCTCTGTGGAGTTCTGCAGCCCTCAAGAAAAAGTCTCAACTTTCAAAGGAAGAGTAACAAATTGCAGGAATATTTTATGCAATAAGCTTTCTCTTTGTTGGATGAAGTATGCAGAAAAAAATCGTATAGAAACAAAACTTGGGTCTCAGAAGCAAATGACTTAAAAACAAACAAAAACTCACAAAACTGTTGACTTTGTGCTGCCTGAAGGATACGACATACACCTGTATTTAAGTTTTCTTACCTTAGCTGTATTGCTTGTGAAATAAGACATACTGATTTTCTGGCAATATCATTGTAGGCCCTACAAGTAGATCTGGATAAGCAAACCCTTGCGCCTACACAGTGCCATGCTGAAATCAGAGACAGGAGTCTTCCCATACAGATCTAATTGCAAGATCAGGACCTTTGTTATTTGTTGGCTGTTGGCAGTATGTCTTAGGAAATAAGATAAACAAGACCTACTCAAATTATTTTCTCCTCTGGTATACCCTAGGGTCCCCTACTCTATTTTCTTTCAATTGGAAAGGGTGGTGGAGCTAGGAAAATGACTAGCATAAACAACTACATCACAGATAATACATTTCAACAAGTTAATGGAGTTCAAATTCTGCCCTTGGATCAGCTTGCATTCATCTCTTAATGACTTCATAGGGTGGCATATTGAAGGGAAGAATTTGGCCCTTTGATTTTTTTCCCCATACTCATACAACTCCATATCCTTTTCATATGCATCTCTCACTATTGGCTTGATCCTATGACCATGTTTTTTTAAACTTTCATTGGGAGTTTTGTGTGCTACAGCATCAGACCGTTTGAGTGACAGTAAAGCTGGGCATTTTGCATAGGATCATATTCCAAATATTTATGAAAAAACATATATGTTTGGGAAATTGTGCAAAATTGAATATAAAAAAGTTACTATCTAAACTCTTTCCATTATGCAGCAGAAAAATTACTGAACCAAGATGATTTAAAAAAATAAAATAACTGAAGGAAAGGATTTGCATCCTCAGTGAAGACCTCACCCACTAATGTCCTCATGCGCATGCTTTTTCTGTAGTTTTACTATCCCCTACTAGATTAGGGAAGCTGTCATAGAATGCCCTATGTCTATGACCTCTGCTCAGCAGTTAAATACAGGATACCCTCCTAGCTCACAAAATTTACATGTGACAGATGAAATAAACAAAGTAGGACAACAGGTTGTGGCCCTTTCTTTTCTCCATTGCAATTTTGGCCTGGGCCTTCTGACATTTTTCCACCTAGCAAATGATGGGAGAAAAGGAGTTTTAAAGATTCTGAAAAGGCAGTTTTTTATTTTAGAAACTGAACTACAGTAAAAATTCCATATGAAAGGTTAGAAATCTTACATCCAAGCCTTAGACTGCAGAAATTCTGAAAGTTTTTCATTGTGAAAATTTAGACCTTTGATAGTTACCAATTCACAGCAGATTAAACAAATCAGTGAAAGCTAATGGGAAATCTCTAGTCAAAGCTTTCACACAATGAAACCCTTGATCACGACAAATACCTATCTAAACTGATATAGAGGAGCTGACATACAGTCAGAACTGTAAAACTGCCATGAACAGCTGAACAATTGTCGAGTTCCACCATATGCCAGAGGTTCATTCTCTTCAGTGAGTGAAGTAATTCCAATGTATATTTGTGGATTGTAGGGTGTTTTTGATTCCTTCTGGGTCAAAGATGCCATGAAAATGTTGTAACTTCTCTTCCTGTGTTATGCATAGGTTTTGCTTTTGCAATTAAAAAAACTCAACTACTCAGATATTCATGTGACTGATTTTTCCTTAGGGTAAAAAAAACTTGCAGAACTGGGTTTTTAAGAAGCATCTTTATTTGGTTTTGATATTTTTAATAGGAAAAATAAAGAGTTAAATATTTCTGTGTTCCACTTTGTGTGTGAAAAGCTGCACTAGAGAGATTACAAGCATGAGCTTCCTACTATGTTATATAGCTTTATTGTGGCTATCATCATTCACTTAGTTAACTTTAATTATGAGCAGGGGCTGCTTCAGTTCTCTTTCCTGTCCCCACTACAGCTATAGAGAGGTAGCCATTATCTTGCCCAAGGTATCAAATAGATATATAGATGCCCAGATGTGAAACAATAGAAAGTACAAAATACTACATTTCAGCAGTAAAGAAATTGCCTTTACTGAACAGCAATACAATATGAGAGAAAGGGAGATGTGTGGAAAAGATAGGCAGTTTAAAACAAAAAAAGGGGATTTGTTTACTACAAGACAGGATTTAGAGCAAACTGTGCAAGAAGCAATTTGAAAGAAAGACTCAAAAGCAGAACAAACATCAGAACTGGTAGAGGACATTTAGTTTGCTAACAGTTAGTTAAAAATTGTGTTTATAAATGCTTTAATATAAGTGATAACATTTTAAGTAACAAATAAATCAATGTGTACAATAACCATCATTGGTTAGATGCAACTGTAATGGCCAAAATCTTTCTATCAATCTCCTTTTATAGTTGTCCTGGCCTACTTTTATTTGGTACCCAAATATTCACTAAATAAATGACCAGGTATCCTAATAAAGGAGATTTATACAGATAGATTTTGGTCCCCTAACAACCCTACTCTGAATCAACCAGTGGCTTGGATTTGTCCTCTTTCACATCCTGTTTGGACGTAATTCCTTCATCAGCTACACCCATGTTCCCCTACTGCATCACATTAAATACAGGATGTGCCAATTTCTCTGGGCTAATGGTATCACTTCCCCTGTCCAACAATGTGCTTCTCTGTTCTGTCCATTTCCACAAGTGGCAATAGAGATACAAGCCTCTTGCAGACAAAGGCCTTCAAGTGACACAAATATAGGTCTCCTCCAGGGGTTCCACTCCCTCCTTTTCTGAGGAAGCAGTGCAGTATAGTGGTCATTATTATCATAGGATAGAGGAGAAACTAATGCTGAATAGAAGTTACCAATGAGTAATATATAATCTTAATGCACACAGCACCAGCTGCAGCACAGTCAAATCTTAACATTTAATGGGCTGCAATTTTACCTTTACATCATTGCAGCAAAGCATTTTCCTTGGAGGACAAGTGTTCTACAGAGAATTTGATGGATGGGTGATGGTGGTTGAATTTTTATGAAAATGTGTGTTTAGCTTCCAGTGGATAAAAATATCAATGAATAACATTTGTTTTGTGGTACACTTTTTCCATGAATTCTCCCTTGAAGTGGCTGATGAAGAGGTTGATGCATTGGGGAGCCATCTTAGTACACACTTGCTATTTTCAAAGTCTTATTTGTTAAATGTAAAATTGTTATGGGTGAGGATCAAATGGATGAGTTTGATGTCTGGGGTGGATATCTGAGGGTTGTCCCTTGTCTTGTAGAAATTTTGAGTCAGGCAGCGATGACATCCTGGCTAGGGAAGCTGATGTATGGGGGTGGGGTGACATCCGTTTTGGAAAGTGTGGTGTTTTGAGGAAGATTGTTGATGTTGCAGAGTTTCTGTAGGAAGTAGGCTGTGTTCTGGAGCAAAGTTGCCTTTGTGTGGGGAATGGTTTTAGGATGAGTCCAGATAAAAACTCTCAGAAGGAATGTTTCTCATTACAACAATTTGTAATCCACTAATTCTTCTTTGTCTTATAACTGCAGAGATGTTGATTACCCATTTCATTTTGAATGATTTCTTGAAACATGTTTACTCTTTATGCTTAACAGTCTGTTCCACCATGTATTTAACTGTGATTACCTTTCCCACACCTGAAGAAGAGCTCTTTAGAGCTCAAAAGCTTATCGCTTCCACCAACAGAAGTTGGTCCAATAACAGATATTACCTCACCCACCTTGTCTCTTTCAAATGAGGCTCTTGTCTTGCCAAACAAGACTCCTCATGAATCATGAAACCAGAGCTAAGTGTCCAATGGCAAATACTGCAAACTAAAACTGAATAAATTATTCACTCCATAAGCTGCAAGTGACCCAGAAGACCAAAAGGATCTATCTATCCTTCTGAATAGCATAATCATTGTGAGAATTTTGCTTCAGCTTTGATTCCAAAAGTGACCTATATTGTTCCTCATTGAACAAAACACCACACATAAAAACACCTTTCTCCTTTGAATTTAAACCCATTACAAATTACATGGGAACACTTAGGATTTGTGTAAGTATATATGCAAACAGGATAAAATAAGATGTTTGTATATTACGTTTGTGGATCCCAGATCCTGGAGCCACTTAAATGTCATCCTGGTCACTGGCATATTTTAGAACACTGTCAAAACTATTGTAAAGGACAGGGCCCTTAGGAAACCTTACTCGGGCTTGGGATCACCTAACTACAGTACAACCTCCTTTCTTCCCTCCCAGTTCCCAGTGCCTGTGTCCCTCCTGTCACGCTGGCTGGATTGGGGTGGGGGAGGAAGAGAAGGGGGACATTTATTTTATCATGTAGCATCAGTATGTCAAAATCATAATAATTCATATGAGATATGCTGTTCATGTACTGTTAGAAAGGCTATAATGTGCTAAGTAAGATGATAGTGTTTATGTTCATGTGTTATGTGTGTAATGGAAGTTATGGATATGGTTGATATAGCTGTATTTCAAATTGTGCAGTGTCTGGGTGACACCTCAGACAGGATGGCTGCAGCACAAGTGCCTGCTTCATGGCCCTTTAAGGAAACTCACAGGTAAAATGGGCCCGGGGGAGAAGCTAGGACTTATTCACCAGGGCTTACTCATGTGAACCTTGAACTCCATCTTATTCTTGTAAATTTCCACAAGCAACATGGCAAAGGCCAAAGGACATAAAAGGCAGCTGCACCCCATCCATTTGTCTTCAGTCTTCAGCCTGCCTATGGATCAACTCATCTACAACTGAACTGAAGCTGTGAAACAAAGGACTGAGACCCATCCAGGTACTGGATGTACACCAGAGGGGCTATACAAGCCTGCAAATGCCACAATTCTTCTAGAAACCTGATATCCATGGACTTTCAAATCAATTGTACGTGTCTGATTGCTTTAATCCTTTAACACTTCTCTCAGAGTTTGTTTCTTTCTTTTTATAATAAAACTTTAGTTTTAGTTACTGAAGGATTACCTGGCAGTGTGGTATTTTGGGTAAGATCCAAACTTACATTGATCTGGTACTGTTGCTGACCCTTTGGAGTCAGGAGAAACCTTTTTGATAAAGAGCATAGAGTTTTAAATAATGGTCTCTTTACTGGACCTAGTGGCTGATTGGCAGCCAGAGACTGAAATGCAATAAAGGGGGGGTGTATATTTGTATTTTGGCTTCTTGATAACCAGTGTGGGGGAATCAGAAGCACAGTTTGTGGCTGGTTGGAAAGTCTGACTTCAGTGTCACCCACCAGTGCTGGGAGAATCTGCTCTTCTTTCACAGCCTTCCCTGACCTTGGCATTTTCAGGTGGCTACCCTCAGCATGAACGGGTCACACCTCCTCTCTTCAGAAAAAGGCTTCCTGAAGATTCAGAGTTCAAATGCCTGCTAATGACAATAAGGTGATGCATAGGGGACTTATGTATGCTAAGAATTAGGCTTTATCTTATAGCTTAACTTCAGTTCAATTTCTGTTCAAATTCAAATGGGAAATAAGATGCACGCTTAACAGTGAGGATAATTAACCACTGAAAAAGAGTAGCAAAGGATTTGGAAAGTTCTCCATCACTTGAAGTCAATCTTTAAATGAAGATATCAAGTTTGAATGGGTTCAACTACAAATGTTGGGCTAGATGCAGGATTTTCTGGAAGCCATTTTATTGCCTATGTTATGTTTTGGCCAATTAAATCATAATGATCTGATCCACTCTAGCCTTAAAAATCTAAGTATATAAGCAGCAGTGGCCAAGCAAGTAGTAAAAAATAAACCAAAATGTATAGTTTTAAGATGAATGAATTTCCTTTTGTCCTTTTAGTTTTGAAAAACAGTATCAGGCTTAATGAGGTGCTGATACTGCAAGAAATAGAGGAAAAACTAAATTCACTCTCTTTTTAATTGTTCTTCCCTCCTTGCTAGAAAATAGAATAGACTATGAAGGGTTCAGAAGCAACATATTCAATATACAGTTATTGTTAATTTCTGGAAAAACTGACATTTGTTGCAGCAGAATGTTTCCCTACAGTGAGATAACTAGAAGAACCACACATTGCAGTTTAAAAAAAAAACCAAAAGGAAGCCTATAAATCATGTTTGGCATCTTCAAGTGACAGTATTCATGCAGATTTGTTTTCCCTTTGTATGAGTTTCTGCCCTTTGAGACTCACTGAATTTCAGGGTTTAAGCAAAACATCAAAACAAAATGTAGCTAGAACTGCTGAGATTCCAATAGAATTGTGTCCTAGTTGTCATATAAAGTGACCGAGCATGGCTTCATCTGAAACAATTCAAAATTACTCAAAAGTTTGAGGATTTTGGAAGAACTTTGGATAATGAGGCCCTTATTTCAGCTGAGCAATGCTGCCCCAAAATCCAGACTAAGAAATATGACATAGCAAGCTGTGGACACTATTGCTGACAAATCTCAGTTTAAAAGAAACACACAGACACACAATATGCAAAGGTTTGTGAGGCAAGATGAACAAGTCCTATAACATTTTTTCTGATTCACTTTTGTAGAGGTTAGTGATCAAACATATGTTTTATATACATAACAGGCAAGGGTCTTGACTTCTGCAGTTGAAACATACTTAATTCACACTAGGATCCAAGATCATGTCTCAGGCACAGGAGACTGCCAACTAAACAGCTACAATCTCCACGAAAAAATCCATCCACTATGATCGATTCAATTACTTTTCAGGCAGAGGAGTCAATATCTGCCAGGCACCAGAATAGATTTGTCCAAGTGCTCTATAGCAAACTGAGGGTAATGGCGAAGGATCCAATCTAGGTATTCAAAATAAAATTAATATGCAGTAAATAGGAATATGGAGTTGGGGAAATTGGAAGAGATGAGAAACCATTCTTAAAGGTCACCCTCAAGGAAGCCAGATCTATGGAGCAGCATTAACATACACTGATGCCATCCTCTCTCATCACAATGCTGCTCTTATTCATCAAAAGATTCCCGTTTGCTGGTGGGTGACCTCTTGAGGAGATGCAGCAAAAAAAAAGCTACTTATATCATGGTTGGCTTATACAGAGGCAGCTGGAAGGTCCTCATTCCGCTTTTACCTCCACATAGCAACAGCTCTGACAGCATCCAATTATTCCCTACCATCAAAACCTAGTATGGCAGTATAATTTTACCACATACAGGCCAAGGGCTCTATACTGCTGCCCATTACCCTAGTATCTGAGCATCTTCCCTGTAAAATCAAAAGCAATAGCGAAGTCCTTGATAGATTTCATGAAGTCTGTGACCCTTCTCCATTTTCAAGGTTAAAAATTCTGCAAGGGGTAGTGGGTTTGTTTTTAGTGTATTAATTTAAAGGTTGATTTGTTTCAGTGCTTATTTTTTGATTGGTTGGGACTTATTCAGTAGAAAGGGGTGTCAGTGGCACAACAGTAATTATAAATATCTCAGAGTTAGGCTGCTGTGGAGTTCTAGGGTGACCAAAGACATGGATAAGAGCAAAAAGGGATTTGTGGGTCTGTGAATAAGAGTTACTATTGGTTCAATAGTTGAAGCTCCACTTTAGAGTCAATCTATCACCACCCAGAAGTAACACCTTTTTAAAGGCATGCTGTTCTTTCCGGAGCTGGCTCCAAAATGGAAAGTTATAAGAGTTCTTCCAAAACATAATCCATCTTTCATCCCTTTTTCCAGCCAGACCGCCTCCCCTTATAAAAAACTGCACTCTTTTTATCATGGTAATATTTCATTTGTATTCTAGGTTATGGAGGTTCCATAGTTCAAGACCCAAAAGTTTGGTATTTGGGTAACTAAAGCCTCAGCAGTGTTACTATAGTAAATGACCTTGTTTAGATGAGAAGTACAAACTGATTGTATACACATTGGGGAGAGGGGAGGGAATGGACAAGAGTTATCTTAATGTTTATTTTACTTTTCTCTGTGGAAACAAAAGACTTTGTTTACAAGTATTGTTCTCATTACATATTCTAAACAGTAATGGGTACATTTAATTTAATTGAATTGCATTACATTTAATTACAGTCAATTAGAATACTAGTTAACAACATGCTGCTACACAATTCTCAGTCTTTAGTACCTTTGGAAGGCGATATGCAGGAAAGAGTGTACAGTTTATTATAAAATAGAGTTTACACACACCCCTTACTCACATTGGGTAATACCTTGCACTATGTATAGTTCCACTGAGGTCTGTAGGGCTACTTGTAAAGTATCAGATCTTTTGGTGTTATGGTCAGACCACGTGAAGTATTGAGAGCCTCCTGGAAGGTTCACAACTGAGTGCCCTACACTAGGGTGACCAGCTGCCCCAGTATTGGGATTGTCCTGCTATTAGGGGCTTTGTCTTATATAGAACCTTATTGGTCCCTACCCCTTCTTCTAACTTTTCACACTTTCTATCTGGTCACTCTACCCAGCACTGGCATTCTGTTATGTCTAAGCATCTGAATTCAAGAGATCTTGTGCACCCATTTTGATCTCATTGGGATTGGAGGTTTTTCAGCACCCCTGAAGATCAGGCTCTTAGATTGCTGATTAATGACTTATTAAAAATGTGCATTCCTTTAACCACCATCAACGTACTACATGAAGACACATAACTGACATAATACTTTTAGTCATATAATATATATATAATATATAATGTAATCATATCAGTCTAGCATTTTACATTAGCATTAGTCTGTATTGACTAAAACACTTTGGAACATTACGTTCCGGAATTTAGATGTTGCTTTGAAGTTATATTACTAATCTCATCTGAGAGAAGTTTAGTTTATATATATTCTTTGTGTCTCTGGTTATTTGTTTTGTGTTTTTCGTTATCTAAATGAAGGCAGAAACTCTTTCTTTTAACACAACTATTCACAGGCTGGATTCTGGTCCCACTTATACTAGTGAAAAATCCATATTTTAATAAAGTCAATCTGGAGTTTAGGAAGGTTTTTGATACTGTCTCACATAATCTTCTCATTAACAAACTAAGGAAATACAACTTAGATGGAGCTACTATAAGGTGGCTGCATAACTGGTTGGGAACCTGTTCTCAGAGAGTAGTTATCAGTGGTTCACAGTCAAGCTGGAAGGGCACATCAAATAGAGTCCCACAGGGATAAGTTCTGGGTCCAGTTCTCTTCAATATCTTCATCAATAATTTAGATATTGGCATATTTATAAAGTTTGTGGATGATACCAAGCTGGAGGAGGGGAGTTGCAAGGGCTTTGAAGGACAGGATTAAAATTCAAAATGATCTGAACAACCTGGACAAATGGTCTGCAGTAAATAGGATGAAATTCAACAAGAACAAATGCAAAGTGCTCCACTTGAGAAGGAACAATCAGTTGCACACGTACAAATGTGAAATGACCACCTAGGAAGGAGGACTGTGGAAGGGTATCTGGGGGTCATGGTGGGTCACAAGATAATATGGGTGAACAGTGTAACAATGTTGCAAAAATAACAAACATCATTCTGGGATGTATTAGCAGGAGTGTTGTAAACAAGAAACAAGAAGTAATTTTTCTGCTCTACTCCACACTGACTAGGCCTCAACAGGAATATTGTATTTAGTTCTAGGTACCACATTTCAGGAGTTATGTAGACAAATTGAAGAAAATCAAGGGAAGAGCAATAATAATGATTAAAATTCTAAAAAAACATGACCTATGAGGGAAAATTGAAAAAATTGGATTTGTTTAGTCTGGAGAAAAGAAAACTGAGGGGGAACATGATAACAGTTTTCAAGTACATAAAAGGTTTTTACAAGGAGAAAGAAGAAAAATTGTTCTCCTTAACCTCTGAGGATCGGACAAGAAGCAATGGGCTTAAATTGCAGAAAAGGTGGTTGAGGCTGGACATTAGAAAAAACTTCTTAACAATTATAGTAGTTAAACACTGAAATAAATTGCCAAGGGAGGTTGTGGAATCTCCATCACTGGAGATTTTTAAAAACAGGTTAGACAAACACCTGTCAGGGATGATCCATACATGCAGGTCGTTGGATTAGATTATCTCTCAAGGTCCCTTCCACTCCTGTGAATATGCAGAACATATGTTGTGTATTCCAGTCAGAACACAGCTGTCTGCATTACTAGTTAAGTCAGTGTTTTGATTATTTTGGCATCCTATCCCCCCAGTACGGTGTATTTTTTCTATAAACTTTCTGAGTTAGAAGTGATTATAAATATTTTATTTTATGTTTGTTCCTATGAGTTAAGGAGCTTAACAGAAAGAATGACATGTATTGTCAGTACCTGAACAGTAAATTGTCAGTCTGTATTTAGTTGACTGTCTATTGACAATAGAGTATTTAGGGAAAAGTTGTCATAGCATAATTGCTGGAAGACAAAGGTGATTGCACTTCTACAAGCAACCATGTGCCACAGCAAAGTTTTAGCAGATGTTTCATTAAAACTGCCATAGATTCTGACAGCAACTATCCCACATTCATTTTTAACAAAAAAGAAAAAGCATGGAATGCTGAATAAACATGCCATTACTCTGCTTCTTTGTGGGTAAACATCAACCGAATTTTACATGAGTCAGCACGTAGCTAATGCAGGTTTCCAAGTAGAATGTGTTGAAATATCCTTTGTAGGCTGGGAGAAATGATAGTAGTGCAGAAAGCAAGTTCTCTAATAATTATCTTTCAAAACAAAACCAGATCAAACAACCCCAGAATATAGGGAATATATAGGAAAAATGGGGATATGCCAGTCAAAAGGTTTTGCTTTTTGGGGAAGTTCTTTACTCTTGCTAGTTGCCCATTAATTTTTTATTAGTCTCTGGTCTGTTTAGACTGTGAACTTTTCATGGTGAGGACAGTTTCTTAATATGTTTGTGTAGTGTCTAACACAATGGGGTCTCAATCCCAATTGGGTACGTTAAGAGCTAGCAGTTGGAAGATCATAGTTATCTGAAACAAGGGAGAAAAGTCGTAGTTACCTCACATCAGCAAGCAGATTATCTCCTTCTGGGGATTCCTGTTGTGCACAAGAACATTAGACAAATGTCTGTTAGCAGGAAAACAAAGATTGTTGTTTGCTGCTGGATGAGTAGGCCCTAACCAATATTATCTGATCTAATATCAATGGCCAATGATAGGTAGCATTGAAAAACCTCAAACTTCAAATTCCTGTTTGAAAAATGGGTGTAAACTGAGGCTCCATTGAGAACCACTCAACTGAGTACCCATGCTTGTGGCTTTATCTTCCTTCTTCAGTGCTTAGCTGAATGGTTGGCCATAGCAATCATTCACCATTTAGTCCATTCTTCTGCATCCATAAGGGCTTGATGGGCCGAAAGTCCAATGTCAGAACAAACTTCATGCACTCTTGTAATAGGTGGTCTGCTTCTGGGCTGCCTCCAGCCCTCAGTTGGTGGCATTTTATCACGGATGTTACAAGCCACACAGTGCATATCAGAATGTTCTGTGATTTTCTGGTGACATGTCCAAAAATGTAAGACACTGGCTGTGGCCAATGGCCCCAATAGTCTGTAGAACCGAGTGACCATAAATGTGTGCACTATTAATGAAGTCATTCCACTTTATGCCCAATATACAACATTGGTATTTTGTGTGGAAAACCTCCAACTCTGCCCATTCTGAGTGGCATAGTGTCCACATTTTGCAACTGTATAGCTGTCTTAGCAGCAGTCGCATCTGTCAGGACACTGTACTAGAACAACATCAGCAGCAGCATAGTCAAGGAGTGAGCCACTAATCTTAATGCCTATGGACCTGATGAAATGCTGCATTATGAAATCCATTGCCCAACAAAAAAAAGCAGGAGCCAAGATATTGATTTAAAAGGTGCTGACATTCGATTCCCCAGAGATCTATGGGCAGTGATTCCGTTACGCAGCTCACTGATCAAGTCCAGCAGAGTGGTTAGGACACCCACGCCCGTTAAGGCCTTCCATACTGTAACTCGGTCAACTGAATTAAATTCAGTCTCTAGATTGACACACATACACTATGTACAGAGGCTTCTTGAACTTACAACAAGCCGAGCGCCAAAATGGTGTCTAATGTGGACCTTTTCCTCATAAAGCATGCCTATGGGGGACAACACTTCTGGTGTAGCAGGGGCTCCAATAGTGCAAGTAGAACCTGCACAAACACCTTCCCTGGCATGGACAACAAGGTGATTGGCTGGTAGTTCTTATATTCATTGTATGGTTCCTTGCCCTTATAAAGTGAGATCATAATATCATCCCTCCAGGCAGTTGGCAAGGTTTCAGTACTCCACCCCAGATGAAATATAGCCAGACGTGATTCCACTGCAGGGTCAAAAAGCACATTTTAGCAGCTCCGGGGAGATGTCATCAGTTCTGTCTGCGCATCTGTTTTTCACCTTGCAAATAGCATGCTTCACTTCATCAGTGTTGGTGTGTCACTGTATCTGACACCATAGTGGCTGCCAAACTGTTCAGCTCTGGACAAGCAGCAGCTGGAGTGTGTTTCAGGGCACTGTGATAATGTTTCAGCCAGCATGAGAGGAGGTCATCATCCGATTTACATGGACGGCCTTGGCTGTTGTTCAGGATGCCATTTGTAGAAACTACCTCTTAACTGCTGAGGTTGTGGATTGCATGGAATGCTGACTTTAAGTCTCCCCTGGCTAAGCAGAGTTCAACTTTATCTGCAATTTGGTTATAATATGCATCACAATTGCAAAGTTCCAGGGAGTTGAACTTTCACTTCAGCTGATTACAAGTGTGTTTATCACCACAATGGCAGGCTGTGGTCTTCAATTTAATTGTCTAATAATCATGGTCAACGTGCTGGTTGCCTACAGACAATCATTTACACAGAGGATTGGCAGAGGATGAAAGTGAACAGAGACCAGGAGACGCTGATGTCATTTGGCAGGCCAGCTAGATCTGAGAATCTATTGCTGACATCAATACAAAACCTGTTCGCTAAACTAGACACATGGAGAAGTGTGTCAGTGTCAAATTCATCATCGCAAAGGGCTTACTTGCTCATCAAAGTGTCAGCACCAGGCAAGCAACCACTAGGTTGTGATCCATGCTCACAGCACATTCCATTACATGATAGACTCTGCAGAAGATGAAGATAAACTGGTCACATGTGATGATGTATTTCAACTCCTTCTGAATGACACCATCATGATTTAGGACTTTTAGGAGATTTGGGACATCCAGTGTATATCCATTGTTGCTTGAACCATGACTGGAGAATGGAAAGATTCTGAGAGGTGCAGAATTTGAGCAAGCAGCAGGAGTTATTGTTGGGTTTACCTGAGCTGTAATGGCCAATGACTTGTTCAAGACCAATTTACAGGGAGGCAGGAAAATTTTAGGTGGCCATAGATCACAAGATTATCATGTGGATGAATGGTGTGAACTAGAGATTTCCACTGATAATAGAAATGATCTTTGACTAAATCATCTGATTTCTCTGTTGATGAATAGACTACTGTGAGAGCAAGATGGCCTTGTCAATGTTTAAGACGTGTAATAAGTAGTCAAGAAGATATGGGCATCCAAGTTATCCAGGATGACTTGGCCTCATGTTGCAGTAGAAATGCTACCCCTACAAGCAGTTGGGACCGCTGGAATACAGAAGTAATGAATCTTCCATCTCATGGTATCCATGATCTTATTAGCCTTCCTTTCATTAGGTCAGCTATTTATATGCCAAGATGGTTCATTTTTCTTGAGAGAGTTACTGATGAGCACACCTGTAAAGAGTTGCAACTATCCAGGTTGCTATTTTGATGGATTGGAGGAGATCCCAACTATTATTGACGACATTGTCACAGTATATTGCAGATGCGCCTGTTGACATCAGAGGATGTGTGTCTCCAGGGGTCTTTGGTGCGAACCTGTCACATTTGCACTGGTGGAAGATGGCGCTATCAGGGCACCTGAAGCTGAGGGTAGGGCAGAGACTTCAACCCTGGTTCTGAGTGCTAAGCTATTTGTGTCAATATTCGTTATTCGCAAGAGCAGTCAATTGTCCCAAAGCGTACCTCATCCACTGAGATGAGGCGGCGGCACAGTAACATGAACCTTTTTCTGGTCTACCAGTACTGGCTGCATGCTGTCTGACCCGAGCTGTTGAGTATTTCTCAGCATCTGCCTTCATTTCAGATAGCTAAGCAAATCTTTTGTGCTGCTTTAGCCTGGTCTAGTGAAATATAGCTATTTCTCAGTTCACTGCTGATGAGTTAGGGATATATTCTCATCTCATTTTACATGGGAGCCAGTGGAGAGATTTTCCTGATGTGCTTACACTGATGTGCCTAAACCATGGAAAAGGTGGGCAGGTGCACTCTACTAGTTGGAGTCTGTCTGGGCATGGTCTTCACATTCAGCTTTAGATACAGCAAGTTAAAGCAATAAACCTGGAGTGACAAATGCCAAACAGCCAATAAGTATTGTTTATTCTTCTCTCCCCTTTAGCTAGAAAGGGATTTGGATTGTTCATATCTAGACCATAGCAGTAGCCAAGTAAAACTGGGTAAAAATTGCTTAAGTGACATAGGAGCCTAACCCCCATTTTCAGAAAGGAGTTAGGAACCTAAGGAGCTATGCAGACAAACCTTAATTGTCATTGAAAGTAAAGTTTAATTATCTATATTAGCTAGCATGACATGCAACTGTAGCTAGCCACAGAATATTCTGACAATACATGTTCAGAATGTTAAGTGAGTTCACATCCCACAAATACTGGAATAATTTTATTGATCTTTTTTGCTGAAACAAATAGAGAATATTCAGAAGTAGTACTGAGCATATCTGTGTGCTGATCAATGTGTGTGGGCAGAGTACACTGTCTTCCACCAATTGAGTAGGGGCAACAGAAACATTCACCTATATTGTGAAATTTCACAGAGGCTGGAGCAGGCAGGCATTTAATCGACTCCATCCTAGTGCCAGGCATGTATGGAACACCGGAAGCCCCAGTACAGGAAGGTCAGAGATTCCATCAGTAGAACGGGGAGGTCGTGTTGTATATGCCATTTCTAGAAGGAGCTAGACTGGGTGCTGTCAGGAGATCATCCCATACATATCCTGAAGTGACTCATAATCCCCTTCTCAACCACGTCAGCTTCATTGTCCAAGAGGACATTGATGAGGGCCAGTGCAAGGCAAGATATAGGCAAGACCATGAAGGCATGTGAAAAGCATGTGATTCTTCACCTGTACCAGGAGTAAGAGAGGAATCCCTGAATGATGAAATTCAGGAGGACCCTTAATCACATCAGAAACCATTACCTGAGACTGGTAAATTACAGTAGCTTTCCCGGAAATATCCCTTTTTTCTCTTGTGCTAAATTCCTGATTTTAAGATCAAGAACATTTGAAGTATTGTACACTAACGTTCCCTAGGTGGATAATATCCCATGAACTGCTAGGTCTCTGAATTTGAATTGTCATGCTCCCAACGCCTTACCAAATGTCTCCAAAGTATTTCCTCCATCTACTCCCTGCTCTGCTCAACCTTAAACCATCCTCACACAAGACAGTTCTAAACCAGTGATTTTATTGACTTCTGATTAACCATTGTTATGAGAATGTTTTGGGCATAGGTGATACACAAGAGCATTACACAGTCCACTACTCAGATATGCATGTTTGTGGACAACCTCATGTGGCCTAATCAGTATTAGAGAAGGACTGAGCACCCCTGTTGACAACCCAATCCTAAATTTTTTATATGAAAATTTCCAATGAACCACTCACAATTTAACGAAAGACCAGGAGTTATTCATACAGATTTAGCTGATCAATCGTTTTGATACAATCTTAAATAATTAATACTCAAGAGAAACAAAAATTAATCAGTTATTTTGCTGTTAGTTATTTGCATGGGTCTCCATACAATACTTCCATGTGCTTTTATCCTGCTTTTTCACATTCATGATTATTCTTCAATCTTTCATATTGAATATTTTTGAATGATCCATTTAGGTGGTTTTTCTGTCAAAGCTTTCATTGAATTCAGTGAATTTTTTGGCCTGTTTGAGGATTGTTGGAACAGGCCTAAAGTGTGAATGTGATCAGAAGTGGCCCACTTTCAAGTAATATTTCCTAATTAACTATTGATATTTGGAAATTGTCTTATCTGTCACTGCAGATTTAAAGCATATGTACTGATTTTTCCAGGGATTTTTTAGAGCTTTAATTCATTCCCTTTATGAGATGTTTTTACTTAATTATGTTCACTTTCAAAAATACTTAATTTCTTTTTTTTTAATGAGTTAATTTCTTTGCTATTGCCTGTTTAATGTTTTGGGGTATGTTATCTGTTTGTTAGCATTTACAATATACTATTTAAAATAACCTTCCAAACACTTAGTTTTTTATCCTCACTCCACTTGTCTGGAATTGTCAATAAAGTTTTAGACAGCTTAACTGAGTATTTGCATAGATATTTGAATTTTTGCATCTGCCTTTTTTATCCTGATCCACAGTAATTTTTCTTTCTGCTTATTAATGATTTCTTTTAAAAAAAGTCTTGTAATTCTTCATTTCAAACTTTTAAAGTGCTTTCATAATAACTTTGTATATCAAGGCCCACTTGAAAGTGAAGAGCTTGGTGTACATTTCTTCAGCCCTTGAGGAAAGTAGATTTTGATGTACTAGGTTTTACCACCAATACCTTCTTTACCTCACTAATAGATTTTCACTATTAGCTTTTACAATATATCTCTATTTAAAATTAATCTTGTGTAGTAGCTTCCATACAAACTGTACGACAAGTGCTGAACAGAATTCAATACAGGCATGTTGACAACAGATAGTACAAGAGAAAACAGTGGGATACTTTGCATAATTAAAGCATTCACTTTGAAGGCTCATGACTAGGGAAAGTGAAATTAGCAGGCAAAGGCCAACAGAAAATAAATATCTGGTAGTGAGGTGGAAAATGAGACAAAGGCTTAGAGAAAGGTCTTTTAGATAGTAAGATGTTGTAAAGAATGCTTTCATAGCAGTAGCAGCAAGATTATCTAAAAGGGCAAAGAAGCAGTACAGGAGCAGAAGGCTGATAGAAATACACCGTCCATTAATAAGGCAGCTTTATAGAAGACAACTTTGCACTAGATGTTGAAATGAATGAGGAACTAACACTTGAAGCTGTTAGGGTCGTGGTTCTTGGAACATGTGAGAAGACGTCAGAGTCTGAAGAGTTGGGATTATAAAACCCATAAGAGGATACTGCAAAAGAAGAGGTGAAGCATGGCTGAGCATTAGAAGATAGGAACATAACACAGCAACACAAACTGAAATGAGCTAGCCAGACTGTTTCCCCATCAGGTTCCCATGTGGACACTTGTCTGTCTGTTCCAGTGATGGAACATTATAATTGACAGACCAATACACCGAATTAGTTTAAGAGAAAAATAACTGGGCTACTCCCACTCAAAAATGAACCCTGTTTTAAAGATAACTACATATAAAATAACAGAAGCAAAAGATGAGAGGAAATAAAGACTTTAGTGGATTAACTGCATTATAAGGAACTAGAGAGCTTCTCTGTCCCAATCATATAATACACAGAAACCTTAATAAGGGTATGTCTTGCCACAAACTACTGATGGTCTACTGTCTACCCTTGAGTAATGAAGTTTGGTTTGGATCATATTTCTTTTCCCATGCTATTAAATGCAGAGAGCTAACAATGGCTCTTTTTACCAAACCCTCTAAGGGGTGTCAGTTTGGAAAGCTAATGAACAAACAGTATCATCAGATGCTTTTGGGTGCTACTTTTCAAGTCAATAGCAGGCGGTGATATAGTCCTAAATCTGAAGGTACTGAAATGCCACTAAAATATCAGCTTTCTTGAAAAGTTATATGAATTCACATTATTTGAATACTGAACTTTTAGTACAGTAATTTTTAGCTAACCCAGGCACATCTGGAGACAGGTAGGTTGTCTGAAGTAAGGAGGTGTAGGATTTGAGACATTTATAGCATGTGGGTGACACCAATCACACGTGGGTCAGAGGGAAATGAAAAGAGGGGATCCCAAGTACACTGGAGAACTATGACTGCCTGCTGCAACTGATTTGGGTTGGGAAGGACACCAGCAGAACGAGATTTCTAACCAACCCCTCCACTGCAGCTCACTCTGCCATCCCAGTCCCCTGCTCGGTAACCACCTGCAGTGTCAGCATCTGTTAGTCTCTGGTTCTAATGTGGTACATCCCAGAATCACCCGCATGACTCCTGCCCACTCCAGGGGGAGGCACATCAGGACACATGGAACTGCCACACGCTCCTCAGCCCCAGAGTTGAGCTGCCCAGAGGAGGTGGCTCCTGTGACCTTGCCGGAGGAGAAGCAGGAGTTGGAAAGTGAGTACCCTTTGCTGGTGGCTGCTGCAAGAAGGATCCATCCAGCCCTTAGCCTGCTCTGAAGGCCTTACTGACTCAGGATGCCAGGTCACCACGTACCTCTGCTGGCTGCACTGGATGCTGCTGCTTGCTCTGGAGCTTTGCAAAGCCAAGCAGAGCCAAGCCTGAAATGTGCTGCGCATCATGGGTGAGTGCATCCCCCAGGGTCCAGGGATGCTCAGGGACTGCAGTATATGAGGTTAAACCACCCACCATTATACTGCTGCTGCTGAATAGTAAAATGCCATTCTGGCTTGCTTGCACCACTGATAATAGGGCTGTCCAGAGGATGAAAATTACATTTCACGGGAACTTTCAGGTTTCCAAATTTGTTTTATTTCCACATTTGAACAAAATCTTGTGAACATTTTCTCAAAAATTGAATCAAAGTGTCCATTTTGGGATCAAATTACAGAAAGTTTTCAGAAGCCAGGGTTGGTCCAGTTAATCACCAGGTGGGGTTAAGCATTAGCCTAGGATGGGAGAAACTCAGACACAGCAGGACTTTAAAATTGACTTTCCCACCTCCCAGGTAAATTCATTACCCACTGGACTATAGAGTGCCTCTCTTCAGAGGAGACTGGAGAACCCGGGCCCCATAAAACTTTTCTGACACAGATGTGTCTCAGTAAAACATTCCTGCTTCAGTGAAACCAGCATATTTTGACAAAATTTTATGATGTCAAAGATTTTCTGACCAGCTCTCACTAATAGTCATTACTGATGTGGAATCTTTCCACAAAGAAGAAAAATACACAGAAGTTATTCCCACCCTCCAAAACTCTTTAAAAACTTATGATTTGTAAAAGACAGTCTTTCTCTGAAATAATCAAAGGTGGTCTTAACTCTTAATTCATGTAGAGGTGGTTCTTGCTTTTTTATTTAGCAACAAAGAAGCTCTACCAGAAAACTAATTTGTTCCCCAGTTAATAAAAATTCTATAATTAAATGGCATTTTATACTAGGGAAGACCTTATATTTATACATGCACACTTTTACATTTCACATTTTAGTATTAGGTAATTATATGAAGACTATAATTTAAATATACACATGTGTCAATAAACATCTAGGAGATGCTTATGTCATTTCTAAGCATGTAAGGAATGAAAGATTTTCATCCAAAAAGATTTCCCAGTTGAACAAAGATTTTAGAGTTCTTATAAAATCAGTTTTTAATATTTCTAGAATTCTTTATATGAATCATACATGCATGGGCTGGAAGGGACCTCGAGCAATCATCAAGTCTAGCCATCTGAGCTGAGGTAGGACCAAGTAAACATAAAACATCCTTGACAGTTATTTGTCCAGCCTGTTCTTAAAAACCTCCAATGATGGGGTTTCCCTTATCTCCTCTGGAAACCTGTTTCAGAATTTAACTACCCTTACAGCTACAACTATCCTAATATCCAACCTTAATTTCTGTTGCTATAGATTAAACCAATAAATTCTTGTCCTCCCTTCAGTGGACAAAAGGAACACTCCATCACCATTCTCTTTATAATAGCCCTTAACATATCCGAAGACATACCAGGTCCCCTTTCAGTCTTTTTCTCAAAACTAAACATGCCTAAAGTTTTTTAACTTTGCCAGAGTTCAGGTTTTCTAAACCTTTTATCATTTTTGTTGTTCTCCTCTAGACATTCTCCAATTTGTCCACATTTTTCCTAAAATGACACACCCAAAACTAAACACAATACTACAGCTGAGGCCTCACCAGTGCCAAGTAAAGTAGAACAATTATCTACCATAACAATTATCTACCATGGCTTACATATGGCATTCTGGTGTTTATTAACAGAAATAATATTAGCATGGGAGTGCCTTAATTACCAGGATATAGAGTTATCACTCTCTCTCTTTGGCCCAATGAGTATTTATGTTTTGCTACAAAGTGGAACAGATGCAACAGCAGAGATTAAGAGCTATCCATCACAGAGTAGCCTATAGCCTACTCATTAGATGCTCAGCTGAGAGATCTGGAACAGGTTCAGAGACGGGCTACTAGGATGATCCGAGGAATG